>JAWMRA010000001.1:86707618-86789047 GCA_035584735.1 Pseudotriccus pelzelni | reverse complement strand
TTTCTCCCCAATCGGATCTCTTTGTCTGCATAAACTTCTCTCACCTTAGAGCAATTTGTGGGGGGTGTGGTAAAAAAGTGTCCCCTAGGCAAACCCATGACAGACAGCAAGACACTTAACGGACAAGTGAAGAGAGAACTGAAATTCTAGAAGTAAACTAGCTAATTCTAGAAGTAAACTTCATCTAAAAGTTCTGTAAAATATAAATCAGTTTTTGTAGCATACTGTGAAGCTAAAGGACTCTTTTTAGTCCTGTCTGACAAATAAAAGATAAGGATAGAAGGCCGTTATGTGACTTCCTATTTCCTTAAGTTAAATTAAGTAAAATTAGATCAGATATACAACTATAAAATCATTGAATGCTTCCTTCGCACATACACATAGTCCTGCAAAACAACACAGTCTAACCCCCTCTCCTAAAGGATGTACCAGAGCAAGAGAGAACAGAAATATTTTCCACCAAGTCCTATATGTACAAAAAAGTCCTAAAACCAGAAATTCACTACATTTCCCTAATACTGCTACTTACATTGATGTGGAAGGGCAACCAGCAAAAGAATTGCTGAATGATTTACCACGTCAGCTGGGAAACAACAATGCCAAACTAATTGCAACAGACAGTGGTATCGTTGACACAGCAGAGAACATAGCAGAACACTATTTATGATGTATAGATCACATCAGTGAATGTTAAAGGTAAGGCCAGTGAAAAACAACATTTTATTTCCATTTGGCCATGCATATTATGTAAATATGCTATTAAAACGCTTTATTACAGCCTGAGTGAAACTTCTTAAAGCGTAGACATAGTAAGGAATCTAGCTATCAAGAAGCCCTTTGTGACCAGTAGAATCACACCTCCTGAGGGCAGTCCATACTGTATGAAGACGATTCTTCAAGATACTTGTCTCTCTCCACTGACTGGAGATGTCTAGTATAAGTAGCCAGAGCAGATGTTTCATTTTTACAGTATTGAAGTTGTGCAGGTGAATTTTACACAGAATCCCTGGTGTTGTTGGTGTAACTCTTAGACTTCCTTCAGGGCAATTGCAGTGAACTAAGTAAATTTTAAAACTTTCTGTTGTTTTGTCATGTAGGTTGCCGAGACTTTCTGTAGACAAACTGTGCTGTAACAACCCTAGCTGAATAAAGAATCATTAAGTTCCTTCAATCAGCACAATATAATTTTCTTGTTCTTCTTATATCACAGTCTTGTCTTGAGCTATATAACTTCATGAACAGATGAGCTACTTCTATCACTAAATGAGAAGGAATCATGACTTCTCTCAAAGCATTTCAGCCGGGGCCTGTGGCTGTCTGTGTAAAATGTTGCAATAAACCAATATATAAGCTATGTCAAGTGTGGGTTAATGAGCAAAATGTTGGTCTAGTTGTCACTCAGCTGCTAACTGGTGCACTTCCTCTAACTGATTTTTTTAATTTATTGTTGTAAATATGCATCTTAGTGACTGAAAAAGATTCATGGAAAGGATGAAAGAGCAACTAATTGAAATGTCCAATTCAAAAAATGAAATCAAATCACAATTGTCAAAAAAGTTATCCCTTCTCTTTCTCTCTCCATTGGATACTGAGAGTATTCTGATTGCACAGAATCACACAGAATTACAGAATGGGTAAGTTTGGAAAGGACCACTGAAGACCATCTAGCCCAACCTCCCTGCTCAGGCAGTGTCCCCTGGAACACGCTGCATAGGGTCATGTCCAGACAGCTTTTGAATATCTCCAGGGAAGGACACTCCACAACCTCTCTGGTCAACCTGTTCCAGTTATTTCCTGAAGTCTAAAAAAAGTTGCTGTAGACTTCTCAGTCCTATTTCCAGTTTTCCATGGAATAAAAACACAAACAAAGCTGTAGCTTGTGCAGTAGGAATTGGATTACATCTATTTTGTCATTAAGGATCAGGGAAGAGGGAATTGAATTCTTTGGAACCTGATAAGGTATTCCCAATATATTTTTATGTGGGTGAGATAGTCAGAGTAACTGGCTGTATGTTTTTCCTGTGTTCTTCAAGAACTGAACTCAAACTCCAAGTAATCTGATGATGTGTAAATCAACATGTTTACGCCCCTTCTAGCAGCTCATTATATGTCACACTAATTTTTGACATACAATAGAAAGTTTGAGGAGACAGGATGATTGCTTCTACCATGTTATCCAACGGGTGTTGTCTTAGAAAAAGGCTAAGGGAGTGAAAACTAGACCTTCTTTCAAAAGCATAAATTAGCACTTCTTTTCTCTGATAGGTGTTTCACAGTGTTCACCCCAAATTTACTACAGTTTGGATATTTCTTTCCTTATTTCTTTGTCCTTCACATGGGAAACAGCCTTTTCAGAGGACCTTGATGCTGCAGTTGTCAGCCTTGTGGTTGAGCTTTCATTGATGTTCTCAGTTGGCCAAGCAATGCAGGACACCAATGCCAGCTCTCTCAAGAGGTTCAGCCTGCAAGTAAATTGTATTAAATGACAAATAATAAAGCACTAAATATCATTGCTGTTTTTAACCTTCCTTAATTGAGGAACATCCATTTAAATAATTACCCTTTTGCAAACATGATTTTACCACATCTGTTATTTCCACAGTTATTTCAGTGTTTGATGGTTTGCTTTTATTTTACTTTAGGTAAATTCTGGGCCTCCATCTGTCAGTAGAGCAGTATTGCAAATGACACCTCCCCAGTCAAGTCAAGTAGCTATTCCTTGGCCTCTTTCTGGAACTCTCCAGCTTCTGACTCAGTTTATTTGGTTTTAATATTTTGTAGTTCTTCCAGCTACTCATACATGTTCATCCCTCATATAGCTGTGTTGACATGCTCTTTGCTTTGAAACATCAGTAAGTTAATTAGGGTGATGGAAGCACTGTTCAGCCTGGTCTCAGTATGACACACTCAGGTTTCAAAGAGTCATGTGGAAATAATCTTAGCTTTCACTATACGATTATTGCGATTTATTTCAAGTTTTCACCATTGGCTGATGTATATGTGGGTGGCAATACAGCTCAGACTAACTTCCCATGAAGAAGTATTTTAGGTGCACAGAGCCTATTCATGTTGTGGAATTAAATGAAGAACGGGACTCTAAGTGGCAGGAAAAAGTTCTCTTCCTACATGGGTATGCCGCTGATCCTTCCTGTGGTCCAGCTCACACTGAAGCCTTCATTGATTGTTAGTCAGTAACTATAATAACAATAATTATCTAATGGGTAAGAGTATCATCTTCTTCTCTTTAAAGATTTGCATAGCTTTTAAGTTCCTATGTGGGATATATTTAAAAATCTGTCATGAAATATGCAAATTCACAGGACGTTTGCTTTAGGATGTCTTGAAGTGAATTTGCAAAATTGTAAACTCCATCCTCAAGTGGATGCATAGAAACAGTAAAAGCCATACTTCATTGAAATACCACTTGATATTTTCTTTGTCAAAGTATCCTCATTTTGTGGACCAAATGCTCACCTAAGGACAGGATCAAAGTGACTACCTGTCTGGCATGCGAGAGCATAGTCACTCATCAGTGTCAGCTTGTAACAAAATCTGACTTGTGCAGTGAAGGGGGAAAATAGCGCTCATCATCTCAGACCAGATATTTACTCAGGCCTTCCTGCAAACAATAGCCACCATGCTCAAGTCATGTTTTCAAACTTGATTTCCAATCAATTCTGAACCTACAAAAGATATCAACCAAATTTGAAAGATGGATCAAATGTCAACAAATGTCATGAACATAGGCAGCTGACCAGGAGGAAGAGATCTTATAAGTACTACCACTATAGAATATACTTCAGCATGAATCCAACCTTTATGAAAATGAGATATTCTTTATAGGAAGCAGTATTGTTGATGTCTTAACTGTCAAACATTTTTCTGGAGGAGTATGAGGTACAAACACATGAGAAAATGCATTTTCTTTTTACCACAGCGTGTGAAACAGCTTTCTACTCCTCCCTTTTCAGCAACTGGTCACAACAAATGTAACCAACTCTCCTGTTCTTAAATAGGCAAATGATAATACCCCCTTTAAAAGAAACAGATATGGAAGCAGAGAAAGGATACTATTTTGTAAGGACAGAAAAAAAAAATACCCTGAACACTAGATTATGACTGAGATGATCTCCAGGTACTGGGCAAGTTCCTTTTATTGATAATGCTAAAAGAGGCAGATTGCTATAAATTATCCTGCTTAGACATATTTTCCCTCTTCAATCCCCAGTCAGCATTTCATCTGCAGACACCTTGGGAAGACACTTTTGTTTCTGTACTGAGAAACTGAAGAACTGGCACACTATTCAATGGTATAAAAAAAACACATTCAAAATCACTCATCTCCTTTTTGCACCTGTAGTTCTACAATTGTTTTTAAAATCTACTTTCATGACAGTGAGATAACTGAAATTATTAAGTATATGAGAGTGGTTGGACAGTGCTGTGCCATCATTGCAAGCCAACATTTGCAACCCTTATGGTGAGATTCATCATCTCCAACCATAGGCCCTAAAATACAGGCTTTAGTCTGAATTAATCATCTCAGAGGTTCCCCTGTCTATTCATTGAGTGAAGAAACCAGGTGGACTGGCTTCACTGGACACCTAACTCAGTTGATTATGAAATATGCAGTTTGTCTAATTCAATTGGCAATATATTTGCTATTTTTCCAAGGAGCTCTACAAGCAGAAGCAATTCTGCATTAAGTACTCCAGTCTGCAGAAAGCAGAATGACCTTTCTCTGGAGACAACCTCTGCTTGTGACCCAGCAGAAGAACAGTCTGATTTCCCAAAAGGGTATGAAGGAGGTACAGAAATCTGCAGAATTCTACAGAACTCTATCTTTCCAATACAGAAAGTAGAAACCATTGTCTCCCCTTCACCTAGTACGGAAGCCATTTGCATTTTTTTTTTGTCAGTTGTAATAACATAAGGTTTTCCCAAACACAAGAATTTTCCCCAAAAAATAATAAGGTCTCAAGAGATAACAAAAGAATATGCTGCTTCTTTTTTACTTTGCCATGTAGGTTTCAGGGTGAGTGCATGAATTTCAGTGGTTTCCCACACAATAAAACACTTTGTGTGTCCATATCCCCTTAAGATTTAGGACGCTATTTCAAATTGTTAAATTGCCCAGTAAGGTGATACCACATACAGAAACTTTAATTCTTTCTATAATGAAGAAATGGAACTAGTGTATTTAATTTTGGAATCATATTTTAGTGAGAGCAGCAAGGTTTCTATTGACCCAGTAGATTCTTGTCATATATAATTTACTGATCCAGAGTTTTGTAAAAGCAAACGTATATAAATGTATAAGCTTCATCTATAATTGGGAAGCATAGATAAAAATAATTTGACATTGAAATTTACACTTAAGAAGTAGTGCACTTCATTGCAATCAATTTTTCATTATGTTGTTGAGATCAATAGCTACAAATAAGATATAAAAACTGTATTATTGATGTGGCACATATCAGTATAAAATGCACAATTTTCTGTAGCATTTTAGTGGAGGAAAATTCTATTATACTATTTCCAACATTATACATATTGTTCTGTAGAGAATACTTATTAAAATCAATGTACAGCAAACTACATTCAGGGATATTTTACAAAATAAAGGTCAGAGAATTTATGAAGGTTTGAAAAAAGACAAAACCACCTTGGTGTGTAAGTATTGTTTTAAATGTCCCTTTGGTGAGGGAACCATCCAACTTGCAGGATTAGAAAAGGAGTGCATGGTCTCTGATTTCTTGGCCAAAGTACCAGCCTAGACTAACCTGCTGGGGATTCAGGCTCTACTTGAGGGTAATGCTTCTGCCTGAAAATTGTGACTCAGATCAGATAGAGCGTGATAAACTGCCACCTGTGAATACCAAGAGGTATCAGTGAAACAGTACAACAGTATGTCCACCTACCTCATCCTGCAGCCCTACTATTGCTCTTGGGCTGAGAAGAGAGTCTTGAAAAGAGCCTAGAGACACAATGGTGAAGTGTATGTTATAGGAGAGTGTTGGCTCACCTCATGTCACTGTCCTGGAACAACTCACATGAAATCACAATCAAGGGCAGAACATCTACTGCCTATATATCTCCTTAATCCAAACTTGAATCCTTTTGTCTCAGAGAATAGAAAAAAAAAATAATTAACTTTGGAAAAGATAGGTGGATGTGGGGAGGAAGGGGTTGAAAACAGAAGATTGGCGAGGACAATAAGTTGTTTTTAGAATAGCTTTCACTCAAAGACCAATCCTGCAGCTGGATAATGCTAAGAATATTGCTTCAGTGTGGGAATCTTCACACCCTGTGTATCCTTTTGGGTTGTTTTCCGTCTGTTGAGAGAAATGGAATTCTCTCAAGGAAGATAACAGAATGTTGCTAAAGACTTAAAAGCATTCTTTCCCACAGGCTTGGGGGGAAGGGAGAGAAAGTTTAGAACTGTAAAAACAGCCTAGTGATCCTTCCGTGGGTGCGTCAGGCTTTCAATATGTAAGGCAAAGCCCAGACTGGGCTGGTGCTTTTTGGCCCTCTTAGGTTTTGACTTAGCAATTTATGTGTGTCCCTGAAAATGATGGAATAAATTTATTCTTCACACTTCAGCTGTGACTTTTGGTCACCTTGGTTCCTGCATCTATGAATTCTTACAGTGGATCTTTTCAATTAAGATGATTATGGTGTTGGGAAAATTAGAATTATTATTGGTATATGAACCACAGAGGTTTCGAAAGGTAAGGCATAAGAGGAACAATAAAATATATAGAAGAACACTTGACCTCTGGAAAACTCATGAAGAATCATTTCTGTGTAGGCAAATCATGTAAAGAACACAACTTTCACACATACCTACTTGCCAGTGAAAATACTCTTTAAGATTAAAACGTTTTGGAGAAGCAGTTACGTTCAACTTTGGTATTGCTTTCCTGTCTTTCCCCTGTTCAGACGTATTCCAGAGTACATAACAAATATTATGCTGAACAATTAATGAACGACTTTATCATTCACTGAATCAACAAATTTAGTAGTAAATAAGTAGTCTGCTTCTCTCTGTCAGTTCACTAGGTCATAACCATAATTGTGTTGACTTAACTGATATAATGCTAGACAACACTGTAAATACAGTTTTGTTTCTTTTTCTCATAGACTGTTTTCTACACGCATTGGAAAGAAGGATGCTACAAAAACAGAACAATTGAGGACAACAGAAATTCTGTTAAAAATTGATCATTCTTTTAAACTTCATGCATTTCCCCAACATACTTCTCAAGTGAAAATAAACTGAACACAAAATGTGTGGGGTCAGATAACAGTTCTTTGTGGAGATGAAGATGTTTTGATTTATGAAGAGGTTGTCCATATGTCTCTTCCTTTCCACTTCTAGTGTCTCATGGCTGATACTGAAAATCTCTCTTATTTTGAATTCAGTGTCACTAAACAGAGCGGACTAATTCTTTGGGTGATCAGTATGAACTTTCCTGTGCTGCTGTCAAAATTGAGTATTACATGTCCTGTGAACCTTGAAGTTCATTATTTCTATACAATCAACTCTGTCTTGTAAAATTCTGATATAGAATGAGGCAATACACGATAGTAACCATAAAAAAAACATACCTTAGCTCAACCTGAGCTGTAGTTTGACCCCAGTTTAGGCTTAGAGAAACATCTGAAGGAGCTGGCATACAGTATAAGGCCTTATTATTAAAATTGCTACAAACATTTTTAGAAATATCGCTGTGATGACCAGTTTAGACAAACTGGATAAATATTTGTTAAGCATTACGGAGCCATCATTACCATAACAGTGGTAAATAGCATCTTTTTAATGCACTTGAAAATGTTGCCTTGTACATTGATTGAGGAACTAACAAGAACATTTGAAACAAATCACAGATCAACATCACAGTGATTTTCATTAAAAGTGCAATGATTTGTTTACATGTGCCACTGTGAATGTTAAACAGCAGCTGAGAACAATTGAACATAAACTTTACTATCATTGTGCAATGGCTTTACCTGGTAAAGTGGTATAATTTTTAAATATTCAGCCTACTCACAGCATGAAAACGGAATGCTCAGCTACCTCCTATCCCTCCATCCCTGCCTGCTTTCAAGGCTCATTTACAGTCCCTTTCTTCTTCCAGGGTGCAATCTTCTCTATAGTGCTTTCATACCATCTCTCTTTTTAAATTTCTTTATGGTGTTCTACTGCATCTTGTCTCCAAAGATTTTGGATTCTCTGTTCTTTCTCTCAAATACTTTGCTTCTAAGCCTTTTGAATTATTTATTTTTCTTATTATTTGCCCCTCAGTCATTTCTTGATGGTGGTGGTTTGCTGTGTTTATTTTTAACATAAGAACTCCAAACCTACAAAAGCAAGGAACTCTGCATGCATGATTAGAGGTAGAGGTGGCATTATCATAGTTCTCAAGGTTAAAACACATGGATGAAAACTGTGGAATCATTGGAGTCAGTGGGAACTTTGCCACAGTTTTCAATAAGATTATGATTTCACTTGGTATGATAATCAGTTTGACTTCAGTCAAGATCCTTGCAGTCTAGATCACAACTAATCATTTTCTGTCATATCAGATGCTAAACATCTGAATGCCTCAGCACAATCAGACTTGTAGTAATGAAGTAGGAATTTAACCGTAAGGTTCCACCATTTACACCCTTCAGGACACTTTCTTAATGACCTCTGACACAAGACATGCAGGGAAAATGATTCCAAGTAACAGTTAATCAGATAAGTGTTTCATTATTTAACTTAAGTAAGACGAAGAGGTGAACTTTTGTACTTAGCCAGATATTCCTTACACATTGTTTTCCTCTTTTAAGATAATTGGCCCTGAGTTTTTCTGGATTTGCTTAAAAGTGTCTTGAGAAGTTTTTACCTTCTTAAATTTAGGTTGCTAATTAAGACATCACCTTACTGCCAGTACTCAAATGTATAAAGCATTAGGTCTTATGGAAAAGCCAAGAATATATTGTTTCCAATATTTTGTTTCCTTTTCAGTCCTAGAAATCTCTTCATATTGAAATGTTTTCAATAAATTATAAAAAAATTAATACTGAGATTAGCTACAAACCCAAAATGATCATTTTCTATAAAGCCAGCTTTTCGGCTCATTTCTCTTTTGCTAACACAAGATATTTGGAAAAGTTCATTTGCTGCAGCCAAAATTAAATGCTTATTTTTGAGGGAATTCCAAGAAACTTCTCTTTCAAGATAAGACCAAAGGGAAGGAGAGTTGTTTGTTGGATAGGAAGCACAGCGTATAACTAGGTCCACCTAAAAAGTTCTCAGTGCTTGCTGAGTTTTTCCTTTCCTGAAAGTCAACATCCTTTGTCATAATTGTGACAAACTTATGAACCACTGCAGATGACTTTGAAATTTCATTTTTCAGTGCCTGTATATACCTAAATGCTTCTACCAGCTCTGCCTAGCAATGAAAGCACATAGTTATGATTGTGTTTATAATATGTCACACCATCCGGGTGATGCAATTTCAAATTCTAGTACCCATATAATATCACATATATTTTTCACTAAATCCTTATTCACAAGAATTTCCTTCATGAAATGGATGCACCCTCATATGTGGAACTAAACTTCTACTCGTTTACAGAAAGACTGTTTTCTGTTGGAGTCAATGGGAAAAAATTTTCTTTTTCTTTGCTTGTGTTAGAAAATATGGGACTAATAATACAAAGTGACATACAAATGTAAAAAATAAAATTGAAGATATTTATAGTAGAGTCAAGTTCCAGGGAAATGCCTATTTCACTGTGATAGAAGAAAACTAGCTAACAGAGTGGCATTTTTTATTCAACTGTAGATCACACAGTCTTTAAAAAAGTTATGCCTTAAAAACACATTCTTAAAATGTCAGTGACTTATTTTCCTTTGCCGGTTTGACATGATTAGCTATAATGCATTTGCAGATTGCCACTGAATGGCAGAAATCTGCTGACCCTTGGGGTAAACAGAGCAGCCATTACTCTGAGATGTAATGATCCAAACAATAACTGGTTTATTCCATGGTTTCTACTAGAGCAGACTCTGTGCATTTCATTCCTTCTCCATACACTAAAATTGCACCTGTTTATTTATGTTGTTGAATTGAATGATGTTTCACTGTTTAAAACTCTATTCCACTCAATGTGAAATCTGCATGAGATGTTCAGAGACCTTTCAAGCCAGACTGATAATTGTTGTTCTGGACCTGATCAAACGATGGCCAGGCAAAGGAGCTGCATCAGTTTCACTGAAATAGTTTTTAGCCTACATAAGTCTAACATTATGACTTTTATGAGCAGGTAAAATATAGATATAGATGTATGTTATTCCTCCCTTCCTTTCCTTCTGTCTTATACAGGCATATTTCAGGCTTACTGAAAAACACCTATGCAAATGCACAGAGGTCAGTTCAGTGCTCATGTCCCACTGCATGATTTCAAGAGTCTTCCTGTTCATTCCTCCCCAAAACAGGGGGCGGCTGTCTCCCCCCTGCACTTCACTTTAATCTTTACTTGACTGGAATAAAACAAGAGTAATGCTATTAAAGCAAATGGATTTCAGTTAAATGCTCATATTACTTCAAATCTTTGGGATTTCTTCGAGCTGTGCTCCTTCATTTCAGGAGTTGAAAGCAAAATTTCAATTCCACCATAACTCCTTCCTGATCATAAGAAACTCTTTTAAGTCTCAAGCACAAGAGGAAGGCTACTTTAATTACATGGCCATTAATGAACTCTAGCATTGGTACTTCTCACGGTTATACTCTGCACAGTTAAATTAGATTTTAGTATTTCTCTGGGAGACATGGAAGACACAGCCTATATTATGACTGCAAGGAAATCTGGGCTGCAGGACCTGTGCCATGATGGTAACACGGAGAGATTCATACTGATGCACGGAATATCAAATCCATTCTGCTACACTGGATGAAATGTATCTTCAGTGGTCACACAAGTTGAGAGTAAACATTCTGTTCAGCAGAAAAGGGGTTGTGGGCAAAAGGTTTACATCTCAGGACTTATTCTCTGTATTCATTAAGCATAGCTTAAGCCTCCTTCCAAAGTTCAACTTTAAATATTAGGCACCAAACACTGTTTTTGTTTACACTAGTGTAAATGGGAGGACTCTGGTGGACTCAGCTGTGTAACACAAGAATCAGTGCTGCAATAAAGGGAACAGCGCTTACCAGAATGGAGCAATTTCTCCCAGCATTTCAGCAGAAACTGCTTTAAAATCACATGTGGACTTACACCAGTCTAAAGCCCACAGAAGGAAAAGCATAATCATTTCCTTACTGTTCAGAATAATTTTCAAATGCATTTCTAAACTTTGTGTAGGGTCTCTCAATGCCAGTATAGCTTGTCAACAACATTTTGGGACATATGTGACAACAAATGTTTAAACAGGTCTTTCCATTCAACAGAGGCATTAAAAAACAGTATGTTCTTTCAAAAATTCTCTCCCATACTTTAAATCCAAGAATCTTAATCCTCCTTTCAAAGCAGGGTAGATCAGAACAACTCGGCTGATGTCAAAGAGGTTACATTGGGATAAATCTTGCATAATCTATCGAACAAATCAAATTCAGAGCATCCATGTACACTTTCCCATGTATTCTGTATTATTATTTATGTGTCTTTTGGAAAGAAAATTAAAATCCTTATAAACACCCAAGATGGAGTGCATTCTCAGTTTTAACTTGCAGTTTCAAAAAGATATTTAACTTTTTTTTTTTTTTGGAAAGCAATTAAAATATCCGGCAGAATATTTATGGCTCAATTAAACATTTAAAATATTGAAAAAGCTTAGTAATTATATCTTTAGTTTAAACACTAAATATGGCTATGTCAGAAAATACCTGCAGTCTCTATAGATTCCTGACAGGATTTGTTTTTCACTTTTGGTGAAAAAGCTATTCTTTGTAAAATATTCCCACACATGCCTAAGTTTATTTCTCAAAGCAATACCACAAAGGATATGACCTCTTTACTCCTGGTAACCTTTCATGGTGCTGAATTGACTTGGACATTGGTGCCAGTCAACACAGCTTGATTTGCTATGGTAAGAATAAGATTATATCTAACAGACTATGTCATTTCCAGGTTCAATAGGCACAGATTTAAAACTAGTCCTCTCTTTGACCCTCTGGATTCTCTTGAACTATTGCACCTTCTTTGACAATGTTTGTGAATGAATGAATTCATGACGACTCAAGGTTATTTTAATGATAATGGCAATGTGCTCACAAAGGAAAAAGGAAAAGGCTAGTAGTACTGGCACTAGTGCTTCTTCACCACAGCCGACTTCCTTTTTGACAGACTGACTGTGGAGTGAATTCCTGTTTATGGTCAAAGGCTGAAAGCTGTTGTGTGTCTGCAGCAGCGCCGCTGCTACTGATCTGTGAACATGACATGCCTGATAATATTGCATTGCCATGGTAACAACAAACACGGGGCAAAATTCTATTAGCTGGAGTGACTCACTGAGTCAAACAGATAATGTGATGGGCCTGGCCAACTGCCCAACAAAGGCTTATGTGAAAGTTGTGATGAATTAACTTTGCCTTGTTATGTCTGTTTTTTGTATAAATTCCCTTCTCGCTACTTATTAAGTCCTCATATTTCTGGTGGTTGCTCAAAATATATATATCACTGGGAAATACTCTGGCAGCAATTAGCCAGTCTGATGCCTAATATAGGGCTTACACTGCCCTATTGTTTTAGAGGAACCTTTTTTATTTTCATCCATTTTCTTAATTTCTCTGCAGGTGATTTATATGGAAAGACAAGTGCATTGTTTCTCCGAAGAAAAAGACCCCAGTCCCCTCCAAACTATTTGACAGTGTCTGAGAGGTGGGTGAGGCTTGGCACAATGCAGCATTTGCTTATATATTCATGCAAACTTCTCTTTTAAATAGATGTTCCACAGAGCTGCTCTCTAATCAGTCCAAGTAGGTAAAAAACCTATATTAGCCAGCATTTGGACCTCAAGTCCAGTATTTTAAACCACTGCTACTTCTTTAACTGTAACTGAAATGAGAGATGCCAGATAATATTGTCTTTTATGACCATAAATGTCAAAAGTGATTCCTCTGACTCATAGTCATTTTAGAGGAGCAGTAATAACCAGTAGTAATCTAGGTTTTTTCCCATGGACATTCACCATAACTTCTGATGCGCATATATCTAAGTCAAAAGAGTCAAGATACAGCTGCCAGTCACCAGAAAGGAAGCTTTACACAGAAAATAAGTTTCTGGCCTTGCCTCTTCATCACATTCCCAGTACAACCCTTTCTGCAGAGAAATTCCCATATGAAAAGACAAAAGGTCAAAGCAGACCCTAAGGTCACAGAGAAAATCAATATAGAGACCAAAAGACAGCAGGGGGCACTAAGTACTTGCAGCCCTTCACTCCTGGAAGGGAAATCCCAAATAAAATACTCAAAAATATGGAGCCTTAGTGCTTCAGCACCAGATCTGAGCAGGAGAGCTTGCAATTGCGGTACATATGGAGTATGGTACTAACCTAAACCAAGGAAATGTCCACTAAAACTAAGAGTACATCAGTTTTGAAAATGAAAATAAGGAAAAGGGAAACAAGTATCTTTAAGGCATCATTCTGAATTTAGTGTGTTTAGGATTTGGGGAGATCTCCCTTCACTTCCACGCCACACAAAATCACAAACACACCATGAAGTCAGATTACGAGATTCCCAACTTTTGGAGGACATGAACATGGAAGATGATAGTTCTGGCTTCTACATTTTGTCTCTTCCTGACAAGAGGAGGGTGTCTTGCAGAGTGAAAAATAGCATTGCTTTATTGATAAAATGGTGAGATCTACATGTTCAAGGTTACTTTCAGTATGTAGATAGGATGATATTTTTTGGGTTTAGACTACAAAAGGGCCTGCATGATTTTTTCACCATTCTTAACAGAGACTGGAACCAAAGGCATAACTTTTATTTGACCTAAAAGCCTATCTTCAAGAAAAAAATATCCAATCTTGATTTAAAAACTTAATATGACAGAGAATGCATGATTATCCTAAGCAAGCTGTTTAATTACTCTATTCTCAAAATAAGCACTTCCCAGGACTATAAACTTCCTTCTGTAACTGTGCTACTCCACAAGCAGTGCAATTTAAAATAGCCATTTTATCTGACCTGTTGCATAATTTGCTTGAAAGTGGCCTTTATGCCTTACGGCTCAGAGTCTGAGAAATATATCAGTTATTCCACAAACATAGATTACATTAAATTATGACTATTTTTTCTTATAAAAAACAACTATATAACTTCAACTTCACTCCGAGCTGTTAGATAATGATCTTATCTAGGTCACAAACGTGCTGAAATAAAGTAGTCAGAGAAGAGCTTGTTTGAACTGCTCCTTGTTCCTCTAGGCTGAGAGATATATGCATAAAAAGGAACGTTCTAGCAATTCTAATAGAGACTCTCTCCGTTCCATCCCCACCTGCAGGCTCACCAGGGAATTTACAAGTCATCCTCAAAATGTGTCTTCCTGGGTTAAAAGCGTCCCAGCAGAGGCAAGTTAATAACTGAGACCTTGATCATTCTATTCAGAGACCTACAACAGCAGCAGGCAGTGTTCTGAACTGCAGTGGGGTTTTCTTAAATATAATTAATACACTTTTCACACATCTTAAATATTGGTTTAACTAGTCCCTTATTTTGCTTAGTCCCTCATTCACAGAAGCTACTGCTCCATTGCAACAAGAGGCTAAGGATTCAGTGCTTTTGGCAGATCCCATTAATTAACTGTGGAGACTGGTTTTAATCCAGAATTCTCTGCCTGCCTCTGCTGCCATCCTGGTCCTGCTCTTGTGAATGCATTGCCGACATTTAATTAAGTTGATACAGCAAAGACAGCTTCCATCGCTCTCCTAGGAAGCTGCAGCTCCCAGACGGTAGTTTGGTTACCTGGATGGAAAACCTATTTGGTTATCTTAGTTGCATAAGCTATTGAATATATTTAAAGATTTTTTTTTTCTCTAACAAAATATAATCCTGATTTAAAAAAAACACCCAAACAATCAAGAAAACAAACAGACTTTTTAGGAAACCTGAGCTATTTCCCTTTCAAAATAATCGCCTAATGAAAACAAAACCATAGCCATATTATCAGACTGTTTTCTAACCAATAAATTATTATCAAACTGCAGGGTACAAGAGGTAAGTACAAACAGGTAGCCTACATAAACCAGATGTAACCAGAGATACTGCTGTCACAGAATCTCTTCCACATCTCTTTTCATTGTTGAAATGAGCAAATGCTAAATCCACACATTTATACAGTGAATATAGGGTTTCTTCTTTCCAAAACTAGCCTAGAAACAGCCTGGCGGTTTTTTGATTTTGAGTGTTTTGTTGTGTTTTGGGTTTTTTTTCATGTAGCTATTAGTTATTCAAACCTGCTGCATGTGAATCAGTTTCAGCCTGAAGCTCTTTTTGTTCTCTATTGTCTTTTGGTTCTACTTAGAGAAGACACCTGGGACTGACTTTAGGAAAGATGCTAAAACATGTGTCGTGCCTCTCCTCCAAAGCAAAGTTTGCATCTGCAAGAGCAAGTTCACAGTGCATCATAGCTGGAAGGACAGGGACAAGAATATGTTAGTCTTTTGACAGATATCCAGTTTTAACAGATATACATGTGAGGGGGAAAGAGGGGAAGTCCCAAATGTATGCCTTTTTTCTTACATAATTGGAGATAATTCTCTGTTGAAGTGCACATAGGTATAACCAGGATGTGCTGCAAGTTACACAACTAAGCAGAATGGAATCATAAAACCATAGATTCATAAAATCTAAGATCATTAAATCCAATTGTTAAGCCAGAACTGCCAAGTCCACCACTAAACCATGTCCCTAAGCACCACATCTACAGGTCTTATAAATAGCTCTAGGAATGGTGACTTCACTCCACTGGGAAGACTAGTCCAGTGCCTGACAATCTCTGCAATGAAGAAATTATTCCTAATATCCAATCTAAATCTCTTCTGATGCAATTTGATGCAGAAGGGGGAGAGCGCACCCTCTTTACAGATCCTTCTCCAAGTATCTCATTAGACCTGTGACACCAGGGAGAGGAGCTGTAGTTGTCACTCCTGTAGTTGGTGTCACTTGCCCAGTGTCACTTGGGGATGCCCCAGCAAATTAACGGTTCCCAAAACAAAGCTGCAGTGAGCTGCTGTTTTAGATCTTGGCCCTGTTGTGAGAAAGCATTATCATCCTCTCCATTTATTGACCACAGGCAAGTCACCCTGCCAGGCTTCTTCTTTCAACCATGATTAGTAAATGCAAAATTAAACACCTGCCATCTCCAAGCATGTGGTTGCTTTTTGCCATGTGCAGTCACCCACTCAGAAAGCCAGAAGGTCATCTCTGAATAACAGCCTCAAATACTTTGAGTAAGCTAAGTCACCTCAAATCTTTAGTGAGTATTTATCCCCATTTCAATACAACCACCCTCATTTGTACTTCTCAAATGGCTTTTTGTTTCGTTGGTTTTGTCTTATTTTATTTTTCATCTTTCCTGTTGGAATCTAACCCAGATAGAAGAAGGCTTACGAAAAGAGGTGAAAAAAGCTGTAGTTAAATTGTCCAACCAGGCAAAAAATGACAGGAGATGAAATTTTTTTTACAAAGTTTGCAGTCTTGCCTGAGTAGGAATGTTAGGGCAGTTTTTGAATAAGCTTCTGAATGAATGCCTGAGATTTATTTGAACTCAATGTGAATGCTAAACTACATGCAGTTTGCCCATCAGTAGGTGAGAAGGATCTAAAAGAGAATAATTCAAAGCATAATTAAGAAACAAAAAGTTTCTGTTAATCAGTTTGCCTTCCCCTCACCCCAGGTTACATTTTCCCTAGCTGTTAATTAAGCTCTGCCAAAGTTACTAATCTTGATGAACTTTGGGTAGTAGGGAAGCATAAGGTTACTGCTTATGGTTTTTCGTGTATACTGTCTGAATACGCTCAGACAAGTTCATTACTTCTGATCCTTTTCTGCTTCTTGTTTGGATGCACACACATCACTGGAAATTAATTATACTGGAAGATGGCAAAATATTGGGCTGAAGTACATTGGGTTGGTATGTTATATAGGATGTCAACAAATCAGATTTACTTGCAGCCAAATATGCCTAGAGCAATGTTTTAATATACTTTCTTTTTCTGAATTTCACAAATTGTATGTTTTCCATTTTTTAATTAATAAATTATCAGGAATGCTCATGAAAGTCAGAGAGTAATAGCATTGCCTAAAACTAGACACAGTGTTGATTAGACAGAGCTCCTATTTTTCATGCAAGTCTGTCAGACAAGGTACCTGATACAGAAGGGAGACTGCCCCCATTAACCCACTTGGAAGTTGTGCTGGGGCATATACACAGCTGAGCTGAACTGCAACAGATTATGCAACCCTGCAGTGTTTTTTAAACAGCTGGTGTGGGGCAGAAACTGTCTCTTCTTTGTTGATTTAGTCCCTCTTCCTTCGGATCCCGATTTGTGCCTGAGACTCCTGTGTGACACAAGAGCAAGATCAACAAAGCAGCTGCCTAAAAAGCAATCAAACTTGTATAATTTAAACTATGTTCCGACCCAGTTCTCAGAGATAAGCTGTTATCACACTAAACCCTGGTGCCAGCCCAATTTCAGAAAATTTCCATCTTCTCTATTTTTAGCTTAAATATAGTTAGAAAGATGAAGTTATTTTAAATTAAATACATTTGAAATATATAAATAGAGCAAAGAAGGCGCTGCACCCAGAATAGCTTTACCATACTTGCAAAGTTACATTTTCATTTTAATGAAAAAATAATATTAAATAGATAGTAACATTTGCCTGTTGGGAGATGAGAACAATACAACCACAACATTGTATTATTCAGTGGTAGTAAAAGGTGATTTCATCCTTGGCTGTCTAGTGTGGTGTCTATTCTGACATCTTCAACAGATAAAAGAGTCCACTGTAGAAGATCGTGAGATGTTTACAGATGCAGTAGTCTGGAAAGTCAAGTCACTGTCATCTGTCCAATGCTAGAATTTTAAATTTTTTTTTTTTTTTTGACATAAAAGGCCATGAAGAGGACTCAGTATTATAAATAGACAAGTAATAAGGCAGTGGTTCAATTTTTCATGTTCCCATGAAATCGTGGTATAGAGATTAAAGAAATTCTCCTAGTGTGGTAATGACCTCTCTAATACAAACTAGAAATTCCATCTTTAAATTACAAAGTGACCAAAACTTGTACCAGTTGTACACCCTTTTTTTTTTTTTTTATGACCCTAAGGGAGCCTGATTTTCAGAAAAGATTGAAGAATCCATTTTGCAATATTTAATATCTATTTAAGATGACCCTAAACCAAAACACCCAAATGTTTAGTCCTTTAGTGAATGCTCTGCCTGTAAGATATCATAATCCACAGCAGACCTGAAACTGAATAGGTACTTGATCTTGGAATGAGATGATGGAATAGATTTGAAGGCCAATAGGGGTATTCTGGTTTCTGCCTTTTTAGCAGTAGACGTGGCAGTGGTAAATGGAGGAGGATCATTGTATGGAAAATAAACGTTAAAATCAGAAGCATATTCCATTAATTAGGAACACAGAAACTATGCAAGCATTTTGGATAAAAGGGATCTGAAAATCTGGACCTATATAAGGTTTTTGCCTGACAAGCAAAATTTAATTTTTGTAGTAGTAATACTATTAATTATGTATCCAACTACATTTAGCAAGATATAAATTTTTGTACAGTGTGCAAAGGTTGTTGATTTATCTTAAAAATAAACAAAATGGAAATTTTGATCAAGATGTTGAATACATTAAGTCAAGATGTCTTTTGTAACAGCTGATGATATTTTATGTACCTACTCATAAAAATGTTACAGATATCTAAAAAATAAATATATTACATACAAATAGAATTTATTATGGAAGGTAATTTTAAATATTTGATGATATAATTAAGGATTGTTAATGTTCTTTATTTTCAGATTAAAAATTCATAGGCATTTTCATCCTTTTCATCTTTATTAGACAATGTGTTAGTCATAATTATTTGTTTCATATATTATAAACATTTCATGAATAAGAACTATTTAAAATAATAATAAAAAGCATTTTCTTTTAATTAATGACTACAGTGTGTGGTATTATATTGTATGCAGTTACAATGCACATTCAGCCATTATTTCTCCTGCATCTTCTTTATTTGAGAAAGACAAACATAGGCTTTCCATTTTTAAAAAGCTAAATAATATCATTGAATTGTCTTAAAACAAAAAAGGAAAAAAAAGTATTTCTTTAAGTTCATATTTGGAAAAAAAATCTAGTTTTCCTGGGGATAATTTTACTTCTTTGGTATCAAGGTACTTCAGAAAAGTGCTCCAAGAGCATTAAGAAAATGTTACCAGAGAAAATAATCTTCTGCTCAAGGGACATAGTGATTGAGAGGGCCCTTGCAGCCCAGATCAGCCTTTGCTGTTAAAGGCTTAAAGGACTTTATATGCAGTATCAATGCCACTTCCATGCTGGAATCTGTAAGGAGATGGCTGGAAGCAATTTGGTTAGACTGAAAAGGAAGCATGTCTGAAATAAGACTGTTCTGCCATGTCTAGACCATCCCTCATATCGCACTCTCTGACAGTGACAAAAATTAATGCAAACCAGGGGCTGGGGGCAGAAGGTGACTGTGTTCTCCCTTCCCATTGAACGGCTGTTGAGGATTTCAAAATGCATGGTAAGATACCGTGTATCCCTAATTTTTCTGATTCCTTTTAAAAACATAACTTTTATATTTATTTGCATTATATTATATAAAATAAATTGATTCTGTTATGATTAAAAGCTACAACACACCTATTCCCTAAATTGAACACTGTCACTTTCTTCAGGCAAGAGCTGATATGCATAAAAATTCTTTCTGCTTTTCATCAAAAATTTTTGAAGTTTCTCCTCACTTCTCCACATGCTGTATCAGACTCTCCTGTTTCACATTTGGCATTTACCTTAATTTTAATCTCTTTTTTTTTTATGTTAAAGACTCCTTAGGAGCTCTGAAGGCAGTCCTGACTTGCTTGCTCTGGTAGCTCTGGTAAATACTTAGGCAAAAGCAATGGAAGAGCCCTGCGTCATCATGAAAGTTAACTATTAGTTATAAGCCTTCACAGTTTTCCCAGAAAAGGGATGATTTTCCTTCTTGGATGTCCCTAGAAGATGGATTTGGAGGATGATCACACTGCCAGAAATGAGAGTAGATTGAATGAACCTTTCTTTCAGTCTCATGTTAGGGTATCGAAAAGGGAGGCAAAAGGGCTGTGGACTTCCTTCCACAGATATCATAACAAGTCTCCAAGGAATGGAAAATTTGGAAGCAATTTTGAAGGCAAGATCTAGTTAGGATAAATTTCTCCAAGGATATTAAAGCATGGATAAGAGAGTAAGAGCAAGGGAAAAAAGCAAAACAGTGAAGAACATTATGTGAATTTTAATTAAAAAGTCACTTTTAGAAAGACTTTTCTTGCTTTTATGACTTTTTTTTTCTTGAGATCTTTCTATTCTTTTTTATTCATATTTTCATTTTTGAGTGTGTGTCTATGAAAGAAAGGTAAGGACAGGAAATTGAAAGAGACAAAAATACATAAAAAATAAGACTCAAAGGACTTTCACCAATTTTAAAGATTTTTTTTTTTTTCTAAGAAAAATCAGAGCCCTAAATAAGCATTTGCATGTTTATTAGAAAATAAAACATACAGTCTTTTGGATTTTTCATGTTAGAGTAGAAAGGCCATGGCCTTAACCGTATAAATATTCCTTCTAAATCTTTCTGTCTTCCCACCTTTGCCAGAATCAGAGCTTAAGCACTATCTTTGCAGAATGCAGTTTCATTTGAGGAGTGCACATCTTGTATTCTAAACTGATATTGGGCGAGTCATTTTGGATAGGCATCATAGACTCACAGAATATGCTGAGTTGGAAGGGACTCACAAGAAACACTGAGTCCAATCCCTGGCCCTGCACAGGACCAATCCCAAGAATCACACCATGTGCCTGAGATTATCATCCAAACACTCCTTGAACTCTGTCAGGCTTGGCGCTGTGACTACTTCCCTGAGGAGCCTGTTCCAGCACCCCACCACCCTCTGGGTGAAGAAACTTTTTCTAATATCCAACCTACACCTCCCCTAACACAACTTCAGGCCATTCCCTCTGGTCCCGTCACTGGTCACCACAGAGAAGAGATCAGTGTCTGCCCCTCCTCTTCCTCTCATGAGGAAGTTGTAGACTGAAGTGATGCCTCCCCTCAGTCTCCTCTTCTCCAGGCTGAACAAACCAAGGGACCTCAGCCACTCTTCATACAGCTTCCACTCAAGGGAAAATCTTTGTTTCTCTCCTCGTTGAGGTCTCTCTTCAGGGCCTCTCTGCCCCTAGAGGGAGTCAACAGGTCCTCCAGTTTTGTGTCATCTGCAAACTTGCTTAGTATTCCTTCCAGTCCTGCATCCAAGTAATTTATGAAGATGATGAAGAGCACAGAGCCCCAGACGGAACCCCACTAGTGGAAGCCCACTAGTGACAGGTCACCACTCTGATGTCACCCCATTCACTGTTACCCTCTGTGCTCCATCCATGAGCCAAATGCTCACCCAGCTTATGATGTGTTGATCCAGCTGTGTGATGGACATGTTGTCCAGAAGGATCCTGTGACAGACAGTATCAAAAGCTTTTCTGAAATCCAGAAAGATCACATCAACTGGCTTCCCTCGATCAACCAGGTGGATTACCTTGCTGTAAAAGAAAATCAAATTAGATTTTGAAGTACAAGGTAATTATCTGGACTTTGTTCATGGCTACAAATAAAAGGCATCAGAGGATACTTAGTCTCATCTTAACACCATTGTATAAAAGATTCTGGATGTATTCTTTCCTATAACTTTAAAGAGAGCCTAAGGTGATTTTCCAAACTTATGTGTCTATCTTTTAGTAATCTAAAGTTAGGCAAGATGACTCCCACTCATAATGTCTCTGTCTCAGTTTTCTCCTCTGTACAAAATTTCCCTGCTTTCTTGGGATGCTAGATGCCTAACTAAATTAAAGTTTGTAAAGCAGGTTGCATTTGTTGGAGAGAGGTGTCATCTAAATGCAAAGTATGACAGACAGACTGATTGACTGAAGTGTGGAAAGATGGCTGGGGGTAAAATTAGAGGAAACTGAAAAGTTCTATTCACATCCCAACGGAAGTTATAACAGTATGGATATTAAAGGGTAAAATGCAGCTGCTCCTTCTTGGATGGAATGAGACTGGCAGCTGTATAATGATTCCCCATACAATAGTAAGCACTTGCTAAGGGGGTTGCAATGGAGGGTGGAGCAGAGCGGAGACACCATGGCCAGGATCTGTAGAAATCCTTGCAGGAAGGAGAACTCGATAGTACTTTGCAGCAGATAAATCACATAGCACCTGTCAACCAAGGGAGATGGAAGAAGTTGTCTTGCTGGTGAGCCAACAACTGTGGCGAAATTGCTCTCCTTGGGTGAACTTAGCGCATTACAACATAATTGTAATATTAATGCACACCTCCACCCCAAAGTCACTCACCTCCAAGGCATGATCCCTCCGCACTGGGTGTGCATTCTATAATTTTTTTGACTGTATCTTTAAAAGCAAAGCCAGAGAATTTTACAACAATCAGTAACAAAGGTATTTGTTACTAAAGTCACTCAAGCTCCACCTAAACATAAAGAAATATTATAAAAGTAAGTTGAGAATGGGCAAAAAGTTACAGAAGGCACCACTGTAGCTACTGGGATCAGTCAATGGGCTGAACTTGTCTTCTCCCCCATAGAGACATCTATTGGGTGAGAACCATACTCTATGTATGCTGAATACTTTTACTGGGAATTAGAGCTTGTCTGTATATTGTTTGAATATGTTTTTTGCAGTCAGATACTATCACCAGCAACCCTCAAACCTTAACGCATCTCATTTTTACATTAATAAAGAGTGTTATTCTGGAACCTGTTAGTGTAAGTCCTTCTCATGCTCTAGCAACTGTTGGAAGTGGGTAACACACTCTAATAAAATGGGGAGATCCGCTGAGGGGTCCCTGATGGTGTTAGCCTATTTCCCTGAATAAGTCAGTTGGACCACCCCCCAATCCAGCAGGACTTTTCTGTGAAGGGTCTCCACAAGGGGACTGGTCAGGCACAAGGGTCTCGGCTTTCTTGGGGCACTGACAGACAAATAAAACACTAAAGGTTGAGGAAAACTCCTCGCACTAAGGGTCAAGGAAAACTCATCTCTTCACATGACAATAAGAGAGATACTCTTCAGCGTGCCAAAGTAGTATGGATGCCAGATAATATTATCTGAAATATTCCAAATACAGAAATCAGTGAGACCTGAGCTGAGATGAGCTCCCATCAAAGGGACAGCATGCTTAGTTATACCGTCATCCATACTCAAAGGAATTCAAAAATTTGCTCATTTTTGTTATAACCTTAATTTGGTAAAGTTACAGGGGCAAACATTATGAAAAGTTGTTGAATTTTATTGCTTGTGCATCCCTGAACTCATTGTTATCCGAGGTTTTGGAAAATGTACAGAATTTCTTTCTGTGGACAGAGTATATAATTGTTCTTCTGATATTTTATCAGATTGGTTGTATGAAGGGAATGGCAATGCCAGCTGTGAAATGTAAATTTCACTTATGTCACTGATGGTGTCTATAGGATAACTAAATATGCATTGTATAATGCCATATGTAATTCACAATTATGTATATAAAATGATTGATGCAGTAGAAGTTCAGCAAACACAGAAATATCACATGATATAAAAATATTATAAAATTGATTACAAAGAGATTCAGTAGGAAAAAATAAAAGAAGAATTACCCAGGAAAACAAGACTTTATATGAAGAAGGAATTAAAACACAAGGCCTAAAGATTTTGTATCATGTATGTATATCTCTGGAGACAACACCACTCAAATAGCTTTAACCAACAGTCTGATCATTTCCACATGGCAAAGGGACACAGTGGAAGCAAACAACCATTTGTGCTGTTCCTTGTTACTGTCTCGTGGCAAAAATGAAATTATATCTGCACATGTCACCTCAAGACTGTTAAGGTTTTTTTCTCCCCAGTGACCTCAACCACAAATTGTAATTGGATCTGTGCATTGGACAAAGTCATCTGACATGCAATACAGCTAGACGCCAATATAGTCACAGGCACAGGGTGATTTTTCATGCGCAGAAAGAAAAAACTAATAAATAATACGCCTAAATTGAGGAAGCCTGGAAAAATTAAATAAATTTAATTAATTTAATTAAATTAAAGGTATAAATTTATTTTGCAGTACCAGTCTTTTACAGTGCAATGCTAGTACACAAGCCTTTCTGTAGCTACTGTCACAGGGTGGATTGCATCCTCAACCAGCGTCTGGGAGGGGTTCACAAGTCATCCTCTGCATGCAATTGTGTGATTGGGAACACACTAGGTTTCCAAGTATTGTTTCTGATCTCTGATTGGGGAATAGACCTCTTGGAAACAGAGAAAGGTGAATGATAAGCACTGAATAGCTTGTGGAAAACAACTTCTAGTCCATCTGCTTATGAGCATGGTGGAAGAATTTTGAGATTTGTAAAGTTTTTCTTGAATGAACTTCCTGTTGCCTGGATACTAATGTGAAATATCTAGAATGAAACAGTAGGTAAAGCAGAATCATTTCATGCATTTGCAAGTTTATTTGTAAGTTATTTTAATTATTACTGCCTGCTCTGCACTGTTATAGATCTCTTGTTATTTCCTGTGTACTAAACAATGACAGTACCTCTCTACTGTTAGGTTAAAGGGATGAAAAAATACTTTTTTCCTTACGGTTCAAAAGCAAATGGTTAGATCAGGCTTCAACAGTGAAAACCTAAATGCTTCGTAATGAAGGATAAAGTGTCCTCTAGAATCCATATAATAAAGTACACCCAGACGGCACAAGGAGAGCTGTGGAGGAACACATTTAGAGTAAGCATGGGGACAGCTAAAATGAATTGTTTGGCGTCCTCAAAAGGTATTATCAAAAATTCTTAGCCAGTTAGTTCCAACTAGAGAGCTAAATAAACATAAAATCATAGAATCATAGTATGGTTTGGCTTGGAAGGGACCTTAAAGGGCATGTCATTCCAGTCACCCTGTCACAGGCAGGGAACACCTTCTACTAAACCAGGCTGCTCAAAGCCCCTTTCAACCTGGCCTTGGACACTTACAGGGCTGCGGCATCCACAGCTTCTCTGGAGACAACCTGTTCCAATATCTCACCACCCTTATAGTGAAGAACTTCTTCCTTATAACTAATCCAAATCTATACTCTTTCAGTTTAATGCCATTCCCCCATGTCCTATCACTACATTCCCTTGTAAAATGTACCTCTCCAGCTTTTCTGCACGTCCCCTTTAGGCACTGAAAGGCTTCTGTAAGGACTTTACAGAACCTTCTCTTCTCCAGACTAAATAATCCCAGCTCTCATCTCCTGTCTTCATAGAAGAGATGTTCCAGCCCTCTGATCATGTTGGTGACCCCCTTCTGGACTCATCCCAGCTGGCCCACATCCTTCTTATGCTGGAGGCCCCAGAGTTGGAAGCAGTACTCCAGGTGGGGTCTCGTGAGACCAGAGTAGAGAGTCTGAATCACTTTTCTCAGCATGCTGGTCACAGGCTTTTGATGCACCCCAGGACACAGCTGGCTTTCTGGGCTGCAAACACACATTGCCAGGTCATGTCAAGCTTCTCATCAACCATCGCCCCCAAGTTTCTCCTCAGGGCTGCTCTCAATCCATTGTCCACCCAGCCTGTATTTGGTTTTGGGATTGCCCCAAACCAGGTGCAGGACCTTGCTCTTGGCCTTATTGAACTTCAAGGGGTTCATAGAGGCCCACTCCTCAAACCTGTCCCTCTGGATGGCATCCTTTCCCTTCAGTGTGTCAACCACACCACACAGCTTGATACTATCAGCAAATTTCCTGAGGGTACACTCTCCATGTGGCTGACAAAAGTGTTAAACAGTGTTGGTCCCCTGAGGAACATCATTCATCACTGATCCCCACTTGGATATTAAGCCATTTAGTGCAACTCTTTGAGTGTGACCATCTAGTAAATCTTTACTGGAAGGCTTGTGCATATCCAAATGACTTCAGATGGATTGATAGTAAACAAAACTGCTCTCTACAATTTCAACTGTTCATTATGGTTATTACTAGTCAATGACAACCATACTCTGGCAAAAAAAAATGTATACAGCTTCCACTTTACCCTGTGAAAAAGAACTCCCACTTTCTCAAAAATTCTTAAAAAGTACATTAAAAAAAAAAAAAGGATGGTGCCAGGAGGCAAGCACTTAATCAACTCCAGAAGCAATGTCCATATATTCAGACCAGCTTTCTGAAAACATACAAAATCCTCTGCAATAAGACAATATATCTCTATCCTTTACAAAAGAACAACAGCTCTTTTTGTAAATCTGTATTGCTCACCATCACAGTGAAATATGTATATCTAGTAGTAGCTGCACTGCACTGGTTTGATCAGGAGATTTTGCTAAGCTTCTGAGATCAAACTGAAGGACCTTACGCTAAGGATTGTTGCAGCTGTCTGCAGCTACCATGATTTATGTCAGCTGACTTTCTGTCCATGTTGTTCTCTAGGCTCAAATGTTTCTCACCCTGTATCGGCTTAGGAAGTTTCTTTCATTCCCTCATTTTCAGGACACATCACTGTGCCAATTATCCATGCCACTGCAGATTACATTTGCCTGAAAAGATCACTACAATTCAGCACAGATTTTATATATGAGTTTTCAAATAACAGTTTTCTTAGGAAAAGCATTTGATAAAAAAGGAAAGACTTTGGGTTTTGTATGAATTACACGTATACTCTTTAACCTCAAAGAAATGCTATCTGCTCTGTGGAATTTTCCAAGACCTTCAGAAAAGGACTTATGTTCATTTTGAAACCACCCAGCACAGTGGTGCTTGGTTTTAATAGGAGCTTCTGGTTGTTACTGGTTGTTACCACACTTACAAAGTGATGATAAGAACAGCTGTAGTACAAAAAAGATCTAAAACCAGTTCACAATAAAATATCTTGTGAATAATATTTTATTAAACATCTGAGTATAAAATACTTCGCAATTATCCAGACTCCGTGGCCCTGTGACATTAAGGACTACTGTCATTTCTAGGTGAAGTTTGTCGTTTGTACAGTGAGCACTGGTAGTGAGCAGATTTTTCCACCCACCCATCTCCCTTGCTTTTATGCACTGACTCTGTAGTGTTAGTCCCCATAAGCTGTTGGTGGTGAATGAGACATGTTCCTGCAGCAACCATTGCCAAAGAGCAGCTGAGAGACTTATAATGATTCACTGGTGCACGATAGCTCTAATTTCCTCTTTCTGTTTTCAGTCTCTCAACATTTTCATTTTCTGATATTCCAGTGCCAGGAATGCTTTGTTCCTTTTTTCCTAAGGAAACAGTCTTTGTTGCTTAATTGAGATATGAGAACAGGACAAAATTTATTCAGTATGTTTCCTTAGACCTTTGTATGTGTATTTATATGTATAGAAAAATGTGTGTGCGTGTGTGTGCATATGTAGACATGCATACAAATCTATGTGTATGTATCTCTCTCTTTCATACCATATAGAGTAGCAAACGCCAGCTTCTACCACCCGCACTACCCTCCAAAAGAGATAAGCTCTAAAAACAACTCAGCTGTCAAAATTTGCCTGAAGAGATTTTCTTCTCTCTATCCCTTTCTTGCCTCCCCCCAAATAACCCAAATATATGCCTTCTTGCTCTACCTCCAAGTGCAGTAGCTCAATGGCAAAGTAAAACCTTTCTTTCGAAAGATTCCACTTAAAGGTTTTAGAAGTCTTAGACTCCATTAAGTATCATATACTTGCAGAAAGTATAGTTTTACCTTAGAAGTCTCATTCCCTGTGCTTTTTCTGATCATGTTTCCCTAAAGCACAGTTTAAGGTATAGTTTAAGATCATTTGAAGTATAATGTATATTTTATACAGTACATATAATTTTACTTACTTTTTCTTAAACCATACTGTGTGAGGGGTGTCAAGAGGGCAGAACTAAATCCCAAGACACTGTACAAATGATTATTAACTGAAGGTGCTTTGAAAGGGTATTACTACTTCTTATAATAAAAGGAGTTGGATCTTTTTCCCTAGGTATAACAGCAAGTCCTTGCTGGCATCAAAAGAAGCTTGTTTGCCCTCTGCAAAATATATTAACTAACTCTAGTATAATGCTAGCCTCTACCATAAACAATCCAACCAGCCTTCAGGTCAGATTTTTGTACTCTTTAAGACGAGTTACGTATGGCCACACGACCTTATTTCAGAAATTCGTCTGATCTTCCAGCTCTCCTCTTATAACAAACTTTACATCTCTATAAACAGACAGGTTGGTTTAAGCCCAATTCATGCTTTTAAGGAGCTGATCTCCATTTAGTATACACTCAGGTAGACCATTGTGGCTGCGCAAGAAACTGCTCCTGCTTTCATATGGAATCTAAAGGACGGGAGGGAGGCATTTCCATCCAAAATGAATGAAAATATCTGCAAGAAAGAGAGAGGAGAAACTACTGAAATCTATCTCAAACCTGTTACAAATAACTCACATAGGCATAGCCCAAATAAAATAAAAAATGAAATCCATATCATGCCACACTATATTTCATCCAACAATTTTGTGTTCTAATTATCAAACAAATCACAGATTTTGTGCTGGTCACACCTGATTTATGAACTGTATAGAATTACAGTTAATTGACTCAGTAGTTAATTCCCCCTTGTATCTTCTCCAGTGATATTCAAGTATTTCAGCAGAGATTTTAATTGATTTTCACAGTAGCCACTCGTTAATAGGATAATTTGTCAATACAATAATAAAACAATTGTTCCTTCAGTTTACCAGATAAGAAAGTTAAGGCTGGTTTCATTAATTGCAGGCAGCTGTAGGGCTTGCAGGATGAAAGACGTAAATCTCAATGGCTCTGTGGAAAACTAGGTCAGAGGGCAGGGGAAAATTAGTTAAGCATGATGGACCAACAGTGACCTGTACAGGTGTTCGGGCTCACTTTTGAGTCATCACTTCCTCTGTTCTTATTTGGGTCTGGCAAAGCCCATAGGTCAACACATGGACTCTTATGCCTGGTTTGAATTAAAAGCCAGTCTAGAGCTGCTCACTCCCAAACTCCAGATAAAGTTACCCATTAAAAGTAAAACATTTCACGGTGTCTTTATGTTGTCGTGTATTTCCCAAGGAGCTTTTTTTACATCAGTAAGCACCTCTCGATTCTTAAAATAAGAAACTTAAAGTTCAGATTATCTACAAAGGTGGAAAAACAATATTCCAAAGGGATAAGCACTATTCGTGAAGCCTAGAAGACTGCAGTGAAATAAAATATCTATTGAAAATCAGCCCAACTGATGCAAATGTCTCCATCTACTACATGCAACAACCTTTCCCTTTTTCTCCTAACACTAACATTGTAAGCATTTTTCCCTTCTATCAAACTTTAAAAGTACTACTTCCCATGTCCCTTGTTTTCAGGCTCGGATGTTTTTCTCTGTAGTGTACAACCTTCTGTCTTGATGTTATTCTTTATTAAGTGAGAAGTTAAAAAGCACAAAATGCTAGCTAAAAGCTATTACTTTTTATTATAACTAATTAGCTTCAAACTCAAGTTTCCTTAAGAAATACTCTGATCTGACACCATACAATCTTTATTATGTGAGTTTACTCTATTAATATGTCAGGCTGAAAACACCAAAACCAGTTGTTTGATCTTGATTGAAATCAAACACTTTTAGCTATCTGAGGCACATCTCCAACAAGTAGCTCAGTCTTCGAAATATGTAAAATAAAATAGCCATACTGTAGGGGGTAGGACAAGGGCAGTTTTAGCAGAATGGGTGTTTCTGCAGCATAAAAAATGGCGGGTTTGCATATGGAAGGGCTTCAAATGGGGACAAGGAGTAAGGTCACTTGCCTTCAGAGTTTCACATATAGAGCTTTAAGAGATCAGTCATCAGAGTTAGTTGTGAACTGACCATGGCTTTGCCTACTAAATGTATATTACTGACTGATGGATGACTGTGCCTCCATCAGCAGAGTCTTGGGAGAAGCCATTTTTGCAATATGATTTTTCTGGGCTACCATGGTGCACTTCCCTGTCTCCTTCTCACAACTGACTTTTAGACAGTCCAACTTTTACATGTCTCATTTTGGGGCTTTTAAGTGGTGGATGATGATGTTTGTTTGTTGTATTTCGAATTTTCTCCTTATTAACTTGAGGATTTCAGAGTCAAATCTCCCAACTTATTTTCTAAAGAGAGAGATAATCAGAGACCATGAAAACCTGAATTAATTTTAACACAATTTGACAGAATTGCTTAGCTTCACATTCTCAGAATAAGGTCACTAGAACTGCAGGGAAAAAAAATAATCCCCAAAAAATAATTTATGTGATGCTTAGTCATTCACATTTTTAGTGAGCAGGCTCGTCTCAAAGAAAGCCTTCTTTGTTCAAGAAATACAAAGTAGTTTAAAAGTGAAATTCTGCTTCACATTTTTAAGAGAGGTTTGGTTACCTTGCTGATTCATGGCAGTGAAGTCAAGTGCTCAAATTGTTTGCTGGTGGGAGTTTCATTTTAACTTCCTCAGTTACAACATTGCTCGTTCTTAACTAGCGTACAAAGCAGTTCATTCCAAACACCACTGAGCAATACTCCTTTAAAGTTAATTTGTCAATTCAGTCTCATTACTCTTCTTACATAAAAGACATCAGGAAAATATAATAATGTTCTTTGTTTGCTTTTTGTACATCTAAGTGCTATAGATATTCATTAACTCCTGTTTGCAAGGAATAAAATATCTTTTTCAATTGGGCACTGGTGATACATTTTTCTCACCATGGAAATGAACATTCAGGGGCTAAAACGATGCTTGCTATTTTCCTGTGAAACGCCAACAGCTATACCACTAAATTGTCTTACCTTAATTCTGTATAAAGGAAGGATATAGTAGAAAAAGAAAAGTAAAAAAAAAAGAAATCCCTTTCATAATACAGTTTAATTTAATGAAGATGTGCTTAGGTAACACAATGCACAAAGAAAATCTTATTTGTCAAAATTTTAAAATCAAATTTATCCTCTTTTGCACAGTGAGTATAATAATAATTTAAAATGTGTGTATATATAAAAAAAGCCGTCTCAAATATTGGGTCAGACCCCCCAGCTGCTTTAAGCTAACACAGGGCTTTGTCGCTGGAACTATATTTATTTATGTCAAATGAAGAGATGAACATTAACAACAGATAATAGGAAATAATAGGAAATAACTTTTATCTTTTGTTTTACTAAGAACAGAATATTTCTGTCAGTCGAATTAAATACGTGTTTTCATATGTCTGCAAATCTATCTGTCTATAAAATGGACAAATATTTGTGCTGGTTGAAATAAACATTTTCTGAAGCCTTAGGAATCAGGTTATTCCTTTTGCTTAATTTCAGAGGAAATCAGATATATTTGGTTAAAATATGAATTTTGCTTATATCTTTTATAATTAAAATTATAATTGATTCTGGCATTTCTAGTAATGTGATTTTGTGAACACTGTATTAGAGGGGCTCATGAAAAGCATTTTTTTCTGTCACCCAAAAAAAATTGAAACATTTCCAAACATTTCTTGCAGGATCGCATGGTCTAAAAGTTTGTACCTAGACTGTATGAGGGAGAAAAAAAAGTATATATTCAGAGAGACGGTACACAGAAGTGAAAGCAGCTGAACTTCTTGCAAACCACCCTCAGTCGTGAAAAGAGTGAGAACAGCGGCTACCATGTGGCATAAAACCTAAATATATATTATTTTGTTCCTTTTCGTTAAGACTGCATAGGGCATAAGTTGTTTTCAAGCATGCCTCGGACTCCTACAGCTCCAGCTGTCATGTGTAATTAAACATTTGGCCTCCACAATTACTCTACAGTGTACATATGCCAGTATTTCAAGCCTGGAATATGCATTTCAAAGAAGAATAATTCCCTGGAAATCCTAAATTGACAGGAGCAAAGACAGCCTGAAGGAAAGTAGTCAGAGAAAACTGTAAGGTCGGGATCTAATGATTAAAAAAGAAACTTCAAGAAGAACTTCAACCCTTAACTAAACCAATGGGAAAAAGAACGACAGTTGGCAAGCAGATTTCTGCATAGGGATCCTGATTAGGGAGCCTCTTGGGTTAATTTAATATTATCAGTGTTGTTCACCTTGCTGTAGTATGCCTTACCATTAATACCATTTAAACAGATTTCTTTTTTCTTAAAGCATATTTGGCATCATTTATTTTCCATGAATACTGATCATGGCAATATTAAATTTGATGAATCATATTGAATCTGAGGTTGGTTTATAGCAAAGGGAGTTGGGTTTTCAGTTGGTTTGGGTTTTTTCTTTTTTCTTTTTTTTTTTTCCTCTCCTGCTTCACATGCATGCATTTGCTGCTGGTGCTGTTGTCCTAAGTAATGCTGAGATTGCATTTCAGTTAGGAATCTGATTTTTTTAGCATTTTTTATGAGGATCACTGGTCAAGAAATACCTAAAGGCCATAATATTTCTAATGTAAGGTTAAGAACAATGGAATTAGAGAAACCAAAATGTTTTTAAACAGGTAAAAAAAAGAAGTCAAATTGTAATAAAAAAATGAGTGAATAAATTTCTTGTTGACAAAAACGTTTTTCTTTAGAGTGTCTCTGTTGCTAATGATCTGTTTTCCACCCTTAATCACCTGTTTAGTAACCCTTAAATGTAAAGTACTACAAATCCAAGGGCTCGAGGCATGAAGAAAAAAAACAGAGAAGCAATGAGGATTTTTCAATTAAAACATGTGAAAATGCTCTCATTTACTTAGCTTTCCAAAAGTTAGACATTTAAGCTGAATTGGTTCAATGTAGGTTCCCTTCTATACTGAACAGAGAAAAATAAGCACTCCCAGTGTGCAATGCACTCAATGCATTTTACACTGATATTATTATGCATCATTGTAGTTATAATCCATTATTCTTCAATAGTAATCCAGAAAGACATTATAAAAGACAGACATGTATGACTAGAGCAGACCTATATATATAAATGTGAAGCATCTACATTAATCTGGGTAGAATTCCTACTCATAATGGACATTTTTATCATGATTCTTGCCTTAATATCACTTAGCTCTAGAGAAAGTAACAGGAGGGACAAGAGCACTTCTACCAGTGGAACTGTATCAGTGACAATGGAGAATTATCCCAAAAGGTTGTTATAAACCCTGCTAATCTGTTAGCACTGCAGGCATCCCAGCCTTTATTCCATTTCAGACTAAGATAAGGCATTTATCTTTAACTGACTGTAACTTACTATCTTGATAAAAAATTAAAGTTCACATCATTGTAAGGTGCCATGGCATGACAGCAAGTTACAATGCCTGTCACTGTGAATGATGGAATGACAATAAATTCATGTGAACCCTCATGCACAAACACACATACAAGGAAACAATTTTTAAATGCAGATTGGTATTAGGCTCTAGCCTGTCAGTGTTTTATACTGAAAAAGTGTCTTTGGAAAAGAAATATGAAGACCACAGTATGACTGAATCATCAACTTATTTTCAGCCCTGTTCAGGTTAAAGTACAAGTAAAGTCACATTAAACTACGTCTCACTTTTCTCAAGATTTTTGATTTCACTTCCAAATCGAATTCTGCCAAGTCTGAAGCTGTTGGTAAGGAGTTGAGTATAGCTTTTCCTCGTTAGAGCTGATCACTGAGGCACCAACTTGGTAAGTAGGAGCTATCAACTTCATTGACTTTAACTGCTAATTTCCATATTTCTTTTAATAGCTGCTAGTGTTACAGACTATTCAGGAGAAGAGGCAGCCTACCTGCTAATTCTGGCAGTGGAAGCACTTTGGAGTACTGGCATGAGATTGGTCCTTCTGGTTAAAAACACAGAGTAGCTCTGAGAGGCAAGAGATCTGTGTTGCTCTTCCCACCACTCTTCCCCTTCCCATACCAATCCTGCACCAGTCAAGCGTGGGCAGGTCTTGCTCCTGCACTGCATCTTTGTCTTTTGCATTTAAAGTAAGCAAGCTAAATCCACAGCTTGGGAGAAATTCATAATACTCAACTACTGGAAAAATGGGCCACAATGTGGTTGTAAAATGCCAGTACAAAATCACTCCTTCTTAGAAGTCCCTTCATTCCTTCATCCTGAGACCAAAGAATTCTGCTGTTTCAAAACAATTTTGTTGATTTAAGTTGATCTAGATGTCTCAGAGGGTAAGGGCTTCAAAATCAAAGCCCCAAACATCCACTTATTGACTAGATGCTGCATTTTAAGGGTGTAGTATTAACAAAGGAAAATACCTCAGTTCTGCCCATCCCCCTCCTTTCAGCAGTCTTTCTTTTGTTTTCAAAAGCTATCTGATCTTGTCCTTGTATTCTTCTGTTGGAAGGAGGAAGGATGCTGAGTGGGAGAAGAGAGAATAGGGAAAGAGTAGGAAGGGAGAAGGTATCCCAGGGTTTAGGAAAGTGTCAGCATGACACTGACCATTATAATCCTAGTAAAGTTTGTGTAATGGAAAAAATCTTGTGCTGCCTCAAGGCTGTGGATCAGAAAGTAAAATCTTACGTCCCCTCAAGTCAATTGAAAAAAATCATTGACTGTGGTGCACACAGGATATCTACTGAACCTTAATAGGTTTCTTTAATAGTTAGGCATGAAGTATTCTGAAAAAAAAAAAGGGGGCAAGTCTGGAAATGTCACTCCATATTCAGACCTCAGTAAGTTTTTTTATGAAATTGGGTGACCTAGAGTATTGTCTTACCCATTGGTACCTCCTGTTGTTGCACTTTTCCCCTACTTTTTAATTTTCAGCTCATTGCCTCTGTGATCAGCCAATCCTCTTATCCTCTAGTTGCCTGTCCAGACAATCTCTAGAATGGTATTCTGCTATTTTGATCCATATCCAAAAAATGAGAAATAATATGAAGTGAAAGACACCGTTTTTAGTCTCTTAGTGGATGCTCCACAGTGATTCTTTAAACATGTTGCCCCTAAGGTGGTCAAATGATCTCATTCTGTCCCATATTTTATCTCCAGAACTAATTATAAGTCTGAAAATAGTTTAGAATGCTGGAAAATTTTACATCATGAAAAACAGGTTGTAGTAAGTAGAATTTGTCTTTTGATCTCTAGTCCTTTCTTCTTTTTACTGAAAAGTGAAAATTTTTCTAAATGAAAACTTGTAAATTTTGCACCCTATGGGGATGTCTGCCCACTCATTTCTGAAATCAGTTAAGTCTGGAGATTTGGAAGCACTTTTCTTTCTTAATCTAAAATTCCATGTGCATTTATAAAGTGAGGAATGACTGCCCATGAAGAAGTAGAACTGAAATGTGGTACTCATAGTGAGTTGAAAATTAAATGTAAATTGATAACAAAATTTTGTTATCCTAAATATTCTCATTTTGTGAGGGTTGTCATACTCATGATACAGAATGCTATTCTGTCCAGCCTACCCTAGTGAGTCTGAAATTCCATGTCCACTTTTGAACATCACACTTGAAGATAAATGGGAGAAACCCAGAGGAGAGCATGAAAAATGAGATAAGGTCTAGAAGACATGACCTGTGAGGAAAGCTTGAGAGAATTAGTGTAGTCTAGAAAAGAATAATAAAAAAAAGAAGATGAGGCAGAACATGACAGCCATACTCTACCATGTAAAAGGTGGTTATAAAGACGGCACTCATTCCTTACTGTAAAAAGAAAAGTAGAGAAAAAAGGCTTAATTAAAAAAAAAATCAACGAAAACCCTAACAGTCTAGATATTAGTAAAAAGACTGTTGTGACAAACTCCCAGAGAAGGCTGTCCAAAAAATTTCATTAATCCCATGCTTTTGAGATTTTTAAGCCAAGATAGACAAACACAAATTAGGAATGTCCAAGAAAAACTTGATTTGCTTTAAGGTGAACCAGATAACCTCTTGAAATTCTATCTATCTCTAAATTTCACTGATTCAACACTTTCTTCAGACTTCCCTAGACAATCATAAAATACGAGAACTATGCTAGTTTTAGACAAGCCTCCCTCTTATTAGTCATACCTAGACCTTTCAGATGCTTAAATATAGCAGATTGAAGTTGGACTGTAGTTAGCTGCAGTCTAGTTAATTCATCCAGAAGAATTTCTGGAGTGATTTGGCTGACCAAGCATACATGCCTACTTGAAGGTGAGCTGGCAAGCTCCCCAAGTGTTGTGAATGGATTGACTTAGATTGCAATGGACTGTAAAAGTATCCTAGGCAACTAACTCATGTGCATCTTCTAGGGGATACTGGGAGCACAATGTGCCTTATTTTGGATATTTACTGTAGGATGGACTTAATTGGGATAATTCATATGCCTGAGCATAGCTTTTCATGCCCTATGTTGTGTCTACAGAAGGATGCAGGTCTCAGTATTTCTGTCAGTCTGGCACCAGGCAGCAATGTTCAGGCAACTGAGCCATACCCGTCGTTTCCTAAAAGTGCCTGATTCTGTCCATTGATTATAATGGGAGTCTGCTGAGTAGAAAGGTAAAATCTTACTCCTACAGTCTTCTTTACACCAATTTACATGAAATTAGACAAGATGAACCCTGCCCACTACATTTACATTGAAAATATAAGCAAGGCTTTAATGGTTAGGTAAGTGATTAGGAAGTAGGAAAAGATGAAAATTTTGGGGGAAATGCCAAAGGAATAAAAGGGAGACATATAAGTCTAAAGAAGAAGTAGGAAAGCTGGAAAAAGGAAAATGAGGGAAGAAAATAAAATGGCCAGAAGTGTGGTTGTCATATGGATGAACTCTTTTCCTTGTTGCCTTTTACTAAGAGTAATACAAGGTACTAAGCAAATATATTTGACAATAATATAATTATAGTCACAAATAAAGTATTTTACCCTACCTTTACATCAATAAAAATAGCATATAAACCAAGGTGGTTTTAACTCTGAATATGTTTCAAAGCCCATGTAGCTAATATAAAAATTGAATTAAACTCTTTCTATCAGATGATTTTGACGTCCCATGATTAAGTGGAATACTTTTCCAATAGTTTTTCAGGGTACAGCTCTGAATACGGATGGCGCAGAGCATTAGTCAATAGAGAAACATGTTTTTCTTAGTACCCTTCTCAAATGCATCCAATCTGCTTGAGCATCATGAGGTACCGTGTGCTGTTTTCCAATTTTCTTCGAAGTGGAAGAGTTTGGGATTTTCTTTCTTTGATTTCTGGGGCTACTTTAGCTAGTTACCCTTTGCAATTAGCAGTCTCCTTCTTATAAGAACGGGTCTCTAATTGAATCCACATATGTGATAAAGGTACCATTTTAAAGCTTAAAGATTTGGTACTCACTGCAGCGACGAAAACACTTTATTTGTATAAGAATCTGTAGGACTAAATGTTTTCACTTACATAGTGTATGAACATTAACTAATAATTATGTTCAGCAGAAACTTGTCAGTCTTTCACAATAATAGCACAAATAATACAAGAGCTATGAAAGAATAGAAAGCAAAGCAATGATTTTGAAATCACAGCATAAAGTTATGAGTTAAAATATGTGTCATTACAGTCTTTGTATGTGAGGTATCACTGAAAACTAATCATTTTGTGTGTTAACAAGAAATGGTTGCAGCGGAGATTAGATGGGAATAAAGGTAAGATTACTCATTAACTTGGTAGGCATAGAGTATATATCAAAGGATGGTTATGAAGACAGTATAAAAACTGCAGACAATGGTCAGTTCAGAGCTGAGCTTATGAATTAGATGAGGTCACTAGAATTTCCCAGGTGCCCATGTCAGCTTTCCTTGGCACTGAACAGGAAGATAAAGCAGCTTTTGATTAAAAATAAGCTATAAAAAAATTAAGCCAACATACTGAATTTGCCTTCCCTCTTCCATCTTTCACCTCTCTGAAGTGACTGCCAAGAAGTAGCATGGTGTCAACAGAGCAACATTACTAGTAGTTCCTGTAATGTAACATTTTCCATTAGAAACTAATCTTGAGCTGCCAAGATTGTTTTACATATCATAACAGCTGTAGTATGGCCAAGTAATAACAATGGCTTTCAGCCAACCAACTCACCTGTGTTTCATCTGAGTTGTTTGTGTGCAGATTAAAGTTTCTAAATCCAGTCACCTTCTAAAAACATTCTATCTGTTCAGATACTCATCTGCTTGGCAGCTGTTTCCTCACCAAGGAAACAATTCTCACCCATCACGTACTCCTACCACACACACATCTTCTGCTTGGTTTGGAGCAAATAGTGTTTACAGATCATACCTCAGTTTTTAGAGTGAGCTGTGCTCTCTAGTTCTAGAAGATCTTATAAAAATTCTACTGGAAGAACTTTGCTTCACCAAAACAGATTTTCTATCAAAGTGGCAAAAACCAAGCTCAGCCTGCAAGTGAATCTATTCAGTATCTTTAGTTTGTTATTAGGTGAGTATCTGGCTTTGAATGATGTAGTGTATGAAATCTTTGGTAGCAAGGGTTGAAAAGAAGTTTGAGAAAACTTTTCCTGTGAGAATCTGTTTTCTAAAGAAAATAAGTCAGTAAAATCTAAAATTTGTCTTGATAGTTGATTTTATAATTTGGAGAGAGATTTTTATCATCTATCTCCAACTGTGTATTTCTCCAGCTGATGTCAGACTGCCCTTCCTCCTCTTGCTCCAGAACTGCTAAAGCTAAATGGTGTCCATTACATCTTTCAAAGACCCGAAAATTTAAAAATACATAGCAATGTAGAAGCTTCTAAAGAATTTTGTAAGTTCTTTCATTTATTTATGCCTTTATTTGCAGAAGGGAGACCCAAAGCCCAAGATGTGCACCTGAAGCTACATTTTAAATGCTTAAATTAATAAATAATAAGATTTGACAGGGTCACAGCAAAGGTGCCCCAGCTGCATGCATATTTAGGCTGCAGATTTACCAAGTGACTTAGAACCACTGACTGGTAAGTCCAGCTTGGGCAGCAATACTTTCCACATTTGAAAAGAGGAGAATTTGTGTACCATCTTTATGCCCTTCATTTAAAGTGTTTATTGCTTGTTTACAACACCATAAGTTAAAAATTCATCTATATTATTCCATATCTCAAAGTATAGAAGCAAGGTTACTGACAACACAGGGACAACCCTGAGAAACCTTCAAGGCTCTTTTTTTTTAGTGGTTGAGTAAACTAAACTGAAACTTTTTAAAATTTATTTTATTTTATTTTCCTATTTCCAGCTACACAGCAGACAAGATCACAAAAATATCATGTCAAAATAAACACTTGTCTACACAGGTGACAGCCTCAGAAAAGGTGCCTAACTGAAATAGCAGTCTTCAACTCTGTCAGGCTTGGTGCTGTGACCACTTCCCTGGGGAGCCTGTTCCAGTGCCCAACTACCCTCTGGGGGAAGAACCTTTTTCTAATATCCAACCTAAACCTCCCCTGACACAACTTCAGGCCATTCCCTTGGGTCCTGTTCATGGTCACCACAGAAAAGAGATCAGTGCCTGACACTCCTCTTCCCCTCACAAGGAAGCTGTAGACAGCCATGGGCTCTCCCCTCCGTTTCCTCCAGGCTGAACAAGCCAAGCGACCTCAACCACTCCTCCTATGGATTCTCTTCTAGATCCTTCAATATCTACATGTCTTTCCTTTGGACACTCTCTATATTTTTATATCTTTTTTATATCGTGGCACCCAAAACTACACACAGTGCTTGAGGTAAAGCCATGCCAGTGCAGAGCAGAGCAGGACTATTCCATCCCACAACCAGCTGGCGCTGCTTTGCCTGATGCATCCCAGGACATGGTTGGTTCTCCTGGCTGCCAGGGCACTGCTGACTCATATTCAAATTTCCAACAAAACTACTATGAACAGATAAACCTGTCACAGGCATTTTGTGCTCTGTGGGAAAAAATAAATAGGTGAGGTGATTAAGCTAGCTTATTATTAAATATACACTTATTAATTTACAATTAATTTTGAGTCACCAGCAAATAGCATTTATGGTTCTGAAGGCAACAATAACCACAATACTCAGGAAAGAAAGCAATGATGAGGTGAAAAAGAAGGTTAGAGTACCTATTTGACAGATTGCCAATCTACGCTGGTTTAAGAGTATAAAGCAATATATGCAATTTATTAAAGTAAGACTTTCGAAAAATTCTCTTGGACTCTGGTTTGTGCACTTACATAATTCAAAACTTCACATATAAAAATGACTAAAACTTGATTTCTGGTCTCATATGAAAAAAAAAGGGGGGGATTTTTATTTGAAGTAACAATAAGTCTCAAGACCCACAACTATCTCTAACTGAGGGCTTTTTCTCCCTGGGGGAAGAGAAAAGCTATTGGAGCACACATAAAATTTAGGTGCTTTAAGAATTTCTCCAGGACTTCTGTTAGATTTGCTATCAAAAGAGGCAATAAAATGGGAATTTATGTTTTTCCTTAACAAATCTTACGCCTTCTGATCTGGTGTTTTGTCATTGCAATTAGGGCTGTTCTTTGAAGTAGTAAACTGAAAGTGGTGCCATGGTTTATTTTAGGTATGAACATTTAAAGAATATGAAGAATGTTGGGGAAATAAAGTTCATATATTTTATTCACATATTTTTTCTGACAGATTGCCTCTTCACAGAGTAAGGGTATGGCTTGATCATGACTTAAAAGAAGAGACACCAATTTCAGTTACTTTTCTCAGTAAATCTTGCAGCCATGTAGAAAATTAATTTATGGTTGCAATAAGATTTCAGGCTGTACCTATTCTAGGTAAGAACATATTCCTAATAACTCTCCAAAAGAATTGTCAACAAAGGAGTAGAACATTTAGGACATGTAATAATTTCTACTGTAAGTGCTGGATTACTTCTGCAGTATGATAATGTTCTGTAGAGCATCTTTAAATAGTTTGTGTAGGGTTTATCTCATCCATGCACCTCCTGCATAAAGCTTGCTGTGATTTTAGAAGTATTTACAGGACTTAGCCGGATTCACTCAGTTAGTGAGCTTTCATTTATGATAGACTGCAAATCAGAGCTGGATACAGAAAACATACTGGGGTACTCAGGGCAAATGTGGCGAACCCAAAAGCACAGACTGCTGGCCTAGATAGAACACAAGTGAAAAGGAGCCTCTCTGTTGTTCTTCAGCATAAACAGAGACATGATTACTGGACTGCTTCTACTTTCATCCTATTGCTATGTCTGTGGAATATATTAACACTTCTAACACAAAGACCAGAACCTCATTCTGAGATTCTTTTTTCCCCTGCTTCAATAGCATCAGCTAGAAAATGTCTGTGATTAAACATGGAGACAACAAATCAGGGGAAGAGGCACATGGTGGGTTGACCTTGACTAGCAACCAGGTACTCATCAAGCCACTCTATCACTTCCTTCCTCAACAGAACAGGAGGAGGAAATGCTACAAAAAGCGCGTAGGTCAAGATAAGGACAGGGAGTTTGCTTGCCAATTACTGTCATGGGAAAAATGGATTTAACTTGGGGAAATTGCTTTAATTTATGGGCAATTAATAACAGAGTAGAGTAATGAGAAATGAGAACAAGTTTAAAATCCTACACCCCTCCCTTCTTCCCAGCCTCAACTTCACTCACAACTCTTTTACCTCCTCCTCACACTGAGCAGTGCAGAAGGGCAGAGGAGAGCTATGATCAATTCATAATGCTTTGTGTCTGCTTTTTCTTCCTCATGCTCTTCTCTTGTTCCAGCATGGGAGACATGCCTCCCATGGGAAGCAGTCCTTCACAGACTTCTCCAACATGGGTCCTTCCTGGGGGCTGCAGGTATTCAAGAACTGCTGCAGTATGAGTCCTTTCTACAGGGTGCAGTCCTTCGTGAACAGACTGCTGCAATGTGGGTTGCTCTTGAGGTCACAGGTCCTTTCAGAAAAACTGCCCCTGCATAGCCTTCTCTCCACAGTCTGCAGCTGGCTTCAGGTCACATCAGTCTGCTCTGGCATGAGGTCCTCCGTTGTCTGAAGGATACCTGCTCCACAGGCTGCAAGGGAATCTCTGCTACAGCTCATGGAGGACTCCTTACAGTCTGCCACTGACCTTGATGTGTTTTGTTGTTTCTCTTACGTTGTCACAGTCCTCACTCACAGTGGCTGCGCAGCAGTTTTCACCCTTTTTAAATATGTTACCACAGAGGCATTATCATCATTGGTCTACTTGGGAGGCCTGGAGACACACGATCTGTAACGCCGCTGCTTCTTTTGAGAACACGCGCAGGATCACTCTCGAGAAGGGACAGAGCAGAAAGAATCGCGTCTTGTCGATATCACCTGGGGAGTCTTTCTGCTGTGCCTTTTGCAACCGGACTTGTCTGTCTTGCATTGGCCTTTTTAGCCATCAGCGCGCTTGTAGCAAGCGTGGGTAGAGTCCTTCCCAGATCTTCATTTGCCATGGTGACCACAGAGGTGATATCAATGTCATTGATGGGCCCAACTTTGGCCAGTGGCAGGTCCGTCTCAGAGCTGTATGAAACTGGCTTCATCTGACACGGGGGAAGCTCCTAGCACCTTCTCACAGATGCCACCCCATTAGCCCTGCTCTTAACAAAACCTTGCTACATAAACCCAGCACTACCATCACAGATCACAAGATGTCTAGATGGAGTGTTTCAAGACCTGTAAAAGAGATGAGATCTGTGCACAGCTTTAGGGTTCTTGATCCTCTAGCTTGAGCTCAAAAGCCATAAACATGTAGGCACAACTGAAAACTAAAAATCCTTCCAGATGAGGTCTTCTGCATCACTGGTAGATGTCCAGATGTGGAACTTCAGAATGATGTTGCCATCCATTTCTTGGGGCTTTTCTGTTCTCAGCATGTTCAGGTGAGGAAATGCAGGAAATACTTCAGCTCAGCTTTGAAATACAGTGAAGCAGACATAATTGTAGGGGTTTGGGTTTTGGGGCTTGCCAGCAAGGCATTCTGGGAAATGGAGTCCCAGAACTCTGGCCTGGAACCCACACTGCTACACATAATGAAAGCAAAACCTTGCTTCCAAACAGGGTCATGCCTGCTCACAATCTGGCATTCAAGTTTAAGTATCCAGGGAACGCTGAAGTCCAAAATGTGCAGTTGTTGTGTAAATGCCTGAAATACTGCACAATTCTGGAAAATAGATGCTGTTTAAACACTTTATTGAGATTTGGATCTATATTTCCCCTAAACACTGCCTTGAAAAAAGTAGACAATCTAAAGAGGGGTTTTAATCTAGCATGGTATAATAGGATCCTTTCAGGTGAAAGACAAAACATAATTTAAAGAAAAAAGCAGTATTAGCAATTGAAGAGACACACTCATGAGTGGTAGTCCTTGAGCTGCAAATTTTTGGAGGTTGGGAGAACATTCTTGGAAAGACACAATATCTGCTTTCTCTGATCTTGTATTTCATCCACCAGATCCATATTGACAATCGTGAGACGTGTTAGGTCTGCTGTCAGTCAGAAAGTATGCCCAGAAGGCCATGTACATTGCCACCAGCATGCAGATACCACATTTAAAGAACAGAGAGAGCAATTAAAAAACTTGTCTTGGAATCATCTGTCTACATGCTCATTTCACACAGTGATCACCTTCTTTTACTGTTACCAGACAATAGGGTAAGGTTTTCACAGTTTTTTTAGAAATGTCTGAGAATAGATGAACACTTCTGGATAGCCCTGTCACACTGAAAATCAAAAAATCAATCTTTTCAGCACTGATGACTCAGCTTTTGTTTCAGGAAAACATGAAATGAAATACAGAGTATTCTTACAAGGTACTGAGGAAATTAATTAATTCTTTACCATGTCTACAGTGCTTTAGAAAGAAAAAGAGTTATCCTTAATATTAGGTAATCTCATGAACTTAATGAGACGTCTTACATGTCATCACTTGAAGCCATTGCTCTACTCCACAGAGTTGATTACAAAGCATGCCCCAAAAATGCAGATTATTTCTCAGTATATCAGTCAACAACTCTTCACTTTTTATGAACATACCAAGCTCTTCAGATTTCTTTGATTTTTTTTCCAGTCAATTCAGTATGAAAACATGTGCAGTAAAGCTGTAAGAAACTATCTCTTAAAGGAAAACAATCACAAATCTGGTTTATGTGCCCTGGTGGTCCAAATGTAAATAAGTGCTCAGAAGGGAAATTAGCATAATAGGCATGAATTAACTGACTGAGATAAACTAGAAAGTATTTGAGCTTCAAAATGGATCAAAATAATTCTGCATAAATAGAAAAATATCTTTAAATTTGTGTATGTCTTTTTAACTTCTTAACTTAATATTAACTGAAAATGCCACAATACTGCATGAAAGGTTATTTTTCTCATATATATCCCTTTGGCTGTAATCTGGGAAAACCAATAAGCTAATATAAAGAGTCTGTTCTGAAAGCAACACTGTACATTAACTAACACATACCAGTATCGAAAAGCCAAATTAATTATTTTTCTTTCTAGGTTATCAAGTTGTGTAGGAAGTAGGGATATGCTGCCCACATTGCAATAGACAAAGGGTGTGGGGGGTTTTCTCCCTATAGACATACATTTGATGAGTCTGTCTTGGGGCTCAGTATGTGTTTTGGTTTGGGGTTTTTTTATTTGCCCCTCAAACATTTCTGATTTGACTTAGTGTTCAGGTTCCTATATAACACTTGAAAACATTCAGAAGAGATTGTAAACAATAGGAACCTATTGAATACTTCTGGAGTTTCCATTATTGATGTGGAATAGACTTTCAAATGGACTTTCAAAACTGATCACTCACAACCTTCCATAAAAGTCTTGCATGTCATACAGTTTTGTAGAATCGCATGGATCAAAGATTTTTTCTGATTTCCATGGACCACTGAAAAATATCAGTTCACCATTTTGGCTTCAGAAACAAAAGAAAAGTGTACCTAAACAAAGATTTATTTGAGTGTATAAGAATTATGTAAATAAAAATGCCAGGTATTACAGTTTCATATAAATGGTATATCAACACAACTTTGCATCTTTACCCTATCAAGAATATGTCTGGAATTTTTAAAATTGCAGCACACCAGTTTTGATCTCTGCGTCTATCCCAGTAGGTTTTTGAATAGTTTAACCAAATGGGTTTTCAGCATTGATTTGTCATTTTTTTTAAATGAATCTGAAATTTTATGTAAATTAATGACACAGTGATTCTTTGAAAATTTTGTGTCCACAAATCATTTTTTTGAATCTTTTATTCCATTTTTCAGCTGATCAAAGAGATTTCTTTTGACAGGAAAATTTTATAAATAAAACAAGCAAGCATACTGCAAGTTTTAAGTAGTTTGGTAGATATGTAGGTAGAATCTAAATTAGCACATTGTCTAGAGTAGTCTACACTGACCTATTTAGCTTTAAAGCAGAGCTGTAAGAGAGTAATAATGAACTATAACTGCTTTTTCTACATCACACATCTCACATGTGATTTACGATGTATTTGTTTAGTATTGGCAGAAGACATGATGCAAAGTATCTGGCTTGTAAAATCCAAGTATAAGGTTAGAAATAACAGTACCATAAAGTCTGAAGCCCCAAAGCAACTCAGCATTTTCAAAGTTTCAAACTAGGTATTTTGAGTGTCAAGCAATCAAAAAGTGCTTGCCTTTGGAGCCGGCATTAGCAATTGAAAATCTGTTTGCATTTACCTCTCGGGCATTACAATCCCCCAGGCATTTTTTTTAAGAAGGAGGGCTTGGCTAACAATTTTGAATCTGAGTCTTACCATTCCCCGTTTGCTAACCTAAATACCCAGCTTTTCTTCTGTGACCTATGTGTTTAGTCAGAGCACGTGATCATCTGCCTACCTGGTAAATAACACTCACATGCAGAAGACAGATATTGATGCTTTTACCAAATCTGCCTCAGGAGACACAGAAAGTACTGTTAGAATCAACTGGATATTTTTTTCTAGACGAAAGACTAACACACTTGGAGAAAACACAGTTTCTAATCTGAAAATCTTCTATGATAATCAGAAAATGATAAAGATAGAAACACCAGTGAGATTTAAGGAGAGGTGGTATTTTTTAATGACTTTGATGGAAAAAGGAGGGGGAAAACAAACAAACAAATTGGGAGTAGTTTATACATGCCAGACTGTGCAACAGAAACACAGCTTAGGAAGGCAGTAAAGTGAAAAACTGGGAACCACCTGCAAGCACAAAAAGAGGTTATTTTATAAAAAGTGCTACCACCAAAATGTTATACTAACTAAATCCCACTTGAATTTCTATTTCTTTGGTTTAAAAAGCATAAAAGAGTGAACAGAACTATGTTAATTTTTTTCCCTGATAACTTTGGCAAACTTGAAAGCATTTATGTTTCTGCATGCTGTATTCATTCTTCTCTCAACTGGGACAAGGGAAATAATTTACCGAAGTATATCTTCACATTCTTCTACTGTTGATAACTGTCATTCAAAGTCCAGCCAGTTTGTTTTATCAGTTTCTTTGTTTCTTTAATAATTTCTTTATTGGTAACACAGAATATGCAGGAAATGGTAAGCAAACTCCTGCATAGATTAATGTTTTTAACATCAGCAGTTATGTTGATGTTAGCTAAAAACAAGTCAAAATTAAGAGTTCAGGCACACAGTGTACTTGTATTTTAATGAGGTGATTTGTGTAGACCTGTCATTGAGTGTTAACATTTACAAATGTAATTAATTCAGTCATATAAAACAAATATTAGATAGTTATATTTTAATGAATTTAAACCTATGTATAAATGCCAGCAGAAAGTTCCAATCATACTTAGTTGGGAATATGCATTAATCTTGCTTAGTTTTGCTCTATATGGTGCACTAGACAAGATCTTCTGGCAAAATTAAAAATAAATGCCTACATTTGACCTCTGACTCAGGCAGTGTGGAAACATACAATATTTAGGTTTTAATTGTGCTATTTTTCAGCTGCACCAAATCAGACCATCTGTCCAAAGTCTAAACTAGATTTGTTTTTCTACATATATTGAAATGCATTTTTTTAAATTAGGTTTTATTATTATTTCTCTGTAAAAAGTTCAGAAATATTTGCATATATCCAAACAGGAATAGCCTGACATCTAATTAACAATAAAATATGCATTGAATAGGAAAAATAAATATTGATCTGCAAAATACCATGCCAATTTGTTCTTATGGTAAGCATCCCTTCCTTTCAATTAACTGATTTCCTTTGACAAAGGGAATGGGAAGAGGAAAGTGCTCAAATGAAATATAAGTGAATGTTGTTTATAAAGAAGAAATGTATATACCGATGGCAAATACTTCAGGCCAGATTTCCCTACAACTTTCAGTTTTTGTGCTTCTCTGAAAACAAAGAATTAAACAGATCCTGAAAATCACATTTGAAAAAACTATCACAGATGGTGATGCTTATTTGTATACTCACTAGATAATGCTCACAGTATCATATATTTGCATTTTATTTTCACTCAGAAGTTGCCTCGCCATCCCTTTCATTCCAATAGACAGGTCTCTTCTACAGCAAAGGGGGAGATGGTGGCAGGATCAGTCTTAAGATTTGACCAGAGGTGCAGAATGATATCATTCCAGGAGGTCACCTGGAAAGACATGTTTGCAGAGTAGACGGGCTTCCAAGAAGACTGTGAAGGCTGATATCCTGTGACTTAAGGCAGGTTGTTCAGGACACCAATGAAGAATGGACTCTTTGGACCTTTGTGCCCATATTCACAAGGTGGCCTGTTATCTTCAGGAGCTTGGCCTTGCCAGGAAGAGCTAGGTTCCTGTATCTCTGTTTGCTTACTCCTCTCTTGCTCTCCAAATGGCATATCTCAGTCAAGCAGCAGTCCATTTGCACTGCCACGTGCAAACATAGCAGACGGTCTTCACATCCATAAGAACAAATGTCAGCATTTCAGAAAACACTTGAAATTACTTTAGTCAAATACATGCCCCCAAAAATGCTGAGCAGTGCGACTGTTCAGGTTTTTTTGCTGTTTTTCTTCCTTGTGTCAGCACTACTTCACACTCCAGACATGCTAATCCCAAAATATCTACACGGGAGCTTAAGAATTTCTTATATCTCCACAAGAGACAAAGATGAAATGTAGATGTTTTCAAATCCGACATCCGTATCTGAGTTAATCACCTTAGCCTTTATAATCAGTGAGTGGATAGGACAGGAATTTTTGGGGCATGGCTCATCTCCTCCCAAAGTGGAATTTTGTCAAAGATGGATGATCTAAATGCGCCTATCAGTCTCCAGAAGACCGTGGTATGATTAGATGGGTTTATAGATGTCTAAAGTTAGATGAGATGAATCTCACCCCAGTGATGTATTAGATAAACAAGTGGTATCAAAATATCCCAAAACATATTGAGTTGATGACTGCTGTAGTTTAATATCAAACATCCCCCTGAAGTGCCCTTTACTTTATGTGTTATTGTCAAAATGAAGTAATGAAGACCAATAATGAACAGCTGGAAAAGTGCATGTTACATAAAGGTGAAGAACATCTGGAGTGTTCTACAGAGGACCCAATAGAGGTTTGATAGAATTAAATGTAATTCAACCAGCTAGAATTGCTAACAGCAAAATAAAAAAGCAGGGGGAAAAAAAGAGGGAAAGTAAAACAAAGCTGCCAAATTACAGACTATTTATTCTATAGCTGAGAAACCCTAAAAACTTAGACAGCTTTTACTAAATTTGTGATAATATCTGATATCTCTGTGAAAATAGACTTGATCAGCAATATTAAACACCCAATGCCTGAAATATTGATACAATTTTAAATCGAAATATACACTTAAAATAACTTACTGATAAGAATATATGACCAAAAATATTTTTTCAGAACGCTCAAGAGTATTCAAGAGTTTGGAATAACCACCTGCAAGCATAGCACCAATGTCATAGAGATTTTCTGGTTTGCTGAAGAATATGTTTTTGGAGGAAAAATGTTAGAAATATTTGGTCATCATGGGGCATACTGAAGTTATGTGTGTAATCATTACCTATTTGCTTTAGTTTCATCTATGACTTGGGAATTATTATTGAATAGCAGCTAAAAATTCTTCATGCGCAACACCTAGGGTTCAAAGTCACACTTTTTTTAGAAAATGCCTACTGTATGATCTGTATTTATTAACAGTATTCCTATCACATTAATACTTTAAGGTGAGTCCATAGGGGTATTATGAGACTGTAAAATTCTAATATTAATAAATTTGCCTATGGCAATAAAATACATGTACATTATTGCTTTTATAAGATTGAAGTTGATTTATGTTATGTTGTAACCCCTTGCTGAGGAGGATGTCTTGTTGTACATTAGAAATGTGTATATTGCAGACTACTATATTTCTTTTCACCATTCTAAACATAATAAACAGTTGAACGGTTATATAGAACTCTTAGATAAACCAACATTGAAATAGAATAGCATACCAAGTATTAGACGTATTAAATATTTACCTTTTTAAGAGATTAGTTGTTCACTTTTAATTTCTTAACCACTGCTTGTTTCAAATATTTTCAGACTGTTGACAGGATATCTGAATTTTCTAGCGCATAATACAGATACAAAGAAAAATACACCTGACACCACTTCTCTCAAAGATAATTTCATCTCAGTGTTTGTTTACTGTAGTTCACACTAATTATTTGTGACTAGTGTGTACACAGCACAGGACCTCAGAGACCACATATAGGTTGCTGAACTAGAAATACTTTTTTATTATTATTTCAAATATTATATTTAGTTAGCTTTAAATGTGCAGTCCTTTCATTATTTTATGCTGGTGTCTGTTGTGCAGTCTTCTACAAAATCACTGGGCAGGCTTGTTTTCTTCTAGGCTGTTTTTGTTGTTGTTTATTGCACTGTTGAATGCCATTACCTCTAGTGATAACTTATTTTGCTGACTTAATTCTTTAATACAAAAATTTCAGCTTTGTTGAAGGCTCCTCCTCAGTACTAGAAAAATGCTTGGTTGGGTACAAACTGCAAGTTTTCCTCATCAGTCTCTTGAACATTCACAATACATGTGAGACTGCAAAATCAAATCATGAAGCTTATACAGATTTTTCCAGAGCAGGTTTTTCCAAATGAAGATAACTACATTCATCTACAACCTGAGTGCTTGTTGTGTGCTGCAACTTTGCCATCCTCACTAATCTAAGTCAAATAAACCTGCTCTAGCACTGAACTCATAAAGATTTTCCAGACCAGAGTAACCTAGAGTTAAACAGCTATGTAGGCAATTTGCTTTTCTATAGTGAATTCTTAATACTTTATATGTTTAAACAACACTGTTATTGATTAAAAGTGACAGATATCACCAGCTTCTCCCATATTCCTTATTCTCCTTCCTTGACAGAGTTAAGTACTTAAATGGTGTCATCACTTCTACTTAGGCTGTTGCCTTGTTTCGGTCAGGGGGATGAGTAAAGCCAAGGTGAAGGGAAAGGGGGATGAGTAAAGCCAAGGTGAAGGGAAAGGGGGATGAGTAAAGCCAAGGAAAAGACCCAGCACCATAGTCTGTGGCTGACACCTTACAGCCAGCCAAAATCCTAGCAGGAAATCCCAGGAATATGGAGGCACAGTGAATAAAACAAAACAACAACAATTATGTTGTGTAAATTATTTAATCTCTAGGTCAGAGCACTTCCTTTCCGTATTTTGAAGGTCTTGTAGGTTCCTCCTTTGATTCATTTACTACTTTTCTAGTAGTTGGTCAATAAACATGCCCTTATAAACATTGAACATTTCCACACCCTGCAGTCTTAGCTGTCAGCAGCAGTTGCCTACACTAAGTGCAATAAAACATTTTTGCCTAGGGAACTTCAAAGCTGTATGGTTTTCAGTGCATTTTTCTCTGCGGTTTTGTAAATAAATGTAACACAGATGCCTCTTCTCTAGCTGTTTTATCTTTTTTTCTTATTTTCTTAGAAAACCAGTATTTATAATCCAGCTCTGTGAAGAATCACTCCCAGATATCACATGTGAGGATTGTTTCAGATTTGTCTTGAACTTCTTTTTTTTTAAGATCAGTTAGATATATTATACAACAAGTCCTATAGCTCTAATTCTGGAGTCAGAGCTTAAAGGGATATATTTGTTATACCTTGAAAGAAAGTCACTACCACCTTCCCAACTTTTTTTCTTTTTTTTACTGTGCTCAACATCTATTCATGTGCTGCTATGATTTTAATAAATGAGATATACAAGCTATTCAAATAGTAGTAAAGAGACAAAAGTCATTGTGTGATGTTAAACAAAGTGTTAAATCTTGCTACATGAGTAAACAGGACAGAGATTGTACCTCTGCTTGTGCTGCATACTTCACTATATGCCAATAAACTAGATGTCTCCATCACCATGAAAATAGAGAAATTTTAAGGGTTATTGAACATCAAAAATTTTCTCTGTGTGCCAGCACATTTATATCCTACATAGTGCTTCTCTAATTGCCACACACTTATAACAGTCACAGTATTCAGTGATTCTAGTCCATACTTCTAGTCCAGTTGTGATGGTGATGCAGTATTTATATAATGAGTGACAAAAGGAAACCAAGCCAGGTCAGAAACTCATTTCTCAGATGCTTTTAGTTACCTCACATTTCCCTTCCCACCCCCACCCTGCTTCAGCTAGTTACATTGTCTTGTTTTCTGTACATTGCCTTGTTTTCTGTGCTCTGAACATCACTGTTCTCTCTCCCACTCTCCAGACATCTCTTCTGAGCCAGATAACCTCTTTGGGCACACTTTATCTTCATTAGATGAATCATGTGTGGTTCATCTGATCCAAACCTGAAGAATTTGTATTTAGTCAAAACTGAAGAATTTGGATCCGCTAAGTATTAAAACACACCCCTCTACCCTGCTGAGCATCCTGGTGAGCACGCAGTAGCCTGCTGTGTGAAGTCCTGGTACTGCCTGCTTTCGGCTTTCCTGAGCAGTTCACATGATGAACCACGAGGACCTCTGCAGGGGAGGGGAGCAGAGTCTAACTCTTTATCCACTCTAAGTGGTCGCTCCCTTCATTTATGATCATCCTCTGGAAATCAGTAAGACACCACTCATTTTGAATGACATTGGAATCCCATACAGTGCTACTAGTAAGCTTGTTCTCAAAGGACTGCAAAGCAGAACATAGCAAATAGTGACACCATTAAATGTAGTAACTGAGGTTTACCTATGATTGAATTAATAGAACATTTTTTAATGTATTTTTCTAAAATCTTTAACACATATATCTACTTGCCTCCTCCTACCTGTCACAAAAAAGGACATTCCAAGTTTAAAATTATATTTGTGCCGTGTAAAAGCTCAGAAAAGCTTCAATGATAACTACCACCTGTTTATTGCTACTGTAATCTCTGAAGTCTGTTTCGCTGTCCAAGTCAAAGGGATAGCAAACGATCTCAGGGACATCAACCACCTGATACCTTGACTCTGACTAGCTTTTACTGTCAATCCTGTGTATGCTCCTCAGGTAGCAGGATGCCTGGTGAAGTCCCACTTATTTGCCCATCTTTATGCCCACAGGCATCGTACACATGTATGTCAGGGACCTTTCAGCAAGCCTACTCAATAAAATTTCAGTCCATTCCAAGTTTATAAGGGTTCAATCAGGCAGATGTTAATCAGTGAACTATGCATAAAAAAACGAGCAGCCGTTTCCACCGTCTCCAAGATACTTGCCATAGAATCTATTATTCCAGTACCACAATTGAAAAAGGGCTTAGGTTTCAATTGAATCCCTTTTGCAGTCTCAAAGAAATTAGGGCTCCTCTAGGCTGATACTTACTCTAATGAGCCTGAATACTGTGAAACTCTCCTTTTCCACCCCCAAAAAGGCTTCTCTGACCATAAACAAGACTGTATCTCTGGAGGATTTCCTATGCTCTATTGATCTAAAGGTATGCTTTATAGTCTCTCAAGAATGGTATTTGTCTTTATATCAAGTTCAGAAACGGTAAAATTGCCCCAGACAATTTTATTAAGCTGATAAAGAACTGCTCATTTTAGGAAGAGAGAAGGACCTTTGCTTTGTTGGTCAGTTACTTAGAGGCTTTTTATTTACTTCCTATGAAATTGGTTTTATTTCCAGAAATCAGAAAGCATTTCAGACAATCTGAGAGTTATTTTGCTTTTTACATGCCTAAAACAAGAGAACCCAAGGACTTCTTTCCGTAGGCTTTTGTATTTTATTAAAAAAACCCAAACCTTTGTATTTGATAACTAACCTAATTCACATCAATGGTAATGAAAAACTTGTTATTAACTTTCCTGGAACCCAAGAAAAGCCACATTCCTGGTGAGGGTTTCCAAATAACTTTGATTTCTGAACACTTGCATACTTATACTCTTTAGAGGCAGACAGGTAAATTCTGGAGTTACATGCCACCTATATACATAGAAATCCAAGCTGATTGAAGTTTATCTATGTGTGCTAAGCACAGCCCATAAACTGACAGGAGTGATGCTTCAACAAGTGTGCAATCTAAATTAATCAGGTAAAGGGAAAGAACAGAGAGAGAAGGAGTAGGATGTGAAGAAGAGAGCACAAAGACAATAGAAGCCAGGGGAACACTCCATTCCTTTGTAAATGTAATTAAAAACTATCTCTCACTGCTTCAGTGAAGGTGATAGAGGTACTGACAGATATTCAAAATACTAAGATATTCAAAATAAGTGGCATGTAGCCATACGTGAAGCCTTGGTTTGCCTAAAATTTTGTTGTAGTTATCTGCTATATCTTTACTTGCTGCAAGGTTGAAAGCATACTCAAGATGTTGCTCAATTGAAAAAGCTAATATATGGAGCAGAATTCCAAACACACCATAAAGAGATTCATATCTGCCAATGTATATAAAATACATGTATATGAAATCTAAGAATTTGATATATTTGTTAGATATTGCCTCTATTTCAAAGATATATAGAGATATCCTATTAAGGATGAAAGACATCATTTCACTAGGACCTAAGATATTGGAGAATAAAGCATAGAGGAAAATGCAGTGATATATAAGAGAAGGAAAAAAAAAGAAAACTTCACTGGGAATAGGGATCATGTAATGAAGAAAGTAGCAGAATAGTCCTACTTGCATCTGTATTTTACCAGTATATTTTAATGACCATCACAAAAACTAAGAAACAAAGGAAGTTCATTTACAGCATAAAAACTGTCCTTTCCTTTAATTTCTTCACTGTCCTTTTTCTGTGGCTGACAAGACTTCTTTCTGGGGTGGAGAAGAGTAGATGGTGCTAAATTCATGAGTCCTAACTCATGAGCTATCCTTCATTCAGAATGTGCTTTTCTTTTTGGCATGTCTAAAGTGAGATGCTTCTTTCGTATAGGCTTTTAGGTTTTTTGGTGTTTGGGGTTTTTTTTACTAAAAACTTTTTAAATCACATGATTCATTCAAAAATTTTGAAAAAAGGTTGGATGTGATTTTGATTTCTGTTAACTCTTAAAAAAAAAAACACAAAACAACCCCCAAATCCAAACCAAACCAAACAAAAAAAAACCCAGAACAAAAAAACCCATACTTGCTTTTAAATGATGTTCCAGGTGTGACTAGTGTTTGCCTTTGGGTATCAAAGGGTTTTCCACATTGGTTTATTGGATTACCCAGCGTGTCAATTCACAGTCCCTTTCTGCAGACAATCTTCAGAGGAAAAGCCCATGGTCCAGCAGGGCACTAACACCACTGCATTCCAGTCACAGCAAACATTCAGAGACTCAGTGGCAGAATGGAATTTCTTACTGTAGGTGGTTTTATCATGTGGCATTAAGAGTTTAGATCACCAGAGGGCAAAACATAATTTCTCTGAGTATCTGTGAAGGCAAAAGTAATGTTAAATACTGAGTAAAGTGAGCAGTGCTATATTTTAATGACCATCTGAAGTATCCAGTTAAAGTTCTGAGTTTTTAGAGAACCATGAGATCTTCGACAGTCCACTGAGAAAAAAAATCTTTGTTGCAAATTAGTTTATAAGACTTCCCTTGATCATGGAGCAGGAAAATGCAGATATTTTTTGTTTTCTAGGTTTCATTCTTCCATTGTTTTCATTGTCTCCATGAGTCAATGAGTTTTGCTGGTGACATTCCTTTTTTCTCTTGTGAGAAAAGAACCTGTAAACTCTTTTTTTACTTTGATTCAGTAAAATAAGTCACTGGGTTTTTTTTCTTGATGCTATATAACATTGCCATCTATTTGACCCAACCAAATAAAAAACCCACCAAAACATTAATCTGTAAAGATAATTTAGCACTGTTTCAGGACACTTTGCACAGAAGGAGATTGAGTTGCACTTTGAATTTGGAGTTTTACAGATATATTATTAAAAACATATTAAAAAACACAAAATAAACTCAGGGAAGAAAGTAGTGGGCTCAGCTCTGCATTTCTGAAGACAGAGAACCAGGCCAGTGGTGGCTTACAATTGCTACAGGAGAGAAATCATTCCAACATTCTCATTGTAATCTTACCAGGCAGAAACCAGGAAAGCTTTATACCACGAGAGTTTTAGGACTTCTGCTTGAAGAGTACAAGCAGAAACATTGCAAATTAGGTGGCAAAGTTTGACTAAAGGTGACTTTTGGTTGAAGGATGCTGCAGGCCATGGTTGGTTAGCTTTGTTCTTGGGCCATGTTTGATGTTACTTGTCAAGTCGCAGACATAGAGAACCGGGGAGGGGAAGGAGACAGAAAGAGAAAGAGATAGCTGCAATTAAAAATAGGTATTTTCTAAACTGCAGACTTTTATTTTTATAGCTGGTACATTCCTCAGTTCAGACCTTTCCCAGGGTGAAAGGAGTTGATTATTTCTTATACCATTTAGCCTATGTCAGGAGGGTTATTTTAATGGCAAAGAGAAATATGTGAAACTGTCAGCCACAGACCTTTAATTCCCAGGTTTATTTTTGTAAACAATGATGCCATTTTTTTCAGCACACTCCCTTTCACAGAGATATAAAGATCAAACATGAATGTTTCATTTTCCATAACTCACTCAGACAAACATAGCTCTTCCAGAAAAATAATAATAAAAACCCCAAAGAGGTAAACAATGTTCACAGAGGGAATATAGTTTAAGTAATTCACACAGTATACAAACATGTAGTGGTACAAAACCTGCAACATGAGTTTTTTGTTACATTTTAACAGTGTTTCCTCAAATCTTCAAAGCTTGCTTGATGGTTTGCTGAAGTAATTGAACCACTCTTGAGTTGTTTTATATAGGACATCTTATCTTTCTTTCATTACCCAGTCCGTGGCTTCTTTTCTATTCCCATGAAATCCATGTACACACTTTAGAAGCCCTCCTGAACAAGCTTGCTTCTAACTTTCACAGAGCCCTTAGCACAATTTGAATACGAAAGAGATACTGAATAAAAAGCTTTAATCTCTTGTCTGCTATTCTTCTTTCTTGCCTCTTCATCTCCCCCCCCCCCACCGCTCCTTCTATCCCCCTCCCCCTTCTTCCAAGAGCTTTTCTGTGTTAGTAAAGTGAACACTTTCTGTTTTAAGTAAGTAGAATGCTGAAGAAGATGCACTGGGAGTGAAACCAAAAGCCTGGCCTGTGATGCCTCTCTGCCACAATTTAGCAATAATTGTGCTGCATTTACATGAGCTTTTTTGCAGGTAAAACATTAGTAAAGAATTCTCCTTAACAAAATCACTCAATCAGTAGCAAGCATAGGTAGTATCAAATGTGCCCTCTACCTCAAATACTGTGGGGCTCTTTCTTCTGATACCTCTTCCCTCAGTTAACTGGAACTGCTTTGAAAGGGCTTTCTGTTCTCCGCTCTCTTGTCAATTTGAATGCCAGGAAATGAGCCCCCTTTGTGAGATTAATTAATAGCAGGAGCTGATCGGCCCAAGCCCAATTGCCACGCAACAGAGCTGTAATTGCTACTTTGTGGAAAGGAAAGAAAAAGTTTTGGTTGCAGTTTAAGAAGAGGGTTTAAAGAAAGTTCTTTGAACTAGAGGTCTCAGTGCACCGGATTAAGGCAAGAAGCAAGGAGGCCTTTGAAGTTTGTTAAGAGGTTTTGGAGGAGAAAAAAGTTGGGTGGCAAATGGGAGATGGCAACATCAAAAGCATTTAGCACCATTCCTCACCTGCTTGTATTCAGAGCAGGGACCACAGGCTGGAAGCATCATTTGCTTGCAGTTTAAATAGTCACTTTGGGGCTGTTTGTTTTGATCGGAAACTGTACCATGTATCCATGTCATTATGTATATAAGGATTGTTACACCTGAACATACGAGAGTTACATATACCCCTGCACATGCACATGCCTATGCATTGCATGTACAGGGATACACAGTCACTGAGTTCAATATAATAAGTGACATCCGTCATTTTTCTTCCTACCACATATTACTGCCTGCTACTTTGTTTATTACTTGTGCACTGACATACCAGTAGTTGCTGATTACTGGTATTACTGATCCCACATTTGATTAAAAGGTTTAGTAACTGCAGGTTTTTCTAAATGATTGCAAGCATTGCATACATATACATATTTGGCAACATCACAAAAGGTAAGGTCATCTTCAGGCAAAATTTGACCATCGGAAGATGGACAGAAGTCTCTTGCAAAAGTCAAGGCCAAAAACAGCCATGGCAGAAACCTTTGCATGAGCTGGCAATACAAACTGTGTGACAAATTAACATCCCTTCATCTTTGTAACACATAATGGCAAGGATGCAACTTTACAAGCAGAGCACAGTTCTGAGTGCAGCAGTGCAAAGATCCTGGAAAACTGCCTTAATGAAGGCTGGGGGATTACGTTGGAGCCAGGGGAGCCCCACGCACAGCAGAGCCAAGGATCTCATTCTGCTCCACACCCCACTGCAGGGCCCACGGCCACAGCATATGTGCTGGAAATCCCTCGGTGGCACAAAGCCACCTTGGAGGGTATTGCAAGCCAGTGGAGCTTAGAGCAGCCTTGAGGTGTTCTGAATTATACAGATGAGCCACTGTCAGCCCTGAAATGCAGACAGGGCAAAGGTGGAGGAAATATGCTTTTATGCACTTCCTCTGCATCTGCCATTTACACCACCACAGTCAATGGATCAAATTCTCATCTCGTGGGATCTGAACACAGCCAGTGATTTGTGGATAAATTTGGCCCGGTACCTATATTTTCTTAGTATCAGGACAGGTCTACAAATAAAACCACAGGTGTCTTGTCACAAACATGGTGAAGTACTTTAAACCACTTCCACTTAGACTATGGTGACTGTGTTTTCTGTTACCTGTTTCTGCAGCAGCCAGTAGAAAGGGCTTCTACCACTGAAATGATGCTTCTAATCAAACATGCAATCCTCTCAACAAACAAGTCTTTATGCTGTTAATTTGGGTGGCACGATAAAATTTCAGAGTGACATCAGTTTGAAAATCAGATCTCACCTGCCTGCCTTACAGTTTAGGAATAATAAGAAAAAGTGGGGGGTTTTCTATTTCAGAAATTTCCCAGGTCTGTGGTTTAGTATGTTTTCACTTTTTCAATCTCATATATAAAAATAAAATACAAAATTAATGTGTCTTCAAATAAATGTCAATAGGTGTTTGAACTCTGCCTGCATCTCTCAGTTCAACCCTTCAAGACTGTATTTGATCAGTCATTTTTCTTCTCTCACCTCCAAGTTCATTGTAGTACGTAAAATGGTACAATTAAAAGGTAATGTGAAATGAAGCCTTGCTGAAACAAAAATGCAGACAGGAAAACAGTGCTTTAGTAAGATTACAAATGAAAACTTGAAAAAAACAAACAAAAAAACCAAAACCAAACCAAACCAAAAACCTAAAAAAAAATTAAAAAAAAACAAGAACAAAAAAGGCAAGCCACTTTAGGCAGGATTCATCTCTCCTAAGCCTTTGTTTTCTCCAGCCTCCACTGGTCTCCCTCTGCCTCTGAAGCACAAGTCTTCTGCTCTGACATGTGGGATAATTTGCATAGCTATGTCTTTTCAGTGTCTTTAGAGGTATCCTGACCATCCAACTTAGGGCAGCATGTCTTGCAGCAGTGGGGAGTGGAAAGCCTCTCCTTGCATGGCTAAGAGAGAGTAGTCCAAACATTAACAGATGCACCAGAATGAAGCATTCCATGATCCCTATTCATTAATGGATGATATATTTGAGCTTATCCTCAAAACTAGAGTCAGATACAGCATAAACACCAGATAGAATGCAGTAGACCAGGTTCTTCATGCTGTAGCCCCTTTTCAATGCTATTGACCCAGAGGTCACATCCAGCTCTCTGTCTATGTTTCTATCTATCTCCCTACCTACCTACCAGATCTATCTATCATTTTTTTACCTCAAAGTACTTCACAAAAGAGCAAATCCCCCTTGAGCAGCAACAATAATTTCCCATCTTAAACTCATGAGTGCACTCCATAAAAATGTATGGTGGATAGTTGGATGATTCTGCATCCTCTCTTCTCCCCTTGCTTTTTCCTGTTCTACAGCCTCCCCGCTGTCCTGCTGACCTCTCCTCATGAACAAGAAAGCAGTGGTTGCAATCTTCAGCTTCTCTGGAAGTTTATCTGCTTATACATTACATGAGAAGAGGGTTTCTTTCTCATACAACATCCAAGAAGCAAACAAATATAAAAATTAAAGGAAAACACTAATCCTGAGGTTGACTGGATGAGCTGTAGTAAGTATATATAATGTTTTGGAGAATATTATGCCACTGACTTGTAAATTTATCTGCTCAGCTCATTTAAGCCATCTTTCATCTCATATTTCAGCTTCTCATCTACTAGAGGGTGATCTTCTTGGAAGCCAACTGAAAACAGTTTATAATTCTGACTTTTCTAGGAGACTGTAGGGAGGCCAGATACAAACGCAAGTCTTCAAGGGGCACCAGTTTTTCACCTTCCTAACCTGAAGCTTAGGACATGTAAAATTCTCAGACTTCAATATCCCAAGGTCACACTACATGCCACAGTAAATTTTACTTACCTTAGGCAAAACAGTGATGTAGATCTTTATTTAAACATACAAATTAATTCACATAATGTCTACAAGATATCCAAGCCCATCCATATACCATTGTTTTTCAGTAAGGTTTTCTATAATTACATCTGTTAACAAATGTAGCAAATTCAATTAAAATTTAACTGGCAGTGCATGGAAGCAAAACAGGTTCACTCCTATTATGTCAAACACCTTATTTTATGCCATGCATGTTAAGGTTTACCACTCCTTAAGGCTTGCAACTGCAACATTTTAACTGATATCTGGAGGCTTGTAATTGTATGTGTGCACATCAATTATGGATTGGATTCAGCATTTTCAGATAACTTCACCAATCACAAAGAGAGCCCAGTGGTCTCCTGGCATTTTCCGAGCAGTTTGATTACAGGTGTAATACATACAGCCTTGTTAGCTCTCAGTGATGAGGGATTCCCTTCCCTGCTGGGTTCTAGCTGAGGCACTGACCATTGCTTTTCACTAACAATTTCTGTCTGTTCCCAAGAGATGTTTTAATGAGCCCCTCCGACATGGCCAAAGGCAAGAAATGTTCTCTGGGCCAGTGAGGTGAAGAGCCAAAGCTTAGCCTACTAGGCAAGCAATAATTAATAAGGTATTTTTGATTCATCTCAATTCATTAACAAAGTTACTTTTTTATTATTATTATTACTGCTAAGCAACACAATGTTAAGTCTGTCACATTACTCACAAGTATTGAATGAAGAACTCGTGCCAAGGTATGCAAAAAAAAAAATTATGACAAAAATAAATGAATTTAGAATACTAATTGGGAGAAAGCAACTGACAGATACAGTGAAAGATTGATTTTAGGGGAAAAGGAGAAATCTGTTTTCTGTTTATTTTAAGGACAGGGAACGAATACTGATTAGAAATGTATAGCTGGTTAGGTTAGTGTAGCATTTGGTTAGGTTAGTACAGGATGTTAGATTTGTCCAAAATTGTCCTTAAATTCCTGGGTGCTACTCAGGCAGAGTAACTATGGGGCTGTGATCTGTTTGGATTAATAGTAATAGCTCAATGAGACCCTCAGACTGTGTTGCCCCAAGATAAGCAGTTTGTCAGGTTACAAACATTGTTTCCATAGGAAGTAATGTTGCTTAATATCAGCAATAACTGATTTTAAAAGGGCCGAGCTTCTGCTGGAATAATCTAAATAAACTGCTTAGAGCTGATTAAGGGATCCTCCAATTTTTGTTTTCATAAGTCAGAATCTTGGGAGAGACAACCAGCTTTGATAAGTTGTTTGGCATTTTGGTTCCTTCCTCCTCTCCCTACATTGAGGATAAAGAGAGAAGACGCTGCCAGAAGAGGAGTAAAAAGAAATATTAGTTAAAAACAGGGTACATCAAAACTGAAGCTCTTCAGAGATATTGAGGGGACATCAATCACTTCTGCGGGCACATTAAGCTGTTACATATTATAGCCATCTCAGTTTAAGTGGTGTAAGGCTCATCTCATTTGCATTTGTTGTGTTACAATCTTGCTTCAGGCCTGTCTCCACAGCGAATAAGGTGGCTGTGCAAGGCAGCTTGTGGCTGGCATAAAGGATATGTCAGAGTCAAGCTGCTTCACTAATCAGCTTTGCTGGGGCAGATACATGATAGTCTATGTGAAGAAATTTAGATAATAGTATACAGCATCCACTGGAACTGTATATAGTGTATATAGGGCTTTAGACTAACTTCTAATCCTTCATGGAAAATTTGTAAATACTGCAGCGATGTTCTAGTGACCTCTAAAGGCAGCTGGTTCTCGCAGTGTAGCACGTTTTGTTAAACCTCATGCTTTGTAAGGCACATAATGGTAACGTTCTTAAAGGCTCTATGTGAAGAATATCCCCCAAAATATGATTTTTTCCAATAAACCTTCTACGTTATATAGCCACCCTTCCCACTCATCCCCGTTTTGCGGAGGAGCTGCAGGTGAACCCCGCATCCCAGCCCTCCTGCCTGCATCCCCTCCTCCCACTCACCCCTCTGCCTTCCTCTCCCCCTGGTTTTGTCACGCTGCCCGCCTGCGCCGGGGGCCAAGCCAGGGCTGCGCGCCCAAGCTAACAGCAGTCACAACTAGCATGACCCTCCCCTGGGGCTCGGCAGTGGTAGCCAGCATCTCCTGCTGTGGTCTCGCTTTCCGTTCCTCCTCTAAACAACTTGGCATTATCAGCAACTTTCCTGCATCCAGCAGGCCAGGCCAAGGGCTTTATTAACATAGAATAACAGTACCTCGCCACAGGCCAGCCAGCATGGGTGCTGCTCCGAGTCGAGTTTGTCTGCAGCGTTAAGCTGGCTAAAAATGTAAGTTTTTATAGACATTACTCTTCTGTTTCACATTTTCTTTTCCTTCTCTTTTCCCTTTGGTGATTTTAAAATGACATTTATAAGAGAAAATTAAAAAAAAAAAAAAAAAAAGAACAAGAAGAGAAGGCTGGAGTTGAGATTTAACTCCCTCAACTGTTTCTGGTACAGTGTTTCCAACTCTCTGTAGCACGGCATTCTTCCGACTATCAAGCCCCTTCGAGATCAGCTAGCAGGTCTAATGTGCCATTTTCTTGAGTGCCAATTTGCAAAGATGGCCAGATCACAGTCAGAAACCTTCCCCTATCTGGGCAGGTTGCTGCTGTCATGCACCTCTCCTGCGTGTTCAACTCCTCCACTCAGCAGCTCTGATGGTGAGCGTAAGACACTGTGCTTTGTTTGCTTTAGTCATGATTAAACAATTAAGATGGACATTTGGGTCCATTTGGACAATGGTGTGCATGCATACAGGCCCGCAAATTTAGCACTAGATGATAACTGAAAGCTATACATGCTTTAAATGCAGGTGAATTCTACAGAATAATAGATCAGTAATGTCTTTTCTCACTCACCTAGCAGAGCATTTTTTAAAACAACCCTCCTCCTCTTCCTCACAACTACTGACATTCCCCTCCCACCCCTGCCACACACACACACACATGATGAAAGACCTATAACGCTGAATAGTTGGGAGATAATAACTCTAATGGTAAAGGTCCCAGCATACGTATGCCACCCTGCCTCTGGCAGTAATCCTGGCTTTCGGGATCTGAAATTTCCTAAAGATGTATTAGTGTCTTATACACATGTGCTCTTGTGCACTCATAATCCTTTTCACTAGCTTCTTAGCTGCATGCTTTGTATTTAAATTTTCCTTCTGACCAAGTAAATCCCTTTGGATGAAGTGACAGGAGCTTTTCAGCACCCATAGCTGGGTGACAGCTGGTGCAGAGGCTCTGAAAGACTGCAAAGTGTTCCTTACTAGCTTTCTTCAGGACCAGTGTCAGCCACCAGCTGAGCGATTTGTTAGCTCCCCTTTGGGCATCAGTCAGCTGAAGAGGCTCACATTAAAGGCTAAAGTAATACAATGGATATTAATATAAAAAAAACCCCAATATCTGTGCTCCTGGCTTTGCTGTGCTTTTAATTAGGTGCTTATTCATTATATGTGAACACAGTACATTTTCATTAATTCAGGAAACCCTTTATTAATACTGTATGAAGTATATATGCCTGCCTCAGAAACACACTGTTAAAACTTTGGCTTAAAAGACATAATTGTCAGAAGCCTTTCTAGGAGCAACACAGCGCTTAAAGTAGTTTACTCACAGATCACAGAACAAGATGTTTGTATTTATTTTCCCTCAAGTAAAGTTTCCCTGAAAATGTCCAATGTGTAATATATTCTGTTATTTAATTCTAGATTTGAAGGTTTGCTTCTCAGGGGTTCTGGCAAGTTTTTGCTATTGGAATTAGTAATGAGGAGTGCTGGAACTGTGGAAGTAAATCGTGCAGTGTAATCAGGTTGTTAAAGGAGAAGCATTCCAAAAATGGGAGTGTTTCAGAACCAAACTAGGGCTGGATGTAGCATCGCAGGATGCTGCCTGCGCAGGTTTTTCTGAGGGGGTGCAGGCACAAAGGCAGGGGAGAAAATTCTACCAATTCTCCAAGTAAAGCCAAGATTAATCTAAAAGAAGTCAATTTTAAAACACAGTGGCTGGTATGATAAAATTTTTAATTATTTATTGATCTCTAAGGAGATTGAAGTACTGAGCTAGGTAAAACTCCCACAACATTTAAGTTGTTTTGCTTGCGTAAGGACTATCAGCTTAGACCAAAGACTTTTGAGAATTGCTTTACGAAAATAGTAATTAATATTTAAAACTTTGTTGTTGTGCCACCCACACATATTTGTGAAAACATCTCCACTTTTAAATAATAATCCAGACCTGTAACAATCAAAAATGTAAAAGCATTGTAATTTTATTATTTTATAGAAGTTATGTTGTCCTAATAAATTTCTCATTTACAAATTGAGATAAAGGGAATTGTGAAGTTTCTTTCTCTGGGCAAATATGTTTTAATAAAGTTGGGATATGTGTAAAGAGTGTTTCTCTTTTTCTTATTTTTCCTTGTTCTAGAAATGAATGGGGGATCCTAAAGGAATAAATCAAAATTCTGAAAGGCCTTATGAATTCCCTCGAACCTTTGAAACATTATTATTCCTAAAACAAATAGCTAAAAGAAAACTATAGATATCTGAGGTAGTTTCCAATTCAAATTTAGCTCTCGATGACTAAAATTAAACCAACTTTCGGCCTTTGATTCACACTCAGTAAAAAACTTTGAAAATAATTTCTGTAAGAATGCTCATTTTCAAAAAATATAACAGCTTTCAATATCATGCATTTCAATGTTTCTTTCCATTTTAACCAACTCTGGAGGTTCATTGTCTATTTTTTTTCAGTGACAGTTGCTAATTGAATAAGATCTATTTTGCAGAAACAATAAAATTCTCAAGGTGCTTCTTATCTGTGAGTGATAGATCACAGAAATGAGGAGGATTATTCAAATGAATTAAAATAAAACATTGTTTTCTGGCAGTTCTTTTTACTTTAGAAACTTAACAAAACTGATTTATAAAGAAACAGTGAGGTCTTTTTATTTTAAAACATTTTACATTTCTCTACAGAGACCCTTTCATACATACCACGAGAACGTACGATGCACTTAAAGACATAGCATTAACTTTCACAGACCAAATCAGAGATGTATTTACAGTTCTCACTCCTCCTTTACCCTTTGAATATATTCTTGCTATTCATTCTTACATCTGGATTTTGACCCTTCTTTGCATACATTTTTCCCACTTCCAAAATATACTGCTGTTGAGCCAGAAAATAAACACTCACTGAAATCTCAAATTAAGCTTCCCCGTGAATGAATTCTTGAGGCACCTGATCCTGCACTCACTGAAGTCTGTAGAAGTTTTCATCACAAATCACACAAGCAAATGAGGCAAGGGGACTTATATTCATAATACCTGGACAACCTTCTGAGCTGCAGAACTGAAGGCTTTCTTGTAAGTGTTGTAATTCTAGAAATCTGCTAATAATAAAAACTGAATTTGGGAAATTTTTAGTTTGAACTCAGGCATTCCACTCAGGTCATGATCCCAAGCACTTCTTCAGCATGTTTTTCCCTTATGAATTATTAATACAGGGCTTGTATTGGACTCACAAGTGACTCCAGAGTCCTTATTAGTAAATCATGGTCACAATACCAAACTGAAAAATTCACAGGATGTATAGTAAATATAATAGTTAATCTCCACAGGATGATATTTGAGAGAGAAAAAATATACAATAGCAAAATATAAGGGAGTCTCTGTTTCCTCTAAATATTAATTGTTGTTTTCCTGAATTTGATTAATCAAAGTTCCTAAAAATTTCGAGCCTTTTAATTTTTTTTTAAATCTCTGTTTTAAGAATATTTTTCCTGATTATTTTATCACAACTTCTTTTACAGTTTACTTGTTCACTCTCTATATAAAGCACTGTTTGTGCTTTTTTATTTTTATTTTTAAATATACAGCAACTTTTAAAAAAATATAGGGCATACCTGTATGTTTGGTGTCTGTTTACATTTTCTGTAATGTAGTCATTAAGCATACAACGTAGACTTAAAGGATGTCAAAACTGACAACCACACTATGATTGATGATGCTGTGCTAGACTAATTCTTACCAGGTGTGGTGTGATGTGAATTCAAATGCAGCTCAGGGTTCTTATTTGTATTAGTAAAGTTGTGCTTTGTCAAAGTTCTGTGACTTCTTAGCCCACTAAATCCATCTCCTAATCCAAGTTTTTGTTCGCCGTGTTGCTGTATACAATATTTTTCTTCCCCTTTCTCAACAAAGCAATCCTTACATCTTCGTTTGCAGTCGGGGTTTCTTAAGACATCCAGTTCGTGTAAATTCCAGAAAATACCAAGTCTGATGAGGTTATGTTAATTAAATGCAAAATCTACATAAAGGCTTCCTAAGTGACTTGAGCTAGGGTAGGCAAAATTATGTAGGATGAAATTCACTCCATCAGCATAAAGTATAAACAGGAAGCTTTATGTGTATAAGAATTAAAATCCATGGTCTTCAACCAGCAAAAGAGCTACAGCACAGACCTCTTTGGTCCCTACATACATTGTCTTCACTGTCATCCCTTGTCACTTGCAGAATGTGATGGGGGCAGCATCAAGTTATTACCTCTTGTTAAATGTCAGTGGTAAATATTGGATACTTGCTCCTTTGAACAACAAAAAGACATTTATGTGGTAACGGGGAGTGTTCAACCTAAACTTTAGGCTTTTTTTTTCTTTTAACCTCTCTCGCCCTTTCTCCCCCCTCGCACCCCTCCATTTTTGATTCTGTCTTCTTTGGTACACTGTCAGCAGCTGGATCATTGTCAAGACAAATGTCCAGCACCTTTGATATCAGAGAATTGTGTTGACCTGGGTTGGGCAATGGAATTGTATCTGTTTGTTTTCTGGCTGAATGATTTATCATGCTTGACTGTGCTTTTCTTGATTTTATTTGTATTTTATTAACAAAAAATATTGATCTTGCAAACATAGTCCTGAGATATTAGAAAACATATATAACAAAAGAGTTCAATTTACTTCAACAGCCAAATAATCTAAAAACTTAAATAATCTGATTGAACAAATCACAGCAAACCACATCAAATGTTATGCTGCTAATCTGTGAAAGCACCTATTACCCCCCACCACTACCTCCCCCTTTCCCTCACCAAGCCCTATTTCACTCAGGTCTAATTTTAAGTGATCGCTTTCTCATGCAAATATCCATTGATTTGAATGAGATTTTTTTGCAAGGGCAAAGACCGAGCAAAGGCTTTGGGATGCGATCTTCTGAGAAAAATCCAACCCCTTCTTTTTATGGATACAGAGAGTCACTGTACAGGAAAGTTATTGTACTATTACTGCACAAAAGTAGTGGAAGAAGGGCCAGGATACAGGACGGTAACATATGCAATCAGCCTGCAAGGGACTGACAGGCACTGTTTGCACAAACGCCAGAGTGGGGGGATAACAGGGGTTTCAGGCATCATCTGAATTACTCAGATACTTCTCTCCAAGATTACTCAGAAAGATGTTGAACACCTCTTTTTTGAAATCCACAGGCAAAGCAGGGGGCAACTGGAGAGGGCCAAATTTAAGGTCTACTGGTAAATCATGTAGTTGCCCCCTACATCAGAGAAAAAATATTACTTTCATTTGTCAAAGTCCTGATAATAAGCTCTGATAGTGGGATAGTAATTTCGTAGGTTAAAAAAACCAAACCAAACCAAAAACTGTTTTCTTATATTTAGATAATTTTGTGTTGCTTTTGGATTTTTTTTGGAATCTAGTTGGAGGCTGAGGAAGTCACAGTGACCCCTGCAGGCAATACGGTATCCTCTAGAGAGACCTCATAACATTAACATTATAATAATGTTAATAACATTATAATTACCATTACAATTTTTATATATAAAATTACCTTTTATTTAGTTTGGCTAGGGTTTTTTAGGCTTTTTTTGTTTGTTTGTTAAATCCCTTTTTTCAGCTCTTCCTCTGCATTTCTAGTGTTTGGGAACCTGCAGGTGAAGTTCAGCAAGTTGGAGGAGGAATTCTGATAGGAAGGGAGGCAGGAAAAAGAGGAATAGAAATTAATGAAGTTAATCTTAGTATATTTGTTCGCTAATACAGTCTGCACTCGCAAAGTAAGAGCAGAACAGGAATGATCCCTAAATCTGCAGCCCTGACAACAGCTCTTCCTTCCCTACAAACAAGAGAAGTCTGCTTTTCTAAATACTTATTTTAAAGTCAACACAGGTATACGTATTTCTTTCTGAATCATTACACTCACGAATTAAAGTTCCAACTCTGTGTCTGCTTTGAAATCTATATGAAAAGCACTAGAAAGATCACTATGCCACCCACTTTATAGCAAAGGAATTAAAGCATGCCAAGTGCATTGGCTATTTAATTGACGTTTGTGGTTAGCTTTATTTGCCGTGTTTAAAGCAGTCATGTATAAAAATAGTTGTCCAAAGAAGTCCTAGTGTCACTATAAAAACTGTTATCACTTACTTGAGATGAGTAGGTATCCTGTGCTCCAAAGAGTATGCAGGTTGGATGACCTGGCACATGGCAGTCACTGGAAGGAATGGAGAAATATTTCTTCTTTAAACATGAGCAGCTTCACATCGGGGTGGAGATCAGGCAATTCTTGGAGGTCTTGCTAGTCTTCACTGATCAGTCAGTGCTGTTTTCTTTGCTCCACACATTCTTCATCTCAGTTTGTTCATTGGCATCGAGTTTGTTTCTTCCTGCAGGAGTCCTCTATTTGCATTGCTTTCTGGCTAGTTCATTCTTAGTGGGCTGAAAAAGAGTTTCTCCACATTATCAGCTGGTGTTGGTGGTGGAAATCTGATAAAAGCAGATTTTCCAGGAGGCCTAGATAGGTGGGATTATGTACTAATATTTATAATTGTTTGTTACATCTGTATTTCAGACTTAACAATATTAAGCCCCACCCTGCAGTATGGCCATTGTTTTGGCAGCTGTAGAGTGTATGCTGACAGATTTGTGAAGGGATAAACTACTTAGTTATTATTACTTCCCCTATTTCTGTTGTTATAGCTATTAAAAATGCAGCCTTTACTTTAACAGATCCTCTATCTTCCTGCTCCTTTTTTTTCTGTACCAATAAGACATCTCAGTGATGGCTTAGCAAAAAAATTAAAGCAGAAGAAACAAGATTTGGGAGATCTGAGCTAATATATTCCCACTTGCAAGTCGTACGAGGTAGTGTCAGCAGTGTTCCTCACACTGTACCATCTATATGCATCACACTTGTGGTCAATTACTGTTTTTTAACCAACTGTCAGCTGAACCGTGGTAACATCATTTTTGAAACATAAGGAGAATGGGAAATAATAAAACTTAAGGTAGCACTTTTTCACCCAGGGCCACTCCATAACACATTTTCTCACCTTTGCTGAAGTCTGGGAGAGCCCATGAAGCTACTGTGGTTGAGCTGGGACATGTTAACTCTTTTTGCAATGTAGTAGCTTTGATCAAATGTCTGATACCTTAGTTGCATTTTTGTAACATGTATTTGTCTTTAATTTGTAGCATGATTTAATCTTTATTGGTAAATAAATATAACGACTTTTTGTTTATTACCATTTCCATGGGAAGAAAAGAAGGAAGAGACAGGCAGTTCCAGACCCTCTCATGCCCACAGGAGTGACAGAGGTGGAAGAAAGGCTGAATGCAGCAGGAAGCAGTGGATTTCAGCAGAGAGCTCTGAAGAGGAATTATCTCTGAACATAATGTGCTGGCCAACAAAGCACAACTGATAACTTCCAAGGCCATTGTGGACCTCAAATGCTAGTAGTGGTCAAAGCAAATTAAGACTTTTATTAGGAGACCCCTATGTATCATTTTACTGCAGCAGGATTACACTGTCAGCCCTGCAGAGGGAGATTTAGCCAGGTAATTCTCATTAAGGGGCAAACCTCTCTGACTTCTGCAGGTGCTTTGCCTGATTAAGTGCTGAAGAACCAGGCCCTACGGTTGGCCCAGCTGAGCTCTAACCTGTCTCCCTTTATGCAAGCAAAAGCTTCATATATCAGCTCCGGCTCATGCTGAGGGGTCTTACTTGGTACTCTAATCCTAAGGGGAAACATTTCATTGCAATGCACAGCAATTTGCATTCTTTCTCAAAACTCTGCTGTTACATTATCCATTTTCTCTTGATTAACAGAGATCAAGAAGAGCATGCTCATACACTACACATGCAGTCTTTCCATACAGGAGGCCTGGAGCTCATATTCAAATTCAGGCTGGAGGAGATCTGGCAACTTCCAGCTCTTGATGGATTTATGCTGTTCTAATAATAGTCATAATTTACTGATAATTATCAAGGAGGGAAGTTGCTGTGTTTTTTGTTGTTGTTGTTGGGTTTCTAAGACATTCAAGTGTTTTCAGAAGTATCCAATGCCAAAGAGTTCTTAAACACTGCAAGCACTCTCAGCCTGTGACCATGATTTTAATTTTATTACTGAAGGTCAACCTATGTATTAGTTACTGCCACATACAAACAGGGAACAAGAGCTACGCTGGCACAAGGGAATATTCAGAAGGTAGGCACGAATTTCTCCAAGTGTCCAGGCCTCTAGTTTATTATTTAGGTTACCTAGTGCATCCCCACCATCTTCCCTCTGGGAATGCCCTGGAAAAATAACAAGGGATGTAATCATAATGGGAAGAGATACAATCACCAAAGGCTCTTTCTGTTCTATGCAAGAACATGGATAGTCTTTGATTTCCCTCCACCCTTTCATAAACACTTAGAAGATTAGAGCACATGCAGCGAGAACCAATTCCTGATCCACCACTGACTTTTCTCAAGAATTGGTATTTGCCTGTATCTCAATGTCCCACAAATAAAATGGGAATCGTGACACTCTGCCTCAAAGGAAGCAGGAAGTACGAGTACACTGCAGAGTAAATGGTAGTGAAGTACTGCATCAAGGGGACTGTGTAAGGTGCCTAGGGCAGGTTGATTGCATAGTAGAAAACTGATCTGAGTATGTAAAATAGAAAACACTTATGCAAGAAGCAGAATGTCTGAACTAATAGTAAAGTAAACAAATGATTTGATATTGTCAACACTGCCTCTTTGGCAGAACAGATTACTCAAAAATATTCGATTTTGGCTAAAAGTCACCTGCTTCCTCAGAGATAAGTCCATCTTCCTCTCTAAACGTTGCCATACTAGCTTTGGCCTGGGGTATCTGAGCAGAAATTTTTATACATGGGCACATGGAGGAAGACTGGCAAGGAAAAAAAGGGGGAGAGATGGAAATCTTAAATTAATTTAACACCTCTAATTCTCCATTTTTCAACCAGTGAGGAGAAATAACAGTTTTGAGGCACTTACTCTAATGGGGTACTCAAATGAATGACACCTATGCACACAGGAATTAGTAAATGAATATTTCTGGAGAGAATCTGGTTTCATACCAGCACCTTGGTCTTCTCAGATGAAGTATTAAGGAAGGGGCTTTTGTGCTTTTGTGGTTTTTGTGATCTGGATTTTCTTCTTACTATTGCCACTTCAGGAAAAACTAACATGCCTTTTTGTCTAAAACTAGCAGTACATCCAAACACAGCTAGTAGTTGCAAGAGAAGCAATATTTTTTTGGAGAACACCAAAGTAAAAATAAAGTAAATTTCACTAAGTACCTGTCCATTATAAAAGTGGAAGAATGAGAATCCACCACTTCCTGATTGGACATTTCAGTAAAATGTTTCCAAAAATCATTGTTACAGTCAGTCCTTTAATTTATGACTAGAAAATAAGCAATAGTGCATGGCATATAGCACAACTAGAAAAAGGTAAAAGGATTTAGAAAAGCACAAGAGCACACTTTTTCAAGAACTGAGAGACATCAAAAGAAGCCTCAGGCATTCTAGTTCTTTGCAGCTGAGAAAAAGTTGCTGTGTGTTGAATCTTGCTTCCCTTATCTCTGTATAAAGAAAAATGTGCTGCTACTTGGGTCACTGAACAGTGTATTCAGGGGACTCACTGCTATGATTTGCAGAGTCCCTACTCTATTCCCTCCTGGAGCAGGTAGAATTCTCTTTGAATTGTTATGCTTTCTAAACTTACTGGAGTAGAAGAGTAATTCAACTCTACAGCCCTGGCAATTGCTTCCCATGTCCACTGTGCTGTACAGCCCTATATGCTGTATGACTCATGGTCCAAATGTAAACAATTGATTCCAGCGGTGCTTTGTACTTTAGCTGCAGGTCAACAGGCTTGAATCATGGTAAATTTGCCACCTAAAAGTCATTTATAAAGTTTCATTTAAGCCACATCAACCCATTGCATAAACAAGCTGGAAATGATAAGCAGTTTGTGGTATCTTACTGTAAAACAAATATTGAGAAATAAATATTTTCTTGGAATGTTAGTAGAATGCATGATCTATGTTTTCAATCCTAATTTCAGCTTCTGATGAGATGAATCAAATATTCACATCCCAGCTGCTTCTGAATGTTCTAAGTGGAATTTCTTGGAGCAGTGTGAGCAGGTGGTGTTCCCACACAGCTCCAAATAAAGTTTATACATGCTGGGGATGCTGGCTGCCTTACATACAAACATGGATTCAGATAACTAGTTTTCTTCTATTGCACATGCTTGGTCATTTTGGCATGAGGCTGAGAGATCTTGCCAAGGACAGAGCCACAGCTACAGAAATGTGGCTTGGACCCCTACCTTCTTCCAAGCCTAAGGCCACAGTTTTCTGTGCTGGAGCCAGAGCTCGTATAAGCTGCATGCGTGCTAGGGAGTGGACTGTTTCAAGCCTTTTTACAATGCTTTTCGTACTCCAGTGCCAAGAGTGGGTTACACAGAGCAGGATATGAAGTTACGAAAGATATCTGTGGCTACCAGGCCTGTTGGGATACACCAGAAAAGTATGTCTGGTAGGGTTAGAGACAGTGGGTGGGCCAGAGGGGGTGGCATGGTGGGACAAGGCAGTTTAGTCACACCTCAAATCTGGTTTCTGCATAAAGGCAAAATGCTGATGTGCTCTAGCCTGTAGCCCAGCCTTTTGTGTCCCTACCTGGAAATCATTTTGTCTGCTCCATATAGGAGCTCAAATTAAAACTAATTGTCATGCAGCATAGAGGGTAGGGATTCCACACCTAAAAGGCACATTGAATGAAAGTGCTCACAAACACTTCACTTTTAGCAAGTTAACCCAATCTTTCACCTTCCTAAGTTCCTCCTTGAGCACCCCATCTCCTTTAAAGAGAAATTTATAGCTACTCAAATACCTGCTCTGAACCACATCTTAGAGCACACTTCTGGCTACACAGGGATTTTAGAAAGCTCAGCTTCACAAGGCTAGAGTCAGGTTTTGTCTTTTCATTCTTCTGTGGTCCATTTTGACTTGGCTTTTCATTTATTTTAACCAGCTAAGCAACAGAGCCTACATCTGTCACACTGTTGCAGGCACGTTTGCTTTTCTGTCGCCTGTTATTTCAAGACTGTTTAAGACTCTGCCAACTGGCTACCATCTTACGTTCATGGCATCATGCAAAGGAGTACAAAAGAGCAGTAGAAAGTTAAGTTTTGCCCTTTTATCTTACCAAAATCACAGTATTCCTCTGAACAGAGGACACGGAGTGAAGCAATAGGAAAAAACCTTCACTTTGGACTATATAGGAAGTCTCAGATTGGAGGAATTTTGCTATGGTGAGCTGTATCACTGTCCCTTCCCTCTGCTGTATGAAAGTGATGTGAAAAACTTTGCAACTGAATCATACATGCGGCTTCTAATCCCCAGTGTGGAAATGCCACCTAACATAACGTTTAGCCTTGCAAGTTTGTTCACCAGCCATGTGGATGTAGTGCCATTGCCAGTGTCAACGCTTGATGCTTTGATGTTGGACCTCCAAAGCCCAAAGCAGAGGTTTCATCTTTAGTATCATTCTCTCTCTTCAGTATAAATTTCACTATGCTACTGTTTGGCAGTGGGGTTAGGAGATTCATAACCTGAAGAAATAGAGCCAAATGTTTGTTTTGCACGATTACAACTAAGATTTCCATTCCAGCTGTGGTGCCTAAATTATCATGTACTCCTTGCTCATGAACACTGAATATATTTCAATGAACAATAAACAGATTGTCCTGGCAATCCCAGAAAAGAGTTTATATTCACAAATTAGCTTTTAACTTGTATTTTTCTGAGATAAATAGTAGAACACTCTTTTCTACATTTTTTTTTACTACTATAGCCCCTTGAAGCCTTTAAGCCAGCTCTCACTGTGCTAAACTTTAACAGCATCTGTTAAGAGATCTCTAATATTCTAAAAATGCAAGTTATGACTATGCTTCTTGCCTTTGTATATTTAAGTGTATTTTCTAGAACTATGTAATTAGAATGACAGTATAAGAACTTTAGCATTCAGAATCCAAAACAGACATCCAAGTCCTCACAGGAGACTACTGTACAACTTAATAGAAAGGTGAGAGACCTCTGTACTGTTTCTCTCCTGAATTATGTTATAGATCCCTTAATATTTTGCTAGTTCTTGTAGAAGAACAGAAAAAAACCACATATTCTGGTTTGTTTCAAAAACAAGGCAATTAAAAAGAGTACCTAAAAGCACATTTTTATACATAAATTTTCAGTGTGTGTAGGCATCCATCTATTCACATATCTCACCCACAGGATACTCACAACTACAAATGCGTTGAAATACATTGTTCCCTTCAAAGAATTATTTCTTTAATAATTTCACTTAAAAATGAAAGCTAATGGGACCTGAACATAAACATATGTCATTTTTCTCCAGTGAGAGGTAGCAGTTTTCAATGAAGGATTACAACAGATGCTAGCTTGTTCTCACTTTGAACAATTTGAGGTTAGTTTTATATCTCCTGATTCACAAGCTACAGCTAGGGTTTTAGTTATATCATATCACTTGATTATTGCCATTTGAGGATACCACCAATATGACAAAACGAGCTTCATGCACAGAAAATTCTAACCCCTACATTTTAATGTGAGATTTGTTCTAATGCCTAATCAAATTCTATCAGACTAACTCCTCAGAAGTCAACGATTTTAATAGAAAGAGTGTCTGTTGCAGCCTTTTATCAGTTGTTTTACTTCCCAAGACTGGATGCACTTGAAACTTATTATTTTGTTCAGTGTAAACCACTAATAAAGTGTGACATTAAAATATATGTTTTCAACCACTCTGATCAAAGGAACTAAAAAAATTTGGGGTTTGTCTTATACTGACTATTCACTGAATCTCAAGACTAGCTGGAGCAGATACATCAATGCAAACACACCAACTCACATAAAAACCACATAAATATGATGGGTATTTAGGACAAAATACCTATTTAAGACATCCAAGACACACAGAAGTGACACAACAGTAATAAAATTCTTATCTGATAATTATCAAAGAAAGAGATGCTTATTAAAAAAAAAAATATTGTTTTTGACCAAGGATGCAAGAAGACACCAGATTCATCATCCAACACATTTTGCTGGTAATAGAGAAATTAAACATAATCATAAAGGTCTACTCTCTCCTTTTTTTTTTTTTTCTTTTGAAACTAGAAATATTTTCTTTCACTGGTGTCTAGAAGATCCAAAACACCTCTCTGCAGTCAGTATTCAGGAGACACACAACATATGGTTACTGAAAACTGGCAAGAGAACAGTTTCTCATTCTCCAGTCAGACACTCATTGAAGATGCTCACAGGACTATCAACACAGCAAATACTTCTTCTTGCTGATGCACTTTTTTACTGTAGTGACCTAGATAATCTTCTGATAAAAAAGGCATTTTAGTCACATAGCTCATTTATTCAAAATTAAGTGTTCAATATGTTTGGTTTAAATTACTGGATATAACAGAAAAATTGAAGAAGAGTCTTGTAGGCATGAATTCTGCTTTTCTGTTTGTTTGGTGGTTTTTCAATCATTTCTGTATATTTTTACTCCAATTACACCTGGTTCATTTTTGCGTCTTTATACTCACTTCAGTCTAGTAGTTGTGTTCATTTGAGGAGTTCATATGATACTACAATCTGCAGGAAAAAAAATAAATCTAGTGTGTCTAGATCCACAAATTGATTGCTTTCAAACATATATATATAAATATATATACATTATCCATGGAAAAAGTTCGCAAAACACAAATCAGAGAGTTAGCCACGTCTTACTCTCTGAATTTACCGGTCCTTGCCTGCCTTTTTCTGAAGACAAGTAGATTAGGGCTTTCTACTCCTACCTGAATTCCTTTTGTTCTGAGTATCTACATAGTTTCATGTTATGATGTCGACTTATTGTACTAGAGTCTATACAGTACCTTTTTTGTGACTCTGTTCTAATAAAACGACACCAGTGCATCCTAAAACCAGGTTGGAATACCAGAAATGCTTACAATGAATTTATTGCCACTGTCCTAGACTTAGGGATGAGTAGTGACCTAGAAAAGAGTATGACCACAGGAAAATTAGTCTGCCTTTCACTGAAATATAGAGTGGGCAAATTACTGAGATTTTATCACCCTGAAAGTATCTAGGGCCTTTTAGAAAATGGCCTGTAACAGAGCCTTTTTTTTTTTTTTGTGCAGGACCAAGAAAAAACTTAGAGGGAAAAATATCTGTTTCCACAGACTTACTATCTTCAAAGACAAGGTTGTCCTCAGCCCTCTCGTGGGCATACAAAAATGTCAGCCCAGAGACAGGCAATTCTGCATATATCCTCAGGGAATGTCTCTGCAGACATACCCCGCGGAGTTTGTGAATTCTCCCTCCTTGGATTTACCCCAAATTCATTAGACAGTGTCCTGGACAACCAGCTCTAGATAGCCCCGCTTTAGCAGAGGAATTGGACCAGATGATCTCCAGAAATGCCTTTCAACCTCAGCCATCTTGTGATTATGTGATTACTAAAGCCCTGAAATATCTTGCATCCACAATCAATAGACTCTGCTGTGGAAGTCTGTGACATGGGGTAGTACAGTAGGTTTTATAGGCTCCTGTCAATAGCCTGAGCTTTATGTCTAAGCAGAAGAAGCGGAGAACTGGAGTGAATGGAGCTAATTACAAGGTCTTTATTGTGATATAGGAATTATGGGTGAGATCTTAAAGAATAGCTCTCCTAGCTCTCTGCCATTTTATGGCAGGGGGAGAGCATCCTATCTGCTCAAAGACAACCTGGCAGAGTTCACTTGCTAGAGTATGCACTCAGATGGGAAGGAAATGTTCATGTGGGATGATACAAGGCAGAGAAGTGGAAGATTCTTCAACTACCTCTCAAACAGAACACACCACTTGATTATAAGAGTGCAAACAGATTTAGCGTTTCCTAACATACTGAGCATGAATATAAGCCTGAGGAGTTAGCAAGCATGGCATCTACAAGCCTGGGATCATCATTTATTTTAGGTAAGACTGCCTAGTGGTATAGATACACCTTCTAGAAATCTTGCCCCCTTTAGACCAGGCAAATATTGTCCTCACTGAATCCTTGGCAGATGTCTTTTCCTTTCAGTTCCTAAAATGAACCACCTTACAATGTCTCAGAAATAGGAGGCTGACCTTGAAAGATCAGACTTCAGAAATACACCTTTCTGTAAGACTTTGTGTAACGTTTTTCCTTCCTACTTCTCTGTACTGGGAAATAACAGCTTTTCTGTCCAGGGTTTTGTGTACTTCTATGTGTAAATTTAAGCCTACATTATAGAAAGACAGCAACTAATATCTATGTACCATCATAAGCATTCCCTTGTGAACTCACAGGGCACAAAAAAAATGTCAATGAAAGAAAAATAGAGGAAAAAAGATAAGAAGATAAGTCTACAGTGTGTTTCTGGAATATTCATAAGTGCACATAAGATTACTTTGGAAACCAAGGTAAAGAGTAACTTTTTAGCACAAGACAAACTATCAGTAAATAATATAATATTAAAGTAATAGAAAACAGGAAATTTCAGAGAATCCATTATTTTATAATTGGAATTATTGCTTGTAAACTGAACGGAAGACACAAAAATGGCATGTTACCTGATAAGAGGATGATAATGTAAGCGGTCACTTACATTATCTTGCTGGGCAGCAGCATTTGAATGACATAAACAGTAACTTAGCAAAGTCTGGCACAAGCTCAGTCTTTCAGAAACAAGGTGTCTACTCCACAATTGGAGTGAGGACTTTCAGATGAATCATCAGTGGGAACTGGAGATTCTGAGAAGGATTTGTGTCCAGACCTTTCACCTCCATTTCAAAAACAATGTTGTTGTCTTTAAAGTGACAAAGATTGAAAAGATAAATTATCTGAGGCCTAGAAAACCTACCTTATGGTAAATCTGTTTCCTTTGCATAAAAAGGTTAAGAAATTGCATGACAACACTCTAAAATTACCTGCATTATTTCTTGTAATGGAGTCTTTAATCTAGTAGATAAAGGCATAATAAGGAAAAACTAAAGCTAAATAAATACAAACTGAAAATAATCTCTAATTTTTAAGAGTAAATGAAAATTACCTACTGAAACAGATGTGATGGTTTCTCTGCAGCCTTTTAAAATCAAAATAGATACTGTGACTTTTATCTTAAGACACATATCCCTATTCCCAGGGTAAAGAAATAGTAGAATAATTAAATAATATATATATTTAGGTAAAGATATTGGATATTTTTAAACAGTTGTTAACATGGACTATATGCAAAAATCCCTGGGAAGTGTTACTTTTTTATTTGGGTGATACAAAAAGTCTACATTTATATCAGTACTATCAGTACTATCTAGTACTATCAGTTCAAACTGGAGTTAATTTTTATTGCAATTCGGAGTTGCAAAAAGAGACTGTCTTCTATGGCACAGACAGAGGCGTTTCAATCACCATGGGCTATGTGTTAATCAGGGCTCGTGTGTTGGTATGATTTAGTGCTATTGATCATTTACATGGACGTGCACGGTAGTACTTGGTCGGTTCCAGGTTTTCATTCTCTCTCAGCAGTTACACTGGATCAGTGACTAAGTAGCTGGGCGGAAATTAAAATGCTCAATATATTTGTAAACCAAATCTTGGCGTCTGACACTTGCAGGTGCCTGAGATGCTACAGGACTGCTCAATTTACATAGTTACATTCCCTTGGTGCCCTTAAATGTTCCTTCCTCGCTTGGACTAGAAGCACATATGAGGCAACCCAGTCAGAGCCTGACAGCTGAGCTTCCCCATTGATTTAACCTGTCAGTTTGTCTCCTCACAGCCACCTTCAACACGGCATTGCTCAATTTTCAGTAGACCAAGCTGAGCTCAACCAAACACTTTGGAAATCAAACTGATTTGATCAAACCCGGATGTTTGGCAAGTCTGAAGCAAACGGACTGTTATAGTAGTGGAAGAGAAGGAGAAAATATAGACTGAAAAAGATGGGACAGAATAATTCTCAGGAGTTGTACTACTGGCTTTTAAATATTTGCTACATACAGAAGAATGTGAACTAACAGCCCAAATCCCATTAAATATACTGGTTCATCTGACCTATTTGGAGTCCTGAGACAGTGAATAGATCTGGCTGCTTATTTAGAAGTATTCCAGGCGTTGTATTGGAACAACCGATATAAAAACATGCTATCCCACTCTCCCACTTTTCCCGCTATTTGCCAATTCGTAATTACAGTATGTAAATACACAGCAGAATGGGTCTTTGGTTAATCAAATTGATTTAATTGCTGAATTCCCACAGATGAATGTGAACAGAGTCTTCTCTTTTCTCATTTTTTGTTGGCAAAACATAGCCACACAAATGATAGAAATTCCACCAGAAATGGGAATGGGATTTGAATAACTCACATACTGGAGCACTGCTAGAACACCTGTAGTCATATTCAAAAGACTTTAACAAGGTAATTCGTCATAATTTTAGAGCTGTAAAAAATGGCATACCCTAGAGATACCAAATTAATTAGGCCATTGTAAATTATCAGTGTGTATATGTCTACTCTTTACAGAAATCTGACATTGTTTTTCATTTTCTGAGTTACGTTTTTAAAAAGGAAGTAAGACAAAAAAATGTTGTAAAGGGTTCACCACTTATTCTTGTTAGTTCATACTCTGAATTTAAAGCTCCTGTAATAGTTATGAGTGTTACTGTTAATATCACATTTAGCATCAGTCATTGGAGCCACATTATCCTGATTGCTTTTGGCAGGTAACTGAATCATGTAATCTAAAGAAAGAAAGTCTGAAGATGTTCTTGACAAAATAGTGGGTCATTAATATCTGCTGACTTCACAAGCTAGTGAAAACACTTGTAATTTTGAGAGTTTTGGACTTGCATTCGATTCATTCATGCTATAGGACCCAGGAATTTGTAATTTCCTCAGGCCAGGTCAAAACCTTTCCCAGGTCCAAACTCTACCAAAGCTGGACACATTCCTATGCAAGCCCTGGTAAATCCTTCTTTCTGTGTGAAGCAGACATGAGCGCACACTCTTGCAGGGGTGCTAGCTTGAAGGCTTTGGGTACCAAAATCCCAGAGCATTTCCTGCTATAAATCAGAAGTGAAGCCTCAGACCTGATATCTGTGATGAGATAAACTGAAACTATTTTTTATATAATTTTTGTCTCTGCTATAAGTAGAGTCCCAGATGCACATGAAAGCTCATTGCCCCCACCAAAGGTATTTGGTCCCCAGGTTAAAAAAAAAATTGATCCCAGTCCTTGCATAGCCTGGATGAATGTTGTGACCATTCTTGTGTATCATGCAGACGGAAAGAAACTCTTCTTTGAATAAAGCCAGTTGTCATTGCATACCAGGTCCTATTCCACAGACATTCTGAGTGGGCCGTGAGAGTTAGTTCATCAGAGGATGCTGAAAAAATATCTCAGCTTGATAAGGTTTTGGGACACATAGGTTTCAGGCTTTTCTGCCCTGATAATTTTTTACTAAGCTGCTTCTAAGAACCTTAAAAATATTACTTGGGAAACATGAAGATTAAGAAGTCTGATTGTATAGACATTAAAGGTCTAGTTCTGTTCTTCATCCACATGCTTACATTTAGATGTCTAAAAGTATCTGTCTGCATGTGAGATAGAAGACTGAATTCCCACTATATTCATTCAAAACATGGTCAACATGGTCAGGTGAGCCTAGAGAGATCTTTGGTTTGCCAAATGAGATGTTTCCTTTACACTGAGCAAACTGAGCCTTGCTGACTATCATCATCATGGCTAGGCTTCGCGAACGAAGATTTGGGAAGGGCACTACCCACGCTTGCTACAAGCGCGTTGGTGG
>JAWMRA010000001.1:86659587-86689114 GCA_035584735.1 Pseudotriccus pelzelni | reverse complement strand
TTGCTCTTCTCTGGACCTGCTCCAGCACCTCAATATCCTTCCTGAACTGAGGGGCCCAGAGCTGAACACAATACTCAGGGTGTGGCCTCACCAACACAGAGTACAGGGGAAGGATCACTTCCCTGCTCCTTCTGGCTACACTGTTCTTGATGCTGGCCAGGATACCATTGGCCTTCTTGGCCAGTATCATTATACCCATTTGTTGGCTGTGAAAGTAGGAAAGGAGAGGTGTCAGAATTAAAAGATCACATAGAGAGATGATCACATGAGGAGAACAGGATGAGGCCCCCCTAAGGGGCTAAAAGTGCACTCAGCAGAAAAGAGCAGCCAGGCACACAGTGTCACCAGGCAGAGAAACCTTAGGATGGCTTCTGACACAGCCTGGGACCAATCCTCTCTCAGACTGCCCCAAAATGAAGCTATGTGAAGACAATGGTATAAAGCCTCCCTTATCCAAGGACAATCCTTTGTAAGCAGATTTTTCAGGCAAATTTTTGTAGCAAATTACCCAGGAAAATAACAACATAAGTGCTTGGAAAAAGTCAACTCACATTTTTGCATAATATTTCCTGCCACTCTTACTAAGTGTCCTCTATTGTCAGAGAATGAGGAACCCTGGCAGTATAACCATCAAAAAATTTAAATCATACAAAGACAATCTGAACATTCAGACCAAATTAACATTCTTCATTTCCTGTTAAACCTCAGTGCTTTATTTGCATTTATCTCTCTGATGGTATTTCTGATTCTCAGGTACTGTAGCCTATATTAACAGTCACTTTAGGTTTAACATCATTAAATGTTCACTGTCAAGTCCCCACAAATCCCACATTCCCCTTGTCTCTCAGGCTTAAAAAACTCATTTAACATTAAGGGCTAATTAATTAACCGGATTTTCCTATATTTAGTGGAGACTACCCTAAACCATAGAACCAAACCCCACTGAAATTTAGTTCACTGGGCAACCTATAATTATACCCAATCAGATTCAACCACTGTTCTAATTCATATTTATTATTAGAGTAGCAGCATGTATTGTTATTATTATGAATATGCTCACAGGGAAAATTGCACAAGATTCAGTATACAAGAATATTGTATCATGAATGTACTCTGTCAGGCAGAAATCCAGAACCAGTTTGTGCCATAGGCATTAGAACTGGTTTTCATTCTGAATGAAGGAATATAAAACAATCAGGGTGAAAAAGAAAGACAAGTGCATTATTTAACAAATTGGTAAACTCAAGGAAAAAGATCTTGCTCAGTTTTTACACCACATTCACAAAAGTTTTCATACACCTCAAAATGGTTGATTAACTTTTTTTTAAGTCAGCAAACTGGTTTTCTGTATTTCCATTGTCCATGCTGGGTTCTGCAAAATTTGTTTTTGTTCACTATCACTTATTTATAGCTGTTTGCTAGATAAGCATATGAGTTCAAAAAGGAAACCAAGGAGTATGTGACTGTTACTTGATGTAGGGTGATTCACTGGGGTGAATTAGCAATGAGGCACAAACTGGGCATGTAGCACTGTACGGTTATGAACATCTGCTTCAGGTGAGTTGGTAGGTCACAAAGGACAGGCATCTGCTCCCTCTATGCTCAACAGGAGCTCTTCTACTGACATAAATAGAAACTAGTTTGGAGCTTCACACAGCTATAGATAAAAACATCATGATCAGAGAAAGCTCACTCTTTTAGAGACTGATGATTTTTTGGTTTTACAAAATCAGTGGAATGTTTGTCTTTAAGTTATTTAATTTCCCAAAGGAGAAAAACATATAATCAAATCCTGCTCAGTCTTTACTCTGTGAAACTTTGTTTCTTTCAGAAGAGTGAAACATTTTAGTATATTTCATAGTGATCAGCTTCTCTAGGTATTCCTACATCTTGAGATGCTACGCCATGTAGAAATATAAATAATCTCATCCCATGAATTTGTGCATCTTCATGAGTCTGCAGAGGACTATGCAGAGCTACTGACCAAGATCTTTGCAGAAATCTAGCTGTATAGTTCATTATGTATACCTGTGCAGAACAGTGCTTCAGTTGTGGAACCCACCTTTGGTAGCTCTCAACAGTCCAACCTTGCACCTTTAAAAGATCACTGTCAATGGAATAATAAGCTAGTGCATTGGAGATACAAATGTACATTCAATTCCTAACACTACTGATTGGGAAGGCAACCTTAACAAGGTGGACTCAAACATGCCCACGACAACAGTCTGTTCACGATCACTACATAATTGGTCACAACACTCTACAAGAACCAGCTTTCCAACTGGTCCTGTAATTGTGAGACTGTGACAATTATACTTATTGGAATAGTGATGCTGATCATTTTCCACTTGGGCTCTACAGTGAAGAAATTGGTAAATACTGCACAGATTTCTGCATGTTACTTTTTGAGTGCATTTAGTTTTGCTCAAGGCAAGAACAAGTCTTTTGGAGCACAAGTAAATACCTGAGTCCATTAGGGAATGCTGGGTTGGGGCATTCAGACCCCATTGCTGTTAGGCAGGCACATGGAGTTAGCACTGTATATGTGATAAAACAATAAGCAGTGGTGTTTAGAACAGGCAATAGGCTAGCAAGTAAGCAAAGGCCAACTTAAATTCCAATACGGGGTAACCAAAATTATGGAAATATTAATGAACTGTATCCAGCAGAGGTAAAGTCAGCAGGGAGGAAAACACCAGTACCTGGCTGTGACTTAATTGTTACTTTACAATTGTGTATGTGCTCTGTGTCTAATGAGTGAAGATTGGGAGCCCAGGACTCAATTAAAAATGTTATAAACAAAATTGAGGAGTACAAAGGCAAGGAGTACAAAACCATGAGAAACCACACACTGTGATTGGGAAAACATCATACCATATATAAGGTGTCTCCGGATCTAAAGGAGTAGCAACAAATGTTCAAAGTAAACATCTAAATGACTCAGGAGTATAGTTCAGTCTGTGAAACAAGGAGAAACTGTAGCTGAGGAGAAGGTAAAAGAGCAGACTCCTTACCTCAAAGGCCAAAGTCCCATACATCCAACAGAAATTTGGCATTGCTAGCAATATATATTTACTGTTGAAAAGAATTTACTTCAGAAGTAAAGTGTGCTACAGAGGATGTAAGGCTTCCTTCAGAGCTGTAATTTTTCGGTTTTGTCTCTATCTTGGGTTTATTTGGAAGCAAGCTGAAGTACTCCATGTTAATACCTTGGAGAGGGGAGGGGAGGATCAGTACTTAACTGAAGATTTGATTCAAAGGGCATCATCTTCCAACAGGCAATACCTAAACTCTCTCTATGCCTCAAATACGACACACATAACACACAAATCAAGTCAAATAATCAGAAACATGAAGTGAGCAAAAATGATTAATGGCAAAATCAGGAATCGATGAATTACACTCTCCTCTTTGAATTACCCAGTTAGAATTTCAGTACTATGAAATCAGTGACTGTAAATTGTGGTGACAAAGCAATTTTATTGCCCTTTTAGAGCCCCTCAGCTACCACGAGGGCAGTGTTTCAGGCACTGCATTAGTCAAATCGGACTGAACTACCAACCACCTTCAACTCACTACCCTTGGAAACCAAGTTATTGTCACTTTTGATTCTGACAGTCAGCAATGTCCCTGGTTTCATCCCACAGGGAAGACAGTTTGGGTCTGCTAATAAAGCTATTTTAATTAAGCTAATAACTTGTTACTTCTGTTTTGATTTAGCTGCAAGGAAACAAAACTTATGATTCATAGAGATATCAGCTTTATTGAAATGGTCAAAACTGAGGTGCACATGCAGAAGCAGAACCTGAGATACCTGAGAAGACTGAAGTCCTTGCAGGGTTCAAGGTACTCCAACTGAAGAGGGAGCTCAAAAATGGAGCTTTAAGAATTAGGACTGTATTCATTTTCAGACATTTAGGTCTTTGTGTTTATCTTGGTCTGCTTTTATGGATGAGGGCTCTGTCTCCACAGTATTTTGCCTACAGGACTACCTTGTGACCACACTGCTGGTGTTCCCAAAGAAAGAAAACTTCTGCTTCTCTAAACATGTGGATTACTTGGACTCAGGAGACCACTTCTTTCACATGCAAACTTGCCTCAGCAATCTCTGTTGTGGGTCCTCCTCTTGTGAGGACCTCATACCATTAACACAGAGGGGGCAAGATGACCCTTGTTAAGAAAGGCCACACTGTCATCAGCCTCAGGGCAGATGAAAGCTGTAAGCAAACTGAGTTAAAAGGATTTTCAGGCTGCCAACAAGGACAATATGGATGCTGGATACTCATTCTGAGATATCCAGTAAGATTATTAACTGTCTCATTATTGTGTTGCATTTAAAACTATTCTTCAAGTTTTCTTAATTAATGTTTGGGTTGCACATGTGGAAAACTTTATAAAAAGAAGCTGCCCATTATTATTTATTTCAGCCTGGATTTGTTACAATGCCTGTAGAAACTGTTCAGAGATGCTACATAGTGATACTGGTACATTATCAACAGACTCCCCCCCCCCCCCTTTACATTCTTGTATTCTACAACCTGCAGTTGCATAGAATCACTTATTGCCAAGTGGTCATTTTCTCACATTTGTTATGACAACAGGATAAATGCCAGCGTTTGTCAACATCTTGTAAATGATGAGTCTTAATGAGGCAATCTAGTGTTTCACCCCTCTGAGGAATCTCATAATAGGATGAGCAAAATATCAGGTTAAAGGAAGTGGGAGGTAATCTCAGGGGACAAACCATTTCTTGTACAATATATTCCTCAAGGTTTTGCTTGGAGTGGGTTCTAGGATGCAGGCCAATTTGGCGTACCCCCTTGTACAACATTTTAATTGTATTTTTATCAAATCCAGCAGAAATGCAGTCTGCATGTTGAATCTGGCAGTAAACAGTGCCCTGTGAGAAAATAACACTCTGAGCTTTGAGAACTTTCACCTAGTACATGAACCTAAAGTTACTCTTCCCAAGATGAAGAATATACCTAATGTGCATGCTCTTGGTCTGTCGTGGTTTTTGTTCGTTGTTTTTTGTTTTGTTTTGTTTTGTTTTTACTTTGATTTTGTAAAACATATTTCTGCCTTTTGTGCTTGCTAATCTATTTCAGCAGGTTTATCTGAAAAAAATGCAAGGCACATATCAGTCCAGTGTTTTTGGATTAAGCTCTGTCCTGGATGCTTTTAATTATAAGCCAAAAGGGGAGAGAATTCTTGCACTGCCTCTGAGCTTTTTAATGTGTTGCTTATTTTTCATATATATGTATACTATTTTTCATGTCAGAATGCTATGACTTAAAAAACTTGAGTCAATAAAGTGTGTGAGAGAGCCCTACAAATGTAATACTTAATTAGAGCAAGACAGGTTTTTCAGAAACAAGTACTATCACTTCATCACTCTATAAATGATACTGTAGATAATCAAGAGATATTGTGTTTTGATAACAAGAAACATATATGATTTAGGATCCAGCCAATTGTCTAGCAGGTTTACAGTTCATTAGAAATTTCTTTCTTTGTGTCTTGCAGCTTTTTTGTTTATTCAGGTCAAACCGAAAACTCAATGAACTTTATGAATTTGGGCAATTGAAAAATAAGGAAACATTACATTATAGCACTGTAACGGCTTTATAAAAAAAATCCAATGGAAAATTACTCAAGTCAACAGTAGAATATATTGAATTTTTTTGAAATCTTTCATGCAAAATTATGGAAATCTTTGAATTTCATCAAGGTCATGTAACTTAATTTCAACACGTCACACATTATGCAAAAAAATTGTAAGGCTAGTAAGGAAGTGCTTCTGTAAAATTATATTCATATCTTTTGAAACAGAAATGTGGGAGGGGCGTTGATAAATTAATTTCTTAAAAGTCTCATAAATTGCAATTCTTTGTTCTTATTCTGACTGAAAAACAATTCTGAAATTTCAAAATTTCTTCTAGGACAGACATTACAGATATTACTACATAAATGATGGGAGAACTAGGTTAATTCTTCAAGATAACTTAGTTTCACAGCACCCACTCATTCTGTGTTCTTTTGTCTCACGTCATCTTCCTTCTTCCTCATAGTGCCCTCCACATCTCCCAGGATCAGATTCTGAGAGTCTTGAAGAAGGCAATATATCGATATATCCTGATTTTCATTTCTGCTGTTCATCTGCATACTAGAGACATGGTTTAATTGGATTGGATTGGCCATGGCTGTGCCTTCTCCTGCCAACAGAACTGATATTGTAGTCCTTTCCTACTAATTGTTTGTATAACAACTGTTAATGTTAATCAGAACAACTGCAACTGGCTCTGGTTTGCATCTGTTTTGTTTTAATTGTCATTTAAGTGTTAACAGAGTCCAAGAGAAGCAGGGAGACCTGTGCTACACTTGTGCATGGCTAACAAAAACCTAGAGCGGCATATTATTTTGAACTTTATTAACCACTGAATTTTAAGCAGACTAAATTGTCGGTGCTTACATTTGTAGGTTCCTTCACTAAGATTGTTTATATAAATGTGAGAGGGAAAGACAGAGAATGCATTGTGCAAGCACAAAGGCGGACAGGAAGAGGCTGGTCCAACCACGAATCTAAGTGAAATACAGTTTTCTGATTTAGACAAATTCTGTGAAGAGACACAGACTTTGGAATTCTCCTTGTCACAGAACAAATTTCATGACCTGCAAAAATTATCCACTGAAATCAAATAAGAAAGGGCATGTAAGCCCGGTATGTGGGTCTTTTGAAGACAAATAGTGACGAGTAGAAACAGCGCTACTGCTGTTGCTACAGAAAGCATCCATGTAGTAGTCAAGGACCTAAAGTAGCCGTAATAATAAATTAAATACATTAAATAATTTATTCCTTCCTTAACTCTGTGGGGTTTGGTGGTAATTACACAGGAAAATGTTTGTTTCTGGAGGCGAAAATCTAAATTTCAGATGACAGTAAATAGTTTTTAAATGAAGCATGACACTGCAAAAAGTACTATCTAAAGGCAAACCATACCCTTTATTTCCACTGTAGCTCTTTCTCCCCTAAAAAGAAGTGGCAAGAATTCAGGAGTAGTGTAGAAAGGAAGATACAAGAAGGACTTTGCCTTCTGACTGTCCTCCTCATTTCATCATAAGCAAAAGAGATAAATATTTTTGCAAGGGGACCAGTATGAACCACCAGTAATAGGCCACCCAACCTTCCCAGAACTCACACTTTCTCTAGCTTAGATACCCCTAAATCTTCCCTAATTTCATAATTTTAAAGTACCCTCATACATAAAATAAGCATTTAAAGTAAAGATTTCTGAGGAGCAAGTAAAAGAAGATGGGATTTCAACTGAACCTATCATAACTCTACTTTCACTTCAGTAAAAGAAAATAATAAATAAATATTCACTCATTCTTATATGCTATCATATAGTATTTTCTTTATTTAAACTAAGGCAGGATGGAGAATGAAAAGACATTTTCCAGATTACAGCAGGCTAAACCCAGTTCTCTTTATTCCTGTATAAATTGTTTCCTAATACTCCTGAGATCTTTTCTCCTCCTTTCCCCAACTTCATTAGTAAGGTTGTAAATGAAACAATTCATAAACATTTTTTTAAGGAAAGTCTTCATTTTCTATAACAAACATTCTTATAACAAATAAAAATTCACCTGAACTGTCAATATGTAAATTATTGACTGACTAGGGAGCAGTAACTAGATTGTGCCAAATTCCAGTTAGCTGTACAGCCACAGGATAACTCATTTCTGACCAATGCATGGCAATCTGATTGTCTCTATCCAGTGGTAGACAGTTTAGAGAGAGGACATATGGGAAGAATCCCCTGCCACACACACATTTCACATGACCATATTCTTCCTGTCCAGAGATTCATTATCTTGCATCAGTTGAGCCTCTCCCACAGCTTTCCTACCTTCATTAGGACACTTGGACATTTCTGCAGAAAGGCAATCTTATTTTAAAAGTGTAAATAATAAGTAATAAATAATGAAAAGGAAGTTCTGAAAATGTATTTTTGTTGCTGCGTAATGGACATCAAGTTTTTATGATGAGCTGAAATAGCTGAACAAATAATAGTGCTAAATGTCTCTATTCCTTAGAAGAGATTGTATATACACTATAGTTACCTATGACAATACAGCTGAATGCGAGTGAAGGACTTCTTGCTGAATGACTGCAGATCTGAACATAAGCCAACCCTAGCAAAAGTATACCACATCATTATACCTTCTTCACAGTTCCCGCCTCATGTCCATGCTTCTGTTTCTCACCTCTAACCAGCATTAACTCCTGTACAACTGTTTTGGTTTAACCCCAGACATCCACCAAGCACCACACAGCTGATTCCTCACTCCCCCACCAATGGGAGAGAGAATCAAAAGAGTAAAAGCTAGAAAACTGAAGATTTGAGATAAAGACAGTTTAATAGGGAAAGTGAGAGCCGCCCACACAAGCAAAGCAAAACAAGGAACTCCTTCACTGCTTCCCATGGGCAACCAGGTGTTCAGACACCTCCAGGAGAGCAGGGCCCCATTACATGCAACAATTACTTGGGAAGATAAATGCTGTCAGTCCAAAATCCCCACTTTTCTCCGTATATCCCCCACTTTATATACTTAGTGTGATGTCATATGCTATGGAATATCCCGTTGGTCAGTTGGGGTCAACTCTCCTGGACGTGTCTCCTTCCAATTTCCCATGCACCTCCACTCTCCTCAACAGCACTGCAGCATGAAAAACAGAAAAGCCCTCGGCCCTGTGTAAGCCTTGCTCATCAATAACAAAAACATCTCTATATTGTCAACCCTGTGTTCGGCACAAATCCAAAACACAGCCCCATACTAGCCAGTGTGAAGAAAATTAACTTTACCCCAGCCAAAATCGGCACAACACACAAAAAAGCTTAGTGCAGCAGCAGCATCAAGCCATTGTTCAATAACCCTTACACATGACAAAGCCACCAATGCTTAAAGTATATGGTCTCCAATGCCCTCCTTTTCTCAGTGGTGAGGGCACTCACTTGAGATGCTGCTCATTTCTTCACTTCATCGTTGTGAGTTTGGTCTCTCTAAGTGACAGAGTCAGACATTTATGGGAACGCTGTTTGGCATATTAGCTAGGGAACTTCTGCCTTTATATTTTTACAGATTCTGAAAGAAAGTCAGAAAAGGACTTTGGCCCAGACCCTCATGGATCCACCTTCCACCAAGGCAAAATCAGTTGGCATGACTTGTTCCTAACAAATAAATTGATCAGATTCTATCCCCTCCTAGACAGTCTCAAGTGACAACAAAAGGTGACAGGGTTGAATGATTCCCCTTTCATCTATACCACATGATTAAGGGGTTTAGTCTAATAAATTCCACTATAAAAAAATAAGTATAAATGATGACAGGAAAGATGCAGCTTAGTCCCTGCATAAAGAGATTTGTTTGGGTTTTTTCCCCCCTCACATAAATAGAGGTCTTTCTAGGAAGGTGAGTTTGTATATATTTATCTTCAATTAAGCTCATGAAGCTTGCAGGGAGGCTGTAAAGCTCTGTAAGCTCACTGAGCTCTTAAGACTGGACGGCACTACCCCAGGAGCACAGCATTCAAAATCAGTGGAGACAGAGAACCCCTAAACATAACTCCATTTAAATAGTCAGACCTTGTTAATCCAAGCTTAGTTTAAACAAATGCCTGAGTATCTGAAATGCTTAAGTGGCAACCTGTCTCCAACTCTGAATGTACCTTTGATTTGTTAATCTGATTGTAAGGATGGGGGTATCCTGTATGAAATGAAGTTTGCAAACAGCTTTGGATTAATCAGCCTTACATGTTACAAAACAAAGTAGATTCCTGCCACTGTATTTATCATCAGAAGGGGCTGGCACCCTATCTCCCTGGCTGATTTATGGAATTGCATATTTGGCATAGCAGTGTAATATTCAGATGACAGAATTTTCTAATAAGGATGTGCAATGAATGGAAATAAATGGAATGTACCTGAAATTAAGCACCTAACTTTAGAGTACATTATGTCCTGGTAGCTTAAAAAAAAAATAAAAAATCATTATTAGAATGCACTAACTTTCTGGACAACCTGATTCATACATAGCAAATTTGTCACCTTTAAAAGATTCATTTGTGGTTATTAGGCCTCTTAGTCATGTGTTTATTCTGTTGCAGTTCCAAGGAAATGTAACCTACTAAATCTACTAGATTCTGATATGAGACTGCCATCACTTTGGTTCTATTCAAAGGATATCTTATGTTTGATTTCTCTGTAACATTAATGCTGCGGCATCTGTCCATTTCCAAAAATGAGCTATCACACATCTGGCTGCTGGTAATAATTGCTTTATCAGTGACTCTTTCTCTGAGTCAATAACATCATTTGGACTGTCGCAGGACAGGTTTGGTGTGCAGCCTAACTCACATTATCTAATTCTGTAGCTCTGTGCTTCTGTTATATACAGGAGACTGTCAGACAAACCCAGTGCTATGTCATTTGAGTTCTTACCAGAATAAAATACTTTTCTGAAGATGCGATCTAATGATAAACTATTAACTATTAACTAAAGACTTTCCCCTCCCCAAATCACAATGCTTTCCATGTATTTTTCCATACCACATTTTTGAGGTTCAAGTATTTCTCATTACGGAGAGTTATTGCACTGAAACCATTGTCTTGACTACCACGGGGTCATTTGCTTCAGTTAAATGACACTACATAATTTAGATAGAGAAAGCACTAGCAGAAGGTTTATCAGATTAATGGTATTGGGGTATCCTGATGAACTTGGGTTTTCAGAAGACTGTAATTAACATAAGGCTTTGTACCTACCATTATTACTGACAAATGCAGCACAGCCACATTTGAAGCTGCTTATCCTGAAGCAAAAGTGTCCATGTAACTATGAGACGAAATAAAGACTCATTTGAATGAAAATTTGGGCTTCCTGATCCACTTTACAATCTAGACATAAAATATAAGGATTTCAACTGGAATCGTTTCTCCCAGGTCAAATCTAATATATTGCTTTTTGGCTTGGTTAGGTGTGGTTTGATTTGAATATTGCCTAGCTCAAAACACTTACTAAGTTCACTTGGAAGCCTGGAACAGGCACACTGGGATAGCTTGGAATAGCCTGGAACAGGCTGGAACAGTTCCGCACAGCAGAACAGATTGCCTGTGCAGAGAGGCTGTGCAGTCTTCCTCACTGGCGATATTCCAGAACTGTCTGGATACAAAATCCTGTGCCATGTGCTCTAGGATGACCCTGCCTGAGCAAGGAGGTTGGACCAGGTGATCCACTGGGGTCCTTTCCAACTTGACCCATTCTGTTATTCTGTGAAGCCTGAGAGTATTCCACAGTGCAAAGACCTTCAGGGCATTACTGACTCAGGCTGATAAATTGAGCCACTTTAGAATATCATTATGTGGGTCAAACACAGAAGTCACACTCAAAATCAACTGTGCCCAGACTAGAAACTCTGCCTGTCTTTTTGGGTTAGGCACATCATTTAAGGAACCAGACATGGCTCTGAATCGATCTGACTTAGGCGGGATCACATTTATTTTTTAATAGCTGGTGTGTTCAAGGCCAGTGGTGGTACCTGAGAGTTATTGTGAACTAGCATTTATCTACTCCTTCCTGCTCTGGTTGCTGGCATTCAGGAAATTACTCTAACTTATTTAAGCCTTTTTTCCTCATTAAGTTAATTTTTGAATCTGAGAAAGAATATTAGAGAAATTAACATTTTTCTGTTCTGATAGTATTGCTGTGACAAAAGTAGTAAAGATGTGAAACGAATGGCTATTGAGATAAGACTGATCTTGTCTTTGAAAACTTAATCCGCTCTCATCCATTTTATTCCTTTTCTTTCCATGATCCACACTGCAGTCATTCATGTCTACGAGAGCCACATGGTGAGGCTGACACATTTAAATGTAAGGTAGCCCCCAGTGTAGATGTTTACACAAGCTATTTTCTTCAAGGCAGGGACAGGGAAAACATTCAGTTGTGGTAAATTAAGTCAATGGAAACTAACTCATCCTCTGCTCCTCCCTGTATGTCATTTGCATAAACATCTAGTCTCTTCAGCCAGTTTTGCCCTCTGCTTTGCCTGGAAGAAAGCTGTTGGTATGATTCTGCTCGCTCCCATTTGCTGCACTGGAAATCTCATTGCGCCTACCGTTTCTCCAGCATTACCCATCTGTGATATTAGTGCATAGGAACAAATTCCATTAATAAACTTTCAGGCTGATGAAAGCCTTGCACTTAAAATACACAGCTCTGTGTCTTTCATTCCTCTTTCTCCATTGCATAAAACTCAAAGAATTGATCATCAGGGCTTACCCTGAAACCTCACTGATATTAGCAGCTTGATGTCACACCCTACGTATCTGTTAGCACTATTCTGTATCAGTGTCAAGCAAAACAGATAATTGATCGTATTTGACACAACTAGGCAGGAATTCATAGTTTTATCATCCAACTGGTAGAGCGGTTTGGGACAACTTGTCTTTGGATGTGTAAGGAGATATGCTTGAAGCATGGAATTCTTTGCCTGAAACTTACCATGCACAGCAATAGCGAGCAACTATTTGTCTAAGATATCAAGATCTTTGATACATAGTAATACAGATGTTTTTAAGAACATAGTTTTTTACTCTGTTACACTACTTCACAGCTGCCACAGAAACTCATGAAAAAATCAGAAGCAGTTCTGAAGTCACAAAAAATGAAAAACCAAAATCACTCCAGTACCAGCACTACAGTATGAACTACTGGACAAGAATAAAGGAGTTGCAGCCTGAGTATAAGCTGACAAATTGCATCCCATTGCATATTACCTTCTTGAGCCAAGAATGCAAGTTCACTTTAGAAGGAGCCAGTGGCACTGGAGATATAGCAGCAAGTACAGAATCATCTATTAGAAAAAAGCACATTCATTAAGACATTAGATTAGAGCTCTATGTCCCAGAGCTGCAACTTACCCACCTGAGAAATTCCATATACTGTTTGCTGTGATTTGTTATCCAAGAGAGTTTTTCTATCTGGGCAGCTGGGAGTCAGTTGCCTATCAGGTAGAGAGGGGAAAATCAATTTTTGATGAATTGATCATTGAGGTTCGCAAGGAAATTAATTTTATTATATTCCCCAGGGCTATCAAAATTGAAAGCATTGTTGAAATAACAATGAGGTTTGAAGAAAAGCATTTCCTGGACCTGTACTTGTACAACTGATCAGACATATATCCTCACTCTGTGCTTGTGAATGTATTACCAGGGCAGGATAATATTCCATCATCATTGATTGTGCAGACAAGGTAGAATACTCATGGATACATACATCAGATGTACAGTAATCCAAATAATTTGGATTACAGCATCCATACCACTCCACAGCTATTCTGGATCTTTCTGTTTGGTACACAGAAAGACTGTGTTTATTTGGACTGATTCCCTTTTTTTCACCTTTACTGGATTAAGTACAGTTGAGAAAGAAAGCAGACCTGTGATATGCATAAATGTCACTGAAAATCATACAGGTACTACTTGGAAAACATTTTGTCTCATCCACCTTACAAAATTGTTAATGAATTTCTCATCTCTCCAGCACAGCAGATCAGGTAGCTGCTGATAATCTGGGATCCTTTGGTGTCTCTCCAAGAAATGTGACAGTACATTATACAGATCAGAGTAACTGAGAACAAATTCCTGGCAGCTAAAACTTGACCTTTCTGGTCTAAAATAGTCTCTTCGAGCTCCATCATGTCCTGCTATCTCCTCTCTCAATGCTATGAAATTCCTCTGAAAGTAACTCCTTCACCTTTCTCTGATCCTCTTTAGTCTCATTTTCTTCTCTGTTTAAATTTATATTGGCTAGACTGTTCTCCTGCTTCCATCTCTCTTCATTCTTGCCTTCTTTTCTTGTTTTCTTCTTTTCAAGTTCCTGCTCTTCTCATCACTACGAAAGTATCCTATCAAATTCAGAAGTCTGTTACTCTGTTGGATGGTCTTCTATACAACAGATTTCTCTTTAGTTTTTCAGACAGAGTTGTAGTTTTTCCTGAAGAAAAGAAAATAAGAAATCATAGAGAAGTTGCCTTCTATTTATTCCTTACATATGGTGCTGTACATGAAGAAGTAAGTTTTTATCTCTAAAGACCGTTCTTTCTGTGGGTTTTCCATTGTTACCAGCAGATTCCTATATGTCAGACTTTTATCAAGGAGTTATTCCAAGAAAAGAAGCAAGGAGACAATTTTACCTTTAAAATTTACAAAAAACTGTACAGTATAGAAAAAGGAGGAAAAGAATGAAAAGGAACAATGAAGCTAACAGATAGGATCAATATCTTGAAAATCTTCCATGCCATTATTGCTCTAAAAGACTTCTGCAGGTTCAGAACTTTAAGCTTCCTCATGAGGAGAAGCAGAAGGCAGGCACTTATCTCTCGTGTTTGGTGACCAGTGACAGGACTTGAGGGATGCGCGTCGCCAGAATATCATAAAGCTGTGTTAGGAGAGGTTTAAGTTGAATATTGGAAAAAAGTTTCCCACCCAGAGGGTTGATGGGCACTAGAACAGGCTCCCCAGGGAAGTGATCACAGCACCAAGCCTGACAGAGCTACGAAGTGTTTGGATGATAATCTCAGGCACGTGGTGTGACTCTTGGGTGCGGTCCTGTGCAGGGCTAAGAGTTGGACTTGTTGATCCTTGTGAGTCCCTTCCAACTCAGTGTACTCTATGATTCTATGATTCTATGTCAAGACAGAAAAGAAAGCAATTAAAAAATTTGTATATGACAGACAATCTTCTAGAGGGACAAGTTAAAAATACTAGCAAACTTGTCTAAATTTTTCCTGAATATGTTAGAGTAATAATTCTCTTCATTAGAACCAGGCAAAAAATGTACTACTTTTACACTGTGAATCAACATTAGGACGGCTTAACCACCATGATGTTTGGGGAGGTAGCAAGTTCCTTAAAAAATAATTCATGACACCTACTATTCTGAATGTTATATTTACAACCCTCTTACAAACACAGCTTTTATCTATTAAAATATTATATTGAAGTATTGAAGAGTGTTGATTGAAGCTGGGACTTTGATTATTTATATATTTATTAACTTTAAACCCTCCAATTGGCCACAGTTTTGAAGTATGAGAGAAATGGAAAATTGTGTTTGAGGATAATAGTGCCACATGCAACTGCAGCTAAATCTAGTCGAGAAAGCAGGTACTTAAGAACTCATTTAAGTATTTTGCAAAAGCCATTGTATTAAGACTGAAGATGACATAAGTCCATCCTAGGCATCTGTCTCTTTTGTGCAAGAAACCTCTTCTACACTCCCTAAGTGTGTGAATAGCTCCTAAGAGCTGAAAATAATGTTTCTTTGAAGCTTTATCATATTTATGAAGAGATTACTTTACGTTCATGGGTACTGTCTCTTGCTCAGATTACATACCTATACTCTCGGCTCTGCCTGACACATTTTAGGTAGAGTTTCATTTAAAAAAATGAAGTTCTTTCTTGCCCTTTCAAGGTCATATGTCAGACATTGACCGAAAGCAGCATCTGCACTGTAACATTTACAGACACATACACCATGACTCTATTTTAACCTGAGGAATTATTAATTTGGCACAAGTTTGCCCATCTTGTAAGACATCACATTGCTTCCACATTTTACCGGGTTTACATGGCAAGGCTTTAGTAGTGGGTGGTCTGCAACTGTGGCCTCTGAGAGGCCAAATGGCTCCAAAATGGGTTCCCTGTTGTCCTAAGAGACCACCCCTGATGCTGGCAGATCCTCTGCAGTAATATATTTAAGAAAGGGTAAAATATGCTGCACAACATCAAGGGAGAGGAGTGAGAAAATGTGAGAGAAACAACCTGCAGACATCAAGGCTGCTGAATAAGGAAGGGGAGGAGGTGTTCCCAGTGATGGAGCAAAGATTCTCCTGAAGGTCATGACGATGGCCATGGTGAAGAAGATTGTCCCGCCTTAGAAAACAAAGGACCATGTCAGAGCAGATATTCACCCTGCAGCCCATAAAGGGCCCCACACGGGACCAGGAGAAGTTATATTTATATCATGCAAGCAACTAAGCTAGGTAAGATCCCAGTATTGATCTTAGCATGTTCTCCCAGGCAGTAGAATGGCTAGACCCAGACCTATGACATAACTGTAAGGTTGAACAGCATTTTTCATAGCTATGTGGAAAAAATGACTGGGAATCTAAGAAAAAAATTATAGAAATAGTAAAGAATGATAGCAAATGAATCTGACTAATAATTAAGATAAAAACAGTAAGAGCTCTGAAGCAAGTAGGCCTTTAAAAAAGTTTTTAAAGAGGTGACATCCAAAACATAAATTGGATAAAAATTGAAGTATTTCAGTTTTAAAGCAATCACGGTGATCAGCATAACTGGAGAAAGGTGATCTTTCTCAGGTAGAGAATGGGCAGAATTAACCACATTAAACAAACAAGCCTTTATGAACTGACATTAGTTGTGATCTTCCCTATTTATATAGCCTTATATGACATTTATAAGAAGAGTCAGTTGCAAAGAAGGCTGAGGGGTGACGTCATTGCTCTCTACAGCTTCCTGAGAAGATGGAGAGGGAGATGCTGATCTCCCTGCTATCCAGTGTTGGGACACGTGGGAATGGTTCAAAGATGAGCCAGATGAGGTTTAGACTTGGCATTTGGAACTGTTTGCTTACCAGGAGGGTCCAGGCTTTGCAGAGAGGTGGTCAATGCCCAAGGCATCTCAATGTAAATGAGGCAATCGGACAATGACCTTAATAAGAGGCTTTGACATTTGGTCAGTTCCAAAGTAGTCAGGCAGTAGAACGAGATGATCACTTTAGGTCCCTTCCAACTGAAATATTCTATTCTACTCCTATTCTATTCTATTCTATTCTATTCTACTCTATTCTATTCATTCTATTCTATAAAAACAGTACTTTGCATGAACCGGGTTGAACATAGAGGACAATAGTGAATGGGGTAACATTTGACCAGTGACCTGTCACTAGTGAGGTCCTGCAGGGCTCCATCTTCGGCACTGTTCTCTTCAAGATCTTCAGAAATTACTCGGATGCAGGAATGAAAGGAACACTAAGCAAGTCTGTAGATTACACAAAACTTGGAGCAGCTGTTGACTCCCTTGAGGGCAGTGAGGACCTGCAGAGAGACCTCAAAAAATTAGAGGACTGGGCAATCACCAACCATATGGAGTTAACAAGGATTCTGCACCTGAGATGAGGCAAGACCAGATGTAGAGAATGAGGTGCTGGAAAGAAGTGCCACAGAAAGGGACCTTGAGGTCCTGGTTGATGGCAAGTTGAATATGAGTTACCAGAGCCCTGCCAGCCAGGAGGGCCAACCGTGTCCTGGGGGCATCAGGCAAAGCAGCAACCAGCTGGTCAAGGGAGGGGATTGTCCCGCTCTGCTCTGCACTGGTGCGGCTTCACCTTGAATACTGTGGCAGTTTTGGGTGCTACAATATAAGAAAGATATTAAGCTATTAGAGAGGATCCAAAGAAGGGCAATGAAGATGGTGAAGGGCCTTTAGGGGAAGACACATGACGAGCAGCTGAGGGCACTTGGTCTGTTCATGCTTGAGAAGAGGAGACTGAGGGAAGACCTCATTGCAGTTTACAACTTCCTTGTAAGGGGAAGAAGAGGGGCACACACTGATTTCTGTGGTGACCAGTGACAGAACCTGAGGGAATGGCCTGATGTTGTGTCAGGGGAGGTTTAGGTTGGATATTAGGAAAAGGTTCTTCACCCAGAGCGTGGTTGGGCACTGGTTCCCCAGGGAAGTGGTCACAGCATCAAGCCTGACAGAGTTCCAGAACCATTTGGATTATACTCTCAAGCACATGGTGTGAGTCTTGGTCTGTGAAGGGCCAGGAGTTGGACTCGATGATCCTTGTGGGCCCCTTCCTTCCAGCTCAGAATATTCTGTGACTCTGTGTAATCCTTTTTCCCTACAGTAAAGGAGTCCTACTTTCTAGTTCTTCAGAAATTACAACTAAAATAATTCTTCTTTTCAGTATCTGACCAATATTCTCTGGTTTCCACAACTTCTATCCACCCTCAAGGCACGAGAGCGCTGTACTCTCTTGTCCTATACCATAGAAGGCTGCATTTCTGTGTGCCTTTGGGTGTGGTTTCCTTACCCATATAAGGCTTTTGTTGTTATAGGACTTTTATTTCTTTAATTCTACCATTTCCACTCTCTAATATCACTAACGGCTTTCCATAGTTTCTTCAAGTTCTTTCTTTCATGGTCAGATTAAAAAATGTGCAGTCTAGCATCAGATAGAGAAATTTACAGAGACAATAAGTCAGTATAGACTATGTACATACCCAGGTTTATATTGGAGGTTAGCATTCAACTTCAGATCAGAAAAAAACAGAAAAACTATTCTCTAAAGACAGTTTTCTTATGGTGGCATGTGTTTTCAGATTAGTGCTCTGAATGTGGCAGAGGTTTGGATGGGGAACACCAGTTCTGTCCCATTCCTAATCCACATTTAAGACTGTTTGCAAACAAATATTATTTCACAAGAAAAACAGATTACCAGATTGATTTATTTCCTCTCTCCCTAAGTGCTACTTTTAAACACAAAGACGAAACAGGCATTTGGAAGCAAGAAAGCCGGAAAAGAAGGACCAGATGCTTCTAGGCAGATTTGCCACTTGAATTTTCCATGTTGCACCCATTTCACAGCCATTCTTTGAAAATATTCAGGCTGTTTTATGGGGCTGTGAACGGCTCAAAACTAAACAGAACTGAACGATTTAGTAGAAAACAGGAGTGGGTCATTTTCTGCTATATCTGGTCAATCTGCCTTGTGCCTGGAGTACAAGGGAATGAACGAAGACGAAAGCAGCGTCATGGTGGAAGTGCCAAGGTGCTGAAGTTAAGAATAAATCTGTCTCCTGGCGACTCGGCACATTTGCTTTCCTTTCCCTCTACCAAGTGTTGTGGTACAGCAGAATACAAAGTCAGCAACAACTTTATTTCTTCCTGCTGAAAAAAAAATCACTGAATGCAAGACAAACTAAACATACAAGTGAATCAGAAAATGGAGTCTCTCCTATCCAGACATGTTCTATCCTTCCATGTAAAAAGATGCTGAAAATATTACTCCTGCTTAATAATCTGGTTTTTAAAACTAGAGACTTGAGCAAGAGGAGAAGTTAAAGGGCTGATGCCTGCACAACATTACTGCTGTATTGCCCAGTGTTCAATACCAACTGCTGAGTGCTAAAACTAGTCCTCTGCATACACCTTGCTCTATCTCTTCCTAACTCTTTTTTTTGAGCTTGCTACTTCTGAATTTAAGTCAGATATCTTAAACTAGGACATGAATGCTTTAAGATTAACATTCAGCACTTAATTTTACATGAGCTTACTGTTCTCTGAGCCAATCTGGTTCTGGCCGCAGATGGCGTATGTTTCTCTTTATCATCTCTTTACTTCTTTCGTCTCAAAAAGAAGCGAAGTAACCAGTAAAGTGGTTTTAACTAACACATGATTATTATCTAGCTGGGATTAATAAGGTAATATCCAGCTCAGTGGTGGTAGCCTCTGAAGATGAACTAACTCCATCACTTGCAATTGTGGTATTGAGTTCAAATCTGCATATATGATGGACAGGCAAACCCTGCTTTTCATAGGCACTGGCCTCACCTTACAGATGGACAAGGCCTCAAATGACACAAAAAAAGCTCCCTGCCACACTCCATTTGTCTAAATCACATTCTGTCCCTGACGATAACAGAAGAAAATCCATTTTAAGAATGAACCTGCTCATAATATCCACATTTTCCTAGTAAGGATTTTTCAGGCAGGAAGTAGTCCAAAGGAAAAGATTTAAAATATTCTTAAATTTCTTTTATGAGCCAGTATATCAGCTCTTAATTTCATAGACCTTTTGACACAATCAAAGGCAGCTTTCCCTCTTGTCTTACAGGTATACTCTGTTCCAAGCTACAGCCAGAAATAAGCCTGTAATGTGACTCAGGTGACTGATCACATTAGAAAGAGTAAAAACCAATGACAGAAAATTCAAAAAGAACCAGTGGCCTGCTATGTTTTGCATGATTTATTATTGGCCAGTGAATAAATTTATAAAATGACATCTTAGAGACAGGGAAAAAGAGTGAGTGGCAAAGAATACAATGTATTTCTATCACATCTCCCCATTTCTATTAACAGAATGGCAAGAATGGGGGTACCTGCTGCTCTAAAAGTTAAGACAAATGCAGAATTTTCTTTGCTAAAAGGTTACCTCAGTAACTTGGCAGTGTGTTCTTATTATTCCCCAAACTTTCTTTCTGCTCTGAAATCCTGTGCTACCCTCCTGTGACATTTTCTTGCATGCGCTCCACTGAAGTTTGGGTCTATTGTTTCACGAGGGAGCTGAGCCTTCAGCAGTTACTTATTTATTGAGGTCACTTGAGGTCAGCGATGTGGGTTTTATGGAGAGCTTTTTTTTTTTTTTTTAGAATATGGTCAGTCCGGTGTGTTGTAATTCCTTTAATTTTGCAAAGAGGGAGATAGACGGTGGAGGACTTTCATTTTAAAATTAAGTACATATCAGTTGCGTAGGTCTATACCCACATTCTACGCATAACCGGCAATTTTCAATGCATGTCACCCTCCTGCCACGATTTTGGTTTGATATTAATGGAATCATATAGCTTCTCACGAACAAGACCTTAGTTCTCTATTTTTCACTGAGGGGTTTTGTGTGTGTGTGTGTGTGTGTTATGCAGCAAGCAAGGGCTACTCTGCCTTACCTCTCACATTTCCTCCTTGCCTGGGTGACAGGGGATTTGTTGACATTTGCTGCATGCCCTGTTGCTATTATAAATCGGAAGCTACATTTCAAGCTTCAGCACACTCAGAGTTAAGCTGCACTGGAAAAGGACAATGAAAAATATAAATGGAAGAAATCTGAAGATGTGAAAAGGGAATTATTTGGGAGAGCCTTTTATTTTAAAGCTTTTAAAAACAGACTGAGGAAGAAAAACACTCGTAAGGATTTTTTAATTTAAACTTCGTAAAGTTGGGTTGGGGTTTTTTGCTTTGTTTTCAAAGCATGATGCCCAAAGTTATGGTTCTAACTCTTTGTTTAGTCACCAGAGTTTGCCACTCTGAAATCTTCCCCTGAAACAAATCCTCAGTGCAGAAAGTACAGATTTCGTGATGTGAAACATTTGCCAGAATTCTGAAAATGTCTTTCTAAATAGTGCTTAGTGTCAGGATTTTAAGGAGTTGATAAATTTGACTAAAAAACCTCAGATTTCTGTTTGTATAATACACAAATAAAGAAAACCAACTATTGCAAAAATGAACAAAGAAAACTTGAAGCAAAGTAAATTTTACAAATCCTGCCAAATAAAATATTTCATCTGACCAGAAATCAGTATTTTCTTATAATTTCACTTTATGGGAAATTTCTAGAAAAACGTTTGTTCTCTTGTGTTCTATTCCAAAAGGGAAGGGGTGTTTTGCATCAGGATATTTTACTCCAAGGAAAAACTGCAACTGTCCTTCTACAACTCCAAGGGCCAGATTTTCTAGTCATTTAGGAGCTCCAAGTGACCTCAAAAGGAGTGTGACTACAAATCAGTTTGTTTATCTGGGCTACTCACAATGTTGTCTGTTTAGTGACTGTAATGCAGGGAATCAATTTTAGAAATCTGGCCACAAATTCAATACCACAATCTTAAAAAAACTAGAACAAATAGAAAGTATAAAATAATAGAGAGGAAGCATATAATTTAAAAATATTTTTCATGACCTATTTTAACTTGTTTCACGATGTTTCTTCTTTTCTCTGGGAAAATTTACTGCATAATTCAAACCCACAGATAATTTCAACCTCTTTTCCTTTACTATTAGCTATTAAATTTTATTTAAGCTTGATCGTTTTTAAAGAGATGGGTGGGATAAAGTGAAGCTTCTAATTTTGCATCCTGCTCTAATCTCCAACATAAGAGTGCTACAGTCTGGGGTTTTACATAGTAATAGAGGGGGAGCAGATAGAGAGATGTGATACACACCCACACCTTTGCATATCAACCTCGAGAGGGGCCTGTGTGTTTTGCAGTGGTGGCTGACCAAAACAGGCCCTTCTGGACTTCTAATCGGCTAATCTCCTTGTGAGGGAACGGCCTATATTTTTCAGTTGGGATGGGCTTGGAGTTTTATTTTTGGGGGCGGGCGAGGGGTTGTTATCCCTGAGCGGCAGTCCTCCTGAACTTAAGTTTAAGGCTATTTTCAGACTTGGCCAAACGTTTGATTTTCGTAATTACTGTTAGGATTTCCTCCCCCTTCCCCCCCCTACACGAAAACTAAAATTGTGATTTAGATATTTGGTCCCAGCGGCCCTGCCTGTGCTCAGCAAATGGTTCCATGTCACTCGCTGCATCACAATATCGGCGCGGCGGCGCTCGGTGGCAGCTAATCCTCTGAGCCTGTTAATAAGCTTAGGAGCACGTTCATTGAAGACTGACGCGTTAGTCACAAACAGGGAGAAAATATCTACTGGGGGAAGCTGAATTGGTTTTAATCATCTGCTAATCACCAGTAATGAGACCTACTCTGGGGAAGAAAAGAAAAACAGATAGTCAGAGGGAGGTTTTGTTCTTCACAGCGGAGTAACAGGGAATGAGAGGGCAGCTGTTATTAGGAAAGAAAGGACGGAAAGAAAGGAGGGATTTGGCCAGACCAGATGAAACTTCTTCTGTGGCGCACTGTTTTGTTAGCTGAGTGTTTCTTTCATTCAGCCTCCAAAACTTCAGATCTGTCAGCCCCTCTGAAAGCCCCAGCCCACCTCTCCAAGCCGCCGGGGAGAAAAGGCGCCGCCAGCCCGCCCCGCAGCCCCCCGGCCCCGCCGGCCCCTTCCCCGAGCCCCGCGGCCCCGGGCGCGGCTCCTCCAGCTGCCGGGCAGCGGCGGCGCGGCCTGCGGGGCCGGGAACGCCGGGGCCGCCCGGGGGAGGTGGGGCTGCCTTTGCGGGGACAGGGAACGGGCCAGCCTGCCCGCTCGTCACCGTCCGCCTCGCAAAGCCGCTCTTCAAGGTGTCTACGGGGAATAAATAAAGCAAGGACAGGGGCAACCTCTGCTGCGGGTCGCGGCAGGTTCTGGCTGGGGTGGGTGGCTCCGCTTCCCACCGGTGGCACCTGAGACATGAGGCCCTGCAGGCGAAGGCCGAGCAATAGGCAAAGCTGTGACGCTTAACAAGAAAAGTGAGGACGGAACCGTGTTCCGTGCGCTGTGCAGGTCAGCCTCCCTAACTCCAAGGTGCTGGTGCGAGGCCCTTTGCAAGACACTGGATATGGCAGGTCACTCAGTTCCTTCACAGTAGGCCCTGGGTATCTCCTTCAGCTAGACCATGTTCGCTTCTTTTTAAAATTTTAATTGGGTTTAATTTTTGGCTTATAATTGTGCATCTGGCTCAGAGAGAGGAAGAAAGCCCTTAGCTACATTTTAAAAAATCCAATCTTGGATGAGCTCTTTAAGTGATTATAAAGTTGACTAAATGTAAAAGCTTTGCAAAGGCAGTAATTTCAGACACACTTCTGGCTGCTAAGACATGTCTATGTTTCATTTTCTGTATATTTTTAGGGAGCTTAAGTGGGGTGGGTAGCTCACTCATTGGAAAAAAAAAAGGGGGGGGTTTAAATGTCATGCTTCATTTGGCTGTACGGAAAAGCTGAGTATCAGATGTCCTGTCAGGAAATAAGATACACTCATATACAATGTGCAAACATTTTATTTTGAAGAACTCCTTCACAGTCTCACTTCATGGAAGTGAGTTGCCCAACTTAGTCACACAGCAAAGAGAAGTCTACATCCTGATTTAGGTTTAATTTCTTGGTTTAGAGCTCATGGCAACAGGATATCTGAAAGGGAAAGCATGCCTCAGGTTTTTTTTTAATGTGGCTCCAGTAATTCTTATCGTCACCATCAGGAAATGGGTCCCAATACACCAGGATATGGAGAGAACATTAGCCGGAAGAAATTTTTTAACGTCCTCTTTATAACTTGTATTAAGTGGAAGTGGGAACTATCTTTTACTGCAAATCATCACAGAGTCATGTTTCTGATTTTGGAGAAAGGCTCTCCGCAGGTCTGGGAATAGGTGGTATCAGTGAAAAATGAAACACCATCAGGCAGTTTTTTTAGTCTTTTTCAACAGAAAGGCTTGAGAAGCTTTACATGTGAGGGCAGACAACTCTTCTCTAAATGCCTGTTGTTCTGATATGACCTTATTCTTGTGCCACCAAAAGCCCTTTGACTCACATTGCGAAGATAGAAACAGTTATTTTGTACAGGAAACAAATTCAGGAAAATTTAAACTCCTTTTCTGGTGTCCTAAAAGAACTGACTCATGTGTTGCCATTTACTGTTTTTGAGTTATTCCTGATTGTGCAGCTCACCTTGAATGAAGAACAGAACCGTTTCTTAAAAGTGGCTATTTATTTTGGGGGCCATTATCTTCACTGGCTTCACACAGATAGCCTGAAAGGTCTCACGGAAAAAAAAAAAAATGTTCAAGGTGTTCAAGGCAGAAAAAAACCTCTTGCATGCCTGTTCAACAGCTCTAGGATTCTCAAGCCATAAACAGTTATGGATTGTCATATACCCACTGATCTGCAGCAGGAAGACAGTGTGCAGAAAGGGGTGTTTCAAGATATTGGATTGAAATTTGAGACTGAAAATGAACTTAGAGAAATGTTTTTCTATTGAAAATAAGACGATCAGAGATGCCAGACACAATCATAGTGACCTCATGTATGCATTCCTTCCAATTTGGAAGCAACTTTCCATTATAGTGAGCACGTCATCAAAGCCTTGAGGTAATGTTTAATTGCACTCTTTTTCTTTTCTTTTTCCACAAGTACATTCAGTATTGTACTGATGTTTTCTCAGTTAGTTCATCTGTCTCCGTATTTTATCTTTCTGTCTGTCAGGCTTATTAGCATATTTTGACAGATTAAAAGGCTAAGGTCAAACAATCAAATCCCCAAAGAAATACTGCTAATTATTGTCATATGTTTTTTAAATACTTTTGCTTCTTCAAAGAATTTCATAAGGAACTAAATTCAACTTTGCAGTCTGTTTCTTTCATGAGCCCCTTCTGTCTTTAACATCACTTTTGCAAGCCACTCTCCAGTGCCCCTACCCTCACTCTCATTTCTTTAGGCAAGCAGTTACCTACTTATAAAAATGCAAGACTGTCCTTCAGGTAAGTTACATTTTGTGGAAGTTACCTGCTGTACATACTGAGCCACACACAATGAGTAGTGTTCAATGAACCAGCAAACATGGGTTTGGGTGGCTTTTCTGTTTCACAACATCTGGAGAAGTGAAAAACCCTTTTTATTGCTGGCAAAGTGACACAGATCATCTTTCTTCCAGAATCCCGCTCAGGGGCGAGTGGGTGCTGCATACAACTGTGGTCAACAGAGGGGTCCTTCACACTCTAGCATTTTCCCACTCTTTGTATGGTGAGGAGGATTGGTTATGATCTGGAGGTAGAGTCAGAGGGCCAATAAGCTGCATGTTAGTACCAGATGCTGTACAGTTTTCTTTACCTTCAGCTGCTTAGAAGACAAAACAGGGCAGGTAGATGGTCTGAGCATGAGTGAAAAAAAATTTAAAAAACAAACCACAGAAGTCCGACATGCAGTAGGGAAGAATGATTGCAACCACAGTCAGCTGAATACTTTCTGTGTTTACTGTTGACCAAGGTAAATAATAAGGTAGGAGTTCATCAGATAAAGGAAGATATTGGCTTCTTGTGAGGATGAAACAACAGGTGGCTAAAATAAATAGAGGGGGAGTGCTTTTGCAACAAGATAAGCAACAAAACAATCCTAATTAGCTTAATGAGCAGACATGTATTTATCTTATGCCTCCACTTTTCTATTAATTTCCAGACACTTCCATACTTCAAGACTATATATCTGCTTTTTAAAGGATTAATTGTTTGACGAGTATGCAAAGGTAGCATTGCCAAACCTTGTTCATGGCAGGTAAATCATTACGTGGCCTAAGACAGTGTTCATTAGCAGCATTGTCAATCAAGAGGGAGTCTTGCCAGGGAATTGCTGATGATACGACAGGGTCAGAGACGAAGATATTCAGTCTCTATTCATCCATCAGATTTTTTTTTTTAAATCAATTTACAGCATGATAATTGAGTCAAGTTTATTGTGCTGCCCCTCAAACAATGTAGGATTTGTTGATTATAAATCTCTTGGTATTAAGACTACACAAAAAAGGGGAAGAGAGGAAGAGAGAAAAAAAGGAGGAAGGAAGCAGGAGAGTTGGGGTAGGGTGGGGAGATGAAAGCTAATTGCTAATATAAATATTTTAAAAGGGGAAAGTTTCAAATGGAGAAGACCTGTCTTTAAGATCAGAAAAGTAGCTGAGAGATGAAGTCCTCAGTTAAAGAAATTCTTCACTAAAGGTGAAGGGTTAAATTGCCATTCATGTATCCGCATCATTTGAAATTATTCCACTGATAAAACCAATGTGTATCCTTCCCAGGGGAACAATACTGCCTTCAAAAGTATTGTTTCTTTCTGCCGTGTTAGAGAGCCCTTTTGTAAAACATTTTTCCCTTCATACATGCAACAGCACATGCCTGTGTGCACATATGTGCATGTAAGGTCTGTGTGCTAACTAGGTGTCTGTGAGAGAAGATTTAAAAAAAAAAAAAAAAAGAAAAATTAGTGTGGAAGAGGAAAGTGAAAAGTCTCTTTCTAAGGGAGAAACAGAAGTGCTTTCTACAGCAAGGAAAGGCCTTTTCTATCAACCTGGGCATGGCTCTGATTTCCAGGGCAAATATCCAATGCTGTATTCCAGCCCAAGAAAAAGGGTTTGTAAGCCTCCCTCCCATGACCTGCACTCTTCTCACACTTATGCCAAAGAGTTAAAATAAGTGTTGTTGCCATCATGCACAGCCTTCCTCTAAACTGATGCTACTGGTAAACATGTGCTTGCATATCTACTTTCCTCAGTCTGCTGTTTGGCTGATTTCAGACACATGATAACTAGATCATTCCTAAGTTTTCGTATAATTACGTTTAAATATAATTTTGAGCAATTAAAATGAATGGGAGAGGAATTCATATGAAATCTGTCTCAAAATAAACCTATAAAAGTGTTGCATTCCAGGGTGGTTTCTTAAACTCCCTTTCATACAGCAATCGTGCTCGTGAGCTCTCCTCTCAGACCCCCGACTCTTTTCTGGGGCTCATCAGGCTGATGCTGAACATATTTAAATCCTCCCCATAAAAGGTTTAGTCTAAGTTGCTTCTCCAGTACTTGTTTGAACATTAAATATGCAAATAATCATCATTACACTTCCAACAATTACACATGTTTGCGAGCACCATGTCAAGTACTGGCAGCAGTGCAATCATTTGTAAAGACAAATATTCCATTCCAAGAGATGTCATGCTGCTTAGAAGATTTCTTTTTGTATTAGTAGCCACACTGCTGCTTCATAAAGTGTGCAAATGAACGTGACAGTGCTGCCAATAGCTGCCAGTTCCTTCCTCTCGGCAGAGCAGATGTCAATCAACCATCCCAAACAGACAAGGCCTCGGTACTGCTGCAGACATTAAACATGTAGGATGGAGAAGGGAGGGCACAAACAACACAGGCAGCACAGGGGCTCGGCATACTCCTCGCTCTCCCTCTCCCTCCTCCTTCTCTCCCTCAGCCTCTCTCCCTCTCTCTTTCTCTCTGAGGAGGCCCGAGGCCGTTGGAATATTTTAATTTCTGATTTCTGACTATATTATCATGTGTTTGTAACAGACGAATTGTAATTTGTAGCTCTGAGGTGATATGAAAAGCTGCCTGCGACCGTAGGACAGATGCAGGCGTGTGTGGCAGACTTCTCTCCTCGCTGCTCTTGCGTCCTTCTCTCTCTCTCCTGCTCTTTATGTAGTTATGGATAATTGTCAGCATTCACTTTTATCACATCCAAAGTAGCAGCTTAAAGAAGATGCAACTTTAGTCAGGACTAATCTTGCCTCCTCCTGAAGTGGGAAAATCCCAAGTATTTCAGGGTTCTATTGATAACCCTTGTGCTTTTTTTTTCCATAAAAGACGGATGACTCTGGCAAGCTTGGGAGACTGCAGATAATGGGATTGACTTGGTACTTAAATCTCAGTGAACCAAGACAGCATAAGTAATTAGTGAATTGGATCCATACTGGGGTGCTAATGATGGCTAATACTGCCCCACACCATTCTAAAACCCACAAGATACACATCCATCTAATTCAGATAAAATAGAGGGGACACTGCTTTTGCAGGCATCATTTATATCTTCCTTAGCACTGAATTTATGCCCTTTTAAAAAATAAATCTAATTTTCCTGGAGTGACATCCAGAAGAACAAGTGACCATTCTGTCAGAAGAGTTCATTATGATCACAAATACCTCTGGTGTTTTTAATTAAGAAAGGCTAATTAAGAGAAACTATGCATTTATCTTCTTATCTAGTTGTCAAGGGAAAAGTCACAAATACTTGCTTTATGCTGTTTGAATGGAAGAGGCAGTTCATATCTTTAACTTTTTTTTATATCTTACTTTTCATTTTCAAATAGACTGAATCCTCACAAAGGAGAAAGTTCATTTAAAGAAAGTATTTCTTTTTTTGAAACCAGCACTCCAACTTAATTATTAAGTGTAGTTCAACCTCATATGCCAATTTTCCTCCAGGTTAGTACAATTGTATACAAACTAGCATTCTGCCTCATTTTTCTTTCCCCACAGAGTGATAGCATTTTATCAGGATAATTTAGATAAATGCCTTTCCATAGGGTTTGCTTATCCTTCCAGGAGCTATGATCGACAAACAGCCACAAAAGATGAATGGCATCGTGTTTTGATCAAATGTATTCTCATCTAAAAGTAGAGAGGGTTTCAAGGTGAGGGGAATGTCTGTTTTCCTCAGATGTGATCGTCAAAGGGTGGTCCTCCCCCCTCTACTCCCTGTGCCCTCCAGTTTGTTACAGTGGCTGTGAGTTAGGATGTTTCTGTATGTGAGCGTGCGCACTGCACATATCTCTAAAATCAGGGACAGCTCAGTAGAAGGTGTTTTGACTGAATCCAACAGTTTTAGCAAATAGTTTCATAGAGAAAGCTGAAGACAGGGAGATTGTTTGTGGGGAGAGAATGACACACTGAAACTGGGAACTCAGGTACCCAGCTTTTGTGCTGTCAGCTAAATTCTAAAGCCAGAAAACTCTTGCCTACTTCAGCTTCCTATTTGCAATTTATCCTGTTGTTATGGGACTTTAAGAAAGGTATAACTCGAGGCAAGCTTGGACTGTAGCATACAAGGGTTAAGATGAAACGTAACTGATTAAAATCAAAAGTGTCTAGTGCCAGACACTTTCACTCTTTTCTTTTCTTTTCTTTTCTTTTCTTTTCTTTTCTTTTCTTTTCTTTTCTTTTCTTTTCTTTTCTTTTCTTT
>JAWMRA010000001.1:86489231-86659487 GCA_035584735.1 Pseudotriccus pelzelni | reverse complement strand
TTTCTTTTCTTTTCTTTTCTTTTCTTTTCTTTTCTTTTCTTTTCTTTTCTTTTCTTTTCTTTTCTTTTCTTTTCTTACCCTTCCCTTCCCTTCCCTTTTCCCTTCCCTTTTCCCTTCCCCTTCCTTTTCCCCTTCCCTTTTCCCTTCCCCTTCCCCTTTTTCTCTTTTCATTTTTTCATTTCCTTCTCTTTTCATTCATTTCCTTGTTTTGTATTGGTTTGTTTTTTCCATAAGGAATAAGATGAAATCTCTCTCTTTCTTGACTGTCAGAAGACTCTTAATTCTGTGCTGGGTATTTTTTCGGCAAGTACCACAGTAGGTGTGTGTGTGTGACCACAGTAGGAAATGCTTTTTAAGGAGAAATTCATATTCCATACTTGAGGAGAAAAAGCTGTTTAATGCAGGGGCTCTTCATAGTCTTTATAAATCTGTAACTGATTAGGAGGCATTCAGAGCTAATGTAGGATGAAAAGATGGGCAGATTGTCGGCCGAGAAGACGGAAGCGGGGGTTGGTTGGGGTAAGGATCTGAACTAGATTAGTACAAAACCAAGTTTTAGTTGGGATGGAGCTAATGTGTTAGCCTGGAGGCAGGCAGGGTGCCCTTCATCAGCTGAAATACTCTCACCTCAGTGACTCTTTCTGACTCTCAAAAAGCCAGAGATTCCCCCTGAAAGCAGTCTTTTGCAAATGGAAGCTTTAACCTCATCCTTTCTACCTGGTCTAGAGACTTGTCTTTCTTTCTTTCTGCACACAAGAACTTTTAACTTATGTAGTTTCTAGATGCATGTATTTCTAAAATGACAGGCATTTTCATAATATTAATAAATCACACAGTCCTTCAAGTCTAAAACTGAACTCTGCCACCTCCCCAATTGGGTTTCCTTTTGCATTTATGCTTAGCATCAATTTATCTGGCTGCTTCCAGCTTTTAGGATTTGTTGTAATAGTCAAAAAGAAAACGATTAAAAATCTTATTTTCACCACGCAAGACCTGAAATACTTTATCCTGAAGAAACCTGAAATATTTTAGTCCACATAAATAACCAGAATTCCCATTTTATTATTAACAACATTTACTGGGCAGCACTGCGGTGTGGAAGGGTAGAATAAGAGTATCAGAAATATTGTTAAGGTGTGAGGATACATCTTTAGCAAAGGTAGAATATCGTTTGTTAAAGAAGCTCCCTTTTCTTATGTTTCTTACTATAGCTGTTCGCCTTCCATGGATTTAGCTTTCGGGAGAGCTTCATTGTTTTTCTTCCTAACAGCTTGCATTTCCCCTTGAATATGATGAATACAGCTGCAGGATGCTGCATCACCAGTTCTGGGAGTTTATCAGATGGTGGTGGTCTTTAAAGAGTTTTCTGGTAGAAAAATAAATGCCTGCCTTCTTTTGACCTAATTTGCTCAAATATTTAGTAGTTACTCCCATTTCTGGTCTCCTCCCTAAAAATAGCCCTAGAAATTGCAGGCACTGATAGAAATAATAACATGATGGGACAATGGCATCTAAAATACTGCAATTCTCAATTTTTACTTCTGAAATATCACTCCCCATTTTTTCTCACTAATCAAGAAGACTTTGGCAGAAATCAGAAGAAAAAATCTGGAACTGATATATGATTTATCCACTTACACCTAAGACTTTCATGCAGTATTAGCAGAATTACAGAGCTTGTAGTAAACAGTATTAAATCTCAAACACTTGGCTAAAAGCAGGTTCATATCCAAGGTTATAGAAAATGAAGGGTCATTTTTATGAAGATACTGACCTTTTCCAAACTAGCATCTGCTACACATTTCTTTTTCTAATGTTTCAAAAGGAGGTCAGTTCATTCCCACATCCTTTCTAACAGGACTTTGAAAGTTACAGTAAAAAAAAAGCAAAAAGAAAAAATGTAGAGAGCCCTTATGCAAATCTAAGGGTAGGATAGACTACATTAGTGAACTTCTTTTTGATGCTGAGGTGTGGAAGTCAAGATAGCACCTGTTTTTCCCACCCATTGGAAAAATAGCATGAGCTGCTTGAACATTTTCATATAAGGGGAGAAATATGGAAGAATGAATTCTGAATCACTCTTCCCTGCTGCTAAATGCCCAGATTGTTGTTGTCTGCTGTGGGAGAGTTTGTAGAGCGTATAGATAAGCAGTGGAAGCAGAAAAGGTTTATGTAAAAGGCAAGTGGAACCAGTACACGTAAACAACTGTTTCATTCGACTTCTTATTTTCACTTTCCATGATTAAGCACACATGGCAGAAGCGCAGAAAGAAACTGGTCTTATTTTAAAGAAAGCAAGTCAGAATACCATACTTTGCATTTTACATCTTGTACCAGATATCAGGATGCTGCTGAAAAAGTGCCAGAATTAAAAGCAATTCCCTCAACTTAAGCAAACAGTCCTGAAATCTGCCAGTTACTGGCATATATCCACTGGTTTGAAAGTTTGAAAGCAGGCTAAGAAAATTTAGGAGTAGTTTTTGTTTGTTTGTTCCTGACCACTGATAGCATGAGCTAGCAGCTGGTAGGAGAATAAAGGAAAATGTGTGTGTATTGGCAGCAGACAATTTATAACATGAAGCGATTATTCTCTCAGTCTTAAACATCAGAACTTTGTCTTAAAAAATAGTAATTTGCTTGGACAATTTTACAACTGAGCATTTAGTTTTCCCCATTTTTCCTCCTTCAAAGATGTGTTGGAATTTGTAACCAGCAAGATACATAATTTATCAATCTTGTACTATTTTTTTTTTTTAAGAGACATTTTTCAATCTTGTGCCTTTTAAAGCTTATTGCAATCCTAGCTTGGTAAACCTACATCTCCACCTAGTGGTTTCACAGAAAGAGGAAGCAATGTGAGCATCCAGATAGTTTGCAGCCAGTGTGAAGAAACTACGTTCTTTCTGAATGAAATATTTTAAAAGTTGCATTTAAATACACACACACACACACACACACACACATATATATATACATGCTAATTGAATGTTGAAATTTCACTGTCATATGCAATTATGTAATGGCTCTTTTATTTCTTAGCGTTTCTTAATAATTTCAACTACTGACAGAAAACCAAAATTTTAGTGCAGCATTGGCTCATTCTGTATTTCACTAACCCCCTAAACCGTGTTTGGGCAGTGCTGGAAGATTCCCATCTTTCCTATGCCCACATCTCTGATGCAGTGTGACCAGAGGTACAAACTAAGCACAAAACATCTAGCAAGACTTTGAAAATGCCCTGGGATCTCTCCTTTGCACAGTGATGTTATTCATAACCCTCTGGTTCAGGATAATTTATATCTCCTGTGAGGAATTTTCAGGAAATCCATGAAGGTGAGAGTGTACATGTGCACAATGAGTGTAGCTTAGGTACCAGAGCAAGAAAGATTCCTAAAGCAGTACTGTCCTCTTCCCAAAAGATTAATATTGTATTTTCTTGAATCTCAAAAAGATTCTTTCTCCAATTATTCTAAAAAAAATATGAAGGATATCTTTGAAAGATTCTTCTTCAGAACAGAGGAAATTGGATTACTATAAAAGCTTCAGTGCCAACACAGTTGTTTACTGTCCCATACAATCACCTTAAACCATCCCTGCCAAAGTTACCTCAGTATATAAAGAAGACCCCTTCAGGTATACAAAGAAACTATTATCTTTCAGTACCAGCAAATCAATTCCTTTTAAAAAATAATATATAGGCAGAAATGAAATTAGTCTCCTGATCCTGTCCAAAATATCTTCTTTTTTCAGCCATAGTTCTCATTCCTCTTTCATGTCTCTGCAGTGCCAGTCACTTCACACAGCAGTGAAAATCCTATTCTTTTAACAAAACATTCAGTTCCATAGGACTATTCACAGTGCACAAAATTAAGCCTAAACCTGTACAAGACTGGATCTTTCACATGGACAGTAGATGTAGTGTTAATTAAATGCTACTTGTAATAAAATATATTAAAGTGATTGAAGCTGCTGTAGCTGCAGTGGGCCTAGGAAGTACAATAATCCTTCACTGTAATGTAGAATCCTCATGTCAGAAACATGTACAGTACTCAGAAAGAGTATAATTAATGTACATTACCATATATACTCAGAGACAGAATATATGAGTGTGCTGTGGGACATGGTTAAAATTTTTGTGACTTCAAATTAGGGAAATTTTGAAAATCTCCAGTTCAGCCATTTAAAATTATTCAGTGGTATCATAACATTGCCTTAAAATCAAAAAAAAAGTGAAATAATGTGAAAATATGGTTTTATTTCATTAATTAGTTATTCAAGCCTTAAATATTGTTTTCCACAAATACAATAAGTATTGATTTTCTTAGCTAATTAAGAATGGATGGTCATCCACAAATAATCAAACTAAATATTTAGTCCTGTATAGTTAATATAGTTAAATGAAAAGCTAGATGCTTATTTCAAAGACGGGTAGCATGTGAAGGTCATTAGAGAGTCCAAGGTCAGCACTGAGATGTTCTGCTGAAGAGCAAGGAGGAATTATTTAGGAGAAGGAGGGACATTTTGGGTGGCTCAGCCTGAGAACTGTTACTGTCTGAGATGGTCACTGAAATTCAGAGGTGAAAATTGGAGGTGAAAACGAAGCTCATTTTTTTCTGTAGAGAGAGTTCACCCTTCTCTTGAATAGTGAGACCTGCAGGGCATTGTCAGTCAGCACAGTGAATTTACCAGCAAGAGACCCTGACTGGTCTTGCCCTGAGCTCTGGTGGCTTGCTGGGCTCCTTCTGAGCAGTTAGAGACAGCGTCCTTTTATGCATGCTATATCTGACACATGCATGTCACAGATGGATACCAAGTACTCTTGACAGTGCCCAGTTAGAAGCCGTTTGGGCAGACAACACAAGTGCTGCAAAACTCTGGATTAGCTTTTAGGCAGAAAACTGGAGCTGGTTGAATAACATGAATGAAAGATGGCAAACCCCCCACACCTCATTTCCTTTTTTCTTTAGCTGACCTCTGACTTCTTTACGTTTCAGAATTAGATAAAAAGTGTAGGCTATGTAACTTAGCAGAACAGAAAAAAAAGTGACGCTGTTCTTAATTTTTCCCCCCTGGTTTAAGTGAAGCCTGAAAAGTGGAAATTCAGCCTCTTCAGGAAGAAGATAAGGTCAGAATCCACCTGGGCTTGCACAGTCTTGGTTGACAATTCTTGGTTGTGCTCTGTCCTGCTGTTTAAATCCATGCCAGCTACCTGAGTTGTTTGAGTAATCTAAGTAGTCGATTAAAAATCTCAGTATGATTGAGCACCCTTCATTGGCTGTCACAGCAATAAGGAAGGCATAAATGTTGGTTTAATGATATATGTAGGGGGATGAAGTATCTAGTGTTGCTACTCAAGAGGTATTTTTGCTTCTCCTCACTGTAAAATTCATAGTCTTACAATAGAAGTAGCTCCAACAGGAATCTAGAAAATCACTTTTTCAGGAGAAAAAAAAAAAAAAAAAAATTGTGGCATTTGACAAAAACTCATGTGACTGTTTAGGAAAACTGCAGGCCCCACAAACATTCTGTAAAAAAAAAAAAAAAAGACTCAAAATAGCAAATTTGCCCAAGTCTAGAGAGTTGTAAATATTTTAACCACTGTAGTTTTCTCATCAGTTAAAGAGATTTCTTGTCAACTGCATCTTTGAGGGAATTATGTGAATCTCAATTATCCTGATAGGTCCTCTCCAACTTAGTATATTCTATGAAACATAAACAGTTTACCGAACTAAATGCCAAATATCAATCTTCATATCACATTGTCTTTGACCTAAAAGAAAGACTAATTGTCAGTATGCTTTAACAAAGTTTTGTTTTCCAGGCTAATGAGCTCATGCATGTCAACCTGCTATGTTCATGAGTAACTGTTAAGACTTTCAATGAAATATTGAGGATCACAAAGTATTTATCAAACAGGCACAATTAAGTTCACATGATGAAACTCACATTATTTTACTGTAATACAGTGGATGGATATAAGAACAAACAAACAAAAAAAAAATCAAAATTCTACACGATTCTCTATTCCTTTACAGTTCAAGAAAACATGGAATACCTCACAGCTGCATAACGTAGCTGGAAAATTTTTTGTGTTCTCATCGTGTGTTCTCTCTTGTGTGCTAGAATGCTAGGACTGTTTTTCTCCATATTCTGTTTAATTTTCCGGGGTTGAAATAAGCACACACTCTGGATGAGTCATTATTTCTAAAACACTTGGGCTCATAGGTAGAAAGACCATCACATAAAGTATGTTCTTGAGTTACAGACATGCATTTTATCACAGTTTTAGTAGTATAAACTGATATAAATTCTAATATTGTAACTAATATGTAAACTCGAGTATAAATTTATAAACTCTCATCTTAAACACAGTTTGCATTTTTCTCCTTTCCATAGTCCCACTGATTAAGTTTTTATCATGTTATTTCTCCTTTTTTGGGGGGTAGTAGCAGAGATGACAGAGGATGGCACGTTTTCGAATATAAGCCAAGATTTCTCACACCTGTGTCAACTGTAATGTAATTTCACCTAAGTGTTCCTGGAAGTCCCTACATACTGTGAAGCATTTGCTTTAAAAAACAGAAATCCAGACTTCCTTCAGTCACAAGGGAAATGACCTACAGAGTATCTAAGCACTTATGTGTGCAGCACAGCACTCCAGAAAGTCTTGTCTAAGCCACCTGATGAGAAAAGGCAACTTTTCCTCCATTTCTTTTTTTTTTTTCCAACCGCTATCACCCCCTGCCAAAAAAAAAGGATCAAGATATGCTTCAGTTTTGTTCTTTAAACAAAAATAAAACCAACAAAAAACCACAGACAACACAACCCCCACACATATGCCCTAACTTTCATCTCTTTGTGAATTGTAACTGATGACAAAACCATTTGACTAATTTAATTGGTACACAGATTTGGAGCCATATAAAGTGTTTTCCTATTTGTAGTAAACCTATATATATGTATGCATATATACATTTATATGTATTGGCAAGTAACTTAGAGAAGGAGAGAATATATACAAAATCACCTAGAGAAACATTAAATGATATTAGCAAATACAAGTCACTGATGTGTCTCCCTTGTGTAAAATCAAAGTTGCAGTGGAGGAGAAGGAGAAGAGGATGCCAGGAAGTCTCCATAGAGAACACAGAGTAAATGCATAAAGACAAAAAAAAAAAAAACCAGCACAAAACCAAAACCCAAAAACAAACCCACACAAAAAACCCCCCACAAACAAACAGACAAAACCCAGACAGAAGTCAGATGTAACATTTATTAGGTAAACTCATATGAAAAATAGTTTTCACAGTTAAATGAGGCAAGGTGATATTTACATCTGTGAGCATCCACTGTACTCGGTTTTCTGCATATATGCAGAAAAAATGTATATTCAATCTGAAGTAAAGGTTTAGCTTTAAACCTGCTGACAGTAACTGTAGGTTTAGTACAAATAAATGTGATACAGAGCTGAAGTCCTGCAGCATAGTCCAGACCATGTTTTTGCAGGGGCTGCCAGAATTTGCTTCAGATTTAAAGGTATTGCCCAGGTTTCAGAACACCATTTAGTAAGGAGATGATGAAGCCTTCAGTTTCAAACATAGAGATTCTCTTTCTTTTTGGCCTTAGTAATTTTTTCTGCCATTAACAGATAAACTTGCAATGGTTTTGTGTTATGAAACAGTTTCTGCATTGTTGTACTTGGCTGCTGTAGTTCAGCATTTGTAATGCTCTAGGACAGCTTCTACTGCAGTTGATTTTATATGAATTCTCATGAGATTTTTAAACTTCATCTATGTGTAAAGTTCACAGGCTGAGTTGTCTTCCTCAGCTGCTGCAAAGACTCACAAAACCATGTAGACAACAAGGTTGGTTCCCCCCAGATCTGACAGCTGGTGGTCCTCAGATGGATCAGTCCTGAAACCTTGGAAAAGCCAAGCTGGAAAGCTGAGCTGGTAAGAATTAAGTGTTTTCAATAATACACTAGTAGGGCTTTTGAAACCCTTTAACTCGATTTTCTGTGAGTTTAGCACAGTTTGAAGTATATGTTTTCCAGCAGTCACAACCTCCACAGACTGTGTCAGCCACGCTTCTGGGAGGCTTCTCATGTGGCTCTACAGCATGTGTGACTTGTGGGATGCCTGTCCCCAGACATGGTGCAGAAGGCCTGAGTCCCCTAACACTATCCAGCTGGATGGAGAAGGCTCTCTTCTGTTCACTCCCCAGCCTCGCTGACCATGAGACCTGCTATCTTTGCATAAGCAAAAGCTGCTCAGTTTTTCCATTTAGAAAAGGCAAAATTATGTCTTTTTTTCCTCTTCAGTTGCAGTGTTCTGAAGTAAAGGCTAGGTTTTGATAACGCATAATTATTTTCTAAGAAAATAGTAAGGTTGTTGGAAGCATCTGTTAATGTTCTCATACCAGTGAGCTATATTTTTACACAAATACACAACTGCTCTACAGCTACAAAAATGTAACAGTGGGTTGTGATTTATAGCAGCAAAAATGTTAGAGACATCCCAGTAATGTTCTTCATTGCTAATTGGTCATTTGCTGCCACTACTTTTCTTACAGACATATGCTTATAGCACCAAGTTAGAGGTTAGATCTCTAAAACAGATCCTGCTCAAACAAAAGAGCCCAGATGGCTGAGTGGCACACAACAGCTACCAACACTATTGTTTATCTGTGGAGGCCATCTTTGAAATACAGGCCAAATCATGAATGAATCTGGCTGAGGGGTCTTTAGCTGTCAAGCTAAGCTGTAGTGGATAGTCACAGGGAACATAGAATTAATTAAAAAAATTATTAACTAGTTTAGAAAAGGCTGCCCCTGCCGTAGAAGATGAAGAGTTGTAAGTAAAACAAGGAGTTTATTCATACAAGCTCTTCTTGGAAAGTTTAACCTTTAAATATACCTGGCCTGAAGGTATCTGACAAACTAGCTCGGTGAGCTTAGATCATACTTATTCCTTCCACTGCTGTGGACTAAACAAAGGCAAGTTTGTGACTGTCATTACTGCCTTGCTCCCAGTGCTTCTTCAACAGTGCTTCACTGTCTGGTGGACATTAACAAAGCAGATAAATCTTATTTGAGGTCCTCCTGCTCTGTCTAGTTATAATATTTTACTAACTAAATTTCTTTCTAGGCATAAAGCTCTTGATAAAGATTTGCCCTACACATACTCTTTTTTTTTTATTATTTTATTTTTTCATTTACACGCAGTGTACCAAGTTTGGCTGTGAGTGATTTGCTTCTTCTCTACAACCTGGAAGAAGAAAATTTTTATATGTTGACTTTCACCATGCTAGAAATGCCAGGGGAGCAATGCACAATCTGATAAAGTCCTCTTCGGGAAAATTGGGGATTTTCCATTTTTTTTGAAAATTCAAATCATCTCAAGTCAGGATGTCTTTTCAGAAGATATGCTGCAGCCTTAATTGGGGTGCTCAGTCTAGGGTAAATGGGTGAAATTTAAGGGCCAGCAATATATAAGCAGTTTTTCTCAATAATCTCACAATCTCTTCAATTCTATGCATTTAAAATGAAGAATCTTGCAGTGTGCAGCCTGCAATATGGTAAGTATTCTTGGAACATGGGCAAAGCATTTATACCCAGTAAGTAACTCTACATCACTTGCACAGTGAATTATTTCCCACTCCTCATAAAATACAGTACAGTTGAGTGCAACTGCAGATTAACAGGGCACAAGAACATGTATGGTTTCTCCAATGTTGCTTCAAAGCCATTGTGCAGTGGCTGAGATGCCCCTTCAAGCCAAGTGGCTGAGATCTGTGCTCTGTGAGCCTTAACGCCTCACTTTCTGCAGTCCAAAACTATAGCCCTGTGATGTCAGGATGACTCTTCAATCCCTCTTCTGAGTGAGTCTTTGAAGGAAAGACAAGGCAGATCCTTAGAATCATGATATGAGGAAAAGCTTTGCCATCAGAACTGTTAGAAATGCCTCTGCTTTGTCCAGAAGGTTGAAAGCACAAAGACAAAAAGGCTAAAGAATATGAAAGAAAGTGTGTTAGGTAAGAGAAGATAGGATGATCAGTGGTTTGAGAGCAGTTAATACCTCATTTGGCTTTCTACAAAAGTGTATATTACACAAGGAAAGATTACCATCCATTTTATTCTTTACCTTTACATCTCCATGTTGCACAGACATATGATGAACATCATTTCAGTGGGAAACACTTGGGAGCTGCATTGTGTCTGTCACAATATGTCAAGTCAAACATACGAGCTGAAAAAGTGCCTTGGTTTTGCTCAATTAGTACTGTTTGCTTTGTGGACCTCCCATTAGCAAGTATAAATTTGTACAGTTGTCACCATTTAAAAATCAATATTTACCAAGGGTTATCACATCATCAAGCCTAGGACACTAAGTAGTTCCTTAAACTTTGAGCAGAAAATAATACTGCGATCTGGTAAATATTTAACACACGTATCATTTTATGGTAACCACTGCTTTTGATACAGGTGTTCATTACCTCTTCCTGGCTAAACCTTCCATTAAATTACATTGCACTGAACTTAGGCTTCACTTGAGCCAGACTGCAGTTAAAGGAACTGAGAAGAAGAATATAGTTAAACAGACTATAATGAATATAATGAAAATAACTGTAATGAATAATCATTTTGATTTTTTGCTGTCTTCTCATCCCAAAATGTATAATTCAGCATGGATTCTCTGTGGAAATACTGAATTTATGGTTAAACTGTATCAAAATAAAAGTAACTCAAGGTTCCTTTTTCCTGTGTGTGTAATAGGAAATTTTCCATTCTGCAAGGAGTGCTCCCTAGTAGCTAGCTACACTGTCCAGTTACTTGCAATCTAACCACCCTTCCTTTCATGTGTAAGTAACAGATGTTTAAGACATAAGAAATTAGATAGACTGTGATTACTGAGAAACAACTTAATTTCAATTCATTACTTGATGTTCTCATTCACTTGTTCTGAAAATGACAGTAGTTAGTAGGGTTGTTGGTTTTTTTAATTGACATATTTTATGTTTAACAATCAACTTTAACTTAACCTATGCACACCTCTAATTTTGAAACACATCATTTGCGAGCTAATATGTCACTTTTTCATCGTAAATTGGAATTATTTCCAAAATGGCTTCGCTTTAATTATATGTACATGTAGAACATAGCCAGCTTGTTCTCATGTAGGCTACAGGAAGAGGTAAGGAGAAAGTAGGAAACAACAGTTTTGTTTTTCTACCTTTCCCAAAACCAAATCTATTCCCTCCCAGTTTTCTAAAAAAGAGGTCTTTCAAATGAGCTGGAGGGAGGGCTTGGCAGGGAAGAGATTAGGTTTGGGTTTTTCTAGTGGAAAGGAATAGGCATGATTAAGAAACTGTCTTGGATAGCTCATTAGCTTTCAAATATTGCATGTGTTTGGCTGATAAAGGTAATAATGCTCACACAAGTACTGTAAGGCGTTTGACTTTGTTCCTCACAAAATTTGGATTAAGAAAGTAAAACAATAATAAACTTAACGTGGTGTATCTTGAATAGCTTAAAAAGTACGAGTTTTTCTTGTAATTGCAAATGGGGAATTCTCACAGAAATTATGTTTTCTTAGTCAGGTCCTTAGGGATCAGTTTTTAATGCCAAGCTGTGAAATGTTTGTATTGGTGCAGAGAAAAAGATTTAGACTAGGTGTTTGAAAGAACTTCGTGAAATATAGTACAGTTCACTGTTACAAAGAGTGTACCAAGAAAAACTATGGTTTCTTATTGAAGATTTTTAAGAATTGATTAAGTAATATGTTGGGTTTATGTAGATTCACTTGCATCTGATTTCTAGTAGGAATATGGTCTAGATGACTCTTTGAAATTCCTCCAGAACTGCATGATTTGAAGACAAAGTGATCACTGACAAAATTTGAGGGCAGTCAGGAAAGTGTAGCAGGGATAAATAAAAAGAGGGTATACTGCTGAGACAATCACGTATAAGGAAGCAACACAGTGTTGGAGCATAGCCACAGAAACACGCCAGTAGGGAGAGAAGGGGACAAGAGGGAGCATAAAACTCACCATCCTATAGCTGTATGTTAACACTGTATATCACAGAACCTCTGTCACCTGTTCTGATCTTTCTAGCCCAGAGAAAAGTCATCAGAATGCTTTATAATTCACCTTTGTAATAACTGACCTCAGCAAATTATGCCTTTACAGTTAATAAGTCGGGCAACATTTGTGGGGACAAGTATTATTTTTTTATGTCTAACTTATATCATTGATAAAAACCCATATGAGCTGTTAGGTACACAAGCCCTAAATCTCCTCTTTTTTCCTCAACTGTATCAATCCATCTTGTAAAAAATACTACTGGGCCTTATGAAGTGTGGGGGTTTTTTATACCCTCTGGCCATTATAACTATAACAACCCCACTGTAATCATAAATTGAAACAACAAGTTATCAGTGACAGGAATTAAGTCCCAAACAAAATGCTTACACATGTAACAGACTCCCCATCAGAAAAAAAAAAAAAAAAGAAAGTTAAAAGAAGCTAGATATTTTTAATCAATTACGTATATCAAAGAGGAGCTGACATTTGGAGGTAAACCAAAGAGTTTAACAGGCTCTTGGTCTTTGTTAAATGGAAGGTAAAAAAATGGATGAATCCCGTTATTCTGTTTGCTTTAACAGTCTATGAATTTAGAGCTTTGTAATTTAATATCAGGAGCTGCATTAATAAAAAATAGTTGAATAGAACAGCTCTAAACACACTCTTATTTCTAGTTTATTATTCTAAATTTGAGGCTGCTACATCTCGCACTTTTGATTCTATGTACACCTTATACAAAGCTCCACAGAATGAGAGTCAGGACAGGCCAGTGTGGACAGGCTTTTAAGCAATCTCTTCAAGTACCACAAATCTATGTTCAAACCTTACAGTTTATCACATATTAAGCCTATCCAGATGGTAGGTGATACTCTGGTATTAACAATCCACATCCATTTCCACTTCCTTCTCTATAGAAAATCGCCAGCAAGTCTCCCTGGTGGTCTTTTAAAAGTAAAGAAACTCGCATATGTACAAGTGTACACCACATATATTACAGTATTTTGCTTTGAACTAAAAAACAAGCTCATAGTAATTTAGAATCTGAAATATGTAACAGAACAGAGCTTCAAATGGTATGAGATTGTGCTGTTTGCAAGTACTTTCCCTAACTGCCTGTGGCAGTCCCAGGATCTTGAAGACAGGACTTGGAAAAAGACAAGTGGTTTATCTGCCTGCCTGTGAGAGCTGGAGTGATGGAGCTTTGTGTGAATAAATGCAGGACTCTTCTCTCCTCATAGCAGCACAGGCGTTGCTACAGCTCCAGCTCACAGTGCTATCAGCTGCACACCCAGAACAAACACATCAAATTTATGGACTGGGGAACCTGGAGACTTTTAGTATACATATCAGGCACCAGAAATAAGGGGGCAGCTGCAGAACAGACTAATCTGGCAAGGAGATGTAGTCGTAGTTAGTTTTCTAGTGAGTATAACAAAACATGTAGCTAGAGAAAATCCAACCTTGCAGGAACTAGGAAAACTGTGGATTTACACTCGTAAAGATTACTTGCAAATCATTAGGGCTGCCTTTCAACTTTTCCAGAGGTGTCCCAGCTTTCAATAGGTCCCAACAGAAAGCGCCTCAGCTCTGTAATTCCCTGTTGCATTGTTCCACTGCAAACACCTTTCCCTTCTCTGTCTTTCCCCTATGAACACCTCCATGCCTGTGGGGGCAAGGCCTGGGACCCCAGCCTCTGTCCTAGGAGAGGAAGACCAAGATGTGAGGCAACAGACATTCCAGATGCACTGCTCAGCTCTACAGTTTAGATGGGGTGGAAATGATACAGTCTCAGAGCAGGAGCTAGCAGAGCTGTGTGAAACTGAGGTTTCAGGAACTCAAGAGTCTCCAGTCTTTTATTTCATCCTTCTTTGGCACTCTATGAATGTGCATTGCTTAATAGGAAGATAAAACCTGAAGCCCAATCTCCTTGTTTAACCCTTGGACATGTTACCGAAGTCTTGTCAACCCCTCCCCCTCCCCCCTGCTTCAATTGCCTAATTCCACTCAGCAGTTTTCTCGTCTTCATTGTTATAGTAAGTAAACCATTTGGGACTTAAAAGTCCTCCAGATGTCTTACTCAGCTGCATGTTATCTAGAGCCTCAAAAACCTCTGGACTGTTTCAAGTCACCTCTTCCTCTGCTCTGTCTCCTCCACGGCACAAGCAGTCAACCCTTGCTGGCATCAGCCTGAGCATTTAGCAGGAGGGGATATCCAAGATGGTCTGCTAGGTAGCTTGGGGAAGCTCATTTAGATGTCTAACTTAAGAAGGATAGGACAATTAAGTATTAGAGTTAGGAGTATTCCCATCTTTTTTATTTAGCCAGAGAAAGAAGTAGATCCCTGTAGTGCGATGCCCCTGGCCAGATGCCAGGTGCCCACTAAAGCCGCTCTCTCACTCTGCTCTGCAACTGGACAGAGGAGAGAAAAAAATCACCCCCCTCCCAAAAAAAAACCAACAAAGGATTCATGAGTTGAGATAAGAGCTGGGAGAGGTGACTTACTGATCACCATCATGGACAAAATAGACTCCAAGTGGGGATATTGCTTAAATTTATTAGTAACAAAATCAGAGCAAAAGAGTGAGAAGTAAAATAATCTTAAAAACACCTTTCCCGCCACTCCTTCTTCCTTCCAAACTCTACATTCCCACCCCCCAGCGGTGCAGGGGGATGGGGAATGGGGGTTATGGTCAGTTGTTTCTTTCTGCCACTGCTCAGGGAGAGAAGTCCTTCCCCTGCTCCTGTGGGGTCACTCCCATGGGAGACAGTCCTCCATGAACCTCTCCGGCATAAGTCCATCCCATGGGCAGCAGTTCTTCCCAAACTGCTGTCCCATGGGTCACTCCTCCATGGGGTGCAATCCTTCACCAGTGAGCTGTACTGGTGTGGGCCCCCACAGGGGCCGCAAGTCCTACCCGGGAAAAACCTGTTCCAGTGTGGGCTCCTCTCTCCACAGGCCTCCCATGGGACCACAGCCTCCTTTACGCATCCACCTGCTCCAGCACGGGCTCCTCCATGGGCTGCAGGGGGGTCTCTGCACCCCGATGTTCCTCCCTGGGCTGCAGGGGCACAGCTGCCCCACCATGGGCTGCACCACGGGCTGCAGGAGCCTCAGCTCCAGCTCCTGGAGCACCTCCTGCCCCTCCTCCTGCACTGACCTTGGTGTCTGCAGAGTTGTTCACGTGTTCTCACTCCGTTCTTCCATGGCTGAAATTTGCATCTGTGCAACAACCTTCTATTCTTAAATATGTTATCACGGAGGCGTTACCATTGCTCCAACAGGCTCAGCCTTGGCCAGCAGCAGCAAACCCATCCTGGAGCCTGCTGGCATTGGCTCCACCAGACAGGGGAAACTTCTAGCAGCTTCTAATAGAAGCCACTCCTGTAGACCCCCCACTACCAAAACCTAACCACAGAAGCCCACGATAATCCCCTAATCTCAGTTCCTTGCAGAATCTATTTCTCCTCACTGACATTTGGAAACTGAGGGAAAGTTGCCGTTCTGAAGGTGTGTCCCTGCCACTAAGCTGTATGATTACCCTGCCTGCCTTCTTCCACAGTTCATACATCCCATACGAGTCCAGGCACCCAGAAACATTAGTGGGTATGATAAGGGATTTTCTTGCATAGCTAACCGGCTCCACTGGTGCATTTTTCTCTCTGAGCTGAAAGCATGCCATGGCATTCCGAGATCATTACAGGGTGCACCGTGCTGTTACCCCAAGAGGTGCAGACTTTCGTAACACTGTTTCTTTTTTTGCACACACTCATCCTCTGTGGAGAAATTTCATTGCATCTGCTACTGACAGTGTCTTGGTGTCTCTGTTACCTTTACGAGGTGCACAAAGTGCAGAAAGAGGGAGAGTAGTCAGCAGCTTAACTGACACAGAAAGTTTGTCAGCTGCCTGTTGCTGGAGGCTCAGCAGCCCTCACAGGGTTAACCCATAAGTGGGCAGGGTTAACCCTTAAGTGGGCTTCTGCTGTGCCTTGACACAAATCGGAACTTTGCCAAAGAGCATTAATTAAATTTCATGCTTTCTATCAGAGTCATTACCCTACCAGCTCCCATACTGACATGGGCTATTATTATTGTTATTACTTTACAGTTAGCATGTTGTTCCCTAACCACCATTAAATAAGACCGAAGAGTGTTTCTGAGTTAATACCTTAAGACTAGGCTAAACTATACAAAGCAGTGAGAATTATAGAAGAGGCATTTATGTAGGGGTCAAAGTACTTTTGCTATGTTAAATTTTAAGGAACATACTCCTTCCCAGCTGTGTCTTAATTTTTCTAGACTTGAGGAATGGCTTGATCTATGTCAGGATTTTCAAAAGGGGAGGTATATTTTTGGGAGAGAAGAAAATGAAATGGTTACTAGAAGAAACTGTGTGGTAAAATATTTCTGAAATGTTTAGAGGAAAACAAACTGTTGGAAATATGCAAATTTACCCAATTCGTGCCTTAGATTTATATGATTTTTTCAGTTGTTGTTTAAACATTATGTCATTAATTCAGTGCAGCTATGTGAACCTGTTAGAATCTGCTACGGTGGATTGTTTAGCCTGATGACGGATCTCAGAAAGTAAGACTGTAAATAGGAATGTACACTTGTTCAGACCTTTGCAGTGCAACCTGTGAGAGCATCCTCACAGTGGGTGATAGGAGTTGCTGAGAGAGATCACAGCACTATGCTGCTATCAAGTAAACATCATTCAAATCCCTGCTTCCCATCAAATGAAAGCGTATTGAAACAAATATACCAAACTGCCCAGTATTTATAGATTTAGTAATATGGAATGTTCATGAAAGACTGTCTGCTTTAGGACTCCTACCCTTTGCTACTTTCAAGCTCTGTGTGGAGAACTGTCCTACTTTTCTTTTGTTGGGTTGTGCAAAAATCAGCTTGCATTTTGCCTTGGGAAAGAGGCTGGATTTGTATTTGCTTAGCCCTAAGACTTGTGCAGAGAAAGCAAGTTTGTCATGTATCTGTCATGACATTATCTAGATAATTCCTTTTGATAAGCAGTATCATTTTTCTGGAGCAGTATTGAAGAGGACTTTACCCTGGAGTTAATTGAGAGCAGCTGATATGGTTGGATAAATACTTAAGTTCTGCCTGGTATCAGGTACATGCTTTCCATATGAGAGACGATCTACACTCTTTGATTGTAAAAACTGTCTCAGGTTACTTAAAAAATTATTCTCCAGACCTGATATTTTAAAGTTGCCTCTTTTTCCAAATCTGGCCATTAATACATTCAGAAAAAGAAGGTATTTCTGTTAAAATACAGCATTGCACGGGGGGAGCTTGGAAACAAACTTGTTTGTTTCACAGCAGCTACACCACTATTTCTGAGCACTGTGGCTGTATTGATGTTTGAACTCCACCATGGCAAACGCAAGAGCTTCAGTGGACTGCAATAGCCAAACGGAGACATCGCGTTCCAGCAGGAAAAAATTCAGGCTGTGGTTGCAAGCCACAGCGCCCTTCCTAATGAAGTATTCTGCCATTGCCAAACAATTGTGAAACAAAAATCCTACAAAATACAGGGCATCTAAGCCCAGGATTTTTCTGTACCAGTATTAGCATTGCTGCCACTTGCTTGAGCACTGATAGCCGATTAATTTCCAAAAATGCCAGTATGGACAAAGCAATAGAAAGCACTTACTCTTCAACTTGAATACATACCTCAAGGTGCCCCAAGAAAGCTGAGTGCTGCTACTTTTCCTTCTATTCTTGAACTCTCTGCCATAGCTTTTGCTCTTTCCTGCATCCACACTCACAGCCCACATATATGTGCAGAACAGGTGGTACATGAGAGTGGAGGAGGGCACCGTTGATACCCTCAGTGAGTTAGGGGGCTGATGACATACCAAGGTGAGGGAGCAACAACAGCCCGCACACTTATCCATCACCTCTGACCCATGCCCAAACACCACGGCTGTAAGAGCTTTTGTCAAAGGAGAATGAACAACTGGAGAAGCAGTCTTCCCAGTTCCTAGAGTGTTATTACACATCTTGTATTTCTTCTAAACTGCAATCCCTGGAGGCAAACTACACAATCTGAGGATTTCACATGTCATTAAAATTACATGCATACAGACTCGCACATACAAACATTCTCAGGTGTTATGTGAGTGGAGCAAAGCTTGAGAACATGGCTAATAAAAAAAAAAAAAAAAAAAACCCAAAAAAAAAAAAAAAAAACACAAAAAACCCAACTCTGTGAACAAAGAAAAAGAAAAGAGTATTTTTTAATTATTTAAATGTTGTGAGCCAGTCTCATAATTTCTCAGTATTTGAAGCTGGCAGTAATTTATATTGCTAGGTACATGCCTTAACAGAGGTGGGACTTGTCTGCTGGAGAATCTGAAGGCAATATCTTTTATGGTCACAAAGCAGCCTGCCAAGTTGTGCTTTTACTCCGTCTCCCATTTCCTTACAGCTCTCTGATTCTTTTTTCCCTTTTCCTTTTCTTTCCTCAGTGCTCCCCCCAGTCATCTACCCTCCACCTCACAAAGAAGAGAGAGGCTTGTGAATTTGTTATACTTTGTATTGGAGCACGGGCAAATTCTGGAGGGATCAGGCGAGCTTGTTTTCATCTTTTATGAGCAGCATCTCCCTCCCTCTGCGCTGCAGCCTGTGGTGACACTGACCTCTGGTGATCATGTAAGTAACACACTGAAGTGACACAGCTGCAATTTGGAACTATGGTGGGTTTTTCTACCAGAATAGTGACTCTTTACCAGAACATTGTCTCTTTAATGAGATGATATTTTTCAGTCTGTTTTGCCCTATGAAGGACAGACACAGGTACATCTTCTATGGGCTTGCTCCTACTTTGGTTTTACACGTGAGAATTATCACAGTCCTTCTGTTACTCGAATAAATTTTATACATTTCTCAAAATTACTAAAAAGTTCTGAATAAGGCTGTGGGCCATGCAGAAGTGACACTGTGCAGCCTCTTGAAGCACACTTCCACCTCCGTGATTCCTCCTTGCACTCGCCAAACTTGACATTAACTCCACTGAAGTGAACAGAAACCAGATCTCCACCCAGGCTATTTTGGTCCATCTAGCCAAGAAAAGCAAATAAATCCTGGGCTAAGGCTGCAAGTTTTCAGTTGCTCATTTTAAATGTACTCTATTATGATATTGGAATGATCTCAGCACACTGATGTTACAGAATTAAATATGTGCTGCAGACCTTGGCAGAAGTGAGATTGAGTTAATGAAAAGAGTTTAGGCTTGACATTCGCTCTATTTTGTAACCTTACTTCCCCTCTAATTTAATCTTTGGCAAATTTAGAGCTCAGTCCCGTGCAGATGGAGTAAGGGAAAATATTATGTTGCTTATTAATCGTTAGAGTAATGACAGAAGTATTGGAAAGCCCACTTTGTATGAACTTTAATTAAAAATTATGATACCCTTATTAGGTAAGCAATGCTTTTCAAACATCATCCGGTACTGCTGTAGTCCAGTAGGTACAAACAGTCCTTGATCTTTAGGATAGCTTAAAATGCAAGGAAAAGAGAGAAGGATTAATTAAAAGCAAGCTATTTAAGTAAGTAAAAAATTGTTTTCTGCAAAAAGACAGATGGCAAGGTGTCAGGTTAGATGAAAGATATAGATAGCTAGATGCTAATCCCCTTGACTGTGTGTTTAACTTTTCTTCTATTGATAGGTCTGCCTGAGTACTATTAAAACATTTCATGAATCTGCTTAAAACACTACCTTACTGTAGCAGAATGAAAATGAATGCTTAGTAGTCTGCTGTACGCTTTTAACAAACAGATTTCATTTATTTCTTTGAGCCAAACAAAATTAGAAGGACCTCTCTGATCATTTGCCCAAAATTAATGATCAGTTATTGAATAATTAACTGTCATTGATATCTCATTTCTAAACAAATCAATGGACCCATTTAAGTGTTTGTGTAATGATAGTAATATAATCCTTCCTCATACGAACTGCAAGTGAATAGACCAAAGAGAAAAAGCACATTCTCCACCTGAAGTAATTATGAGACCTACTTAAAAATCATTTGCTTCAGCAGAAATGTAAAGTATTTTTCTGCATAATTTACCTCCCAAATGCATGCATTTGGCTTCCACATTAGAAAATGAACCCAGTGTGAGTGGAGGTAGTTCTCCAATATCTTGACACATGAGAGCGTGGGTGTAGGTGATATTTGTAAAAGCGTGGCAAGGGACCCACAGTCATGGTGTCTGAAGGACCTGTGGAGCAGGGTATCCAGGGACTGTCCCACCAGTCAGGGACTCGCGAGGGGCATCGCGCGACTCGTGCAAACAGACTTGCGGAAGATGAGGTCAGGGCGGGAATGTAAGAGGCACATCACTGGGGTTCGTTAATCTCTTCCTCCCGACTGTGCACTGCTTTCCTTCCCACCACCCAGCACTGCTCTTCAAGGCAAGGCAAACAGAGTGTGGTAATCTAGAATTTAAATCAAAAGGACTACCTCTTTTAAAATACTATAGTGTGTTTGTAGTGCATGAACAAAATTGCTGTCACCAAACAAGATAGCTTTATAGATGACTTCATCCCTGTGTTTTTGAAAATATTCTGGAGTGTCAAATACAACACTTTACGTTGATTGTCTTAATAAACAGCAGTGGCACGTATGCACTTCAGGAGGGTGTGAAGGGGAGGGAAGTGCTGCCTATTTCAAGGCACAAGTAGAGAGTAGTAGAAAACTGTTCAAACCAGGAATTATTTTAAAATGTAATTCAGTTAACTCAGAACATTGTGGACTTACCCACTGCTAACCCTTCAGCTGGTGGGACAATGAATGCTTGAAGAAGAATCATTTATAGTATTATGAAGAGATGCCGTTTTGAGTATTTAGTAAAAAGTCTGTGAACATAACAAATGCCACAATTGGAAACAGAAATGTTGGTCTTATTATTTCAGTGAATGTTTTAACAATAGCAGCAAAAATGACTCAAAGCAACAAAAATCCAAACTACGGGACTGAAAATCTTAGTGTACAGCTATATTTAAAAAAGTAATAATTATATGGGTACACTAATCCAAACATCTAGTTATTTTTGCTGTCACTCGTTTGCTCCCACCTTTTGGCAGCAAGCAGTTCTTCAGATTTGCTGTTAGCTATTGCTTAAAGAGCTCTATTCCCACACTTCTGGAACAGCAGTATCTGAATATTTCCCAAGAAGGCTGAGGCACATTCTCTGCCTTAGCTGTCTTAGACTTTCCTCTGCCTTAGTTTTAATATGCCACCAGATTTTGCCTCAGTTTGTATTTGTGGGTTTTCTAAGAGAACAGGCAAAGTCAGTAAAGGATTAGCGGGAACACAGATTTCCCTCCTGTCCTAGCACAGTGTCTGTGTTCTGTCTTGGTTTTGAAGAAGGTTTATGTTCTGGAACATGGCTGTCCTCTCCTATTCTGCTGAATTTACCAGCAGAAATGTGACAAGAGTGTATTTTAAAATGTTTGTGAGCTTCTTTTTCAGTGAAAAATCTGTAGGTCTTTCCCAGCCTTCCCAAATGTGAATATATCTGAGACATATGCCAGCATATTGGATATTTTTATCTGTTGCAGAAATTAGACTAAAAGCAATATGCATTTATGTCTGAATGCAATTCTGAGTGTGGAGTAAGCTGTGGGAGTGGGGGTGGTCCTTGTAAAAAACTAGGGAAGGGGAGGGCTGCTGGGGTTTAGTTTTTGCAGGTGACCTGCTGCTACAGAGCTCCATTTGTGATCATTTGATATTGGGAAAATTCAGAACAAAAAAAAATTTGTATCTGAGTAACATACTAATTTTAAAAATCAGTATTTAATTTCATAAGTAATTTCGAAACACATGCAAAGTAGACTTCAGTGTATTTATGCATAGAAGGAATTTGTATGATAAACACAGGATAAACATGTACTGCCCCAGAGAGGGAAAGGGCCAAAGAGCTTAGCTTTATCCAATGCCATTCACCATGGATGCACAGACATCACAGCGTGTTGCAGCAAGCTCCCATCCCAACCACACAAATGCTCTCACACATCAAGCCACTGCGTACGTTCCTATCGTACCTGAAATGTTAGCAATTGAAAATGAGATGTCTGTTGAGCTGACATATTCACGATGTACAGAGCATTGAAAGAAATTAAAGATGCAAAAGCAATGTTGAAACCCATTTTTTTCCTTTTCAGCCGTTTGAACAGCAAGCTGCTTCTTTCTTTCCTGTGAAACTACACTGATAATAAAAAGGAATTTTTAAAGAGAAGCGGTGAAGTTTCTTAGCTGAAAATGTTTATAAAATACATACTTATCTCAAAATGATAATGATGAGAACAGCTAAGAAGCAATTACTATTTTCTTGAATATGCTGGCAGTGATCTTGTTCCATGATTGTATTTATTATTTTAGTTTCACAGTATGTGACAGAAATTGAAAAATTTTTATTTTCTCTGCATCGAGCTTTTTGTGGTTGGCAGCCAGAGTTACCTGCAAGTTCTGCTTTGAACTATACCAGGCAACATTTTCAATACCTTTTGCAATAAGAAGTATTATTTAGAGCATATTCAATTGCAGAAGTGCTAGGTTTATAGCCATATTTATCGATCACCCAGTAAAGGTATTTATTTGCCAGGCTGGTGTCTTAGATAAATAAATAAGGGTGACATGGTCTTCTTTCACTTCAGTAAATGGTGTATGTGTGTGACAAGTATCAGCCTAAATAAAGCATATGATAAAAAAATTGTTTTCAGAGCCATAATCTAGTTCTTTAATTTGAATACAAACAAGCATAATTTAGAATTAAGGGGCTACTTTGCACTGAGATTTGCCTCCTTGCTTTGTTTTGCATATAAGTTTTTTCCCCATTTTTCTGTTCTTACTGTGTGTTTTTAGATTTTATAGCAGTGAAGGCAGGCAAAATTTTTTTGTCAGCCTCAGAGCCTTTGCATATATTTTATATACAAGTTATATATTACTGTAAGTGATACAGCTGGTTTTGAAGCAATTCCCTTTGGAATATTTACAGTTCAATAGTAATATCAGAGAGACCATAAAGTGAAGCTCAGCAAAAACAAAAGGAAACCAGGGATAATTTCAAAATGTAGAGACTTAGGAAGCTATGAATAAGCAGCAAGGTTAATGAAAAATAGACTAAGTATCCTTTAGTTTTAATTCTGGAAGATGCTATTAGTAACTTGTATAAAAGGAAAGCCATAATTTCCAGTATATTTTGAGTGCACTTTTTTTTTTTTTTTTTTTTTTTAGTTAAAGTTATTTTTCTACTGCTTTCTCTTGACAGTTCAGGTTTTCTTAAGCAAACCTGAAATAGATACATTGCAATCTGCCTACATTCTAGCTTTGAAACGTAAAGGTAACTTAGTTTTGATTGTCATCTGATACTATCCTTGTTGGTGGGGTCGGTAAGAGATGCTGAATTAAAGCAAATTTATTCCAGAATTTTTTGAATTTAAACTCTAAACATATGTTTACCTGAAATGACAACTCAAAATAATTTGTGGAGGGCAAAGAGCTCTATCTTTTCTGCAGTTCAAGAATGATGGATGCTCTTATTCAGCTGACCAAGTTAACAAGCAATTTCAAGTTTAACAACCAAAGAAAGGATAAGGGTTTCCTTTTTTAGTTTTCACTCTTCTGTTACTACTGTGGTATATTTAAGGGAAATACAACAGAGAATTTAATCAAAACACTGATTAAAAAGTGCATAATATTAATGTCAGAACAGTGTTTTTATCAGTTAATGATAAACTCAGAACACCTTCCTTAGTTTTATTAGGCTGATTGCAGCTAAAGGCAGTGCTAGACTTCTACACATTTAGGTAGCACATTATTATAGTTTAGAGAATCATTACTTTTTGCAAGCAAAATTTATTTTGTTTATTCAAATCAGATAAATGTTACGGGTATTTTATTCATCATTTTTCTGCTTATGTATATTGACATTTTTCACCAGATTCTTCCAGCGCTCCAAGTTGGGATGTCAAAAACTGTGCTTGCAGAAATGAAAGTATCCTCATTATGCAAATTTAGGTTCCACTGATAGGCATGTTCTGTTTTATAAATTACATCCTCTTGTCAGAAGTCAAATTGTATTTGAATAACTTCATGGAAATTGTCACCAAGATTTTAAATTGTGTGCCTTGTATGCCATTGTTGATTTAGTCAGTGAGTAAAAAATGGACATATGTTGATTTTTAAATATGTGCATGATTGTTTTGTCATAAATGTTATTTAAATGAAACCTAGATGCATATGTAATTTTTCATGTATATTTTTGTAAATTTTTGCATTATATAAATAATCTTAATGTTTATATTTAATAAAATATGTTAAACAGTATTAGTTGCTGTATATTTTAGTCCTAACAAGTTTGTTTCCTATAAACATTCTTGAAAAATTTCCTGTAGGGTAAAATAAATATACATGTTCCAATAAAAATATTAAAGCATAAAAGTTAAAATGAAAAGTGAACTTGAATTATGAAAATTGTTTTTATCTGCTATAAAAAGACTGCCTTTCTTATTTACATTTTCTGTAAAATTTACAAAAAACAAACACAAATATGTTTCACTCATAGTGTTCAGAGTATTTAGTGATACTCAAATATAAGTTCATTTCTTATTGTAAGATAAACAATTTAATTAAAAATATATTTTGACTCATTACAAAGAATAAACTGAGTTCAGAAAATAACATATTTGAATAATTTATAGAACAGAGAGGCTAATTTTAATTTAAAAAATAACGTATTACATTCTTATTAAAAAAAATATTTCAGTGAGATATAGGTTACCAGCAAAAACACGTCCTTTACAGAAGCTCATAGTTCAGTTGATCTTAGTTTTCAGAATGACCATTATTGCAGCTGGAGTAATCTTTGATGTTAAGAAAAGTGGAAAAATCAAAGTGAAGTGGTAAATCTGTTCATTTTTCAAACATATTAATCTTGTCAAGTTAATACATAAAATCAATCTTCGCATTTTTTTTCAGAGCCTTTTATTTCCTTTTATCCAAAATATGAAAGCACTTAGGAGGATAAAGAAATGTGGATGACTTTGGAAAAATGATCTGAAAGTATATTTTGTCTGTTGGTATTAAACAGGGACACAAGTAATGTGAACTGTGCATGGCCAAAACATGAATTACTTGTTCAACTATTGGAATTCATCGTATTTGTTCTGCTTATAATATGAATATACAGCAAATTTCTGGTACAGCTTTCTTAACAATTCAACTGAATTTCAAGCCCTGACAGTAACAAATACAAATTGCACCAGCCCAAAAAAATTGTTGGGGCTAATTTTAATATTAATGAATTCTTTACAACCTCAGTTCAGCAGTTTCGATTAAGCTTTAATTAGTAGCCAGAGGGGAATCCAAAACAAAAATAAGGAGTTGAATTGCTAATTAAGTTAGTTTGATGAGGTAGAGTTTTAGTAAAAGACTGGTTGTTGTTGGCTGTGCGGGTTCTGACAGGCTAAAAATACTAAAGATTATCATTATTGTAACTAACATCCTACGTTACCACCAGATTTCTGCAAGGAGCAGACAGTTCATTAGAGTACAACACTTTTGTGTGTCAGTACGAGAATTAAAGTCTTGTTAATAAGATAGCAGTGCATGGGAACCATAGACCAAGACAAGAAAACGTGGTTTTAAATTTGACTGGTGATAAATTATCTAGTTATTTGATACTCTGGTATGCATCTGAATCTAATGTGCATTTATTTGTTAGGAACTGCTTGTCAGTCAATTCATTTCCCAAACGGAATTTTGTTTATTAGGCTACAGGGCTTAGTGATTTTTCTTTTGACGTGTCCATCACAGTCACATTTTGCTTAATTTGCATGCTTTAGATATATGATGTTCACCCAAAAATTGTATTTAGTAGTGAATGTGTAGATGTGAGTAGGAGTGGTGTTAGATGCTCAACCTCCAGAATCTGCATGTCAAAGAAGGTAATATAAGAGAAATCTAAACCAACTTAGCTGAAGAAGCAGCACGGACTAAAATTATATAGCTATGTTTTTTCCCTAATGATCCCTTTTATAATCGGTTAAAATCTTGGCCAGCTTAAATCATTATCAAATGAATTTTTACACTGTCAAGTTAACTATTGCGTTCAATTAAATTTTTTTGACATTGTAAGTGTGCTACCATAGTTCCCAAAAGATTACTAATTATAACAACTAAAGCTCTGCAGTGATAGCAATTCGAGCAAACTGCACATAAGAAATGTGTTAGATATCTCTGTAAGGATTGTATGGAATGTCATTTGATTTCACTGTACTTTGATGTTTTCTATAATGTATATTTTGTCCTTTTGCTTAAGGTTTCAAAGCCTAGAAACCCAATAATGAAGGGATAAGGAAAGACAGAAAAATAAATTATATTGTTTCTGTGGCATTAAATATAAGCCTGCTATCAGAGCTACATAGCACTAGCGAATTGTAATCAGGTACTTTGACTTAACACTGTTTTGTTTTATAATAAGAGGGGTTGCCATATGTTGGAAGTCCTATCTGTCTGTGTCTTAGGGGTTTCATACCTCTGTAACAAATCCAAAAACTCATTTTATAATACCTTAAATCTACCCATTGTAATGTAGCTCCACTAGTGTAAATCCACATCAAACTTTCCTCATGAATGTAGCTAGAAGATTGCTTATATTATCACTGAAAGCAAGGGGAAGCATTGAATTAGGATGCAGAAGATAGAGGAAAAATAACTTTCACCAAACCTTCTTTTAATGCATAGTTTACAATTTTCTTTCACTCAGCATGAAACTGATTAAAAGCACATGGATGCCCCTCATAAAGAATGCTTTGCACAAATAGATGCATTGTTTAATACATTTACATCCTTGAATGCTTGGAATTTGAACTGTAATACAGCAATGTAGCGGCTGTTGGAAAAGAACATACGGTATCCACTATACATCTGTCTGAATATACATTACATTCCTCTGCTGTCTCACTCTCTCCCAGTTGCATCCAAGGATTCCCACTGGAAGACCGGAGCCTGTTACAGTAAACAAATTACATTGCTGGTATAAGCTATCAGGGGCACTGTTTCTGTCGGATGTTACACCAGCAGGCAAACAGGTTCACACGTCCAGCCCTAAGAGTAGATGTGTAGCTGCATGCAAGCTCTCCACTCAATACTTTATTGAAAAATGAAGCACAAATAAAATATTTTAGAAGAGTCATGATGAATCTGATTTTTGTTGTTTGGATGAATTTCTTCAGTGCACATTTATCACAGATCAAGGCTATTTTTTATTTCTTAGTTCACTCTTTCTCAAATACCAGACTGACATTTTTCCATGTGGTTCACTTACTATGTCAAAACTAAAAGAAAGATAAAATTAATAGAAGTACAACTCCCTGAATCGAATTGACATTCAGTGAACAGACCAAGAAAAGATTTCTGGATCAGTGAAATAAAAGGCAAGATCATTAAAAAGATTCAAAATTCCCCAAAAGCAGCTTGAAAGTTTAACCAAATGCTATATTTAGAAATTTTGTGTTCCAAATGTTTGTATTCGTATGCCAGTTTCAATACTGGTCTCTTTGCTGACCTCAGTGTAATTACTACTGACTGACAAATGTGGAAATGACAGAAGAATCACTTTCTATATGACAGAAAAAGTCCGTGAAAGTTGTATCATTGAAGGGCACCCAATTCCTGTCTATTAAATATTTTTCTGTCTCTGATTTTATTTTGATTTATTTTACAATTAAATGCAGACTATTCAAGTCCACAATGCTTGCAGTGGGAGCATCTTTTAATACACTGGAAACCAAAATCTTACAGTCACAGTGTACTAACCAGATGTTCAGTTTTATAAATGGAGCTAATGTAAAGCTGCTCATCATTTCAGCCTTTACATACTCAGGACAGTAAAAATAGCAATTCTATTAACAGAATTGATTATTTGTTTTGATATGAAATGTTAAATAAAAATTAATTGAATAGGTTAAGTCAAAATGAAATCAGTTTGTACTTGGGAGCTTCATGTATGTATGTGTATGTGCATGCATGTGTATATAGATGTCTGTACATAAACATATAAACATATAAAAATATAAATACATATGTCTTTATAATCCCTCTGAAACAATCTCCTTTTTCTCTACTCTCCAAAATTGTAATTTGTTCAGCAGACTTCCAGTCCTAGCTAGACATGAGTTTATGTGCCTCTACATGTTTGTCAATTCCCTGTGAGGGCACAGAGATAAAGGAGGGGGCTGCCTTTATATTATTTTGTTTGGAAACTTATTCTTTAATTGGTTTGCACATACAAGTTGGTTTTACATTGGTGACTTAGGAATAATTGTATAGCACCTAGCAGAAAGAAAATTTAGGATGAATATAAAGTAAAATAATCATAGAACTCGTAATATTCTGCTTGGCTGTGACATGTTCTCCATCAAAAATTAAGAGAAAATTAAAAACTACGCTACGTAAGATAATTTCCAGGTACACGTGAGAATCTTAAAGTAGACAATATTAAGATTCTTCCTGGATACAACAGATGTTGATTCCTAGTTTTTTATGTATATTTCCCACAAATATATCACCCACAGAACTGTGTGAAATGCATCTGAAACAATATTTTGGACGTAAGAGATACTTGAAAGCTTGAGAGGAAGATATCTTCCCAAAATTCTTTGATGGTTCTCATAGTCAATAAGCACTGTTCAGCAGGGACAAAAGGGTTGATGAGCAATCCAAACTGCCATTGCAATGACTTAATAAGACAATCCTGGAAGAAAGTAATCCATTAATTTAAACTGCATTCCTGTATATCCTGAAGCATTTTACTATAAGAACTACAGCACAACTGCTCAGCCCTATGTTCAGTTGAGATTGTAAAAAACTATAGCAAAAAATCCTAATTCAAAAGCAATAAACTTTTAAGAGCTCCATTGCTCGGTGGAAGATGCCCTGTGATGGCTGAAATTTGAAGACAGTACAAAAACTTCTACCAACCCTCAGCTGAGCAGAACCCTACAACCTTTCACAATTTAGCTGCACATACTTTTTTTTAGTGTTAGGTTTCTTTTAACTCACTGTTTGGATGAATAATAGGTATTTCTAGCTAGTGTGGATCTTTTCCCACAGGTCACCTCAAACACAAATCAGCTTTCTTCTAAACTGGCTTATTCAGAGTTTTCAAATCTCCACTCCATAGCACCCGAATCGCTGTTAAGCTTTCCATGAGAGCTTGCCAAACGTGTACAAAAGAATCGAATTTCTGCTCAGATTCATGTTCCCAGTGATTTGGTTGGAATTTGGGAATGTGTTGTAACAGTGTCCACTACAAAACTGATGTCTCTTCCCATATCGTTAGACAGATGGACAAGCTGGCAGACAGGACCAGGCTAGTTTGGGGGCAGGGACAAAAATAACACGATCATATTTCAACTCATTGTTCAAGTTTAATGAGTTCTGCCATAGCTCCAGCACTAGAAGGTTATTGTGAGGGAAAAACAAAGGGACCCTTCTTTTGTCTTTCTTCTCAAACTATCAGGCCCCATTACTGAAAATTAAGGTTCAATAAAATTCGTATTCAGAGATAATTAGCGGACAGCTTTGTGGTGAGGCGGATAATATGACCAAAGTGCTGGTTCACAGCAGTGTGTGCTGAAGTGTGAAAGAGCCAGTTCTCCGTTGCTGCTTCTGAGGTCATACCCCCTCATCCTGCATACAATGTGGCAGTCAAAATGCAGCATTCTTACCTGCTGTGATAAAAAATACACCAAAGCAAATAAATTATTTCAATCCCCCTCCCCCTCACAGTTTTTTTTTTTTTAAACAAAGCTAGATCATTAGTAATAAACTATGACTTCATTAGAATGTTCCACATAACAGGATTACAGAGGAACGTGTCAATAACTGGCAAAGGTTTGTCTTTCATTAATTAACACCTTTGTATGAATACAAACTTGCTATCCTCACTTTTTATAGGTGAAATATTACCATTAAAATTAGACCTTTGGCTTAAAAAAAAGTTATTGATGGTGTTAATTTGTACAGCTGAACATTTTCCAAATATTGTTTAGATTTGAAAAGAAACAAAATTTGAAATCAGGCAGCATTTCAGAAGGAGTGTTTTTCTCTGCACTATGGGAAAGGAAAGTTTCAGAGTTCTGCTCTTATGTACACGTATGTAGAAGTGTGTACATATGCTCATTCTCTCCATAAAGGAGAATATTTAAGGAAGTAACTAATTAAGTATTTGTTCTGGTTTTGTTGCTTAGCAGAAATGCACATTAACTACTTTTCCCATCTGTCAGTGAGGAAACAGCTCATAAGCTTAGGGACACTGTAATATTGCTGTTTATCCCGACACGCAAATGTCTATGTGGACGGACAGCAAAAAGCAAATTCTACCTCAAAAAGTAGAGTATTTTTTCTGAGGTAGAAACACAGTAATATTTATTTTTATCAGTTTCACCTGGCAGCTTATAAATGTCACTTTCAGCATTCACAAAGATATTCCTATCCTTAGTGGGATCCTGGCTAGAACTAAGTCCTTAGATACTGATCTTGTTTCACCACTGTCATATTTATTTGGATCACCAAATGATTTACAGGATAGATCCCATTACCAAAGGATGTGCAAGTGCTTAATCTCACCTTAGCTGAAATATCTAAGGGATGATCTAAAATAATCATCTCTTTTTGAGGGTCATAATATCTTCTGTTTTGGAAGCTTTGGACCAGAATTCTATGTGCTCTGACACAGGCTTTTCCCATGGAATCGTTCCCAAAAGGTATGAAACAGTTACATAAATCAAGACATCAATAAACTGGCATTTTCTCACCCCTTTCCAGGGGGTTTCTGGGAAGGTGGGTAGGATGATATTTGATGTGAGCTGTTCTCTAGGAATAACTGCCTATTTCCAAATACTGATGGGATTTTTGTTTTCCTAAATATCTTTTTATTTCACAATTCACTGCACAATAAGCATATTCTCAAAAAAACCCCAATAAGAAATATGAAATGAGGTCACATTTCTTTTCTGTTTGGATTAGGAAAAGGTAGTATACGGTGTTACTTTAAAAACCTGAATGGAAATATCCGAAAGCAATGTTGGATTTGTTATCCATGTCACAGAGACTTCCCATGAGATTAAACTTGAAAAATGATTTCAGATGATTTTGAACTCATTAAAGCACGTCAATTTTTTTTATCCACCAAAAAAATCAGTTTTATGATTGGTGAAGGAAAGAAGGTCTCCATCGCTGTTTTTCAGGAGGTGGCTCTGAAATTTCATGGACTTCAAGATTTTTCAGACTCTTGGTGTTTGGTTTTTTTAAATAACAGCTTGCTGTGGGAAAATCTCAGCACCCTGCAATACAAGGCTGAACTCTTACTGATTAGAGTGGAACCTGGTTTATTAACATTATATAAGGAAGCACTTTCATCTGCATTTCAGTGTGTAGTGAACTTAGTATGTGATTAGAAAAGGAGGATTAAGGCTGTGTCTACATTAGCAAATAATTCAATATGATAAGAATAAATCAGTAGATCAAAGCAGTCAATGCCGAAGCCCTACATCTTGCTACGTGGTTCAAAGTTTTCGCTTCCATCCAGGTTTAGTAGGATATCCTGATCTGAGCGTCCTCATTGCACACATGGTTCAAAGTCACCCACTCAATGTTCAAATGCTTATGGCTGCACTAGGGCATAAATGATACCTGGTGAACTTCTGAAGAGGAGAACCTCACTTTTCTCTGAAATCCATCTTGTGGGCATCTAGTTTGCAGAAACCAAACTAAACCACACAACAAAACAAAACACAGTAACATAAGAAAAACAAGGAACTGTAAATCAAAATGTGAGTATGATGGATCCTAAAAGTGTCTTCTAGCTAGATGAACACAGGGTATTGTAATTCTTGGATGTAAATGGCTCTCTGACCCCTGTGCAACTCGCTCAGCAGTGTACTATTCAGCCACCTTGAAACAAAGTCCTGCAGCTCCCCCTGCTCCAAAGCAAGGAGTCAGGCTGAAAACCCTCCCGCAGCTTGCTGCATACACTTCAGTAAGCCCAGCATTTCAGTTCAGCTCCTTGAGAAACATAAGAGAGAAAACACAGTACAGACTGAAGTCTGCAGGCATGTTAAATTTACCAGGGATTATGTGTTGGGTACATGAAAGTAAATTATAGAGGTCAGCAATATTCTGCCACCTTACAGTGGCATCTCAAGAGCAATTTCCAACACAGTGAGGCCCCCTCCTCAGTCCACACAGCACAAAGCCATGAACCCTCTGTACAATGCCTTTCTGGAGAAAGCCCTGTGACAAGCTGATAAGCCCTGTCAAGGAGTTCATAAATCATCAGTGATTATTAGTTCAGAACTGCTGTTCCTCAAACTTAGATATACTGCTTCTAGACCTGAACAAGTTCACCAGCAGTCATCTGGGGTGTCTTTGCATCCGTGCTGAAGATGTATTTACTGCCTCCTGTCAGTGCTTGAACTGCACCTTCTCCAGATCTCTAGGCCAATGATATTATTCTGCACTGTCTTCTTTTTTTGGAGATCTTCAAGCAATTCAAGCCAGAATATGGAGTTGTTTCTTGTAAGAGAGTGAAGCAGTTTTCTGACTACATGAGGACCAGCATTAGCTATGTTTGAATTGCAGTTCAACTTCTACAGGATTTTGGTGTTTTGATTGCATTTTTTTGGTTTTGGTTTTGTGGGGGATTTTTTGGTGTGTTTTTTATAGTGTTTTGGATTTTTTTTTTCAGTTGTTCATTCATTTCCAACAGCATAACCTCCCATAATACTTAATAATGTCATTGTGGTGGCTTTAAAATTTTCCAAGAGCTAGTGGGATCTGAGATATTTTGATATTTCCATAGTCCCAAGGTTTCATATCTGTCACTCAGTACTGGCAGCTAGTTTGTGTGATGAAAACAATTGCAATAAAGCATGTATAGATCAGAGCTGTGCTCCCCCTTGCAGTCATCTTCTGTTTGTTTTAACAATGATTACTTTAGAGTGAAATTTAGAAGTTTAGTCTCACTCTGATAGAAGCATTACCTAAATGAAACCATATCATTCTGTATATCTTTTAAGGATGAAGTGAGATTGGCAGCTATTTTATCCAACTGCTGTGCATAGTATAATATACTATTCCACAGTTTCTCAGTTGCTCATTCATTTGACACCAGTCAATTTTCATAAGCTGAAAACAGAACAAAGAGTACAAAATCAGGGTTCAAATCAAATTCCAAACAAAATCAACTGTGTTTTCAGAAAATTGGATTAAGCCTCAGTTTTAAAATTACATAAATTGCATTTACAATGAATGCTGAAAAATACCTGGTTTTACAAATTCATTTTTTCAAAAAAGGATGAAGAGAATTTTATATATGTATGTATGTTAAGGTTAGTGCACTGTATATCAGAAATAGGTCTGCAAGTCTGTCGGTGGAAAAGGGCTGAAAAATTCCACACAGGAACGCAAAATCTCTTGCAGCTGTGTGAATGAAAACCTTTTCTATTGCCTCTCTCTTAGATGCACTTTAGTTGTGGAACCAGGGGCTGCTTATCCCAGTCGTATCCCAGAGTTATGCCCTGCAAGACAAGGTGCACTCTGCATCCATTCCTACCCACCCCCGCTTCCACAGCTTGCTGTTTCTTCCTGCAGACAGCTAACTGAAAGCATACAGACTGGATTTAAGCCAAAGCAAAGTTAAGCCTCTCACTGATAATGACAACAGGGTACCAACATAATGTAGAGCTCAACCTACTATGTCAGTCGAGATTCCCCAAAAAATTTACAGAGTGTATTGGATCTGGCTGAGATGGAATTAATTTTCCCCACAGCAGCCCTCACAGTGGTGAACTTTGTATTGGTAGATAGAAAGGTGTTGGTAACACATCTACTCCTGAGCAGTGCTCTACAGCTCCAACATTCCCCCTGCCCCTGTAGACCAGGCTGAACAAGGTCTTGGGAAGGGACACAGCCCAGACAGCAGACCCAAACTGACGAAAGAGAGAGTTCATACCATATGACGTCTGCTCAGCAATATAAGCTAAGAGAAGGTGGATGAGGAGGGTAGGGAGGTGGGGAGTGGGCATTTGTTATTACCACATTTGTCTTCTAGAGCAAATTCTATCCATCCTGAAGCCCAGCTTCCTGGGAAGTGGCTGGACATCACCTGCTGATGGGAAGCAGAGATAAAAAAAACTTTGTCCTTTGGTTCTGTGTGTGGCCTTTGCTTTTGCTGTGTTAAACTGCCCTTATCTGGTCCATGAGTTTTTTTCAGTTTTATTTTGTCTCCACCCCATCCTGCTGAGGATAGTAGTGATAGAGGAGTTAGTGGCCATCTATCTAAGGCCAACCCATCACACAGCAAATCCCAGGGCAGATTAGACTGAATCTTCCTATATAGTTGATGTGCTGTAATGCGGTGAGGGGTCACTTCTTTAGCCACTGAAAACAAATCTGAGGCAACTGTTCTGCTAGATACCTTCAGTTTAGAAAGGCCAATCTTTTCTGTCTTACAGTAAGTGCTTGGAGACTGCAAATATGTCACTGCATGGTTTGACATTGGCAACTCTCCTGTCCTACGACGCACAGCTCACTGCATTTTGGGCTGCAGAGAAGCAGCACTAAATGTTCATGTTCTCTTTCCATGTTAGCCAGGATGCTGCCTTATCCTGTATGTTATGGAGCAGACCTCCACCAGAGGAGCACCTGACTTACGAAGGATACGTCCAAACTCCTGATACTTCACAAAGGTTGGTATACCCCCAAACTACTTCTGGCAAGCTGCTGAGCGCAAACCTGGATCCCAAACCTGTGGAAGGTTCTGCCATTGTCACTGACCAGATTTTCACAGAAAAGAAATATTTCAGATATTCACAGAATACTGTGAGTTGGAAGGGACCCACAAAGATCAGGGAGTCCACCACTGAAGTGAATGGCCCATAAGGGGATTGAACCCACTACCATGGTGTGATTAGTACCATGCTCTAACTAACGGAGCCAACCCATTTCATCCTTCTGATATGTGAATATATAGTCCTAAAACTTATGTTTTCAAGTGGGAAATGCCCTTTTTCTCTTGACTTGCACTCATGGTCTACAGGATGAACTGGCAAGTCTTCCCTGCAGCATCAAAGTCCTCCCACTGCAGAAGGACATGTGGAGTTTCCCTCATTTAGGAGTCCATGGTACAACAGGAACAAAACCATTGCAACCCTAAAGGGTACAGATAAATACTGATGTGAACAACATTTTAAGTAGTGCATAAAATCAATTCCTATTGATTAATATTAATTTAATAAACCAGCAATCAGTTGCTATTAAAGCAAGAAGAAAGCTAATGCCCTGTTTCTGAGTAAATTATACACTGTAAACAGATTCTGAGAGATGCAAATAGTGTCTGGCTTCACTTTTCTTTAGAAGGAGGCTTGAATGATAAATGTGTCAGCCTTACAGTATTAACATTTTTAAATATAAAGGTAGGTTATGAAAGAATAATGTCTGTCCGCTGGGATTACAGTCCACCCACTATCACAGTGTGTAGATGGCAGGTATCCCTTGCTAGCCTGGCGCTCGCTTTCAGGAGTTTGAGGCACCTGACTGCAGGGAGGGTAGGAGTTACTGCAGTCCTTGCAGAACAGATCTCTTTAGAACAGCTTGGGGAATTTGGTTATGTGAAACCGTAACAAAATTACCCTGTGAAGTCCTGAAAAAAGGTAAGGCAAAAATAGCTAGGGAAATGCCTTGAGTTACTAAAAAATTTAATTTACTATGCATTAATTATTGGTTAATTAAGTTCAGTATCTCTCTCGAAGTTTCACTGGCATTCAGATCTTTGGTGGTTTCGATTACTTTTGCTCACTGAAAGGAGAAGGGTGTTTTGAAAGATAAAGGGCAACACCATCTTTGTGCCACTGATTCTTTGTAGATACAATATAAAAAATTACTCTCACTGGAATTTTGGTTCATTTAGTGGAAACTTAAAGTTTGTAAAAAGATTTGTATTCTGATTAGTAGTTTGTTCTTTAAATTTTTGATGGAATGTCTGTAAACAGTTTATCTCTACTTTTTTTTTTTTTTTTTTTAATTTATGTTTAGCGAGCACAAACAGCACGCCAAGGCCACAGTCATGTTCACCTAGTGCTGGAAAATCTGCTGACTTTCTAATTGCCTGATTGGATCTTAAGGAATTACCTTTTCTCCTCAGAACCAGAGATGCAGGAAATGAAGATAAAAGGTAGTGTTTATAGTTATAAAATAAAATGAGCTGAAGAAAAGGAACAACAGATCACAGAACTATGATTGTGTCTCACTTTGTCTGAGATGGCAGACATCATGCAGCTTCGCAGGTGGCATCAGGTCTCATGTGTAATCATTGATTATATGAAGGCTGGCATTAATTTAAGACAAAAGAATAGCAAGTACTCTGCAGTGTTCTAACAGCTATCTAGTAGATACAAAGGTGTAAATACCAACACTCAATCTTGCAAGTTTTGACCTAACTCCATCATATTTCACAGTCATAAATAGAACTGCTGGTAAGCTGCAGCATGAGAACACTTCTCCTATGCATTTGCACAGCTGCTCTGACAGCTAGAATAGGAGGCCAGTAAATATTTCCCTTTTGCTACCATGTAAAAACAACTAAGAAAAAAGTTCCTTAATTTGGTTTAGTACCCTTGATTTCTTCATTCCTCAACAGAAAATAATTCAAAAATACAGCAGTTAAAAAGTCAATGGTATAAGGTTAACTTATTACTCCCATTTAGGGATAAAAGTATCTAACAAAAAAAAGTGGAACAAAGATCTTAAATTAGTATGTGATGCAGTGTAGAGTATCATTCCAGTTCAGAATATTCTATTTCTTGTGGAGCAGTTATTTGAAATAAACATGACAGTGCCAAGTTTCATTATATGTAGCCCTACACTGTGTCATTTTCTGTTCCATAACATCAGAGAAGTGTTCAAAAATCAGTACAAAATACATTGTTGTCTGAAGTCTTCAACTTGCCTGCCTGCATTTTAAGTTTATTGGGAGTCAATAGCTGGCCCAAGTAACATTTTGTATATCGGACTGTTCAGAACAGATTTGGAAAGCTAAAGTTCCTCTGTGTGTGCTGCTGCATGGGTCTGTAGCATTTTTAAGGCCTTTTTTTGGTTATTTTTGTCGGTCTATGGCAATTCATGAAAAGTAATAGTGTTACCTGAAACTCTGAGCAATGTGGCTGTTCTTAGCTCAAAACTGTGGGATGCTGTAATATTAGAAAGATGGTACCTGAAGACATTCCAAACTTGTGAAAAACTGCATGAAAATAGAGGCAGCTGGTAAATAAGAGAGGTGGAGCTACAACAAATACTTACAACAGGTAGCCTCTGCAACCTGAGCCCATGGGCTTCCTTCAAGGTACAAATAAAAAGTCCTATAGCCAGTTACAAAAACACAGTTCTAAATTAGTGTTTGCTGAAAACAAGCAAACTTATCTGATTAAAATTTTAAACTATCTAAGAAGCTTCTCTCTTAGTGTCTGCATGATATGGACTTCGCATTTATTTTTTTGTCTTTTTACATCTTCTCTTCACTGGGCAAAGCAGAATTTGCTGTTTCCACCTAAAGGTCATTAGTAGCCTGAAGGTCTATGCAAATCCTTCACACCAAACACTAATAATATTAAAATGGAATAAGTGATAAAAGAACCAAAAAAATTAAGATTAGAAACTACTCTAAGTAAAAAACATATGGGGGCTAGCAACTTGTCAATACAATGTTTTCTCTGTGGACAGTCATAACTTGTGTGCTTTTATAGCCAAGTTCAGAGTTGTCTTCAAGACCTGCAAAATCCTTCCAGGTGAGCATCACAGAAGTTCAGTTTGGATTTTACAATGTTTGCTTCCTGGTATGCGCCTTTGTCATTCTTTTTTGAAGACATTGACCATATGATGATATTCAAATGGCCAAGCGTTTACAGTTTCCAGATCTGCCAAATAGCGAATCAACCTTTATAATTAAAGGTGACAAGCTGACAGGGAAAATGAATGTAAAATTATATACGTATATGAATTTTTATGTCAGATTGCCGTCTGTGCACTTGTTTTTTCTTTGTCAATAGCCGAAGGCTCATTTCTCTGTACTAGAAGTGCATTTTATATCGAGGCCTTCAGACAGCTCCCCTTCGCCCTAGTGAATTTGCTGATTAATTTTGGATGCTCCTCTTAATTAACACCCCAAAGGAAGTCTAGATTTTCTAGCCTATATTCCATGTAAAACAAGTGAATCTGAAGAACAATGACCTAAGGAGACAGGCGCGCTCTGTCCGAATGACATTACAAGAACATTGAATATCTCACAAGTCAGGACCTGGTCAGGCAATGCCTAGGGAAAATGTAGGCCTTTAATCAGGGCAGAAATGAGATTCATATTAGTCCAATTTCATTTTCTTTATTGCTGACAAAGAGAGGCTGGGATGGATGCCACCTGACAGTTGAAACATGGTGCTCCTATGCAGGAGCGGGTGCCTCTGGCCTTGATTAATAATTGGTACCGTTTTGACTTGCGGGCAGACAAGTTGATGATGGATGAGAGAAAAAGAGTGAAGTGATTTATTATAAAATTAGGATAAAATAACGAACTGGCTAATTGCACACAAGCCTCATAAAATGTAGCTGTGGAGTCAGAAGTGCAATGCCAGGCAACAATAATTTCCACCTCAGTTTTCACAATGAGATCTTAAAGCAAAAAAAGATAGAGACAACTCTTACTTATGCATCTGATTTATGCAGAAAAGCCTTGCCCATTCTTCCACTTCAAGCAAATAAAATATTGAGTCTTGTATTTCTGTTTTTATCATAACTGTTGCACAAGAGAAGGGAACAGTAGAACTAAACAGGCCACATTAAACCAACTGTTGCTTCTCTATTAAAGCTAATAAAACCTTGTAGTTCTTGAATTTCTTTGCATACTTTATCAAGGTAAAAATATCTAAAGTTTTGAAACTGAGTTGCATACATGTTTAAATCAAAATTCAACTCAAAAATCAACTTATAAGCTCTATTGGCACCAGTAGAAGTGTTCAGCTCTCTTGATAGGTATCACTTTTCCAATACACTTTTTGGTGCTTTGAACTTCCAAATCTGTGCTCTGATAGCTATTTTAGATGCTGAATCATTTACTGCTTGCTATTTTATGCTGCATATGGCTATCTGAGTATAACTGCAGATTTAAAAAGCATATGTCATAATACCCATTCACTGTTTGGTAAAAATATTTATTTTGCTGTTGTGAATTAATGCTATTATATACATTTTTCTTTACAAGAAAATGCAATTGCAAATGCCTGGTCATTTTCTCTTGGAAATTTTGAAAGTCAAACCTGTTATAATTCCTTGAAAAGTTTTGGTTCTAGCAGTGCCAGTCAACACCCAGCTGCTTTTTTCTGCAAGGTCAACTATTAAACAAGCTGAAATTACTAAATTCAATACAACTGCAACAATATTGTCCAAATAAGATGAGTTCGGTCGTGAAACTGAAAATTAATGTACCATGAGGAGCTAAAATTTAATTTTCATGTAATTGATTTCTATTCTACTGCTAAAAGAAAAATGTGGCTATTTCTCCTTATATTCCACAAATTTATACAAACTGAATTTTCAGTGCCAATTAGAAGAGAGGATTCTCAAATGATAATATGCAAACACTTCATTTTGGCTCAAAAGCCACAGTCATTGCTTAAGAGCATAAAATTTTTTCTATGTCCCTAAAGAAAAGTAAAAATTGCATCCACTATTGTATCCTTTAGACAAATATTACAAAGTTTCGTAACGGATCTATTCTTAACTGAATACTATGCATAGTAATTTATTTTTTGTGGAGATCTGAGAAAAGTTAACCTGAATTAATTTCTAAAGTGAATTATTAAACTACATTAATTCCACGTGAAATTTTGTTTCTGAATTTTAAAGTGTCTTTAACATGACACAGCTTCAGCTTAAACTGAATTAAGACTGTTTTCAAATAATAGTATCCACCATTTACTGAAACACAACTTTAAATTCTTTTTAAACTCATGTCACTGTTTTATCTGGACTAACTGTTTCAAGAGTTTCCTATTCAAAAACCTTTTCACATTGATTCAATTAGAGTTTACTTGGAGAAAAAACATGCCAGGTGAAAGGTTAGTTAATAGAAAAATTACATAAGCCCCATGCTTTTTTGTCTAATTCCAAAATTATAAGATCTATCATCATCTCCACAAAAATCTGAAGGCTACATCCCATCCTAACAATAGCAGCACAGACTTGAGAAAAATACATATTGCAGTGAATGAGGAGATTAGATAGTAATACTGTCTGTTCTGGCCTTGCAAATTGCATTAATGTCTTCTCACCATCAACACATATGTTCTTTCAATATCTCAGAGGTTTGGGGTTTCAGAATTAAAGAAAATAATTTTAATTAACTGCAGTGCTTTTAAGACCATGAGGTAAATAATACTGCAAGGACCAACTGAGCCCCATCTGCTGTGAAAATGGCACTCCTCTATCATCCACACTGTAAGAGGTGTTCGGGCCATCATGTCCCTTGCCTGTATAAGTTTGGTGCCAGGCATGAACTAACTCTGTATCTTTGCTACCTTGCTCTCCTCCCTTTGCTACCACTGGGAATCACGCAGAGCCGAGGCTGGCCATTTCTCCATGCTGCAAACATGAAAGCGTGGGGGTGGCATCACTAATGTCTGGGAGTCTTTTGGCTGAAACAATAACATAACATCAAAGGTTAGGACAGCTGAATGCTTACTCCCAGATTATTGAAAGACGTCTGAAAGCGGTTTCAAGATAAGAAGGAACACTGAAGTCTATTTCCTCTGCAGAGAGAAAATTAGAAAGACAAAAGCCCAACTAAAACTGAATCTGACTACTGTCACAAAATATAGCAAAAAAGATTTTTACAAATACATTAATAACAAAAAGAGGGCCAAGGAGAGCCTCCGTCTTTTATTGGATATGGATGGCAACATTGCCATCAAGGATGAGGAAAAGGCTGAAGTACTTAATGCCTTCTTTGCCTCAGTCTTTAACAGAAAGATCAGTAATACTCAGGGTACTGAGCCCCTGAACTGGTAGATGGGAATGGGGAGCAGAATAGACTTCCTGTAATCCAGGGGGAAGTAGTTGGTGACCTGCTGAGCCACCTAGACACTCACATATTTATGGTGCCAGATGGGATCCACCCAAGGGTACTGAGGGTGCTGGTGGAAGAACTCACCAAGCCACTGTCCTTCATTTATCATGAGTCCTAGTTAACCATGGAGGTTCCAGACAACTTAAGGCTAGCCTGTGTAGCACCCACAAGAAGAGTTGGAAGGACAATCCAGGGAACTACAGTCCTGTCTGTTTTACCTCTATGCCAGGGAAGGTTATGGAACAGATTATCTTGGGTACTTTCATGGAGAAGCTGGATGCTCATGGCTTGGACGGGTGTACGGGGCAAAAACATGCCTGGATGGCCAGGCCCAGAGAGTGGTGATGAATGGTTCTACATGCCACTGGCAGCCAGTCACAAGTGGTATTCCCCAGGTCTCAGTTTTGGAGCCAGTTCTCTTTAATATCTATATCAATGATCTGGACAAGAGGATTGAGTGCACCTTCAGTCAGTTTGCAGATGATACCTTGTTGGACAGGAGTGTTGATCTGTTGGAGGGCGGGAAGGCCCTGCAGAGGGATCTGAACAGGCTGGATAGATGGGCCAAGGCCAAATGTATGAGCTTCATCAAGATGAAGTGCTGGGTCCTGCATTTGAGTCACAACAACCCAACGCAGTGCTACCAGCTTAGTGCAGAGTGGCTGGAAAGCTGCCCAGTGGAAAAGGACCTGGGGGTGCTGGTCAACAGCAGCTGAACATGAGCCAGCAGAGTTCCCAGGTGGCCAAAGAAGGACAATGGCATCCTGGCTTGGATCTGCCAGGAAATAGGGTGGTCAGCAGGACCAGGGCAGTGACCATTCCCCTGTGCTTGGCACCGCTGAGACTGAATCTCAAATCCTCTTTTCAGTTTTGGGCCACTCACTACTAGAAGGACATTGAGTTGCTGGAGTGTGTCCAGAGAAGGACAAAGAAGCTGGCAAAACCTCTGGAGCATTAGCCCTATGAGGAGCGGCTGAAGGAGCTGGAGTTGTTTAGCTTGGAGAAAAGGTGGTTGAGGAGAAACCTTATCACTCTCTACAACTACCTAAAAGGAGGTTGTGTTGAGGTGGGCCTTCGCCTCTGCTTCCAGGCAACTAGAGATAGGACAAGAGGACATAGTCTTGAGCTGCAACAAGGGAGATTCAGATTGAATGTTAGGAAAAATTATTTCAATGAAAGAGTGACTAAGGATGAGAACAGGCTGCCCAGGGAAGTGATGGAGTCACCACACCTGGAAGTGTTCAAAAAACAAAAGTAGACATGACACTTCATGGTATGGTTTAGAGGGCGTGGTGGTATTCGATCAAAGGTTGGACCTGTTGATCTTGAAGGTGTCTTCTGGCCTTAATGATTCTGTGATTCTATGATTCTGCTTACTGTTTTCTTGAGTCTTGGTTTCAGGATTCAGACACGAGGAACATGTCTGTACTGGAACTTGTGTCTGCCCACTAGCTTTGCCATAGGTAGCTAGAAAAACAAAAGGAGATCAAATCTTGCTGGACCTGGAAGGAAGTGAAAAAATTAAAGAAATGTGATTTCTTCACACTGTTGCATTCAAGAGCTGTCTGTAAGAAGTGTAAGTGGAGGCCCTCAAGTGTGATCTGGGCTTTGGGCAACCAAATTGAAGAACTAGAAATTAAATTGTGAGTTAGATAGATTTTGTTCAAGCAGCTTTTTTGCTATACCTGGGGCTTCATACAGAACTGAATTAGTCCAAGAAGAGCAAATTAAATCCCATGAATGTTACCCATTTCTAAATAACTGAATTTATCTTACTGAGAAGGCTCCCAGCTGCTCACCTTCATATACTCCTGTTCCCATCATGACACTGCAGTAGCTCTGGGATGTGAGCATCATGCCATTGGCATAATAGACCTTTAGATCAGTATAAGATTAATCTTACTGCAAAAATCTTGAACTGTGTCAGGCCTGGATCTGTATCTAGTTCTGTGTCTCTCAGAAGAGTAACTTATTCTTAGCAGTTGCATTTGAACTGTGTTTTGTGTCAATGTGGGATAAAGAAACAAGAGGCCTGCATGTAATTTGGATTTTTTCAAGTATCTCATTTCAATGTAATGTACTGTTGTGTAATTAAGCCAGTAAGTCTATATGACCAGCCCATTTCAAAACTTGGTCTGCTATCTTTAGTCAGTGACAAGTTCTGGTTTCCATTGCTTGTTCAGAGATGATAACAGTGTGATTTACAGGTATAAGTAACAAATGAGATCAATTAAAAAGACTAAGAGCGGCACCTGTCTTAGTGTAGGGTTGCATTAAATGATTTCCACATCTTTGTTTCCTGTAGGACCCCGCATTTGCAGCCTCTCTTCAGGAAGGTTAACAATGGGAGAGTTGTTTCTTAATGCTCATGAACCAAGAAAGCGGCCTTATCCTGCGGCCCAGGGATATGATTATTATCTCTGAGTGAAAACAACAGCCGTATTTTTCAGCTCTGTGTGTACAAATGATCCCTGTGTTTCATACAGTCCTTGACTAGGCCATCTTGGATTGCCCAATTTGTTACAAGCCTGTATTGTGAGCTGTCTTAGTATAGTAGAGCTGACCTCACAGTCAGATACATGTCCCTCTTTCTTTGTGTATGTCTCAATATTTAGTATTCTTGTAGACATTTATAAAATATTTCAAAGTTTTTGCAGTCTTAATAAATTTCCAAGTAATCTGATTTTTTTTTTCTAATAATGGCAGGAAAAGTACGTAATTTTAAAATTAACAGAACCAGACTTGTGATATTTCTATTCCTTCTATCTCTGTTACTGTCTAATGAAATTTAACAATGATGTTATGAGAGGCCATATTAATACAGAAACTCCTTAAAGACTGAGCTCAGCATGAATGATGAAATCTCTATTTTTATTATTCCAGTCAAAAGCTTAGAGGTACATCCACAGTTTATTAGAGTGTGTGTTTCTTTGCACACTGGAGCCTTAATCCAGTTGACTGGTAAATATTTGTCATACAACACCATTCCAAGGCAAAATCATGGCTGGAAGTCAAAAATCCACTCTTTTTATGACAGCTTCAATAAGAGACATCGAGGCATCCGAGAAGCCAATGGAGCTGAAAGGGATGTGGACTACTCAGATTCCTTGCTCTCTATTGCTTTTATAATAACAGAGTCTCCAGTGTTGCATAGTGGAACAATCCCCTTCATTACTTGGCCCTGGAGTTCAAGCTAAAGGATAATAGTGCTTCTCCTCTTGGTATATATATTCAACGTCTTGGGGACTAGTGCTTCTTTGTACAGTCTTCCTCCCAAGTCAGAATTATTCTGTTCCAACTGTTTCTTCTCTACCTTTCAGATATGTCTGGCTCCTCTGAGGCATGATCAGAAGCTTATACTTCTACTAGCATAGTCTTTCACACATTAATACAATATCATCTCATTAGAATGGAAATTCTGAGTGAGGAACCCAATGCTTGATCTCACAAACCAGTCCTTACAATGTTTGAAAGAGAAATTTCAGATTTTGCGCTGTTGGTTTACTACGTAGCTTCAAAGTGGTGAGTATCATTTGTGCCCCTCGAGATCTTCAGTCTAGATATAACTCTTCACAAGAAGATTAGGCTGGATTGGTGAGTAATTAAAAATATGTAAGCTAAAAATGTTTAGATTACTGTCTTATAGGAAATACACCCTGAGTTAATACTGGAGGATTAATATTCCTGTCATATTCCTCCTGAGAACCATCATCCAAATAAAAAGAACAGGTTGAATTAAATCCAAGAACTAAGTGAGGTGAATTACCTTTATATTTCTAGAGCTATTCCCTGTAAGTAATGGTGATCACATACACTGGCAAAGCAGACCAGGGGAAATGGCTGTGCTGATGTCCATAGTGTGCTGTGCAGGGAATAGGGAAGCTTCTTAAGTAAAGGTCTGTTGGTCTATTCACGATGATGAGTTTTCATAAGAATTTACTCACTTACTATATGTTGGACCAGTTTGTGTATGCTATTTGCACTGCAGTTGTAATTCCGTGCTTATTTGCACTCTGCGGACTCATGTGTAAACGTGTGTGCAGAATTACTGTGAAACAGGCCTGATCCATGAAAAACATTACAAATTTATGAAGACAAGCAGAACAGGAAAAAGCAATTGGGTGAAATATGATGAAATATATCATGTCTTCTGTTCTACTTCAAATTGTACATTATATAGTCACTCTTTCTCTGAGAGTGATGGAAATATCCTCTCCTAGAGGAACAAATTCTGGAAAGGATTGCAAAAAATTATCAGTTGCCACCCAGTTTTCCAAATTTCCAGAAAGATTCCTAACATGTCCCTGATTTTTAATGATACAGACACCTCCTGAGAACTAGGTCTGAAGGCTAATAGCTCATTTGCTGTTCTATGCTGAAGAAACATTTTATATCACTCAAGTGGGACTGAATTTTAATCAGAAACCTATATGTGAAATTCTCCAAACCCCGTTAAAAACCTTTGTGGTGTCCCAGCACCTAGGTTTCAAATTTTTATACGTATCATAAATTTAAAATGCTTTTTATGTTCAGTTCTATGGAGTTCCTACATTTATATACCCTCTTTTTATTTAACGAGCTGACAGAAGATATTCCTTGTTCTAAAGAGTCAGAGATGTTTTAATTAAAGTATTCAGTTAAAATTCTCCAAAATAAATTGAATTGCTGGATATGGCCATGCTTGATGATTACAGGTAGCTGGCCTCTCACGGAACTGCTGTGAGTTATTCTATAAGGTATTCTTTAGTTATCATTCAACAAACATTATTATTATCATTTGCTGAATTATATAAAGCTACCTTCAGGCAGACTTAAATTGTGTTTAGTTTTTAAATAGAAGGTATTAATTGCACCTTGTTCTTTCTGTAATTTACCCACTTTCTCATGTTGCATCAACATCCTTCCAAGAGATGCTTATTCTCTTGGAGAAACTTTTCTAAAGAAAATCTCCAATTATAGAGGAGATTTCTTGGCAGTACACGCTATAAAGACATGAACCTTTGAAAGAGATTGAGAGGTGTAATAAACAGGGTTATGACAAATTCCAAAAGGAGACCAGTAACATAAAAAACCCGAACAAATGCCTGCTGTTAATGCAATTTGTGTGGCTGAGTGTGTGTTTATTAGGAAAGGTAGATTTATTATGAGAGAAGGGCCTCAGCAGGGAGAAGGTTGCCCTCTCCTAGGATTAGCTCTTCATGGTGGTCCAGGAGTGGGGCTGCACCACTGGCCAGAACTTGCCCTGCCAACCCATCCTGTGCTTCATCCTGCCCCAGTGGGCTCAGCAAACACATAAAGCAGAGGCCAGCCCTGTCCCAGAGAGGCCACTGACTGAGCAAATCAAATTTTTATACCTTGAAGCGTAAAATAGCGCCCCTTTCCAAGAGGAAACATCGTGTTCATTGTCTTGGTTTCCACAGAGCTAACAATTAAGATTTCCTACAAGTTAGTGCTGAATACAAAGGGATGGAAAACACCTCTGCGGCAAGTGAGCACTGAACTTTGGCCACTTACTCTGTGACTTAAAGCACCAGGGGCTGCCCCACCACTTCCCTTTGTGGCTCTGTTTGAATTCAGTTGATTAATGTTATGTGTGCACATCTATTGAAGCACTGCATTTAAAAGGATTGTTTACCATAGCCTTGTAATCAACCTGCCTTAGCAGTACCCTATTACCTGTGATAACAGGGCTGCTGCAATTTGGATCTGAAAGAAAACTGCCTCAGATGGGCTCTCGGATGCTTTAGTGCTAGTAGGCTGCTGCCCTGTTATCTTCATTTGTAATTTGTTTTCAAGAACAGTGATTTACATTTCAGTTGGATTACACCTTTTAATGTATCACAAATGTAAAGTGGCTGCAGTGAAAACTCACATCTCCACTAGTTTTCAAATGATACATTTGAGGCTTCAGTGGAGAGGATTACGATTACAATTAAAATCAAAAGCTTGCTCATTCTTTTAATGACATATGCTAACCCTTTGTATACTAAGAAGCCTATCATGATGCTATACAATCGTGATTTTTTTTTGGATATGAATTAGCTGCATGTGTTCTGCCTTATCATCCACTACACACAAATGCTGTTCTTCTGAAAAGGAACAGAGACTGCACAGTGTGTTCAGAGGACAACTCACCTTGACAAAAATACAGAAGAACACATGAAAAAGGGATACAGATTAAAAAAAAAAGCCCACTGGTGGAGTTTGGGGTTTAGGGGGAGCAGTTTATGGTGTTTGGTTTTTGGGGTTTTTTTAAGTGGAACATATTTTAGTAACAGACTTCATTTCCCTAGTATTTGCCAAGATACGTAGTTACAAAGACATTTATTGAAAGCATAGTTGTATATATGGATGAAGTGTAAAACATTTATCAGTGGGGTATTTTTCTTTGAGTGAGCGTTACATGAGCAGAACAAGGCTTGTTGGTTTTGTTCTTATTTGTGGGGTTTTTTCCTTTTTTTAATCCTGTACTTTTCTCACAGCAGTAAATTTTCTTAAATCTAAATTTATTTATTTTCATCAGCAATTCACAATAATTTTTATCTAAGGCTTCTTCTGTCACTTCAGAAGGATTTGCAAATAACAGTTATTTTTGTTCTTAATTTGGGTCTTACTGTGCTATTCTTGGTCTAGAAAATGATTGAAAATTCTTAACTTAAAAATTCAGATTTATGGTGAGATTTAAACTTACTCAGATTATGCATGGCACAAATATCTTGGGGGCAACCTTTTCTGCAGCGTTCAAAAGCTTCTGCTCCAAGCCAAAACCTTTCCTGGGCTCAAGCAGCCTAATGGTTTATATGTACCCTATCCTCTCTGTTCCTACTTGCCACACTGGGATCATCCCAAGCACAGGTTCTTGTCTCCTTGAGGGGTTAACCTTTGTCCCAGGGCAGAAGACATTCAGACTCCACAGCAATGGGCTGAGGACTGTCGATAGCATGTGCTGCTTACACTCCACAGAGGACTATCAAACACCAGCCACCCAGTGGTGTCATGATGAGAGCCCGAAGTACTGTCTCCAGTGAGGGGGTGAGGAACTGGGGAAGGGATGAGTGTCATGGTTAAATAGTGAGATTTCAGCAAACCAAATAAACAGATTATTTTTTTCCTGTTTGTGAAATATAACTAAAAATCCTGGAAGGCACCAGTTAGTAGCCCATGTAAGAACACATTCCCAGGCTCTGATACATTAATTTCTTCTGCCCTACAACTCAGCAGAACTCATGGCAATGCATACTATTTCATGGGTAGAGATTTGAATGCATTGTAGGAAAGATGGCAAGGATCTCTCAGTTACTCCTAAGCAGTCTGGAAGAAGCTGAAAAGATTCAGGCTATTCTCTCAAAATTTCCTGAGTTTATGAAAAAGTATATTTTACTAAAGCTAGATAGCTATAACCATGAATAATATTTAAGACTGAATCAAATGTCTCAGTCAAGTCGAAGTGGGTTTCATATCAATCATTCACAATATGATAGATTAAACAACCGTTCTTAAATGAAATCTTGGAAACCAAAACTTCTCGTTCAACATTCACGGAAGAGTAGGTGGGATTCCCTTCACTGAGTGAAACCCTCTGAAGGCAAATGTCTACTGAAAGTATGTTTTCAAGGTTTTCTCTATATTTACTGAGAAGAGTGGGAAGTCATGCTGACCTGAGGATTTCTCATACCTAGCCTGACCAACATTTGGTGAAGAAGAAGTTCCTGCCTTAATGGTAGACCTAAACAGAGTTTGCAAACAGCTCACACACAGCAGTCACACACATTTTGGCAAAACATGTTATCTTGATGTTTCTCTCCACCTACTCATGTCATTTTAGTCTTCTGACTAAATTCAGTATTAGTTTCCTTCAGGCAAGCCTTTCTTCTGATATAAACTGTGGTATTCAACAGCATGGGAAGGGCAGATGAAAACAGATTTAAAACATCATCTCACAGATTACCTAAGAATCATACAAAATTAATGAAGACATTCGATTTTGCTTTTTCTTTTCATGTAGATATTCTTAATTCTCATCACAAACAGTGTAAAGGAACCTTAAACCTGATGATCAAAGCACAGGGAGTGATTTACAAATATCATTGAGGTATTTCAAGAGAACTGAAGTTCAAATACCTCATACTCTTAATCTCTGTGAGATGATTTTCCAGTTGTTCTGCAATGAGGCATCAGAACCAATGACCAAAATACATCAATGAACAGGCAGCTCAGCCTGACCCCGTGGCAACAGTTCAGAGTGTTAGACAAAAAACCTGTTGTTTCAAAAGTAACCAGAAGTAGTTTTAAAGTTAGTCTGAGCTCTAAATTATTATTTTTAATTTTTTCCTTAACTAGGCTTTCCTCTTTTTTTCAATTGTCATATCTTTGTACTTTGATTTAGTTTTGCAGTAATAGCTTTCATCATTTTCTTTAATTTTTAGTTTATGAAGAAACATGTACCATTTCATAAAGGGCCTTAAAAACATGAATTTGATGATCTGTGATAATCTGTACTGGATTATCCAACCTTTCTCAAAAGAGCTTGGAGAAAGAAATCACAAAAAAGCAATCCCAGACGATTCAGTGAAAAATGTGACTTTGATTTCCCTGAAAGCTATCTTCACATGCTCATCTCATGTCCTGTGTCATCTTTGCCAAGTTAAAAGCAAAGAAGTTCTGAAGAAGTAGCTCCTCTAAATACCACTGCAGGGGTCTCCTTCCCATTACTCATTGTTCTTCAGGTAGGGAATCTTTAGTCCTGCCCTTTTGCAAACTTGGAAGGATCTTTCACAGTTTTACCTGTGAGGGATGATCACCTGCATACAGGGCCTGCTTCTTAGTCATCACCTGTGTCCTGACTTGACTGAGGCCACAATGATTTTCCCTTTGAACATTTGTTCTGTTAGAGTAGAGAAGTTCTTGGAGGAGATGAGATGAGTTGGTTGGAGCATGGTGCTAATAACACCAAGGTTATGGGTTCACTGTCCATATGGGCCATTCACTTAAGAGTTGGACAAAGTGACTCTTGTGGGTCCCTTCTAATTCAGAACATTCTGTGTTTCTGTGATTCTGTGAGAAAATAAAATGTGGTTATAGCCTTGATGTATTCATTTCTAAGTCTGATGCCACTCTTGACATTGACACCAAAAGAAATGAGAGGTACTCTGTACAGTACAATTTTGTGAATAATGAATGTTTTCTCTTACTGGTGGTCCTGAAAAAAAAACCACTAAAAAGGCAGAAAGTTGTTATGGCTTGTGTGATCTCAGAGGAGGTTTTTTTTGAAATCAAATAAAACTTGCACTGAATATGAGACTTGGAGTTAAAATAACAGTATTTGGCTTAATTTTTCATAATTTTTAGAGATATTTCAGAAAACAGTCACTTCCAATTAAATAAAATGGTTTATAAATATGATAATGATTGCTTTATTTGGAGGATTTATCATTATTATTTTAACAGTGATGAAGATGAAACAAAGATATTTTTTCAACCTGACTCCATGTTTCACCAGTAGACAAAGGTTTTACACAAGATTTTTCACAAGAAATTTTATTCCATTTCAAATAACCAGCAATTCCCTGACAGACTATTTCTAAAATTGTAATCAGTCATTGTCCCTATGATTCAGAAGCTACTCTGTTTTGATTGCCCCATTTCAGGTAAAAAAAAAAAAAAGTAGTACCCATGTTGCTCCAGATGAGAAAAGGTCATATTCCTAATGGAACCGAATATAAATCCAATATGATTTTCATGTTACACATTGGATCATTAGCTACAGATTTATAGGGAGACAGCTAATATATTAAAGACTGTGACATAGTTCTCTTTCTCAAATGCACCTAATTTTTGAAGTTAGGCAGCACTAAATTTCTTCTTATAAGAATATCTAAAGTATTTTTCTTTTATTGGTTCCTTCCTTTAAGTGAAAACTGCAGAGCTGATGAATATTTCATGGGTAAAAAAACACCTGCAAGAAAAGGTTTTACCTAAAAATCTTTGGGGAAAGGGAGAAATGGCAGGAAGGCACTGTAAGGACAGTTCTTTTAAGAAGTCTTTGGAAAAGGGTCTCCATTTCATTTTCCACATCAATAACACCTCCTTCACCCCTTAATACTTTCTTCCTTTCATTTTATTCCATAATAGTGTTCAGTCATTTTTGTAGTTTTCTTTGAATTAAAGAGAGTCTCCTGAGCTGGCTAAATAATTTTAAAGCTTAAAAATTTAAATAGAAAATTCTAACTAGGTAGAAAAAAAAAAAGGCATCCAAATATAGTGGCTGTAAATTTGTACAAATCTGCCATACCAAAACAAGAATTGCAAAAAATATTCAAATGTACATTTTAAATTGATTTCTTCCATAATCTACTGTTCAGTCCTAATAGACTTCTCTCCTGGATTTCAAGAACACATTTACACTGAGAAGTGGCAAGGATGATAAAAATACTTTATTTCACTAAAGACTGTCCCCTTCCAGACATTAGATGAACACTCATGACCAAAATATGTAGAACTCTCTTCTGAGAGTTCTGATGATTGCTAATAGGCAACAATGACAAAAGATAACCGAAAACCAAAAATACAAACGCAAGAAAGAAAAACCTATAAAATCTGTTCAACCTGTTCCAAAGAAAACGAAGAATATAAATCACTCAGTAAAGTCCATTAAGAGCTCTTGTTCTTATATAGAATTTTCTTAGGTAGTACAATGATTAGAGAAAGCATAAAACCAGAGAAATGGAAGGAGTAAGAAAAAAAAATCCAAATCTAATCCCCTCATTTACAAGTCATTTCATTCAGTCTTCCTTTGAAAACATTTTTTGTCATTCTTATCTCAGGCTTGGGTGGCACATGGTGGAAAGCAGCTGACTGGCTTGTCAGACAATGAGAAGTCCAATATTCAAACTACAAATTTATACTTACAACAACAAAAAACCCCCCCTAGTGTACGGCAACACTACTAAGCTTTTTACTGGATGTAATAAAAGCCTACATAAAAAATCTATAAGGCTTAAGCTAACATTTCTCACCTATCTATGCATGCTTATGCATTAGATGTTTAAATACCTGAACTTTGAATGTCTAGGCTAAGCTCACTTTTTATTAGGCTTCTTGAGGTAACCTTTGTATTCTAGGTTTGCTTTTTGTTGTGGTTTGGATTTTTTCCTTTTTCAGATAAGACTCCCTCATCCTAAAAGCATGAACCACCTTTTTGTTTTCCCAAATGTGTCACCTTTCATTTTACTGCAAAACACTACTGCTGTGTAAGTGAGCCTGAGTGTACAATACAGATCTCCTGCTGGAATGTCTCTTTCTTGTTTAGCATGCCACAGAAGCTCATATTACCCGTAGACTTCACCAGCAAGAACTTTTTATTTATTTCCAGATAACCTTTTCTGATATCTCATTTGTTGAGTGTTTAATGAATTTACTTTGTATAGTGCCCAAAGGAAAATATTTTAGAGATATATTTCAAAAATTCAATGATGTTGGTCAAACATTGAATCAGACAGTTGTATCAGATTTGTGTGACATGACCTTTTTTACATAAATCCACCTTGTCTCTCATTAGGCTACTAACTTTTACTTCATTCCCAATTGCATCTCTGCCTATACTGTTCATGACTTAGGTTGTGATCAGTCAACCTAATGAAATGTGTAGTGTGTTAGATTGTTCAACTTAATTTTTTAAGGCACTGACGGAACACTTCTGTTGTGCCACATCTCTCTGAATTTCCTCCACCATTCCAAATTGTTTTCAGAACCAGTATATCAGAAAATACATTTACTAGGATTTCAGTATTTATGAATATAATTTAAGTGGTTTTATAAAATTGGGTATGCCTTTTTCACCTGATAGGGATTTTGTTTCTTAAAACTTTTATTTTCTGAAAATTACTTTTTTAATACAGTTACAAAAACTGTATACTTACAGTAAGGTAGTAACAATCTATCTATATCTGCAGCAGAAATATTTGAAACTTTGGAAATTATTTTGTCTTGTATTTTCGTGTTTTTTTTTTTTTTTAATGGATATTAAGGACAGAAACTTAAGTTGCACATTAAGGTTAGCCTTTTAAACTTTTAAAAATTGGAATATGGAAAAGATTACCTTCTTAGTGCAGTCTTTTATATTCTGCTTTTCTTTGTAAGTATATGTCTTACCTTTAAGTGTGGTAAAATATAAGGTATATCATAAAATATTCAGTATGGCTGAGATAATGTTACCACAGGAAATGTTATTTCCTGGCTTTCAAGTGCTTGAAATTGTCACCTTCCCAACACATTTTCTTTATGTATGCAGTTGCATTCTTATTTGTTCATTTTTGTACCTCTGAGTACCCAGTAATGTGCTTGGACATGAACAGATATTAGAAAAAATTGGACAAATATTAGAAATTCTTTTCTGACTGAAAGAGTGGTTAGGCATAGGAACAAGTTGCCCAGGGAGGAGGTGGAGTCTCCATCTAAATGTGGTACTTGGAGATACGGTTTATGGATAATTATGGTGGTGCTGGGTCGATGACTGGACTAGATGATCTCAAAGGTCTCTTAAAGGTCTCCGTGATGATTCTGTGATGCTGTGAAGAAATGAGGGTACCCACTGAAGTGAAAAGTTAGAAATCTACTTTGACTTCTGGAGGTACCAGTTCCATACCAGGGTTTACTTGTACATTTCACCATTGTCTCTTCAGAGCCTCATGGTTTCATGAAAAATAAAGGTGACCCAGCGTTTTTTTGGTGCTGCCATCTGATTGGTCTGCTGAATGTCACTCATAATTATGATGCAAGAATATTACTACCTTTTCAGTTTTGCATGGTTGTTTATGAGGCTTCATTCTTGCATAGCCTTTTGCTGCAGATGTTAGGTACATACAAATGACTGTACTGAACTGAATATTTAGGAAGGAAGAGTTAAAAAAAGGCTTGGATATACCACTGTGACTTCACTGGTGGGGCTGGAGCACTTATGTCATATGGAATCAGACAACAACCCAGGCTGGAAGGGACCTGCAGAGATCATGTGGTCCAAACTTTTGTGGGAAAAACGAGAGGCTGTGGGAGATGGGCTTGGCAGGCCTGGGGAAGTGACAGCTTTGGAGGCAGTTCATTATTGTTTTCAGTTATCAAAATAGAGAAAAGCGAACCAAATGTTCCTTGCTGTTGCACAGCTAGAGGAAGAGAAGCGAAGGACACATACTTTAAGATGGGAGTTTCCCACTGGGTTTAAGGAAAAACTTATTCCAAGGAGTGTGGTGAAACAGACACACCATTATAGATATAACTCATCTGGACAAGTCCCTATCAACCTCCTCTACAATTGAAATCACTACTGTTTTGAGTAGAGTGTTGGACTAGATGACCCATAAGGGTCTCTTTTAATCTGTATAATTCTCTGGTTCCAGAGCTGTACATAACCCAGTGGAGACCTGAATGGTTTGAAAGATCAGGCTGGTCAGCTGAAAGGAATTTGCCCTTGGGGTAGCCCACACACAGACCATAAGTTACATTTCCTTTCAGGATTTGGGTGCAGGTTAGGTAAGGAGGAGGCTTACTTTTTCTGTAGCAAGCCTCTTAGGCCTCCACCCTCAGTTTCTTCTTCCTGCTTATGACCCTTAACTTGCCTTTTGCTGCATATTATAATTCAGTTCTGCATATACTTTTCTCTTTATTCCTTCTGTTGATGAATCACCTCTTCAGAGTCTCCAGGACTACTCACTTGAGTAAAATTTTTAGGACATGATTGAGATTTTTTCCAGGATACCTGTTGGCCTAAATCCAAAATGTCTTTACACCAGCAATTAAATTTTCATTTGTATCTGTACCTCACCAAGTAAATGGGACCCTCATCCTGACTGATATTTCACTACATATGCAAAATAAATGATAGACATTAATACTAATGATCCTTTTGTCTCAAACATTTAGACTTTACATCTACACAGTAACCTCACTTAATTTTAAAGATGACAACAATATTGGCACTTGATTTACTTTTAGTAAAATTTGATAATACTCAATTAGCCTTTAGCTCTAATTAGTTTTTGGTGCTCATCAGTATTGCCCTCTAATTTACCATGAGAACCTTATGAGAAAGTAGCAAGTACCCTAACAGCTTTTTTTTCATTCTTCAGGCCTTGAATCATTTTAATCTAAAGGAGAAGGAATCCATTTGTAATTAAATCTGGCCAAGGATGTCAAGGAAAAAAAAGGAGGACTTCTTCAAATATGTTATTAGCAAAAGGAAAGCAAAGGATAATGCGGGGCCATGACTAAGTAGACCCTGGTAACAAAGGATACAGAGAAAGGACAATTACTGAATGCCTTCTTTTCATTGGTCTTCACCAATAAGACCGACCTCAGGAATCTGTGATCCAGGAGATCACGGTAAAAGAATCTTGGAGGGAAGACTCCCTTGGGCATGCGGTATTGGGTTAGACAAGAAGTAGGCAAATGTGACATCCACAGATCCATGGAACCTGATAGGATGCATCCACGAGAGCTGAGAGGGAGCTGACAGACACCATAGTGAGGCCACTCATGACCATCTTTGAAAGATTGTGATGATCAGGAGAGGTGACTGAGGACTGGAAGAAAGCAAATATCACCCAGGTCTCCAACAAGGGCAAGTAAGAGAACACAGGGAACTATTAGCCTGTCAACCCCACTTCAATCTCTGGAAAGGTGATGGAACACCTCATTCTGGAGGCCATCTCTGTTCACATGGATGGCAAAAAAGTGATCAAGATCAACCAGCATGGATTCACTAAAGCTAAATCATGCTTGACCAACATGGTTGCCTTCTACAATGAAACAACTACCTGGATGGATGAGAGGAGAGCAGTGGATATTGTCTACCTGTACTTCAGCAATGCTTTCAACACTGTCTCTCACATCATCCTCATAGGCACTGGATGAATGGAAAGTGAGGTGGATTGAGAACTGGAAGAGCAGATCCCAGAAGGTGAGTGGAACAGGGTCTAGTTGAAGGCCTGTCACTAGGGGTGTCCCCCAAGGTTCAATACCGGGCCCAGTATTTACCTTATTCATCAGTGACTTGGATGAAGGGCCAGATGCTGCCTCAACAAGTTCACTGACAACATGAAGCTGGGAGGAGGTAACCACAGGCCAAGGCAAAAACTACAATAAAAAATGAGTGCCATCTTTCTCAGTAGTTATTTAGAAACCCAGAACAACACTCTCTTGCTCTGATTGTTGTTTCCCCTCCATATTTTGTGCTGTCATACAAACTGTCATTTTTATTTCAGTTTCTTTCCAAAGAATGAGATAAGGAGTATCTACCTAATTCTAAACGAAACTCTAGGTGCAAAGGCTTTTTTGCTCTAGTTTTTTTTTTCCTGTAAACTGCCTGTGACATAAGAAACATAATGACGTAAACATCAGACTTAAGACAGCCTCATAGAAGTTGGAAATAATCTTTCTTGATCAGTAAACTCACTCAAATGATTTGGTATATCTCAAATATTATTCATATAAAGTAATTTTTAGTTTCACTACTCTAACAATTAAAAAAAAAATAGCATGTTTAAGTCCCAGGAAAAAAACACATCAGATTCTATTAATTTCAATGTACATTTTAATCTATTTTAATAGCTCTAATAAATACAATGTCTCAAGATGCTGCTTTTATTCACCCATTTTAGTAGTTTTGATGTTAGTTCTCTTTCTTTATACCATTAGTACACTTCTGAAATTTGTATTTATTAGAAACATAAACATTTTTATTTTGAACACAAGATTTTTAAATATGCATTATCAACCTGCTGGCAAATTTGAATTCTTTTTATATTGATATAATCTGAAAAGTTTTGTTCCTTATAATTAACTTGTCTATTTATTATTAATAATTGAAACTAAATCTACTTTTCTTTTTATTGAAGATGAATTATATTCATTTGTTGTAATGTTTAAAAGATTGTTTTTACCTAATATCCATTGCATTTAATAAATATTTTTCACTAAAAAAAGGAGATCAACCAGGTACTGGTACTGTCTACCTGCACAGTCTGGTCCATTACAGTGCACGGTTTGTGACTGTTCAAGCACCAAAACAGATAACTTCGTATCTACAGAGAAAATCATGGCTATTTATATCATCAGAAATTGCTGCTTGCTGTTGGTTAACCAGGTTCCACTCCCTGTACAACTGTGCTTGTAATCTGCCTCCTGAAAAAGAAAGACACCTACTAAACACATACTTTCTTCTGTGTATTTAAATATGCATCAAGATCAGTTTCTGGAGAACTCTTGCCATGTGCTGGAAATAAATCTCCTCATTTATTGAAGAGCTGTCATCAAAAGGAAAGAGAAGCTCTAGGCCCTGGAATTTTAATTTCCCTGAGTTCCTGTGGATAAGGCAAATTTCTTTAAAAATGAGATTAATTGAACAAGTTACAATGGATGAGTTGGATTTTGCTATAGTAGGTTGCTCAAAGCCCCACCCAAGTTGTCCTTGAACAGTTCTAGGGATGAGGTATTCACAACTTCTCTAGGCAACCTGTCCTAGTGGCTCACCTACATGATATTAAAGAATTTAATAGAAAGAATTAAAGAATATTAAAGAGTTTCAATAGTTTCCAGGAGGATCCATTCCATAATTTTATCAGGCACAGAAGTGAGGCTGACTTATGGGTAGTTCTCAGGGTTCTCCTTTTCACCCTTTTTCAAATAGATGTGTTGTTTCCCTTTATCCAGTCACTGGGTAGTTCACCTGACTGTCATGACTTTCAAACATTTTGGAAAACAGCTTAGTGACTACCTCTGCTATTTTCTTTAGGACCCTGGGCTGCCTCTCATTGGGTCCCATGGACTCATGTATGGTCATGTGTCTGAGATGGTCATGAATCTGATCTTTCCCCATGACGGGTGGGGTTTCATTCCCCTAGTCCTTGCCTTGAGATTCAGGGACTTGAGAGATATGGGAAGTGCAATTGCCATTGAAAACAGGGGGAAAAAGTCGTCAGCCTTCTCCATGTCAATTGCCACCAGATTTCCTGTCTCATTTATCAGTGGGGTAGAATTTGTTTTGTTCTCCTTTTCTGATTAAGATAATTACGGAAGCCCTTATTATTATTATTCATCACAAAGCTTGACAAAGTTCTTCCCAAGACATGTGTCCCTACTTCCATTGTGTATGCATTTCCCTTGTGTTTTAGTTTGACCAGGAGGACCTTAATCAGGCATGCCAATGTCTTGTATTTGCTGACTGATTTCTTGCAAATGGGAAGTGAGAGCTCTTTTGCTCTAAGAAAAATAAAACGGTCTTCTGCTTCATCATTCCTGAGAGCAATTTCCAAAGGGCCCCCAGCTACTACTCCCTTAAAGAACTGAAAGTTTGCTCCTTGAAATTTTAAGATCTTGACTTTACTTTTTGCCTGGCCTGTATCCCTTGAGATCATACTTTTCACCACAGCATGATCACTGCAGCTCAGGCTACCATGAATATGGACCTCTCCTTCTGGTTCCTCTGAGTTGGTTGAGCAACAGCTCCAGCAAAACATCTTCTCTGGTTGAGCATTTCAAGATTAAGTTATCCTCAGTGTACTCCCAGAGACTCCTAGACTGCTTGCAACTTGATGTGACAATTGTCCAGCAGATGCCAGATATTGGACCTAGTATAGAATCATGGTGTTAAATTCTGTAGCCTGTCACTTTAGAGTTAAAGAACATTTTCACATTGTTCTCATCTAAACCCAAAGATATGAGAACCTCCTAGCCATATATTCTCTGCTATTCCAGTTTAATATCTGATCTGCAGTAACACTAATAATATTTAGACAAAATTACAAAGATCAGGAGATGAGAGATATATTCAAGAAATTTTCAACTGTCCCTGTAAAAACAGTAAAAAACAATCACTTGTATAGTCAACAACTTATAGACAACTTCCGGAACTGAGGAAATATATCATCTTTCCATGACCTTGGCAATATTCACCATGAGTCCAGAAAGTTTTAATATGTCTGTGACAACATTAGCTCCAGTGTGAATTAGGTTATTAACCTCCTTAATTTGTATCATTACCAACTGTTTACAAGGCCTGTGTTTTTTAAGATGGTTGATTAAAAAAAAAAATTTTAACAAACATTTTGCAGTTGAATCACAGCAAACCCAAAAGCCTTTGTCTTATTTCAGATTTTGTTATGGAAAATTATGCAGTTCGTCACTTCAGTGAATTACGCCTGAATTAGAGTACTGAATTACTCTACCTGAATGATATGCTTCACCTTCAGCAACCTTTTCTACAAGTCCGTTAATATCACTGTGTCTAAAAGCATTCATACAACACATTTACATCCCTGTGCATCCCTGCACAGATTGAAACTCCAGAAATAGGAACGTCAGGTCTTTCCAATTGTCCTGTCCTTTTCCTTGGGATTTAGAATAACGCCAAACCAGAGGTGCCAAGTGCTGTGTTCCCCACTGAAATACAAACTTATTTTCTGGAAACAAGCTAAAAGTAAAATATCATAATCATTAGCTTATTAAGGTTACCCAAGATGTTGTCAGGGAAGGCCATGTTTGCATGTATATCCCTTGTCAAAAATGCATAGTCTCTTGAGAGAGAAGCTGGTCTCTGAATGAGTAATAATGACTCAAACATAAACTTTTAATGAGCCTTTAAGCATTTTTAAGATAAAAAATATCAGGATTCCAATGTAAAATTTACCAATTTGAAAGTGAGTTTAAAAAGAAGCTTCTGAGGTGGCCATGCAAATTTGGGATGTTGTTTTGTTGGTTTTTGTTCCTTTTAGATTCTTCTTCCTTCTAGATTCTGCAGGAAAAGCATTGCCTTCTAGTAAGTCCTGAAGAGGTTAATATATTCAGTTTGAATAAAACAAAAAGCATAGTAACATTTGACACATACAGGGATATAGGAGCACATTAAGTGAATGCAAAGAACTGGCAGCTGAAAGGCAACAGTTGCATAATTTTACCAGAGGAATGAGAAGTGTGCTACATATTAATAAATATGTGACCTTTTTATCTTGATTATTTAAAAATCGTGTTATTTAAAAAATGAATAAACAAATGCCTTATTTATCCTTACATAAAGCCATATTTTTACTTGATGGACTACATAGAACGATTTCTGTATTGGTAAAGTGGAATGCAGCTGTACAGGTCATTGTAGCATTTATCACATCAATCTATTCCTCTTGTTATTTTAGAAAATCTCACATCAGGACAATCATCTCTTAAGATAAAGCCTAAACTGAAACAAGGATATGCAAGTGTATTCATTTATATATAATGAAATTTTAAAGTCTTAAAAGACAAATATGATTAAAATTAAAGAAGAAATAAGAGAAAAGCCATGAAAGTAAGATTCCATTTAAGTTTGTTATGTACTTTAATGAGACACAATTTCTTATTTAAAGTTGTAAAGATTTGATTAATGTTTTATTATCCCCATCATTAATAATCATAACTGCAACTTCAGAGGATTTGTATTTTTTTAAAAAAGGCAGTTAGTTGAAATTGTGAAACAAAAAAAAGTGTTCTTCAACCTCCATTTTATTTCTGTTCTTTTATTAATTATTTGTCAAATGCTAAAACCTCTGGATCAATTCAATATAAGTAATTTATATTATAAAATAAAGGCTGATGGACAGTTAACCTAATGTAATCTAAATTACTCAGCTTATTAAAAAGATAATTTATCAACTTTCCAGCAAGAGCTGAATTGTCCCAGGAAGCCACAGCTCACACCCTCGAGTCCTTCTGTGTCTCACAGAGGTGAAAACCCAAGCTACTCAGGAGTCTTGTGAGACTGCAAAGAGCAGTGTCGTGAGCCAGCTGTCCCAGGCACAGGGAAGAGGCCACGCTTGAGGTTCTCTGTCCCTGCCAGGGACTCAGAGTCCAGAGGCACAGAGAGAGAGAGCAGTGCTGCTCAGGCAGGGAGAGCTAACTGTTAAGAGTTAAGCACAGTAGACTGATGTGTTACATGGAGCAATTTGGTAAATTCTGCTTATTGAGGAAACTATAGTTATGCTACCCGAATCTATTGATAACATGTCTTAGGCTTCCTTATCCCCAGTTTCTCATTTGCCAAATTGAGAAACAAAACCACCTCCTCCTAATTGCACATTTCTCTGTAATAACTACCCTCTAAAGCATCACATAAAGGATATAATATATACAGCCAAAATACAGGCAAATACAACAGTTAAAGTTGTGGTACCTCATTAAACTTTCCAGAGTTTTAAATAGCTATAATAAGTAACCTAAACAAATGCATCTCTCTTCACCCACAGATCTAAGAGCTTGAATGGGAGATGAGGGAAATGGCCTCCCTTTCCTCATACCGATGATTTGGCAAGATATGTTTTTTTTCTGGCAGCCTACCAGATACCTCAACTCAAAGTAAAACCATGATTGAAGGATGTAGATCTCAGGAAATATCATGCTGTGATAAAGCAAAAGGCATATGGAATAGGTAACAGTTAGGAATAAACAGTCCATGTGTAAATCATGCCAATAATCCTTTTTTCTCCCCCGCCTTTTCCCCCCCATTTATTATTATTTCTACAGCTGCTGCTACCATTTGCATTCCAGTCACTTCTACTGGCTCCAGTGAAAGTTGAGCCTCCATTGTAATACACACTCTGCAGACACAGCTACTATCCTACTGCCCTGTAACACTTTCAACTAAATAGAGAAGATTAGCAAAGTGTGTGATAAATGACTTAGTGTTCCTGGCATCAATGAGCAGCCAAGGCTCTGAAAAATCAAGTGACTTGCTGAACTGCACAACGAAAGTCTGTGGTAGAGACAGCAAGCCACCACAGCCATCTCATGTTGCACTTCTGTGGTCTGAAATCCAGGATCCTTTTTTCCTGGTTTGGGCACTTTTACCTTCTATTCTCAGGGACAAAAGCTTGCTCATAGGAAAACTGACTATCATGCAAAGAAGGGATATGGTGTAAAGTCTGAGCAGGATGTAAAGAAATAACCATTTCTTTTAAAAAATCCAATAAAAAAGCCATCAGGATTTAGAATGGAGCTATTTTCTTGGTGGCTTAGTAAGCTCTATAGGTTTTTGAAAATAGTGGAGGACTAGGAAAAAAAAAATATAAAAAATCTGCAAAAGTCCGAGACAGGAATTTTTAAAAAATAAGACCAGTCTTTAGGACATTACTGTGCTGATTTGCTCTCTATCAGTAGTGATATAATTATCAAACCTCTTAATTTCACTGCTAACAAAACTAACAAAACTTACATGCAAGATGCATACTGCACAAGGTAAAAGTTCATGGAGCTCTTATCAGAAAGGACACCTTTCCTGACTGAAATAATCACCTAGCTAATCTACCATCATAAATCATAGCATATTCCTATTCCTTGGTCTTCATTAGAGGTCATCTTCAAGTATCTGTGGCACTGCGTCATGTGGTGGGCACTTTGGTTTCCTTTTGAACAGGTAGGCACATGTTAACATTAAATTTTGTTTATATCTTGAGTTTAGTTTCTGTATTTGAGTTCGTTCTCTTCAGTACATATTCAAATGACAGACAATGCATCATTCTTACACTGATCCATTCATGACTATTGTATTAAGGAAGCATTGTGTACTCTGAATAGGTTAATTGGTTGTAGCTTAATCTAAGTCAGAGTCTGCTGAAGACACTAAGCATTTTTTTTAACCAGTGGCATTATACACAGAACTACTTCATTCATTTATGTGCTTCTCTTTCTCTTTTTCATTTCAGAACGCTATTGTATTCTGCTTTTATTTGCATGGGTTTCTGTAAGAATGTTGCTATTAACTTATTAGACTGGAAATAGGTTGAAGTGCTTGCTAAATGCTGCCTGTTTTCTTTCCACTGAATTCTCTGCATGCAATTTGGAATTCTGTTTCTAATAAGATTATAAAGGAAATAATGAAAACCGGTAGGATTGTTCAGCTAGCAAGTTTCCTTGGTGATTAATGAGCTAAATAATAATGTTTCTCTCTATGGTCAAATTTTGCCTCCAGCTTTACCAGTGAGAAGCCAGAAGTAACTCCCTTGATGCCAATCATAGACTCATAGAATGGTTTGGAGCTATTCTAGATTCACTATGGTAGATTTAGTTACTGTGGTATAAATGATCAGAGAATTTGATTTCACATGTGTCAATAGTTTAAGGCTTGTTTGTGGTTTGTGGGTCCTTCTTCAGAAAATTATATACTTGTACAGCCTTTAAAACCACACAGCCAAGAACCTTCCTAGTAGGAGCAAGGAAGTCTCACTTTAACCATACAGCACAAAAAGAGAAGAAAAAGACAAGAGAGAGTGATTGTGAGGCAGACTTATATGTATGAGAAATGAGTGATAATGGTTTCAATCTACCATCCTCACTCTGGCTGCAGGGTTCCTTTCAGACTGATGCATGTAACACACTCTGCAATGTTTCCCAACATGAAGTCTTACAGTTTATACAGAGTCTGGATAGAGCATCTACTGAGCAAGTTGGAAAGAAATGGAAACTGTACACCATTCCTCTTTTAGACTCAGCAAAACAGAGTAATTTTTGCCACTGGATGCAAAGAACAGATCTAGAACAAGTTATGCGTGGCATATGTTTCAACATAGCAACTCTTCCCTGCATAGATCAAGCAATTAAGTTTAGATAATCATATGCCATCTGCCTAAAGCTCCATTTTCAGGTTATCTATCAGGTAAGCCTGCCTAAGGTCCCCCTTGTTCACCCAGCAAAAGCTTAATGAGGAATGCACATCTATATCCCATTTGCCTCTTCCCTAGAGCTTGGCAGTGTAGAGAGTGGGTTGGTACTAAGATAGGTGGGTAAGAATGTTGATAGTTTCTGGTGTGCCAGAAGGAAGGGTAAAATCAAATAAGCAGACTAAAGTTCTACAGACCTCAAAGACACCAAAAAGCACTCTGTGCTACTCTTCAGCTTTTTTCCATAGTGAAGACAGACATTTCAAAGACATTTCCACATAATTTTCTTTTAGAAGTATATAGAAGCAAACCAAAATCATCAAACTCAACATCTCCCTAAAACCTTCTTTATACTTTCCATTTTAATTTTGATTTAGAAATCCAGATCTGATTCTTTTGGTCCTTTTTTTAAGGACAGAAAGAGCAGAAGCTACCTCTTCTCTCTAATTCAGGCATAGGTTTTGAACAATCGACCATGAAAGAAAGTCTTCCTACTAGGTGATGGATTTTTTTCTACACCTATCTTTTGTTGCCGTGTGTGGAGATGGAGGATTGGCAGCATGCTTTTCTTCTCTTAAGCATGCACTCTAAGTCAAGGACTCGATTAGCACATTTTTGCCAAAAAATAGGCTGTAATTACCTTTTAATAATCGGAATGTTTTTGCTATATCAGCATGAGATTTAGACACTTGAGGTATTTTAAAAGCTCTATTCAGGAGCTCAGTACCACCTATTACATTTGGGGCAAATAAAGCTTTTAGAATAATGTTTGGAAAAGCAGCACCCTGTAAATATAAGGTGGTGTTGCACCATATGGAGACTGGCTTTATGACATATGGTTTGAATTAACAAGTTTAAAACTGTTAGGATCAGTTTTTCTTTCACTGGAGGAAAAAAAAACACAAACCCACAAGATACATACAGTTAAATAAGCTTCAGTAGCGGATACAGACCCAGCTTGTGCCAACATGTGCTAATTCAGTTAAAATACTACTTAGGCTACCCGAGTTGGTTTGGGGTTTTTGCTGGTTTTTTTTAAGCAACCAGTACTGCCAGCTGTAAATGTATTTTATTACTGTGAGTACAAGGACCATCATCACCACCACCGTCATTATGATTGTGGTCCTCGTTAAAATAAATTATTTGCCCTGGTTTTGTATTAAAGCTATTTGAAAAGATAGGGCTGAACAACAGATGAAAACAAAGGATGGAAGCGGGTCTTCTGATCTCACCTAATTGAATCTTTGTTGGCTGAATTGATCTGAAAAAAGTTCAAAGATCTGGGATCCATATTACGAAAACATTGCTTCATTTAATCAAAACACACTTTGAAGTGCCATGCTTGCAGACCACCTGTAGCTTTGAAATCTGAAGTCATGGGAAAGCTTCCCTGATGGTCCACAGATATGATATGTCTGAGAAAAATGAAAACAGAAAAGATGGAGGTCCTTGTAAATCTCTTTTATATCAAGGGTTTTCTTAAGCCATTTACCCTTGTCTATGCTAAGTCACCTGAAGCAGCAAGCCAAGCACTCAGCATAAGGAAGTGCATATCTTTTTCAGTCTTGTTTTACAACTTTCATTGTTGCTGCATTTACTAACAGTTCCAAAGACAGAATAGCCATGAGGTTGTCTTTGCTCTGAAATAAGTGTAGCAATACTGTGAAAGCTTCATTTCTCAGGGCTCATCCTGCATCTGAGAAAGTTGAGCTCTGTATTGAAACAAGAAACAACCATGGTATATGCTAAAATAGTGGCAGAATAAGGAAAATAAAAGGGAAGAATCAAAATGAAGCATGCAGGGCCAGAACCTCCTCCATGCATGCAGGTTATTGGCACAATGGAGCTGCAACATAACATTGATGGATCCTGTCTCCTTAGCTTCAAAAACGTAAAATTTCAGATGTTCATGTCCTGCAAGTCAGATTGAATAAGCATTCTTCAATACTATTCTCCAGGGATTTTCTTTCTGGAAAACAAACATAGTAGGGACATGACTGGTATTCTCTACTTTTCAGCAGTCATCAAGCATTTTATCTTCCCTTTGGAATCATAGCCATCAAGTTTTATTTAGAGATACTCAGAAATTGCTAAGGACTGGCAAAAACTGTCACAGAATCACTGAATTACTCAACCTGTGTTCACAGAGAACCTGGGCCAATTTTTCTTCTCAGTGATTCAGATGTCAGAGAGGAAAAACAGCAAACACACGGAAAGTTATGTGAGAAGAGATTAAGTTTTCTCAGCTGTAGTTTATACCTAATTTTCTAGAACTGTGGGAATACAATCCTGCAGAGCTACCTGGCAATTGATAATACATTTCTATATTTTTTCTGGTAATTCCTCATAACATCCCCATCTCTCCCCTCTTATAATCAATTTCTTGATTCCACACATCTGTTTCCAAAATCTCATTTTGCTGTTAAAAAAAAAAAAAAGGATACCTTCCACATCTGGTTAGGTTTTCCAGCTACACAGTGCCATTTAAAGGAATTCTCATCTGGTTTAGAAAATCCTATCCTAGTGCATCCTAATACTGTACTGCAGCTCCCAGCTGCTTAGAAGAACAGGGACAAAAGCCCAACATGTTGATCTACCTGAGAGATTTGTAGCACATGAATTACTGGGATGTCCAGAGCAAAGAAAGACCTGTGTTCCCTCTTACTGTGTAGATTACAAATTTATTGCAATGTAAATGGCCAGTTCTCACTGTATGTAACCTAAGTCTCTCTTTCTCTGGAACTTCTCAAAACAGGGTGCCAAGGCCAGAACTCTTATTTTAAAGTAACATGATCAAATAAAAATTCTTTTCCAAGCAAAAGAGAATAAAAACATATTACTCTCTGTGTGCTGCTTTAGTGAAAATGCATGGCAGAATTCTGTGTGAATGCAAAATGTTGAGAAACATCAGGGAACAATCCATACATATGCCAACTATAATGGGAACAGTGTGTGGTCCACTGATTGTCTATCACAACATATTTAGTCATTTTCAAAAAAAAACCACTGACACCTTATCTCATTCTACAGAATCCAGTATTATACCATAGAAGAAACTAAGGTGTATGAGGTAGAATATGTGCATATGCTATCACGTAATAAACACATACACTGTATAAAGGCAATGTAAAAGAACAGAAATGTTAAAAATAGTTATTAACTATTATTTCACAAGATCATTGGGATCTTTGTCTTTCATATATTTCTTCTAATTGTAATATAAAGCCCCATATTTAAAACAAAGCAGGCATAATAGTTCTACATGGAAACACGAATTGTATACCTGAAATGCGGTGACTGAAGCAAATAAGGATTTGTCTTGTGCATCTACCTAATTACATGTGAAAAAACTGAGGGTTTGCCATTTCAGAAGAAATGTGGCCCTTAATCTCCTGTCCTAGAATATACGTAAAATATGTCTGCATCTGGCTTTTATATATGTGTCCTCCATGTCACAGTAAACATCTGCATTCTGAAGTTGTCGAGCAATGCTATAAAGTTCACATACAATAGGTTTATTAAATATACAGAAATCAAATGTGAGTTTTTCTATATAAATGTGCAGATAGACAGATAGATGGATAATTCTGGCAAATTAAATCCTCTTCCCTTGCTGATAACACATCTGCCAGCAAGTGTGCTGTGTGACAGACATTTGCCCTTCTCTACATCAATATCTGATAGTTAGGCAGAAAAGAGGCATCACTATATTAGCATATCTATTTCCCTGTCTTTCCTCTACAGGTGCTAAATAATTAGTACTGGTTGAATTATTCATTGCAAATATTATTCATTGTGAATTTAGCCAGTTTATTTTTTTTATTTTGCTTACAAATGATTCAAGAGGCAACCCTGAATTCTGCAAATATATTCATTACTTATAAGTATTCAACAAATACTTGGACAAACCTCTTTTGACCTAGAAAAACACTGGTTCATAGATCAATTTTTTCACAAAATTATAATGTATGAATTGCCATCATAAGCAGATGTCATAGTTTTTCTTTACTCGTTGTAATTTATTTTAAAAAAACCAACAAAGCAACGAGTAAGTGAAAAGTGATAACTAACAAATACTCTACACCTGGAGTAAGTTTTCTGGCTCATAACCATTTACGAGACTTTTGAGATTAGCAAATAGAAATTACAGAGAAGGAAGAAACTTGTGAATGTGCTAGTGAATCTATTCTTTGGTTTGCATTGCCAGTGTGTAATTTTTTAAGTCTAACCAAATGTATTTGGAGAACAGGAATTGTGACTGTCTCTGTATTTGTAGTTAGAGAGTCCCAGTTGGGAATGCAGCTGTATCACAAGCAGTAAATATCATGATAATCTAATAGAATAGCATGGGCAAGGCTTCATAGTAGACCTGATTACAAGGAACTGGGATAAGAATGGTTACTTACAAATGCATGTTCTCTCCAGCATTCCAGACTGGAATTCTGTATTCATCCTTAAGATTGAGAATTAAATTTCTCCAGAAGCAGTATAACTTTTCCACCAGTGTATGTATATGCAGATATACGTCACCTATTATTTTAAGTCAGACAGAAATCTCAGAAACTTTAAGCCACAAGTAACGTTAGCAAAATAAAAGAAATGAAAATGTGCTTGTAAGACAACTTTAGAATAGAGGTTACTGTTAGGCCTCTTACAAGTGAGGTATCCTTAAAGCCTTTTTAAAAAGAAATTTTTCTCTGATTCAGAGTTCCTAAGCAGACAGAAATCAAGGGCTGTATACCAAGGAAGGCCATGTACAATTTCTTCTAATCAAAAAAAAAAAAAAAAAAAAGTGGATCTTAAAATATCTGCCAGTCACTCAGCATTATATTCATGCAGCACAGGAGGACAAATTACAACAAAGTCTACTGCACTCCAGCTCCTTCCGTCCTTATGCATTTTTTGAAGACTTCACACTCTCCCTTACATATGAAAAGGGGAAAATTCTGCTGATTTTTTCATCCCTACAGATGAGGAGAAATTCTTCTCAGTTCTGGACATCCTGCAGGTTAACCCCTGCCGAGTCTATTTGCTGAGTCTTGAGAAGGTTACTAGAGCAGAAATATCACCTACCTCTCCATACGAAGTGACTGACTACATGGCTTCAAAAAGTTAACATTTCAAGATTACACAATATTGAGTTCTATATGCAACCTTCCAACTATGTAAATTCCTCACGTATTATAAAGTGAATATAATCAGGTGGTCTAATGTCAGCCAGCTTCTAAAGATAATTGCTTTTCTGCATGGAAAAAAAAAAAGAATAATGTTGCAATATTCAGCACAATGTTATTTATCATTTTCAGCTAGACCAGTTTTATTTTGAGATCCTGTATTAGAAATTTCTGTATTAGAAATATTGCTAAATTGCTTTTTCTTTAAAGTAACCTTAGCTTTTGGTGAGGGCTTTGGTCTTTCTGCTTATGAAGAGCAATAGGGCAACAGAAACACTGCAGATCCTTTGAGCCCACAGACATTAGTATTTACTTTATTGAGATATATGTTATTACCCTGAAATGAAAGCAGAATTAGCCTCACACCTCTTTCCAGCTGCAATGGATACTCATAGAAAAATCCCTGTGAACAACTGAATGTGTTCCAATAAACAAAAGGGCCTGAACAACAAAGTACAAATGTGACACTTCAACCGACATCATTATGGCAAACTTAGGTTCGACGTGACAAGACCTGATGATCCACATAATTTCACTGATTAGGACACCATCAAAAATTCAACTGGTAAGATAACAACACCTCAAAATTCTCCCTGTGAAATTCCTTTAGGCAGGAGAGGATGTTTCTCTTACTACACAGAGGGGAAAAAAAATAACGAGGCGATTTATTTACAACTAGTGTTTGATTGTGCCCACTTGTTTGTCTTGGACAGCACAAGTCACTTAAGGTACTAGCTACTTGTTGCCATTGGGCTGAAGATGGTTTTGTTATTGGTGTATATACAAATGAGCTTACATAACTGCTCATTTTTTAAGGAAGCAGGTGAATAGTCAGGCTGCAGTATTGCACTTTATTTAATTTGCCATACCTTGGGCCAGGATGGTTTTTCCTGCTCCTCTAATAATTTTCTTTTTGGGCCAGGTGTTTCCTCTATTTTCTACATGGTGATAATGAAAATGGCTGGATCACCTAGTCTTATTTTGGACTGTTTGCTACAGATTCAGGGAATGAGAATCTACACGAAGGGCGGCTGTGAAGATTGGGCTGTCATTTTCAGCAGCACCTGCACTAGCTGGACAGAATGGGAGACTGCACCCTTGGGTTTTGGGTGCTTATAGATGTCAGAATAGATAGAAGACATATCAAGTGAAATGCCTTTACTCAGTTCAGAAACTAGTTTCCAAGAGCTCAAATTTCATAATTTTTAGCTCACTCCTAATAAAAGGATATAACTGTGTATAACATGACTGTTTTGAACAGAAATTAAGGAACCAGACGTAGGCAGCTGCAAGCTGAGGCCATCAATCAAGTACAAGCAGGTACAAGCAGGTTGAGGCCAGCAGCAACATGACACTGGTTAATTAATTTCTCACTTTGTCACACTTCCATAGGCTTCATCCTGACGCACCACATGTTGTCAGGCCTGTGGAGCTGAACCTTGAGAGCCTGTGCCTCTGGTTCAAGACATCTTGATGGTGTTTCTCCTAAAGTAAGGAGCAGCAATGCCGTCTACAGCTGTGCTTAAGCTGTGTTAAGCTTAAGGACTGTCCAGCTTGTAATTGGAGCTCATTCCTATGTATTCAATGTAGTTTTTTCTTTCTGGCTCTTTGATCTCACCAGGTCCCATCAAATGTTCAACCTCAGATGACACATTTTGCCACTAGTTTCAGAACCCTGGAATACTTTATAAAACCTCCAAAAATTTCTACCATAAAGATTGTTTTACTTTTGACTAGTTAATTACTTCAAAACTGGAGACAAGACTTATGTTTATTGCACTGAGACAGGTTTTTGAATCAATTTCTGTTGATCTGAGGCCAGAATTTATTTTTTTATCTATCCCTTGTGATTGCTTTACACAATGAAGCTGTATGTAGTCTTGTTCTTATTTGCACGAGCTCAGCAATATTCTATTTTTCTGACTACACAATATACCATTGTATTCAGTCCTGTCCTGTACGTGAGGGCTTGACGGCTGATACTCCTGCAAAAGTGTAATTTATACTTGAGCTCCAAGTTTAGCTTATCCCAAGGCATGGAATCTGCAAAGCAGATATGAAATCCTATTGCATAGCAGACCAATTTACACTCCCTATAAGTTCCATGTGTATTTCGAATCTTGTATATAGTTTTTTAAGTGTTTGTTTTTCCTTTTCCTTCAGAAAAATGGCAAAATTTCCCCTTCATATGAGAGATTTCATATTTTGTATCTCTGTGCCCTTGGGCATTTTATCAAGCTATTTTCTTTTTCCATATTATCCTAATGAGCAAACTCTTGCTCTCTATAAGCAAAATATGAGGGGGGAAATGTTTGCTTCCATCATTAGCTTTAAATATTCAGCACTGGAAATAACACCTGTATACCAAAGCTGGTAGTTGAGGCTTAATCTAAAGTGCTTTATATTAGTAATTGCTGTTACCATGAAACACAGACTTCCTATCAACCCTTAGAATTACTTTACTGCTTTGGAGTTACTATTTATGAGCACATATATGCATTGCCTGAACCATATTAACAAGTATCCAATTCATTGCAATGGAAGATTATCTAAACCCACCAAGTTCAGTAGAGGGGTTAGAGGTTAGCTGCCTCACTCTTGTCCATGTCAGCCTTAGATCTCCTGGCAAAAGCAAGTAAGAACCAGATGAGAATTTGTGGGATCATGACCAGAGTGCTAGACATCACTATTGGTTTTGTTGGTTTTTTTTTTCCAATACATTACAGATGATTCCTCCTAATGTTGTCTAATCTGACAATGAGAAGTCAAGCAGCTCAATCTACTCAATTTATCAAAAAGGCAGATAGGAAAGAATTGAACACTGTTTATAGAAAAACATAAACAATATTGGGGCTGGCGAGGTGCTTTTCAATCTAACTAATGGAGATATTAAAAGGTATATTGACAGGACGATTATATTAGCTTCAGCCTTGAAATAAGACTCAGTATCCTAGTGGAGAAGATACTTAAAAACTGGAATGACTTAATAGGTGTAAGTAGAGTCAACATTGCCTGGAATCTTTCAAAATTAAGTCTTTCAAAATGCTGGTGTTGAATAATATTTCCACAAGAAAATCTTCTTCAGCTTTCTGATGACATGGCTGTGTTTTTACCCTTCTCGTCTTAGGGACCTGTCAACAGACAATCTGTGAAACTCTTCCTTCTTTCCCTTTTTTATAGATTGGGAAGATTTGCACTGTTGTCAGGACAGTACATTTTTTACTTTACCTTATGACACAAACTACAAGGAAATAGTTATCTCCAAAAGCCTGGAAGGACTTGTCAATTGGCCAGATATATTCCTATCCTTAGGTTTGCTAGGATTGCTACACTTGGTATAAGGAAACTACTTCTCTACAAATGGAGACTGAGGGGAGACGTCATCATGGTCTACAACTTCCTCATGAGGGGAAGAAGAAGGGCACACACTGATCTCTTCTCTGTGGCGACCAGTGACAGAACCTGAGGGAATGGCCTGATGTTGTGTCAGGGGAGGTTTAGGTTGGATATTAGAAACAGGTTCTTCACCCAGGGGATGGCTGGCCACTGGAACAGGCTCCCCAGGGAAGTGGTCACAGCATCAAGCCTGACAGAGTTCAAGAAACATTTGGATGATGCTTCCAAGCACATGGTGTGACTCTTGGGGATGGTCCTGTGCAGGGCTAAGGGTTGGACTTGGAAGGGACACACAGGGATCACCAACTCAGGGATTCTATGATTCTGTGAAATGTGTATTAGTTGCATTTATTTCTGTCTGCAACACAGAATATGCAATTCCCAGAGAATTGTCTTCAGATTGTTATGGGGTTTAGGATTTTAAATATATATGTCTAGATGTAAACTAAAAGTTTCCTCTATACTTCCAGCAACCCAGAGAGTTCAGGGAGGCTAGGACATACATAGCTGAGCTAACAAATGTCAGTAGATGCCTCTTCAGAGATCTCCTTGGACACCTTCAACTGTATGGTCTAAATCCACTTTTCTATGGAAGCTTTTGTACTTAGCCCACATGCAGATAACATTATTTAGTTGTGACTGGTATATTCCCACCTTTGGTAGGAATGCACAAGTATAATGCATCTAATCACCTGACATCACAGGGCTCTGGGTATTGTGAGTATCCTGCTATCACCTGTTCTCTTCTGGAGACATGATTTCAGTGAAACTCAAGCTGTTGGACTCAGTGAAGAGACAGCTACTACTCTGTGAAACTTAATGGTGTGTAATACATAAGAGAGAAGACTAAATGATCTCTTCCAGCTTAAAGTGTTATTATGGTTGTTCAACCTTGAAATGCAGGTTGGTGATGATACCCTCTTTTTGTCGGAGGATGTTGCTGCCTTGAAAAGAAAGCAGAATTCACAAAGTGTTTCTTTTTACATTTGTTGGTTTAGAGATGCTGGCATTAAGGTCCTGTCTGGGACATGGCTAGACATGCCCTTTTGCTTTTCTAGAAACAAAAAGCTCCTCTTCAGTTTAGGTTTCTCTAGAGAATTTAGCTGTCCTAAAAGGTGCTTGTTGAAAATATGCCCCAAGAAATTAATTGTCAGAGACAACCCCAGGGAGAACAAATGCTTCCAAAAGTACTTAATGATACTTACCATCTATATAAATTTTTATGTTTTCTGAGCACAGCCCAAACACTCACAATTAACATTAATTATATTGCCACTTGTAAAGTGACACCATTTCAGGGTGCAAAAGCTCATACAGCCTATTTTTCATGAAACTCTGAAATGCGGCGTTTGCAGGAATATAATGGAAGTGGGTTTTTTAATTCCCCAGATAACACAGCCACAATATCAAAATGAGTACATGAGTCAGCCCTCACCTTGAGTGTTTCTGTAGAGCCTGTTAGCTTGTTAGCAACACATTGTCTCACTCACAAGGAGAGTCTGACCAAAAGCTCTTGAACACAGACACGTGCAGTCGTCCTGCCCGAATTGCACCCTTGAGTGTTTCCCACTAAATACTGTGCCCTTTTCACCTGACCTACCTGATTACTAGGTATATAAATAGTTCAAAGGTACATATTTCATCAGCACTGAATGACATGAGAAACATTAAATAATGTCTTTAAAAGGAAGGAAAATAGTAATGAAGTAGAAAGGAGAAAAAAATTGAGATGGGAGAAAGGAATGGAAGAAAAGGAAAGGGAAAGACCATGGTCTTGTATCTTTGGGTGACTAATCAAGTGAAATTTTATTTCATATAAAGCCAATATGAAGTCATCTTCAGGCACAAAGTATGTAACATAATGCCAGGCAAGGACTGCTGACACTCTCAGCCAGTAATTTCAATTATATGTAAAATTTGACCAAAGCACAGTAAAGCGCTGCCTTTTTTTTTTTTTTTCCGTCTATGATATTTGCTTTGTTAAATATCCTCAGTTACAGAAGAGGGGAAGCAAATAAATCAGTGACACCATATGACTTTTTAGCATACTAAAAGCAGAATGAAGTCTGGAGCATGAATAAGGTTTCTGTGACTTCAACCCCAAACATTCAGATGTTAGTCAGTGCTCTTGATCTGAAAGAACTGAGGAAGGAATTTAAATATTAAAGTTTTATTACAGAGTTCTTGCAATACTATCTTTGTTCTGGCTGAAGCAAAGCTTGTGAAAAAGATTCAATTGAACATTGTTTAAAAAAAATTTAAACTGACAGATCTTTTGAGGTTTGGATTTTGTTTTAGGTAAAAGTTTGAGTGAATAATAAAAGAAAGTACTTTCAGGTAGGTCTATGCCTTCCCTGCTGTCTTTCTGTCAATGTATTCCTGTATTGATTTTTTAAAATAAGTTTGCTCTCGGTGGTCACTGAGCAAAAGACATATACTTTCAAGGAAAAGGGTGACACCATCTATATAGAAAGACCTATCAAACACACATGTTGAACAACCAAGAAAATCATCTGTGTCATTTGTGGCTGTCATAGAACTACTTGTCTCAAAAGCAGGTAAATCAGTTTCAAGCAGAAGTGCAGTTTCAGAGTTACACTGTCCCTTTTATTTCTGTAGGGGGTTCATTCAAAAAGACATACTTTGCAGGACCAAGTAGAAAGAGCTTCGATTAGGGCTGTACAGTATGTGACTAAAGGATTTGTTAACCTTAGCGCTTCAAAGCACACTTGAAAATAAGATTCAAATGGGCTCTTTCTTTTGTGGTTCTGCAGTGATAAACGAGTTCTCCATGCACCAATGCTCATGATTACTACTTCTCCAACATTGTGACTCTGGATGAACATTAGATCAGTCTAAGTAATGTCCAGAACATTTCATCCATACTAAATAATGTATGTTGTGGCAGGCCTCTCCATTTTGCTTAGGAAAGAGCTGCAAGTCTAGTCATAGCTTTTCTGGGGCTATATCATCAATCTTCAGGTGCTCCACAGAACTTGAAGACTTATTCCAGTAAAGAAAGGAATGGAAGGGGAAACCCAATGGGTAATCAGGTTTTTTCATTGGTTTTGGGTTTGGGTTTTTTTTCTTCCCATGTGTTTTTCTTTGGTTCTTTGGTTTTTTGATTTTGGTTTTTTGTTGTTTTGTTTTGCTTTTTTTAATCTAGATTTAGAAATTTTTTTCCTTTAAGGTTCAGTCCTACACTGTGTTTAAAAACCCATGCTTAAATCAGTGAAAGAAACTTACTTTCTAATGATTGGTTTATGCATTAGTAGAATAATTCATGACATGCCCTTAGGATCAATACTTTTAAATATGCCTGTGGGTAACATCACTCACATGATTCATCCCAATATAGCAAGTGGAACTATTCAAATCCTAAAAGTTATTCACAGCTGTAACTGCTTAACAAACTCTTTACTGTTCATATGAAAATGAAATTCCCATTTTGCTACTGGAGCCTACTGAATGCATCATATTTAGGGTTCTTCTGGTCCCTAAACAGAGTGCATCATTAGCAGTGTTTTCTGTAGTAATTCCTGTCTCTATCTCAGCATAAGAAAGGCCTAATAAATTTTATTCTTCCTCAAGAATGAACACATTCCACAATGGGTAGTGGAACTCTCTCTCCTTGAACCTTTACCTGAGCCAGCCCTTTTGTCTTGTGTGTAACTGATATCTGTTGATCCTGATGACGTATTTCCTGATTGAGGGCTGTTTACTTTGATGGCTTCTTTTTCCTCCTCCAAGAGCTGCTTAAGTCTAATAATTTAGATCCAAAAAAAGTAAAGCTTTGCCTATGCTGCTTGTTAATGGTACAGCTCTATCAGTAATCTTCCCAAGAAAACAAATTTGTAGCAAACATATTGGCAACATTTAGGAAACATTTGCATTATTTTTATATAGGTATTACATATATCTTGCATGCATCGGAATAATATGAATTTATTTCGCTTTATGTAAATTACATCAGTCTTCCTACATTTGCAATAATATTCAAAGGAAGCTGTAAAATAGAAAATTACAAGTAACAATGGAGTTAAGATAACAATGGCTGAACAATGAACAATGCTTCATCTAGACTTAAAAAAGTTTATTTATTTTTCCAAAAGCTACAGCCTATAAGAAAGGGATTGTACTTTCTAAAGAAGTAATTTAAGTGAATTAGACCTATACACACTGGATTTTTACCTAGTCTTAGTCAACACACATGAGAAAAAGAGAGTAGATACAGCCAGGGAAGAAGATAGGTGTGATTTGAGAACACTTTTCCCTGTTAGGACAGAGGAATTTGGAAGAGAGTTTGGAAATCTTTACAAAGGTATTATTAAGCTTCATAGGTCTGGATATTTTGTGATTTTATCCTTATTGTCTTGGAAACCTGAAAAAAATACACTGCGTTGGGTTGTGTGTGTGTGTAAGACACTATTTTAGCACTGCTGCAAAGTTAAACTCTCTCAGAGGAAGCTGTGACAGGTCCCAAAATTGAGGGTCTCCTAGTGTAACTAATGGTGCTGCTAAACAAAACCATGGAAATGAAAATAGAGATCCTAGGAGAAGAACTAGTTCTGCCAGTTTACAGTATAAGCCACATCTTCTTTGGGGACCAAACCAGAACTATCTGGTAGCCCTCTTGGGCATTAAATCATTCCACTCAGAAAACTGGAAAGCTGCTGGTACTCCCTGTTTCCCTCAGACCTTCACTTTGATTCTCTCAGATAACATTGTATGGGAATATAATATACAATCTTCCTCATCCTCTAAGAGTGCAAGGGTTTGCCCCTCACACTAAATTAGTTATGCCAACTGAAGACTAGCAAACATGTTTGCCAACTCGTCAGCAGGCAGAAAAATCCATGTTTTGATTCAGTTTTGGTTTCAGTGATCTTTGCTCCCACCTGGTGTCTCTAATTGACAGCTTCTTTGCAGTAGGTGGGGACAGCAACACGATTCTAGGCTTTAGCTTTAAATTACATTTTTAGAACCTTATGAGGTTACAGAGGAGTGATTTACTCTGAAGGGAACTCTGATAAACCCTTTCAGCACAAACGGGGGAAAGCATCGCAGTAGAAATAGCACCAGTTATAAAAGCAAGCAAGTAGGAGGATCACACACAGGGGACTGGCCTGCAGCCACCGACAGGGCAGAGCACAGTAGGCTTACTCCATCCTCCATGCTACACAACCTGTATTTAAAACATAGGCAAGTGAGAAATAGTGGTTTTGACCAGAAGTCTGAGAGCATTAGGCCATCAGTAGGTGCAATGTAATCTTACATCTTGGGTTTCAACACAGGTGCCAGTGTTGACAGGACAAGGCTTAGGTTTCTGCTACTTCTTGCATTTTGTCCCTCAGAAATCCCTGTCAAGACACCTTTGCTGCCAGAGCTGTGAAGCTCTGGGGCCAAGCAGTGGGAGCAGATCTAGGTCAAGCTAGATGAACAAACCCTACTTATAGACCAACACTGTCTTGTGGTTTTCTGGTGTGCAGCTGGCTGCCGGAATCCACAAGATGCTACACTGATCTTCATTCCATTCAGGATTTTGAGAACTTGGTTTCCTAGGAAGATATTAGCTCGCTACCAGTTTGTATTTGGTTCTTATGTAAGTTGTGACTTCGGTGATATTTTTTCTGAATAAAGAGGAAATCACATTGGCAAATTTATCCGAAAGGAGGACTCTGTGTGTGTGTGTAGGAGAGAGTCCCTTACACAAGCAGAAGCATGGGGCAGGCATCCTGGGTCAAACATATGGTGGATAAAGAGCAAAACGGCATGGAGACATTCTGGGGTGCTCATGGGGAATTGGAGGAATGATGCAAAATGTACACAAATAGGTTCTTTTCCTGCCGATTCAAAGGTATCCCGAATATCTACTTTTTAATATCCACCCACTGCATCCTCTATGAGTTCAGCAAGAAGCTAGAGGATGAACCTTAAAACAGCAGCAGGTAAACATGTGTCTGTTCTACCGTGTTTCATCCAAGGCTAAAGAACACCTTACACCTGTTTTCTTCTCCTTCAATAGAACATTGCAGAGCAAAAGACTTTGGCTGTTCCTATCAGGAAACTCTGGACAAACATTAGCCCATAAGCCTCTGTTTCAAGCTTGAATATATGTTCCTTTTAAACCACAAGTTCCTGACCTCAAAGCAGCAATTTTAAAGAAGGGTCCTCCTTTCCTAATAGATTTGGTCTAGTTTATCATCTTCCACTGGTCTTTAAAAAATTGGATCATTAAAGAATTGATCATCATCAAAAGAACTGAGAACTCATTTTGCCTATGTAAGCACTGAAGACCACATATACTTTCCATAACACAGGTGTTGCTGAAGCTTATTCACGAAGTTTTCCCTCCTTGCCCTGCCTTGCTTCCAGTGACAGCAAATCTGCAGCTCTCTATGTATGGGTTTTATGAAGCATTTTGGGATACTTCAAAAGTAAATTCTTAATAAAAATGTAAATTATTATTATTGTAAAAACATGTTGGCCCACTGTGTCATGTAGCATTCTCAGAAGCAGCATTCTTTCACACTGGGATTTGAAAAACAGCACGGAATTTAGCTTGAATCAAATGGCATTATGTATTTAGTCATTTATCAAAGCCACTTGGTAGAAATTGGGGAAAACATTAGTTAATCTTATTCATGTGGGAGTTTCTTGGTTATGCAGCAATACTCTTTCCTGTTTCTTAGTTCCCCTTTCCTCTTGAAGGCCTGTAATGCTTGAGCTTCCTTTTGAGCTTGAAGCAAGACCATTTTGATGCTACAATATATGAAGCAGCCAACAGAGAATGCTTAAAGTTAGTGCAGGATACTCCAGGCACTGCAAGGAGCACCCAGGAAAAGTAAATAGTATGCACAGCATGAGATGTCTGCCTCCCTGGGTCTGAATTTAGCTCCCCTCTGAATCACTGAATTAGCAATACTTTGGCCTGTTAATTCAGCTGTTAAGTGACTGTGGTTGAGCTTTGGAAGAGTATTGTTCACCTTTAAAGAACAAAAGCACTCGTTCAGGTTGGTGAGGGAGTTTGGGTCAAAATTTTAGGAATATGTGGCACACAGGGAAAAATTTGCCACCTTGCAAAAGAGAAATTCTCTACTGATGGATTACCTCATGGCAGTGTAGGCTGTTCATTATTAGGATAGCTTGGAATATACAACAGCTGCGTAGCGCAGATCCCACAGGGGTCCATGGGACTCCTTCTTTTCACTTTGACAAGGTGACAAGTTGGAGCAATGGCACATCCTTACAAAAAGTCTTTGGTTTATAGTGATGTGCCCTTCTAGTGACACACATACTTTTCTCCATTTTCCTTCAGCAGAGTCTGCATGAGACAGAATTTCTCTGTCTATTTGGAGAATTCCACTTAAAGTAACTATCTTTTTTTCTGTGGCAACTTGTGTTAGTCCATTTTCACCAGTACCAAGGAAATTCCTCAGACCTGCAGACCCCAGAAAATAGATTCATAATATTTTTCACTTCACTGGACATATGACACACCATACAGGAATTTATCATAGCAATGACACATCCTATTACAGAGGTTGACTCTTGAACCAGCTCACTTCCCATTTGTGCTCACATAGCATCTTACTAGCAACTGTAGCAATTGTGATATTAGGCAAGTATTTAGAGGTTTTGGATGTTTTTAGTGACACTTACCATCTGGAACAAGGTCAAGAGACAACATTAACCAGTTCTTTGGTCCATTATAATAACTGAAAAGTGATTTTCAGACCAGAACTGATCCATGTGCCTCAGTTTGAGACTTCCGATTAAAAAAATAACCCAAACAAATGACAATCGTTATTAAGTGTTGTATTAAAAAACAGAAGACTGCAAAGAATAAAAAATAAATATCCAGGGTTCTAGAAACCTAATCCTAATGGGGTTGGTGGATATGGTAGAAAGAGATGCACTGCACTTTACAAGCAACCAGAAGCCAAGCGAGATATTTTTGGCCTCTAAAATGACTCTAACAGCCAATCACTAGCAATTGTACTGTATCTGCAGTTTTACTACTACTTATCTACCTATGGCACAAAGCTGATTTTTTGCTTGAAAGTAGTTGCATTCCTCAGGAGAAAGAAAAGACAGCCTGCTACATGAGGATGCCATTACTTTGAGATTATTTGTTAAGATCATTAGACATGATATTTTTAAAGTGAAGATGGCCTGCAAAGAAAGAGCACGACTTGGGTACCCCTTATTTCATGTGTTCACGTGCATTGAGAGATAAATTTAGACATTAAAAATTCCAAGTAAAACATGTTCTGTTTTTTCTATCTCCATTCCCTAAAGGACCCACCAGTGATAGCTGAGGATGTAAGGAGGAGAATATCCATACCAGGCCAGAGTCAAGAATCAACAAATACAGTACCCTGTCTCAAGGAGTGGACAATATTATTCTAGAATGAGAACAATTTGTACTTCCTTTCCAGGCAGTTCAATGCAGAGTTAAAGCTGGACCCTGGGTTCATTGTGTGTAGATGAAGGTGCAGCATCTCCTACAAAGAACAATGGACAAATGTTTTTGGAAATGCAAGAGGAAGCCAGTGAGTTCACTGAAAAACTGGAGCAGAAGAGCATCACCATGCATATGGGTTGGTAAAGGGGTGCTTGGAGCATGCTTTCAGATGCCAACCACTCCAGCAAAGCACTAACTTGAGGACAAATCCCAGCATCTTCTGGAAATGTTGCTTTTTTACTAGAGTGGCTTACTCTGAAATTAATAGGAAAGGGCTTACTTGGATGGAAGTTTGGGTGGGTGGGAATGAAATTTGACTGAGGACATCTACATGATGTTTCCAGTCTCTGATGCGGCAGATCAATACTTGCTCAATCTTTACAAAGAAAAGAAGCAGAGAGTATGAAATGGTGAGAGAAGAGTGCCAGAACAAGATGAGCATCACAACTGAAGTGCAAATATTCTTCTAGACTTAAGCATTCAACTGTTCACACATTTCCTAAGCTAAAGGTGATATTTTTATATCTGCTAGTCTCCAGTGGATTTTTTGTCCATAAATTTAGGAACTTAGGTCTAGGGAGTGAAAGAGGTAGTTAGAAGTTAAACTTATCAGACACCAAAATATTACTCTGTTCTTCTTAAAACTTAGAGTTAAAAGGGAATTAACGGGAGTAAGGCAAAAGGCACAAATAATTTGGAACAGTATAACTACAGTTATATGAGCCTTTTATCCTAAAGATTTCAAAGCTCTGTTCAAAGGAAACGGTTATTATTGATCCCAGTGAACACACAGGCAAAATTAAGCCCAGAAATATACAGATACTGACCAGAAGTCATGTAGCTATCGCATAATGGAACTGGACATTTATTTCAAAACTCAACACTTAGGATTTTTTATCTTAATAATAAAGCTGCTAAACAAACATCTCAATATTTCAAAGCTTATGTTGATAGTGGGGAAGCCAGGAATGCTTCCCAGATTTGCCCGGGTCCAGCTCAATGCAAAAGTCAAACAGACACTATGCTTTCCTTATTTTCATGCAAAGTAAATCCAGACATGGGAAGCAGACATTGTGTTCTCCATCAGATCCAAGCCTGGACTTGAGACCAAGGCTGAGGATTTTTTACCATTTTGCAGTACAGGCACATCTACAGGGAGCAAAACTAGTTTCAGATTCTCAGCAGTAAATATTCGTGGCCAAAAAATAGGACAGGAGGGTAAGCACTGAAATTGGTTAATTGCAAAGATTTAATTGCATTATTTTTAAATTAAATACTTATTTGGAAACTGAAAAAGTAGTCCAGATTAAAATTTTTAGCCCTTTCTATTTAAAATTTTCTATTTCTAGTCTTCCAGGAAGAATTACCCAAATTTGTAAAAAAAGACAGCTCAAAGTAAAGCACAATTTTTTTTTAAAATATTTGCTATGGATTGGCTTTAACTACAAACTTGTTTTGAAAGATCTGCTTGAGATTTTTTTCCAGTGCTTGGGTTTGATCACTGAATCAAAAAACCCCACCTGATTGTTTGCCTAGTTATGTTAATGATTCCCAGCCCAATGAGCTAACCTTCAAATCACACAGCCTCTTCATTAGTCTCTCAGAATGCTGAGAGACTAATTCTTTTACCTCTGAAAGATTCTCTTAGCAGAACTTGAAAGAAAAACTTTTTATTTCAAATATGAACAAAATTTTAATTATTTTCTCAAGTGCTTCCCTGTGTTCTATACATTACAGGAAATATCAGCAGGAAATCGATTTGACAGACACTAATGTTGCATGTTCACCAGTTCACCAAATTACACCAGCCATGTTATCACAACGGGCACAAATGGTTCTGGTCCTGCAGTAAACCGAGGACACCTAATGTGGTCTAATTAAGACAGCAGTACACAGAAGTAATACAGTCTTAAATGAGGGTTAGAGTCTCTTTCAGCCAGTCAGTTAAGAGTTTTGCTTTGTTGATGAGCTTTCACACACTTTTCTATGTATTTATGTATTGTAATATTTTTAAGAACTAAGACATAAACATATCTGGTTATCTAAAAAATGTCATGGATAAAAATCCTGTTGTTTTGTGGTTTTGTCTTCATTTTTCTAGCTGCTTGCAGGTGGCATTTTTAAGCACTGCGTTTAAATTTCATGTTTAACTTATGCCAAAACATCTCCTGAGTCCTGACAATATTGTTTCCTTTTGTTGTGCAAGATGAAGCAAAATGTAAAAAGTTTTTTTGACTCCCCCTTGAAGTGTTCTTCTGGAGGTAATCTATAAAAATTCCATCAATGAGGACCAAAGTGCACAGTAGTTGGTATTGGTGATAAAGATTACTTTTTAAAAAACAGAAGGTATAAGGCACACCATTACCTCAGGAACTTTAAGAGCAAGGAAGCAGAAATGAGCTTTCAGAATAGAAGGTGTTTTGGTGCGGGTTTTTTTATTCCTGCTGAACAGTAATTGTACATTTCCCTTTTCATCCTCTCTCTCTCTTTATTTCATTTTTTAATACTGCTTTATAGACAGGACTTTAAAAAGTTTTCTCAACTTTCAATTACTTTAATCTAACGTGCAGATGACTGGCATCCCAGGCATTTCTGCAGTACTGAAACTCTTTCAAAATTCCATCCATACACATCCAAGCAATGATAAAACAGAAATTCTATAAAAGTATGAAGAAAGGGACAAAACTAAACCTTTAGCTTCATATGGGGTATTATTTCTTGTTGTTTTTGCTACAAAGCTGTAATTGGCCTAGTGAGATCTGATAAATGTCTTATTATAAACTTGAACATCAACTGATGGTGAAAAAAAATATGATGGAACTTGTGACTGAAGGAAAAGTAAAAGGGTATAAATGACTGGCAGTTCCCATTTCTTTACAAGTGTTACATTTCAGTCCCCTGCCACTACCACATGTTTCCTGTTCACAGATAATTTGTACAACATATTTTATCATTCAGTTTTAGACATAGTTGAAAGGCTTTTGCCTAAGGCTTGGAACACTTTGAAAATTGTATACCATTTGCAAGGCTTTCTTCTGCTTCACTGTGCAATTAGGTGACTGCCTTTCTGCAGACGCTGGATTTATCATATGTGGAATTGTTTTTTTTCACCAAGGTGAACTGGGAACAAAAATGCAAGTATTTTTTCAGTAACCCACAGACAAGGGATTAGTGTGCTGGCACAAAGCTTGTAGGCTGCCTGTCAGTCCCAAACTGGACGCCGTTCCCTCACAGAAGGAGTATTGTAAGCCACAAAGTTTCATACAAAAATACTCTGCCACTCTGCTCTTGCATACCATGTCTATATGTGATTTACACTTCTAAGGTGCAACAAAAGCATCCAATAAAAATAACGGTTTTTTCTCTAATTTTCTAATACAACTATTTATGACACTACTGATTATTTTCTTCCCTTCCTTCGCCCCCCTCCTCCCCCTCACTCACTTTTCTCCCCCACCCTGCCGCAGCTCGGTCGTTACTAAACTTTGCTCTCGCTTGAAGAAGTGTGAAGATACTGATGTGCTAAGAGCTTCCCCTGCTGGAAGTTCCTAGCAAGAAGTGCTGTAGTCAAGTAGGGATGGATCTGGGACTAGCTCCCAGTTCAGCTAATTTATGTGCTCAGTTCCTGTCGAGCAGAGAGTACATAATGTGACTTGAGATGCTGATTAAATTTCATGTGTATTTCTATGTTCTAAATAAACCAAATTTTAAAGTCAGATTTGAGCAATGGTAGTTTATAACCCTCATTACAGCAGTTTGCATTTTTCCACTGAATTCTGTGAGGAAATGGAGATAAACTCAGCCCTTTTATATAATGTATCTACATGCTTTTACAAGGTCATCCTCCCTTCCAGCAGAGGATCTGGAGGCTTCCTTCACAAGTAAACCTTATCTATTTAAAAAATGTAATTGTTTAATGCGAATCGAATTAACTATTTGCTTTTGGTTGCAGACCAAACTTGTGGAAACTGTGAGAGTGTAAGTGCGTAAGTGAGCTGCAAGGAGCACTTGTATCATATAGCATAATTCCATTGGAAGAAAGGCGTATTTCTTCAGACTACACGTCTTTCTTAGGCAGTGACTGCCTAAATGCCTCTTCTGGAAGCTTCAAAAAAAGCTGCATTTTTGAAATCAGAACTAAGAGAATTTCAACCTAATTTTTTGGATGTCCATCTTAGAAATACCTGGCTGCAAATACCTCAGCTGTTTTTTTGAATGCAAGGCACAATGTTATTACTTAAACAGTGCAAAGTGCAGTAATATACTTCTGACAGACTGTGCTGTAAACATGGCCACCGTCTGTTTGCACAGCGTGACTGAGCAGGCAGGATTGTCTTGGCCACTCTGGAAGGTCTCTCTGCCTCTGCATAGGCCAGCAATGTGACTTCGGCATATATTGCTTCTTTGGTCACATCCATTTCTGTTGATTTTGTCTGGTTAGACAATAAAGGTTTTTCTGGGGCACAGATTGACTCTCAGTGGTTTGAAAGCTCCTCAGTGTTCTGAAGCAGGTGGCACAATGGATGGATTAGTGTGGTATTTCCCCTGTGATGGCATACCCCAACCTGCAAGGGTTTGCAGTGAGGTTGCAGCAGTCTAAGAGGTTACTTAGAAGACTTCACTCTGCCAAAGCATCTCTACTCCTACCTGAAATACCAGGCTCACCCGGGGATGTATTTTGCATCCTACTGAATCATAGGTATTTGGGGCACTATGAGAGAAACCTTGCTCTGTCCAGCTGTAGCCTAGGGAGGACAGAGTCACAGAAGAGCTGCCTTACTGTGTTTGAATCTGCAAATATTTGGAGAGCTCCAGAACTCCCACCATCTGTACACATGCAGATACACAAGTAGATGGAAAGCTTCCAAAGGAAGTTCCCTTTCAATCCCCGTAAAATTCCCTAGATCCAGCCAGCAACTTGAGCAAGAGGAACAGAGGATTTCCTTTAATTTCTCTACCTGGTCTAATTTAATTTGCTGCCTGGTAGAAGGCTCAAAAAGGTTTCCAAAAACAAACAAAAAAAAGCACTGGGTCATGGGATTTCCCACTCTAAATGTAATGATAAACCCAGACTGACTACCTTCTTTCTGTGCTATCTATTGTGCTTTGTCCCAAATGGGAAATACGGTTTGCCAGCACAGAGGCAGCATACACTGTAAACAATGACAAGAATAAAGCTAAATATTATGCATACTCATTGCATGCAATCCTAAACACAAACATCCCTACTGAGTAAAACAGAAAAGAAGATCTTTTTTTTTTTTCAACTGAGGAATTGCTGGGTCTTCTTAACCCTTTATTTTCTCAGTTGTGCAATTTGAAATAACATACAACAGTATTTCACTACATATGTTCATGTTCTACTTTAGAGTCTCAAGAATTCTGGTTTTTAATGTGAATTCTGAACAAACAGTGCAGGAAACAAACACATGTTCTCCATGAAGAACACCTTTTACTTACACAAATGCTTAATGTTGTGGCATACGACTTATTTCCAAACTATTGTGGTCTCATTTGCATGCCTACTTGTGAAATTTATTTAAGATGGAAATCATTGTTTCCTTGTAAACATCAGATCTCCACCCTGAAGAGTAAACCAAAGAAGTCTATTAAGATCCCAACCTAATAAGGCTCATTTCCAGGAGGGTAATAAAACTGTAACCGTAACCACAACCCTGAGGAAGTCAGCTCAATCTGACCCACAAATTTCATGAAACAGTAGCTCCCAAGTTGCAGCGTACCAAGGTAAGCCATGACGCCTCATTCCAGAGACCAAAAAAATTTCACTTATTTCTGAAGCAATGACTTGGCCTGTGACTTATCATGAAGTGGACTCTGTGTTAGATTGCCTGGTACTAAAAATCAATTCTGTGGCACGTATTTTTTATTCATTATGCTCTGTTTTCCTCTCATTTGAATACTAAAATGCTTCATTTTTATAGAGGTATTGTCCTTGATCATTTTCTTGGTACGAAGCCTCTGCATTCAACAGTGTGAACAGTACTAACATTCAGCAGCTGGCATCTGTTGTTCCTGTTCTTTTCTAGATACTGAGCAGCATAGAGTATATAAGGAAATCCTCATCAACTTATTTGTTAAAATGAGTGGGCATACATACTCAGAATTCTGGCTATTTAAAATATTAAGTCTGTGAATAAAACGCAGCATATCTAAATTCTGCATGCACCACACAGTGCTCATGTTTTGCAATTGAGTGCTTGTATGATTATTTACATTTGCTTGAAACGTTCACATATTAATTATTAAATGAGATTCTAGCTTGCTGATGCATGAATATTTGCAGATAAAAACTATGATTTCAGCTATTGCTTTATTATCATTAATGCATAGCTATTAATAGCACACTCTCAGAAGGATACTCTTTGATCACAATTGATATGACACAATAACAGGTTGCAAAATAAGTAGTAAGAATGTAGAGCCGAGACAAAACCCTAAATCCTTCATTTAGAGCAGGATTAGAAATACCTGGCAGACACACCATTTCTTAATACGTGCATGGGTGATGTTCCAAGTCTGGGACTTGGCTGCAAGTTAGAGAATACCCTGGAATATATAAAAGAGAAATGAAGGCTAAACCAGAAATTATATAAATAAGTGCTTTAGCAGAAGCACAAAATGTTACTTGAACATGTGTTCTACCTGACCACAAATCATCATCGGCAGCAAACATCACTTTACAATGGATGAGGATCAAGCATCGCAAGCCTGTCTCAGAGCTATGAATTTACATGTGATAGGTTTACTGCATCTCCAAAAAGCAAGCTTGGAGCTTGTAGTTTACGTAGATTTTGTACAGGCAAAATGTAACCCATCATTAATTGGGGAGTTTTCTTTTGTGCGCCTGTGCTGCCATGACTATTTTGGATCCTGATCTGGTCACACTGAGAGACATTTAGGGATTAAATATTACTCAAATTCCAGCTTTCGTTTGCAGAAACAACAGAGCTGTCACAGATAACAGTCCCACGTCCAGAATGCAGCACTGGTTTAGTCCCCACAAGCAGAAGATCTGAAGCAGCCAAACACCCTGCAGAGAGGAAGGCAAGTTCTCTCTAACCAGACCTGCTGCTCTGCAACCTCCCTAGCTCAGAGCTGCTCTCCTGTGTCTTGTCCAAGGTGGGCTTCAACCTAATGAAAAACCAACTAAATATTCAGATATGGTTTTTCGTTAGACTGAATTCTTGCTTTCTATCCAACCCCTCTGGAGCATATTAAAATGCTTCTGTGTGGGCCGAAATTTTCCATTGCTGAGGTCAAAACAGTATTTATGCTATTTTCCCATCTACATCCCTCAATGTTGGAATAAGCTGGTTTTAATTCACAATAATGCATTAGCTAATTACTCCAGGAGAAACTCTGGTTTAAAGCTGTCAGGAGTAGCGCCTACACTGTCTCCCACTGACATATGTGAACACATGAGTGAGGTAAGAAACGACTGCGGCTGCAGCCACTGGGGTAAGCCTGAGCTGCTCCTGGAGTAACACACCTGAGGAAATTCAGATTAATCCATGTCAATCAGAAAATGACAGCAGCCTCCCTTTCTGGGGGTTTAATTGAGTTGGGTAGGCATAGCTTGGCATTTTAAACATCTTTCTAGCGTATGTGTTTTGTGCCATCTTTGAACATGAGGAAATCCAGTTTTCCCTCATATAAAACATTTTTTCAGTCTTCAAAATAATCTTACACCTTAAATGTTTCAGATTTGACATGGAAATCTGGCATGAAAATAGCCTTTTTGAAGAAGCAGGACATAATCTTATTCTGGATAAATTGATTTTCTGTAAGCAAGCTGGAGACTGGAAACATGCAGCAGGTATTTTTTTCTCAGTAAGTTCAAGTATACAGTGGTTAAACAATGTGCAGGCATACAATTGATTTGGGTAAAATGAAAAAAATCCTTAAACGTTGCATAAGTTTCACATTCTTTAAGAGTAATGTTTGCTCTTTTGTATGTGCCAGGAATAGCCTGTGAAAATAATTTCTATCCAGACTCAGCAGTGTTTTGTATTCAGAGTATACCTTTTTCTATAGCTTCAATATGCACTCTGTGTCTAAAAATGAATTTTACAATTGTATACAGGACTTTTCAGCATAATTGAAGCTAACATGACACTTACATGCATTGGAGGCATGCCCAGCAAGTGTGCACACCAAGGCAGTTCTTCAAAGCTGGTGGGACAAAGGATATGCCTTTCCTGAAAAACTATTAAAATACATATTCTAGGATAAAGCCACTTAGGCCACTTAATTGACATAATGAAATTAAGTAATGCGCCAGAAACTGGTATGTCCTACATAACCTGGTTGTCCCCTGACAGACATCTCTAGAGCTTAGACTAGATGCTGTCTAAGACCAGTCAGACTAATGAAATGAGTTTTCCTATAGATTTGTGTGTTTTGCTTCTTTAAGGCTCTGCCTTGAATAACCCAGTTTTCCCTCACAGTCTTTCCAACACTAGACAAGACACAACAAAGCTGTTAGACAGTATATCATTGCTGATCAGCTGCAAGCTGCTGCTGCCAAATGGGATGTATGAACTTAACTCTACCTGTTTTACTCCTAGAGGAGGTTAAATATGTTCTTTCATTCAGCTGCCCATATTTATGAAAATATTAAGTATTTCAATAGCTTTGAGACATCATCTTCTTTTGAATTTGCTTAAAAAACCTCGTTGAACTCAACAGGTCCAAAAATCATTAGAGGGAAGTGGGTGGTAGGCAGATAAAAAAGGCAGTACAGCTGCATAAAATGTGGGAGGAAATGGAAAATATTTTATGGATATCTACACACAAAAAGTCAGCAGCCCAGAATGCGCTAGCTAGTCAATGTCTAAACTGGCTGCTTGCTGCCTCCTGAATGGAGTCTGAGTTACTGCTTAAATATCTGCAATTGTTTTGAAATCCAAATAACACAGATACCACCTTTTTCTCTGTGTGTTTGATATTGCAAATATTCTGCTGATCAGGTTAGTATACTGAATCATCTGGTTCCTAAAAGAAGGAAACGGAAGTCAGTTTGATTCCACTTCCCCTAACTAGAAATGGTCTGTACCTAAAGTAGGCCAACACATGGGACAAATTCAAATTCTGAGGTAGAGACTAGGATGATGGGTAAGGTTGTAGCCAGTCTTCATTCCTTGCTTTCATTTGCTGTCATAATCCTGTGGGGTTTTTTCCCTACTGAGCCATGAAAATGTACAAAATGTATGGTAGACAGGTCACAGCTTTGTGTTGGAAAGCAACAAGCCAGCTGTAAGCCATCACTCCACATGGCTCATAGCAGCTGCCTCCTCAGCACATTTTGGGGCACATGCCCATTAGTCTCCCAGGCACTGTTCAAGGAACAGGTTGGAGCAAGGGCAGTCTCCAGGTGACAGTAGGGGAAAAGCAGGGAGAAGAGAAATTACGCATATAGACATGACCATGCCATCTACTTGGTCTCAGATAACAGCCCCTGGTCACTTTATTAATTAGTACAAACTTCAATGCTAGAGCCAGACCTTAGGTGCTAAAAGCACACTAATCACATTAGGGTGGTCTTTATCCTTGGGCCAGTTGGCTGAGTTTTCAGAAAAGTCTCTGAGGTGTGATTCTATCCAGTAAAAAAAAAAAAAAAAAAAAAAAAAAAGAAAATGGTAGTGTGGTTTTATTTTGTATCATCCTTAAAAATGGATCAGAGGCATTGTGATATGATGGAAATGTTTTTCCATGGTCCTGTCCAGAGCCAGATATGAATATCTCTACCTCAGAAGGCAGCCATTCTCACACTGGTTGACCTGCCCACTGCCACCAGCACAAGCAGAACCCTGGTGGTGCCCATTTGTGCAGCCATGCTTCCGTGCTATCAAGCAGAAAGGGAAACCGAATAGGAGCAGCTCTGAACACTGTCTGTGCTTCCCTCAAGGCAAAGAAAATGTTCGTCTTTCTGGATCTACCACAGTAACCGCTGCTTTGCTCCAGTGAATGGGTACAAAGGCCAAAGAGTGAATGTAAGACTGTCCTGTTAGGCAAATACATAAGAGAATTATATTAAGAATACATGTGCAGTCTTAATTTTAGCATTTAGAAAGATCAACATTTTCAAACTATGAAGCTTATAATTTTAAAGAAGTGGATTTCTAATACTATACATCTGTATATATGTGTGTATGTACTCTTGGGCTGCAGGCAAAATTTTCTCTGAAGATATTTTTAACAAGATACAGATTTCCTATCGATTGCACAGGTTATTGACAAGAAAACCAGAAACAGATAACAGGAAAAAACAAATGTTAAGCTTTTAATAGAAATGCTTATATTTGCTTCATTCTTTTGCTAATTGTGGTGTGATATTTTTTAATTTTTCCCAAAAGAAGGGGCACCTCTCTCCCGTCTATCCTTTTTTATTAATCTTGTTATCATTAAAATATATAACTTACCTCCCTTTTATTCTGGAGTGAAAAAAACCCAAACAAAACTAAACAAAAAACAAACCAAAACGGAAAAAGAAAAAAAAAAAAGCAACTTGGAAAACACTGAAGGGGGAAAACCAATAAGATTTTGGTATTTTTTTGGTATTTCCCGTATAAACTAAATTACTTCTTCAATCAGCCAAAATATGCACTCAGGAACATGCTGATGCTTTTCAAATTGTAGTAGATAGAGGTACTTAATCACCAGTTTAAGTAGAAAACAGGTACCAAGGGAATTTTCCATGGGGTGATTTAGCTGTATGCAAATCTCTTGTGTACTGTAGTATTGCAGCGCTCAGGAGCTGAACACTGTAGAACTTGTCAAGGGATTAGGTAACAATGAAGATTTAAGAGCCAGGACAAAGCTAGATGTAGGTTGGGAGTAATATCCTGGTCAATATATCCTCTGGTGTAGACAGCTAGATAAACATGTAGATAAAACTTACTACAGCAATGTTCCAGCAAAATGCACCACAGGCAAAGAATTGAAGAGTAACTCCCACAAGACACTGACAGCTTTTTCGCTTTTTGTTCCTTTTTACTGAATATTATTGTATTGGAATCATCATGGCAAAACCTCAGGACCGAGCCCATTGTGAACCCAAACCTTCAGGGGATGCAATTTGTAGTATTTCTCACCACTAACATGAATCCCACAGAGCTTGTGGGCGCATGCTAGTTAGTAGATAATTTATATGTGTGAACTAAAAGCAGTACTGCTGTAAAGTATATGCATAAGGAATTTTTTATAAATAAACAAAAAGTGTAAATAAATTGGAAGTTCATGTGTTCACAGAGTCAGTATTCCGCATCATAAAAAGGTCTGCATTAAGACATAGCCTGTCATCCTCCAAGTGTATGCATCAATTTCTATAATGCTCATAAATGGCTCAGTTACTACCTATAAAGTAGCTATAGCAAAACTGAGACAAGCATCCAGGACAAAAGAAAACAATTTATGTTCTTACTTCCTGCCTGGGAATGGATGGCTTACGGTGCAGGAAGGTTCCCCTGAGCCACCATAGACAGATGAGAGGTCAGTATAGGGACAGGTCAGCCAGCATGGAAATTAAAACAGAGCGAAACTGGATTATAATTCAGTGGGAAAAGAGCTGTAAGTACACTTTGGAAAAAAATTCAGCTGGTCTTACAGTTACCTCCATTCACAGCCAAAACACTAAGAACGTCACATAGGACAAAATAATCACACCCCAACTATCTGCATTGAGCAGTGAGAAATGTTGACTCACTTCACGTCCTGAAGTGGGCATGAAAAAAAGATTCAAAGCAGTGATTCTCCTTAGGTTTCATACCACATGTTGAGCTCTGTGTGCATCACTGGATGTGGAAACTGACTCCCCAGGTCAATGGCTCAAATACAAGTATTTCAGTCTTCTGCCTCAGATTGTTATCTTAAAAGGAATGACATAATAATTTTTTTTTTTTCCTTTACCCTTCACTTGTGTCCTTTGTAGACTGTAAGTCTCTGGGAATGTCTTTACTATATCGCATACACTCTCCTAATTAGATCTCTATGTAACACACAGGAATAATGGCAATTAATATCAATATTGCAGTTCATTAGATTTACTGAGTTCTGGCCCATTAGTTGATAGCAAAGAGTTTCTTCAAGAATGTGAAGTCAAAGTTGTTTTTGACTGTTTTTTGGTTGCAGACTGTGGGAAGATTTTTCTGGCTCTTACTCTGAGCTGAAAGTGCCCATGACTGGGACGGGAGCCCAAGGTATAAGTGTTACCGAGAATTAGGATACCCGGATACAAGCTCTGTGTAGTGTTTTATGAACATGTGGCTTGTGGAGTAGGAATTCTCAGTTTTCTGCCAGGTACAAGGCTTATGCTTTCTCAAAAGCCATCTTGTAAATTGTAGCTTTAAGTAGGTCTTGAAATGCTTAAGACTTGAGTTGGCTGCAACAGAATCTGTCTCCACCAAATGAACCCCCAAGACCCTTAGTGATGACAGAACTTTTAATGTAGGTGGCCAAATACAGGAAGGCCCACTTTGTCCTGGACAAGGCACTGCTAGGGACTGTAGACTGCCAGGACAGCAAAGCAGAAGGCACGATGGTGGTGTTAGTGCCATGAAGTACAGGAGTACAAAAAATGGTACCACACAGTTTGCATAGAGAAGCAAACCAAAATTTGTGCTTGAGGAAGGATATGTCCCTAAGCAGTGTGACATGGTGACACCTCTCACCTGAGTGTTACATCTCATGGGCATTAAAGATCCATGAATGTCGATCAGCTATGAAGGATTCTTCATGAGTGGAGGACACGATTACTTTTTATGTGCAAGATATTCTAATTATTCTGTAGACATTCATTTCAGGTTACAGAATTTTTATTGAAAACCATTTAATTTTCAGTGGTTGTCACTTGAGTGGACAAAGTAGAGTAGCACAGGAAAATTACTTAGCACAGGTTCAGATCCTCCATCATTTGCATACACATATATAATATAATTTTTGTCGTCTGCTCATACATAATGGCAGTAAAACTGCTAATATGTATTGAATACAGTGTGTTGCTAGTGTCAGATCATTAATAACAGTGTGAAAAACTACATAATTTTTCATTATACCTGAGTACATTTTTGGATAAAGTGAATAGCAAATATTTATGTACAAGTGTCCATGATATTGTTATACTGCACATACTGAACTTCCCTGGGCAATAAGCAAAGTATCCACCATCATTGTAGTAAAGAGCAGAAACATAAACACACAAAAAACGATTCCAAGACTTCAGGGAAAAGATGTATATTCATATGATTCAGGGCATAAAAGAGTTTGTGGATTAGGAGGAAATTTCGCCTGTGGACAAGTAGTCTCTGTAACAATCTACTGCAGAGTTTCCAGCATGCTCATCTGAAGATAGCCAATTTAATAAACACTTTACTTAAGAAGGTGGTCAACTTATCTGATCCAGCATATCCTCTGTGTACTGACATGAAAAACGAGAACCTCTTATATTATGCCTACCATGAGCAGTTTTGTCTGCTATAACTCTGTTCTTGATACTTTTCCAAATGTAAATTAAACCAACTGGTGGATAAGGTTTCCTTTTCTGTATACCTTCTCCTCTTCCTATTCCTATCCCCACTGCAGAGGAACGTAAATTGACATCTCCTTACACTGCAGACACATAGCATGTCTGGGAAATAATACCTGTAGCTCAACAGAATGTTGGCAGTACCACAGGAACAGAAAAAAAGTGACCAAATGCAAACCACTGCTTGGTTTCTCCCCTAGAACTGGGTGAATCATCTGAGGCTCCACTTCTCCTGTCTGATATTTGTGTTTGCAGTCATTTTCTATGAGGTGCCTTTAATTAAGACACTACACACCCCCATCAGAGGATTGGGGCAGAAGGTACAGGTCCACTGAAGCAGGAGAGGGCAAGCTGTGTTTTTCCAGTGTCTATGCAAATTGGGGGGTTTTAGGCATGGGAGCTGTATGCTAAAGTCCCCAGCAGTACTCTATGTGGATGTGATCCACTTTGGCTGTGACACACACCTTACACTTCTGCCCTCCAGCCAGGACCCAGGCAGGGAACACAACAGGAAGCCATACCCCAGACTTAAGGGGAGGGTGCCAGCTACGAAGTATGGGTATCCAGTCTTCCTCCTTAGGGTTCTCCAGTGGGACAGTGGTTCTGCTCCTCAAAAGGGGTAGGGGAGCATGAGGGCTTGGGAACCAGCATTTTTACAGGCATTTATTGCTGTATTTATTGCTTTGATTTTGGGCATCTCAGCGTGAAGTCAGTGAAAGCTGCAGGAATTCAGTATGTTGGAAAATCAGACCCAGCTTGTCTTAAATTGACTATCCCGGGCAAAAAGCTTCTCTGGAAGAATTTTAGTCTGGTTCTGTAGATACAGTTGCTTGCCAACTTTTTTTTTTAAAGGTATAACAGCCTCCAGTTGTTATATAGGTATAAAAGCCTATAACTTTCTCGTCTTAGTGATTTTGGTACATCTATTGTTTTCTGTGAAAATGAAATACTGTCTTTTACATTGATGTAAATGTAGGTTGCATTTCAAATTTTTTTGGTTTATTTGCACGAAGGTAGTATAAATCAGCTGCCGTGGGATTTTCCCACTGTGCTCCATGGAAGCACAGTCACTAAGGCTGCGGGGAGGGTGACACTTGTCAGTGAGGGCTGGTGCCTGGACAGCCCCAAGTCACCTGGTCCTAAACACCCAGGAACCTTGATTATAGCCTATCCCTGGAGCCTATGGTAAGATATAGGCTCTGTCTCCCACCAAGACATCCAGCCAGCCAGAAGTACCTCGGGGTACAATGTCATTTCCACAGGAGGATTAACTTTTGGACACTGACAGAAGTTTTCAGAGTTGTTAGTTCAAATAAGTTTGGAAACTCCTGGATTATAGGACAACTCACAGTTTAGCAAGCTGCTGCCTGATGATTTTTCAGAAAAAAGAAAAAATTGGAGAAAAAAGGAGAGCAAAATAAAACCATATGAGCTCATGCTAAAATGGTCCTCTGACTCAGGGCATTTCAATTTTAACTCAGAGAGGAGATTGTGGGAATTTAGAATTTTCACAAAGCAAATCCAAAGCCAAGTGACTTAAATTGACCACCCAAAGTCAGAAAGCTGCTTCTAACATGTTTTGCTTTTATTTTGCGTATGAATTATTAAACTGCTGTGAATTACCCATTCAACTTCAGGCTTCTAAACTGAGTCTGAAAGACTCTGCATTCTGTAGAATGCAGAAAATTAAGATTGTGCAGATGGAAAATACTTCTCTGATGCAGTCTCCTAAGATGTCTTACAAATACTGAGCATCAGCCCCTGTGCAAAATGCAGCTGGGCGTCATTCAAGCAGTTCTTTGAGGGATATTACAGGAAGATGTTATATGCATGGAGATAGGAGTATCTGAGACTTCCTCCAAGAGGCAGTAATTCCAGGAAGTGATGCTCACAGGAAGGTGTGGTGCTTCTTTCAGCAGTGATATTAATGCTTGCTAATTTCCTTCAATGCTACTGCCTAAGCATTTTATGACTGCTTTCCCCATCCCCAAGAACTGTGGAGACTGACAAACATTTATGCTAGGACTATTAATACATGGTTTTACAAAACACCACTAAGATCCTTATAAGCCTTCCTCCAAAATACGCACAGATATTCTCTCCATGACCAAAGTTTGTTGAATCTGTTGTTAAGTAAGAGCCATTAATTCAGTAATCCACCAGAAATCAGAACTCTAAGTGGCTTTCTGTATTGGCTCTTAAGGATTTCCCCGAAACTTCATCACATGACAGTTTTCAATCTCAGCAAGCTCCTCCAGGTCAGCAAGTGAAAAACAGTAACAAAGCAAAGCAAAACATGTAACAAATTCAATGAGCATCTATTATCAGCCTGATTACACACTGCACCACACAGAGTCATAGTGATTTCAGTGAGGCTCCATACAGCATAAGGAGTCTGCCATGCAGATTAGTTTACAAGATCAGGGTCTCCTCATGGAATATCTCCTCCCTTCACCCCTTCCCGTTCTGTATAGCGCAACACAAAAGAAAGGCCTGTCTTTTTGCATATTTGCAATATTTTAGTTGTTGATAAGTTTGTACAATGATTCAAATTATAAGAGCTAAGAAAATATTTCCCAGTGCTACCTCAAGCCTATCTTGGCTTTTCTCACTTTGGTCACTCAAACAATCTTCTCTGTCCGATCACCTTTCTATTAATCATTTTGGTGCATTCTGGTTGCCACAGCATTAGGTATAAATGCCTAAATTCATACCATTCAGTTCTATTTAGGCATAACTTCATGGGAGGACTGGGTGTGCAATATAAAGTGAAAAAAACCACAAATGTCAGAAACTTCATATTGATACTTTGATCAGAAGCAACATGAGACTGAAAGTTTTTGAACAACAAACCATTTGAGAGTGTGTAACATGCTTGTGAAAATATTCATAGCATAATTAGATAAATAACAGATCCAGTGTCTATTTTTACTTTCCCTTGATGAGAAGCTTTGCAGGAGAGACTGCTGGTAGTTAATTCTCCCTAACAACAATCTGTGTAATCACAAACCCCAATTAGCTGTGCCTGTTCTATGCTATACAAACTATTTCCTTAGCGCTTCACATCACTACTTTGTAATTAGCTTTCATCTACACGAGCTTTGACTAAAAAAATATAAAAGAGTGTAAGTGATTGTACTGCCACTCAGTATTCTGCGAAATAATCGCTAGCGATTTCAATCAGATTAATTTTATCACCCATATTAAGGAAAATTACCTCCCTCTTCACTCTCTACAGCTGAGGGCTATTTCATTTCCTGAGATGTTCATAAAAGCATAATATAAAGCAATCTGTAATTGTAAATATCCTTCCCTAATAACTTTGAGATATTTCCTTAATACATCTTTACATTTGGAGTTTCCGTTCCATAAAATACAGTAACAAGTGCTCTATTATGTTTTAAGTATGTGCTGTTAAGCTGGACAACTTAGCGCTGTCCTTCCTGTTTTTACATAGGGTTATATTTAACTTGCAGATAATGGGAACAAGGTTTAAAAGTGATGGAGCGGAATAATGGCGTTACAGCAATAATATATCTTGCCTTTGTGAGGAATAGAACTTTACAGCCTATTTCAGGTCAGCCAACACCAATTCCATTTTTCACAGCCTGACAACTTTCACCTTCACCCACACTCCAGATGGATATTAAAAACTACTTTCCAAACAAAACGGAGGTTTGGCTATACCCATGCTTTACACCTGGGGAGAGCCCTTTGATACTTAAAATCAGTATATAATATAAAATAAAAACAGGAAGCCTGCAGCAGCTGCATGCCACTGACTTGTTTGGTGAACCTCCCAGGTATTCAAAGAGCAAAGCAAGCTGCTCAGGTCTTACCAGAGGGGTCATAGCAGGAGAATTTCTGCAACTGCAACACTTGCATATTGAAATTTTGCAGGGAGAATATTCCATTAGTAAAAATTTAGCACCTGCTTTGTGGGAAATGTGAGGCCTGTGCTAGGAGGACCACAGCAGCTCCATATAGCACCACCAAGAAGATTCATGAAGGTGTTTGGGCCACCAGCACTTTTCCCTGAACAGAGATCAGGACAGCTGGGAACACAGCTGACTGCACCCCGAGCTGGTCATACTGCCACTTTTATCTGTAAGCATTGGTCCTGAATATACCTGTTTATTTAAAAATAAATAAATAAAATAATTAATAAATAAAGGAAAACACCACAAAAGGCACCAGTGACTAAAAGGCATTCTCACCCATACATGTATAGGTTGTCTGCATTGCGGGGCTTTCCCCCAGCATCCTCAGTTTCACCACAGATGTACAAGGTCAGTGATACAGCAAGCACACTGCTCACGTCAGAACCAACATAGCCTAAGGCAGTTTTAAGCTGTACCTCTCTGATCCTCAAAAAACAGACTTTCAGCCTTTCAAAGGTAAAGGTATCTCATCATCTGAGCAGCTCTGTGCATTGCTGCCAGTACAGAGGAAGTCTACCCGTTGTGCTGGAGAGATGAGTAATATGAGACAAAGACTGAGATGCGCAAGGAAGCATCCTCACTGGAGAAGGGAATTCTCCCTGCCTGCTACAGTGGAGTCTGAAATGTTCCCAAGTAGCAAAGCCCCAGGGGTAAATGAGGTGTCTGCACAGCAAATCATACAGGTTTCCCCGGCACACTGTGAGTTGCTGCACATTGTTGTACATCCCTTGGCAGTCTGAGACTCTGTACTGTGCGTGAGATGAAGAATAACACAGTATCTTGAAACCTTAGGAGTGGGATGGGGGTTGCTGGAGATGTGATGTGGTTTCATCAGTGTCATGGTGTCAGGATAATGGCAGATATTACAGGTAACAGCTCACTGGAATCAAATGTATTACACTCACCCTTCTTTCTACAGGAGCAAGATAAACTTTCCAACCTTTTAGAGAGACAAGAGAAGTTTCTTCTGATCTAGAGCAACACCTTGACTGTTTGCAATATGTCTCTTTGTAAACAGGGATGGGATACACCAGGTAGATAGGCTGAAATGGGTTAATTTCCTTTGCTCTTCCCTTAAGACGGAGAGTGGACATTTAACCTCTACTCTTTCCCAGTATTCGTGTTTCTATAATGGTAGAAGACACTGAAGACCAGATTATACATTTTACCTTAGCATGACAGACTAATCAGAAAGTGATTTTCAACTGGCCTGAGTCTCTGCAGGAATCCCTGCGGCTGAACCTTTACCAAGGATGTTGTCAAGAACAAGACCTGCAGCTGGTATATCCCCACATGGCACAGGTATTCCCAGAAGAAGTGTCATCTCCCACTCCCTTTTTTTCTGCTTGAGGAGCATGCAGGGACAGGGACATCACAGACAGAAACACTGAATCCCCTGAGGAAAATGAAGCGGAATCATTACAAGAAGAAAGACTCAAGTTTGTATATCTCCAGAATAACTCAAATTGCTGAATTTTAATTTTCACGCGCTTAAAATTTTATTTCTAAGAAGGCCAGCTAATAAACAAAGTCACCTATTACAGTTGTACAAATGTTGCATCCCCACTGTTTAATATTGTCAGGAAATAAAGTGAAACTAATAAAAATTCAGTATCCCTGGCAAATATCTGAAAGTCTTTTATGTGGAATGAGGATACAGCTAGGGCTCAAAGAACATGTGTTTTCAGTCCCACTGAAAATTTCACTGTCTTCATATTTGCTTTTATCCCAATTTGGAACAGAAAGTCAAACATTGACTACTGAAACTTCTGAAAATCACAAAGTTCAGAAGTGTCAAAACATGCCACTTTACTATTTCTGATCTAAAGGAAATGCTGAATATAACAAAACTGCAGTACGGAATAACATTTTTTGAATGAAACCAAAGCATTTCATTTTAGCTCAGTTCAATAACAGTGTATGCCTCCCTGACATGATCTTGATACCTCACAAAAGCTAGAGTTTAGATGCCTTGCAATATTAATTTTTTGCTACGGACAGATTTTCTAAGTGTGCCACAAGGTACATATCACCCGTCATATGAATCACCAGATAAGACCTCCAGCTGCCTCTGGTGAAGTGTAATCCACTGATGAGATGTTTCTGTATGGATCTTGGTCACCAGGGTGTAAGGAACAGCTACAGTGCAGGGCAACAGAGAAAAATGTTGGACAAATCTGAAACAAAACATTTAGTTGAGTTCAACAAGATAAAGGGTTTTGAACCGTGTTGATCCAATCCCGAGTAAGACACACTTTCACAGATTTCTAAAGATGATGAAGTAGTTGTTGAATGTTGTACTGAATGACGTGTATCTGTACAGTGGTCATTCCTAAAGACACTCTGGATTCCATTGGGTAAAATGCATTACTAAGTAGTTATAACGATGACCAATGTCACTTTATCATTACAGATTAGAATACTGTAAGTTATTTGACCGAGATAAAGTCAGCTAAGATAATGACAAGTTTTCTGACCACTATAAATACATATTGCTGTCACATTTAAACTAGTAGATAATTAATGCAGAGCCAGCTGCTACTAATATACTGTACTAAGACTTGTTAATACAAGGCTATAATAAAGCTGTTAATGCTGCTAATACCACACAACATTTAAAACTGTTGCAAAATTTGCCTTAGAATTGTTTCCTTGCTCTGGAGGGGTTCATTACATTTTGGGGTTTTTTTCATAATTAATCTCCAACAGCATGTATCATGTTATCTTTCCTAAACAAAGTCAGCCCTTGCCCCAGGGGTCCTGTAGTTTAAAAGACAACAACAAGTCAAGATGTTTTAGAAATGTAAACCAAGTAGGATTCATTATTTGCCTTATAACAGAAGCTGGAGACCTCAACAAGCACAGGACTTCACTGCTTGTACATACATTTCAGACAGATAAGGAAAGATAGTCTTTGTTCTGAAGAGCTTGAATTAAAACAATATAAATCTAGAGTAAAGTATAGCTTTAAAAAATTGCTTTTTGCTTGTAAGTGTCTCTTCTTTCTCCTTTTCACCCACACCCAAGAAAATCAGCAATGGGGATAGGCATTTAAAGGCACAATCAAAACCTCTTGAAATCTTGAAATTGAAGTTTTGGAGCTTGCTTCTAAAAATTCAACTTCAGTTATCCAGATGTCTAAGAAACATCCTACCGTAAGTGAAAGGAAAGCATTCTCTGCTAATTCACTCACTCTTACAATAAAGCTAACTGAAAATGAGAATAGTTCTGATCACCAGAGTCAGAAATTGGTATTCCAACAGTTTCATAACAGAAGTCAGTTTGCCTCCATTTTACTAAATTATACTGTTCAGTAGTTAGAAACACATTTCATAAGCAAATACGTACTTACCTATTTTTTAAGGCTCTGACCCACTGCTCATCTTAATGGCTTATAAGTAAGAGTGTTCCAACTGGTTGATACCATCTGTCTGAATCTGCTAGACAAAAGGGTAGCAGACTAGATCTGTGGCTCTAGCTCATTTAGTTTATATTCAAGAAACTGTGACATTAGGCTTTGGTATAGAACTCTGTTGAAATATTATGAAAGCCAAATGACTGGTTTTCTTTAACAGGAAAAAAAAAAAAGGTAGTGACTAATTAAACAGCAATAAAAAGGAATGACATGGCAGCTGTGGACTGTGTTATTCTCTGCTCCCTAGATACGGATGGGCACTGAAATAGCCTGTCTTCTGAGAATTCAGAAAGAGACACAGAAGGGGAAATGTAGGTTTCTACGTGCCCAAAGTTAAAACTATCGCACTAAAAGAAAGACAAGAAGGAAGGCAAGTAGATGGCTGCTCTGAATTGTATCTGGGAACCAGATCTGTGAGCCTGTGGATGGCAACTGTGGATGGTCCTGTGGTTGGTTCCCATGTGAATTCAAGGAATACAGTCACCTCCAATAAGCGGAAAAGACTGTCAGTGATAGATGGAAAAATCCTCTCTGCCGCAGGAGGTGTCAGGAGACTGCTCAGCACACAGATGCTAACTGCCTTCAGGCATAAGCAAAAGGCAAGTTTGTGTCAGTGACCAACATAGTTTCTGACATGCAATGCCCATGACATTGAATATTAGAAGTAAGAGAGATCAATGCCTGATTTTATCGAACTCAAGGTTTATATTCTAAACGCCTGCTTAGAACATGATTTGCATCCTAAGAGTTAAACACCGACTAGAACCTTTTAAACATAAAGGGTCCAATTTGCTAATGATCTGTGTCCGTGCACAAATCAACTTAATAGCACTATTTCTGGAAATATTACAAGCAGAGAGATAAGTTTCACATTCGTCAAAGCTGTTTAAAACCATTAAACCATTTGGAGCTGCTTTTTTTTTTTTCTTTTTTTTGGAGAAGCATTAAAAAGATTTAGCAGCCTAAGGAGAGATCAAGGCTATTTTCACACACTTATTTGAAGCTGTTAAAAACTGCTTCTGCTTTTTCTAAAATGCACATTGTGATGCCATTAGGGCAGCTCTAACAGGAGTGTAGACGATGGATTTTTTTGTTCCCTTCCTCCCTTTCTTTTTAATATTGTTTGGAGTTGCTTTAAGAACTCTGCTCTGCTCATTTGGATCCACAGCTGTCTTGTTCCTTTGAGAATTGTTAGTAGAAATTTGTGAAGAATCAGAAATTTATTTTTCTTTTGACACTGATGGCTACACTTACACTGCAAAATCTTATCAGCAAAAAGTTGTCTTTAGAAAGACTTGTTGTTAGAAAGACTTTTTTTCTTTTCAGCAGGAGGAATGATCACAAAGTTCAGATCAGGGTAAAACCCAAAAACTTATTTCTGCTCCTCCTAAATTAATTAAACATATACTTCTTGCGTAACATAGTTTGTCTATGTTTTAAATGGCTTATCAATCCCATTGGCAGTTCTGAGCAACTTTGCTCAAAAATTCCTATACAATAACGTTTTCCCCCAAATCTCATTTGTCCTGAATCAGGTAACATCGTTAAAATACAGAGAACAAAGTTTCCATTAATTACATCAAAATTAAAATTTCCTTTTACTCCAATCTAATTAAAATTAATTGAAAGCACATGCTTTAAGCCAGCTTGCTAAACTGTCAATGTAATCAGTTTGTCTTATTGTAGATAAAGCCATACCTGCTTGCTAAAAGTACACACATTCTGTCTTCTTCACTTGCCTTTGAATATTAATAAGTTACCGAGAAGGCAGGTGAGAACAATTTTCTCAGTCAATGCTTTGGTTTTTCGGTGAAAAATACTTTTAGAAGATAAAACAGTAGTCATACTACCCAGAGACCCCAGCCAGGTCATGAAATGAAGCTGAAACGATCTTTTGAGGGACTCCTCCTTTAGTGTGTCGAGAAGTGCACAATCAGTGTGATTTAAGAAAGTGAATGTTGGAAAACAGATGGGGGAGAGAGACGCAGGAATGAGGAATGCACAGTGGAAATGTTTAGCTTGCACAGATAGACAACCAACATCTAATGACACCATAAATCACAAGACAAAACTCCTTTCCTCATCTGGCACAACGACTGCCAGGTAATACTACAGGATTCTGATTGTACATACTGTATGACTGCTTATTGAATTAAATGAGTTTAAAATAATGATCTGATAAATATTTCTAAAGTATTCAAAAAAGCAAGGAACCTTCCTTTCTTCCTTTCCCTTGCCTGCTTACATTCTCCTTTTGGTTGACAAATACAGCTTTACGGGTGAGATACAGATACAAGTATCCATGCACATACAAAAAGACACACATGCGTGCGTGCACGCACACATCTTTTAATTTGATATTTGTTTTAAAGGCTGCTGGGCAAAGTCCAGTGGACTCATAACATGCATTTCTAGGATAAACACACACTCACAGTGTGTTTTGGAAACACCACTTTCTCTCAGAAACAATTCCACCTTTCCCAGCTTCCAATAAGAATGGTAACTATGGAAAAAAATGCAGCATAAAAATCAAAGAACATTTCTTCCTGGCACTGCCAGATACAGGAGGTATAATGTAGGTAAAAAGGAAAATCAGCTTTTCCTATGTCTCTTTCTGCTTTTTTGCTTTTGTGAAAGTGGATTCTTTTACAAAGAATTAGTAACTTTGCACATCTTGCAACCAGCATTAAGTGTGTAGAATCAGCCCGCTAATGCCCTCCATCTCTACTGTGATTTTCATCTAGAGATGTCAGAGGATGCTACTACAACATATAATCCCCACAATACCAACCTGAGTATTAGCTGCTCCCTTTTACAAGTAAAATCACAACTGGTTTTTGGCAGCAGTGCCAACATAATTAACCCCTTTGCTTTCCTCTTCTCCCTTTCAAAGGCCCTAAACATGTTTGTTTGTTCTGACCCCTACATCTTGCACAAATGCTGGTGAGCCATCTCAGAGAACTAACTATGCTGAAAAAATACCTTTCTTTGGGCACAGAGGAACCCATGTTTCAGCCAAGTCAGTCCCCAGCTGTGACTCACCATGTACATGTTTGTGCCAGTACAGCACCAGGGCAGAAACAAGTGGCCAACAGAGGAGCAGAGCAGTACCGTGGCTGCTAAAGTGATCAATGCCATTGAATATCTACCTAAAATATATTAAAAAAAAAGTAAGTTAGATATAGTGTTCTGCCTCTTCTAGGATCAGGCTCAAAAATCAAATCTCTACTTACCTACTCAAGGTTACAGAGAAAGTAAGCAAAGACAGGACACGGTCCCAGAATTTTGTTTACTGGGTCTGCATCACCCTGATAGAGAAACACTTTCAAATAGCTCTTAAAAAGTTTTCACTTACTTGCTTCTCATGATATATAATTGCACATTGCTGCGGCATTTTAATCACTTTTGAAAGTACTGACTGGAATTGCAAAGTTATTTGAAGACAAAGTAATCTCCAGCAGGCATAGTTTAAAATGGGCTAGTGTTAGAAGTCTGCATTGTTCATGGGCACATTAGCTAGACCTTTTTCCCTCTCCTCCCCTAAACTGCATGCCAAAAGATGTATGATCCACTTTCTGAGCCAGGTCACCTTTAAGAGCACAGTGACACGCCACAGAATTATTTGCCCGTCCTCACCAGAGATGTCTGCAAGTGCAAAGCCTGTGACAAAGGACTGAAATGACAGCACTTTGACTCACTTCTACATTGTGTTTGTTTAGGAAGGTCCTAGAAATTGTATTTCACCAACCACATTCGCTATCAACACACAATTATCTGGCTTAATCATGTGGAACAGTGGCAAATTCACCTGGGGCTTAGGAACTAATGACATTCTCGTCTGAGCTGCTTTAGTGAAATGGCCTAGCACCTGAAGCAGGAACAGCAAGATTGCTCAAGAAAATTTGGTTTTCTTTTTTCATTTCACAGCATAGGGGCTCTGCTCAAATCAACAAACGCTCCTGATTAAATAGCTGTGGTAGTTGACTTATTTGCACTTGTGTGTATGGCTCTGAATGTACATTGAGGATCCCTAACCTTTACAGGAAAAGAATTGTCTGTGACTTGTTTTTAATACATTGTCTTTCTGACATAGAAAATAGTCAAATAATTTTGCATTTTATAATTTTGGTATGATGAGATCTGTAAGTGTGGGTAATCCCAAAATTCCAAAACTAGCATGGGGTAACAGCAAAAAAACCCACCTTTTCTCACATTGAATGAATTTGTATCTATTTTTGTCTGCAACCTGGGCAGGGCCATTTAAATTCTGCTTGCTCAACAGATTCTCCCGCCTGTTGGCCTCCCGCCTAGCATACCGGAGATGAGTTGTGTTGTTGCTGACTACGCCACTCAATCTCAAAAGTTCAGAGGCTTGCAAAGATGAGAAATTGAATGTTCAGGCTCCTGAACACTTCAGAAAGGGGAAAAGGAGGTTTTGGGAATTATTCAACTTCTCCTGTTTTGGCCAAAGGACAGACACAAACATTTCCATGGAAAAAAGTCTGTAAGAAAAAATTCAAAAAGATACAGTAGGTGAGATTTTCATACTCACCTTTCATAGTCACCTTTAGCACTTCATGCTCAAGGACTTCTCTTCCAAGCAAAACACCCACAGTCTTGCACAGACAACCCCAAAACAAGACAGCCCTTCGTTGGGCCCCGTGTGACCCCTTTGCCTGCTATGAAAATCAAGTAGCGTTAACTACAATGCAAATATCAGCTCAGACTGATCTACAGATGAATCTGGGTTCACATGGATGAGTTGCAAACCCATTCACTCAAAGTTAATTCTGCTTTTGACTACTACTAATAATGTATCCTACTAATGCAGCACAAAGCTAGATTTGTAGCGGAAAACCTCCATACAGCCTCTATACCCCGGTTACTCCCATATCAGAATGAGAAGCAGATAGGGTTGTGCAGAAAGCAGTTTTTGCTAGACCATCCTATGCAGCCCATATTTGGGAGACCCAATCACTGACTGCCTGGCTCATGGTAACAAAACTCTAGCAGCAAAATCTTTGGCAATTGCTGGAGGAGTCAGTGATTCAGGATCCTCTTAGTAAGTGGCACTGTTGCAAATAATACTGCTAGGTTATGTGAAAATATGCATTTCCCCTTTTTGGGTCAGTGCCTCAACACAGGCAGAAATCTGGCCAAAAGAGTCCCTAAAAGATTGCAAAGGCAAGTCCAGGGTTTTAAATACAGGGATAGAAAACATCCACAGCCTCAGAAGCCCAAAGGAAGCTATTCAATATAGTCACAGATGAAGAGAGTTTGGTTTGAGGTTGATCTCCAGGGGAAGTGATTGCTGATATGTCATGTCACTTAACTGGAAAGAGCTGAAGCTTTGCAGCAGGTGAACTGAGGTGGGAAAGAGCAGAGGGTCAGAATTATTCAGATCAACTTTAATGTAATGTTGAAGCATCTCAGGAGGAACCTAAGTATTCTCTTATTTGCTGAGCTACCTCAATACAAAACTAGGTCAAACAAGAATAATTTTGGAGACTATGAGAGAAATCAGTTCTTCACAGCAAGCCTTCTGTGCTGCAAGATGCTGAGGCTTACCTGTTCACCACAGAACAGTCACCAGCATAAGCTGTCACCAGCACCACCTTTGAAGCCCTCAGCATCTTGCATTGTCCCTAGAATTTCTCAATCATCCAAACACACAATCCCTAACATATAGCTCAACAGCACTGCTATTGTTCTCATGAGGAATTTGGGGTTTCTATGACCCGCAAAGAAATTCCACCTATTTACTTAGAAAGCACTGGGCTCAGCACTGTCTCAACAAACGCATGACAGCCTGCCCTTGGTCTCTACACTGGGCTTTGCATGTCTGCAGGGATTATTTACCCTTGATGTCTCACTCTGTCTTAACTGTAGTTTTGTTAGCACTCGAGATCATGGTGCTTTTTAAATCTTAACTCACCACTATTATAAATCAGTATAGCTAGGCTGAAATCTAGCAAATAATATTGACAGAGAATCCAGACAGTAAATCCAACTCACTGACATGAAGAAAGTGCTTTTCCTATATATCTATGTCACTGCCTCCATAAGACCCCTACGTGCTCTAAGGCCGTGCTTTAACACTAGAATATCTAACATCTCAGGGGAAAGATGACAGCTACCAAAATTGCTGTATTTTGGTGACAGATAGGGGGATAAATGCAGTCAGCACAAATTTGTATGGCTTCTATGACACAAGTGTGTTGCCATCAAGAGCATTTTAGTCAGTGAGTTCAACAGTTGGAGGGCACAATAAATTCACCATATGCCAGCAAAAGAATGTCACTGATAATGGGGAAAACTTGTTTCCAATTGGTCTTACCCTGTGGTCATTTTGGATATTTTGCTGTTAAGGCTGCAGTAGTGGTTAAATAACAGAGAAGAAGAAAATGTGAGACCGGGTGCATTAATGCAGGTATATACATGAATCCTATCATTAAAGAGTTTCATTCCAGTCCCTACACAGAAGTTACTATACGTACAGTCACTTATCACTAATACTAAGTTTCATCAGGCATATCTGAATCAGGAAATAATATGGTAATTTTCACAGTCACCAAGTGGAAAATATTTATGGTGCAGCAGTTTAATATATCTGTATTTTATATTTCTAAGATTGTACCTGATGACATAATAAGAGTTTGAGTTTAAATAACAGCTGGATGATTTCAGGGGAAAAAAATCCACACTGGTAGAAAGCTTACTCCTTTATAAAAAATCTTTTCCACGTTCATCAGGATTGCCAGCCTGGGGCAAACTTAATTAAAGTCAATGGAGAAAAAAATTGAATACTTAAAAGTGCTATTTGGGGCTCATACAGCTTGAATGACTCAAAATATGAAATATTCAATTACTAATAATTGTGGGGTTTTGTTTGGTAAGCGTTTTGTCACTCACTCTACACTTCACATCCTCCTCCTTTCTTTCTCTTCTAGACAGAATGGTTAAAAGAGGAGAAAATTAGCAGCTCCAGTTCCAGTTCCAGGAGTGACGAGGAACCCACATTTCACCAACCCTTTGCTCTCCATCATCCTGGTCTCTCCCTGGGATTCAGACCTTATGCTTGCTGCTTGCTCGCTGGCTCCTTCCCTAAAACATGTTCTCTTTCCTCTCACCTTTTTTTTTTTTTTCTTGTTCTGGGTGTGATCATGATTCATGAGGCAATGATCTGACTTTGAACATGTCCTTACATTTAGCAGCTCCCTGCCTTTGATGCCAGGGAGAGTTTGAATTTCTTATTGACTTGAGAGCACCATTTAATAAACCCAAATGCTTCGAATGACAATTTGGAGAAATTATACTGGGAGATACTTTTCAAAACATGATCAACAGGCCTTGTCAAGGGAAATCTATTGGGCAGGGGCAATGAAACTTGAAATGGTTTTGTTTACTGAATTGCAGCATTAGAGGAGGTGAGCTCAACTTTAAGTATAAAGGCACATCTGATTCCAAATACTGAGTTTTATGTCATGGGAGGCAGAGCTCATTGGGACCGATCCTTCAGTAAAAGAGAAAGTGCTATCCAAGAGGTCAAGCAATCTTCTCAACTTTGGAATTAAAACAAACCAATATTTAGATAAAGGCATTAAAATAGCACAGGAAAGACCTTAAGTCAGTCTGCCAGACCGATGTTAAATGTTTCTTAATTTTAAACACACCCCAAGAACTATGAAAATAAGGACAGTCTGGGTTCAATTTTTGGTTATTCAGAAATTCCAGGATTATTGGAAGAAATAAGAGTGAGGTTCATTAACGGACTAATGAGGACAGGCTTTTTGAATGAAAATTTTTTAGAATATTTTGCTTTCTTATAATAAAGGAATATTCTAACCTGGAGAAATGGCAAATTAATTAGCATTCTATGGTACTTAATGACACCTCAGTAGAAGGCAGCTCTTAAAATTTGAAACCCTTGACAGTGTCAGCATAGAAAAATAAAGTGCATGTCTCTCAGTGGGTACCAGAGACCTATATTATGTCCTACTGTCGGTTACAGAATTTTCAATATTTTCTTATCCTTTTTCACTCATATGAACTGCAGCTTATAGCAGTGGTAATCATTTCCTGTGTTTGAAAAAGAGATGAAAGCATTCATGGATGAAAGCAAGTTGGATTTAATCTCCTTCTCTCTCATCCAGTGCACTGTACTGATCATTTTCCAAAAAAACAAGACTTAAGCTCATTTTTGTCATGACAAAACTAGTTTCATAATAATCAGATGGCAATTCCTAGTGTACACAATTCTAATATAATTACCAGGAGGAAATGTAGAGGGAGTTGCAGGTTTGAGATAAAGAAAAGCCTGTGAATTTTGTATTAATGTCTCAGACTCTCTTATTTGTGCAAGTAATCAATCTTTCGGGGAGTAGAATAGTAATTCTTTGTGAAAAAATGACAAGAGTCTGAGGAAGAAAGAAGATAATCTGAGTTTCATTCTGTACACAGCAGGTCAGCTGTGATTGACAAAGCTCATCACAAAACTATAGCTCCCGGAATAATCCCAATAGCAGAGTTTCATTTGCAGCCGAAGCAGTGTTAATGACATGTTTAACAGCTGCTTGTTGAAGTTTGGAATCTGCATTAACCTGCAGAGCAGTGAACAGAGAAATGAGGGGAAGTATTGAAATCAAGCCTTCATTATGCCGACAGCCCAGGGTAAGGGGTAGTGAGGGCTTCGTGGAGCGGGAGGGTGCAGAGATGCAGGTTTGGAGGGTTCAGTGGCAGATAGGGATAGTCAAGGAGATGATCAGTGAACAAAAAGGGCTGCAAGGGGGAACTTGTGTGATTGACTCAAGGTGCTGAGGAAGGGGAAAATTAGACAACTGCAATGAACAAAAAGGGAGAGGTGGAAAACGAAGAACTGACAGCATGACTTGTGAAGAGGGGAACCAATGGCACCATTCCTTGCAGGCCATCATATTCCTCAGCCAACCCATTCTCCAGTCTGTAGCTGTTCTCTTTTAACCAAAGGCCTTTGTCTACCCTATAAAGGGAACCAGTTTCACAGCATTCAGTCTCCTACCGATATTACTTTTAAGATCAAAGGCTATTCCCTAATGAAGAAAAAAAAGACAAGACACTGAATGCCTTTCCATGCCACACTGATATTTAGCAATCAGAAATTTAGAAATTCTGGTCTGACTTCAATCTTCCTACACCAAAGCACATGTTAGAAGCCTAAGTGTGTGCCTGAGTTGACCATATACTACTACCATATTCTACTCCAACCCCACCTTTCATTCTGCTGATGCTAACATCAGTGTCACACAAGCAAAGGGCAAAGGCCTAGAAGTGTCTGATCCCTGTGTGCATGTTTCAAAATGTTGGCAGTGCTAGCAGGCATCTTTTGATGGAGATGACAGTTAATTCAGACACATATATACAGTACCTTAGTCGGTTAAATAAAACAGCTCATGCTGTGCCTTGTTACTCCTAGTACCGGATCAGCTATAGGTTCCATGAAAAGCCATCACTCACACCAATTCTACTGACTTGTCCTTGCTGAGGGGCTGCTCAGTCAGTGTTTTTCATTGGACTGAGCTGCTCTATATTGCTTCCTGATACAGGTGGGACACTTTTAATCCTTTTGAAAATCATATAATTCAGACCATAAATTGTAGGTGGCAGGCACTGAAGTTCCACCTAAGTCACAGATTTTCTTAAGGCTTACAATCATGTAAATCCGAGCACATTACAGCTTGAACTGAAGAGCTCCTCAAGTGCCTGACATAATGACTTTTCAAAGACAGGCATTTGAAAACATAGACACATTTGTGGTTAACTTGGGTGTAGCTGGGCTAGACTCAGCAGACCCATCACTGAACCTCTAATTTGCTACTAAAGGGGCCTTTACCACTAACCCTAGGGACCATTCCTGGGAAGCTGGAAAAGATTTTCGTCTTTAATAATATTTGGTATTCAAAGCCAAGACATCCCAAGAGTAAGCACAGGCCATGAAAAACAAATCCAAATTTGGAAGTATGCAAGTCTGACCCAGGTTTAGAGGTCATGTTAATGGTAAGGTCTACCATTCAAACCGCCTATGATTTTCTTATCATGCCTTCATCTGCAGAGCTCTTTTAATTTTTGTTTTTATTTCATATGTCTGTTTCTCTAGTGAGGATCAAAATCTCTGCTCTGGAACAACACTGTCTGGGAAGCAAGCCAAAACACAGTTGATGCTCTCTGAAAACAACAGGAGAAAGCAGAACGACATTGAACTGGCATAGTCCAGAGGCTAGAGCAGGAGTCAGGGACCGGCGTTATATAAATACCTTCAGAGTGACTTATCACAGGATCAATGGCAACATTTCTTCACACTCTTAGTCAGAAGAGGGTTTGTTTACAGAATAATCAAAATTAGGCTACATATTGACTGTTCCTGTGGTCATTTTCTCTTGGTTGATTGGTTTCATGTGGTGAACATAGTTGAAAGCATTTTGGTAGGGAGATTTTTCACAAGCTTTGCAGACAACCTTCTGATATCTTTAGCCACAGAGCAACTCAAAATCTGCATTAGGGCAAAACTAGACATAGAGACATATGTAAGATAGAAGTAATATTCATCATCTCTCCCAGTAAAAATCTTTCACAACCACAGAAAATATATATGTTTTGTCATTCTAGCCTCTTGCCCAGAAAAATCTTCACATCCAGTGAAAAATTTCACTTAGTCTCTCAGCTGCTGTGTGGATTTAGGCATTTAAAATCAGCTAAACTTTGGTATCATTTTCTTATGTTTAAACAGCCAGTTTCTGATTCACTACATTTACTGAATAGTGTCAGATAGTGCTTGTGGTTTTCTTTATGCATACCTGCTAGCTATTGCATTATCAAAAGACTTAGATAGATAGTATTGTTAATGTGTCCCCTAAAACATATGCAATGGATTTACAAGATCCTGATGGTTTTGACAGTAAAATCTACTCCTGGGACAGTCTTCTTAATCTGTGTTCCCAAACAAACCTGAGGGCAAAGACTGAATGGTAGTAAGCTATTGAACATGAAAATAAATAACAAACAAAAGGAAATGAGATATATCTGTGGAACAATTTGGCAGTGTGTTTAAACACTTTTCTTGTGAATTTCAGAGCTACTTTTTAAATAAGATAACTATGTTAGATAAAGAATTTTCTCTGAAAGAGCTTATGATTTTCAGCTCAGCCTGTAATTTCACAGCAGCCAGGAAGTTTATTATAGAGGATATAAAGTCAGAAGAAGGGTTAATCTTTGAATCTAAATACGCAGAATTTACAGTCACTATAACTAACCACCAGTTCAGTGGCCACTGAGTGGGGAGGGGCATTGGTAGCATCATGCATTGCTTGTGCTCTCCATATTTGACTTTGTCAAGTACTCTGTCTTCTCTCATTTGGTTTCTCTGCAATGAAGTTACTTAATACATGCTAGTATTACACTTCTAACAATAAAAACTCAATTCCACCTGCCTGTGCAGAGGCTTGAAGACAGCGGTTTGCTGAAACTTGGAGATAGAGTATATGTCCCAATCTATGGGAGTTTCACTGGAAATACATATTTCCTGCTGTAAGCAGTACAACTTTGTTTGAGGATACCCTTTGGGGAACAATACTGCTATTGCTATCTGCAATGACCATGACCTTATATGAGGTCTATTTAACGTTCTTCACTAATATTATCCAGCTTTGCAAGTGTTTTAGAGGGACAGGCAGTATCACAGTATCTGAAGCACAGAGAGTGTTGGAGGGACTTACCTGAGACACCTCATCAGACCAGAGGGGATACTCTTTCCTAGTTCTTCTGCCACACAGCCTCTCTAACCACCATATTCTGCAAACTGACAGTTGAGCTAGCAAGTCTTTCAGCTTTGTCAAGGTAAACTGCCACCAGTATTCCAGGAAACTGGGATAAACATGTAGAAATAATGAACATCCTCACAGCCAGAAGTAGGACTTAGATGTAACAAATAAATACGCAATTTTTGTTGGGTTTACTGACCAATGAGCATCCTTAACAAAAACCCCTTTGAAACCAAAGATATTAATCTGTGGTTGTATTTATGCCTCACCATGAAGAAGTCTCTCCACAGGCAGTGGGATCAAGCTTTCGCACAATAAGGAATTGTCAAAACAGGGACTTCCCTGTAGGAAAAGGAGAGTATGGACAAGTTAGAGAATACATTGATTTTCGTTCTGTTCACTGAAAAAATACTGCAATCAGCTTGTGGCTTTTCTACAATTGTTTCATTTCAGACCATGGAAAATAACAATAAAATAAAATTTTAAAAAAAATATACGCAGCTTTTGCCCAAATACATGTACATTACACACACACGCACACTAATTTGGTGTAAGGAAGCGAGAAGATTTTGACACCTTTTATTGGGAGCATATGCTATATTTGCTGTTAGCATTTCAGGACCTTTTTTTTATAGCCAGATAAGAATGGGGTGGCAGCAACATAAATGAGAATCAAACTCCATACCTGTCTGAACAAATTTCTTGCACTAATGGGTTGAATTACAGGAGATGATCTTGTTGCCATATGTGCATTTTGCTCCTCTTAACCATATGGCTTTACTGCTAAGCAAAATATTTCTAGATTTCTATTTTTTTCATCCTCAAGCTGGGACAAATGTCAGCTTTTTGAAATTTTTCCCACATTGAGAATCAGGGGATAAAATTGTATTAAAGCAGTTAAAATTTTTCCTTTACATTTCAGACTTTCACAAAAGTTTACAGTAAATTACTCTAGCTTACTAATAATCATTTATTTTGTGCTGGAAATAGGGATCTTTTTAAGACAGATAAGGTCAGAACAGACTGATAATTTACCAGGTTTTTAAAAAGTGTAAGTTTGAACAAATCTGCAAATTTAGCAAATAAATGCTGTTTCAGTTGAAAACTTGTTCAAGTCTTGTCAAATAAACATAATGCATACTTTTTTGACGGGAAGCTCTTTTTAGTACAAGAAGTGACTTAGGGAAATGTGAAAGTGGGAGAGGGAAGATAGAGGTAAGTTTTGTATAAGATCAGAGGTTTCAAATCAGGCATGGAACAGAACACAGGAAGAAGCAAAATAAGCAAATAAATAGGGAATGTCAAAGCACGGAACACAAAAGAAAAGGAGTTTTAGTAAGGACTGTGACTTCACCTGTAGCAGAGAGAAAATATGAAGTCCGTACTTTGTCATGACTTAAGCAAATCACTGCCCTTATTTTGTATTTGGGCCTGTGATTTCAAACCCATTGCCACCTATAATGCACTGGGTGCATTCCTTGAGTGTGTCTCCTGGTTTAGTTTTAACCAAAAGGATCAGTTTCACAGACCCTTACACTACCCCATGGCATGGACCAAGCCTGCTCTAAAAAAAAGCCAGGGACATATTTGCTTCAGCAGCACACTCTGAGCTGTGAATAAAATGATAATGCACTAAATCCTTGGCTAGCTTTGTAGAAAATGATAGAACCAGTCAGAGCATCTTCCCATTGATACGGCTTCTTAACTGGAGGGAGAAACGGTGGAGAGCTTTGCGGATCTTTTAGCATTTTCCCATCAATGTCCCTCTCTCATTACAATAATATCTCTTGATCACAGGCATGGAAAAAAATTAAGACCACTGGTTGCCTAAAGAGTGAGGATGGGAAGAAAAAGGGAAAAAATTATGTCCATCACATAGCAAGGCAAAGCTAGTGGTTCTCTGCCAAATTTTGGGGCAGAACACAGCAAGAAATCCTTCTCTCCAGTGTCCACGGCTAGGAAGCCTGTTCTCCACCTACATGATCCAACACTGTGAACAGTTTTCCCAGTTATCTATTCCAAGACAGAGTTATTCCATGTTAAGAAAGAAGAGAGCTGGGATGTTGACCTTGCCACAGCTAAAGGGGCAGAGAGGGTCTGTTCTTTTTTTAACGAAAGTCTTCCCATTTCTGATGTGTCCTTAGACAACTCATAAAGAGAGACTTCATTCTGTTTAAACATGCAACTTGGATATAAAAGCAGATGCACTCTCTGTATTAGTGGAAGCAAAGATACAGGCAATCATTGCTTATTTAATAATAATTTTAGGTTTTAAGAAATCAATTAATGCAAAGCTAATGCATGTTTTCCCTGATATTTTTAAAGGTCATCCACTCTTTTCTTTAAAAGATCAAAAGCATGAACTAATACCATAGTAAATGTTCAAGCCTGCAAAGTGTCCCTCCTCCATGACGTGACTTAGGTGTTTGCTCCTTTCCCTGCTTTGATCTTTTCCCAGTAGCACACAGGCACTGTAACCTTTAAGTCTGAACTGAACTTGCAAACTCCTAATGACTGAGCAGGTTCAAAACTGAACAGAAATACTCTTTTCCATTCATTGCTGTCGTATAGCAGTACAAGAATGGAGGAGTCTTCCAGACTTTACACTGTCAGCATGAAAGAAGATGCCCACAAATATTTACCTTCAAGTTAAAGAAGAGATTTTCTACAGCTTCTGCTAAAACTAAATTTTACCCAGTTTCCCCACGAGGCTGCTTTCACAGAAAACACAGTTTTTGTCACTATCTGTCTGGAAACATGAATACAAGGCGAATCCTTCAATGGCAACAGGAATTGACCCCCTTTTTCTGCCTACTATGGCAGGAAAAGTGCTTGGGAAGCATCTTTTAAAAAAAGACTTGTCTTCCAAACCCCTAAACTAAGAATTTAGAGGATAAATTAAAAGGCATTTCTGGAAGATAGGAGCTGATACAATTTGGCCACTACTACCTCTGCTGGGTTTTGGAGCATTATAATCTCTAGTGCTGCTCTTATATCAGAATCAGCTGCCACTTGCAATAGCAACTAAAGGGCAGCTGGTCTCCTTCTACACAAATTGTCTCAGATTGATAATTTCAAAATAAAAATTTTAAGTAACTGGGAAAAAAAATATTAGTTTTTTTTTTTTGGTAAACAGTTGAGTTTTCCTGCGGAGGCGGACTAAGACATGTTTTATCCTTGCTTGGGATGCAGAGTTATTGAATGGTGACAACCTGAATATCAGTCTGGTCAAGTCACACTTTTAGAACGTGCTAAAGCCTGTTGGAGGGTATAAAAAAGTACCAATATTTTCTACTTGAATTTAGAAGTAGGACTTACAGTTCTGTGCAAAGACAGTGACTCATTACCTAAGTTTTTTGTTTATTATGTGGGTAGAAGGTTAGGAACTACATATCCTTGTTTATTATAAAGTGTACAAATTTAGTTATTTAAGAGCCAAATAACGAGCAATTGGAAAATTGATCTTTGGGAGACTGGAGTGAGCAGTAATTGCTCTGTTGAATTCAGCTTTCTTTTTCACAATTCTACCCATTATTAAAATCTCTTTTAAAGTATGCGAATTGATTTGAAGTAGAGCTCTGTGGATATCCGATACACTCTCTCCAGGGGAATTTAGAGATTGAAGCATGTTCTGAAAGAGCAATGAATTTATTGTCCCTTTCCATGATGTCGACATGAACTCCTGTCCTAGACAGATAGCAGACATATCTCAGTAAGAAAAAGGATTGAGAGCTGTAGTTCTGTTCTGGGATGGTTTATTTGGGTTTCTTATCCAATTGCCTTTTTGGTAGGGATGGACTCTGATTCCAGCTAAATTTTACATGCAAACTTGGAAAACAATATTTTATTTTCTGCATGTATTTGAAATCCACGTCCCATTAAATCTGTACATGTAATACCAGAGAAAAAGAACACCCAGACTGCAAAAAATGGATTTCTTGGCATATGATCACATCAGTATGCAGGAAGTGGTTTTGGCATGCTTCTTTTGCTTCTTGCTTTGTTTCAATCTGTTATTTTTTGGATTTTTACTATTCATACACCTCCAATTTAAGAAATAGTAATTTTTAAAGAAATGTTACCCAGCAAAAGCCACCAAAATATGTAGAATATGCCCAGAAACAATTCTACCAAAAGTGACTGATAAGCACAAGTTGTTTTTCTGACTCTGCAATATCGTGAAATAAATAACAGTCCTCTTCTTGCTCAGGCTGCCAATATTCTGCACTGAAACTAAAATCTTACTTGAGGTTCAGTTATCAGAAAGGAGAAAACTTTGATTCTCAAAGTCAGGAGTAGATGAGTGCACATCATAGCAATGTTATGACCATTTAATCGTTTTTCCGTAAGAAAAGATTAAAATGCCTTAGTTATGCTAGATTAAATGCTCATTCAATAATTGCAATGGACAGTATGCTTTCAGAGTAGGAGAATTAAATTAAAAGAAAGACAACTAAAGAAAATGTACTAGTGGTAGAATTAGACAATGTTTCATCAGTCCCTGATGTCTCTACAGTAATGAACCTGTCAAAAGATAATAATATTTTAGTGAAAGGTGTGATTGGATAAGTCACGTTATTTATTAACTGTTACCCTAAAATATCACTTTTGTCTTATTATTAAAGAATGGTTAGAGGGCAGCAGGGATGCCTGACATAAAGCATTAAAATATGGATTATGGCTATAACAGGCCATGAAGTCTATATGCTATGCTGTAAACTCTGTAGCATAACTGGCTAATACCTGATGACTCGGAGCATTCAAGAAACCATAAACCAACAGACTTGGTGCAAATTCTTTGGATTGATCTCCTAATTCAGTAGTGTATTTAATCACCTTTCTGAAGCTATGGTTGTCAAAACATCTTTACCATCCAGTGGCTACATCCTTAGATTCTAAACTTTGATTTTCAAAGGATTGCAATGAAATACTTTCTTCCTTTGTTTTTTTGGGAATTTTTTATAGTTTTGTTAGGGTTTTATATTATGGTGGTAATGATAGTAGGCAGGGTGTGTTATGGAGAAAAGGACTACGCAGCAGCAAAAAGCAGAAAAACACTGGAGAAAGGTCCAGTATCCACATAGCACATGCTTTTTATTGTGAGCCCAGGTCAGCTCATCTAGTTATATGGTAAAGAAGGGATCTCTCTAAGTCCACTACACAGGATAACGAAGAGAGAGGAAATAAGCAGTGATGTTATGGATGTGAGCAAAAGAGATATTATGAGAAGGGAAGGGTGTGGCCACTATGATGAGGAGACCATATCTAAACCACAGATAGTATAGACACAGAAAGCATCATTCAAAAAAAAAGCAACAGAACTGAAAAGTCAGGAGTCCAGACTTCCCTAGCAATGCCTGACATTTTTACAAAAAAAAAACCCCAACAAACAAAACAAAAACAAAACAAACAAACAAAAAAGGCATAAATTATTTTCTGTGTATTTTATTTTTTCCCTATTCATATTTCCTCAGTTCAGGTTCAGCAACTAGTAGAAGTAGGACTCTGCCAAATCATACTGCCCTGTAGCAGTTGCTCTTTGCTCAGGATATTCTGTCTTTCCTGTGGCTGTTAGATCACATCACACTGATAAGATGCAAGATATGACATTGTATACAGTAGACGCTTTTAAACAGCAAATGTAGAAACTTTGACAAACCATATGAGACTGCCTAAAACTGTACCCCAATTTCATTCTCAGGAAAAATGTATCTTGCATGTCCAGAAGCTGATTTAAAAGAAGATGAAAAATTACAAATTATATACCAAGAAAAAGCTAGCCTTGTGGAAAGAGGAAAATCTATTTAAAATGAAACCATTCACTGATAAAAACACAATTACTCCTGTAGGATGCAACCTGATCCAAAGTGCTAAATGTGGGGTTACAATCCACATGTTTCTTGAACTACAAAATCTTCAATAAGTCAGGGGCAGCAGCAAGGTTTTGACTTTTTCCATCATTGCCAGAAAAGCTGTTAAATGCATTAATTCAGGGAATAACAGTGCAACACTGGGCAACATCAAACTGTCAAAGTCCTGCAAGTGCACCTTAACTTTTAAGCCTTGTAAGAAAGGTTATTCAAAGACAAACCAAGACTTTTAGAGTAGGAAACATAAAAGATGAATGATACACCAGGACAAATAGCAGGAGTGTGCACATCTCCTCAGCTTCATCAGCATCACTGCATCCTCAGCACACCCCCTTGCCAGCCTGCAGATGAGGCATTCAGGGCTCTTTGAGACACACAACACACATGCACACACATACACACCCATGGGGAAAGATAAAATCCCACAGAGTATGTATTTATGTATATAATTCTCATGCCTTAATACTGAGCAAATTCCACCAGCTTTTTTGAAATTAATTAATGTTATCAAGACCAAAACAGATGCTAAGTTGCTGAGAAAACCCAAACCCTGGAGATGAAGCTACATTCCTGTTTGGCTAAATACACCAACCTTGTCCCAGTTTCCTTTCTGTGAAAAACTGAAATACTGAAATGCTTCCTGACCTGGTTTACATTTATGAAATTATAGCTGAATCAGTACTCTGGTACCAGACTCCTGCCATAGTCAGGATGATCACGAAGATCTTTCTCATGGCAAGCCAAGGCTCATTGCTGCTGGAGAAATTATGTAAAATATTTTTCAATGTTTGACTCTACTAAAGATGATTACTGCCAACCTAACATGTCAGTGGGAATATCAGAAATATGCAGATTTTACATATTTAAGCTCTAATACAGGATTATATGAGAGTACCTACTATGGCAGTGTTTGCCATTGACACAACTTTATTGACATAACGTGGCTGTAGCAACCAAGACAACACACATACCGTGATTCTCAGTTTCATAGGAGAGGAGGAGTATGGGCACAAGTAAAACTGAATGAACCATTGTCCAGAACAATCACACACAACAAAACACAAAGACAGTCAACATACCCTCTAGTTTGGAGACTTCCCAAAATAAACTGCAAATCACTCATGACAGGAACTGACGAGTAGGTTTCTGAGGTGGTTTGTGCAAGGGCTGTTAAACAGCTTATCTGCACCTTTATGGTTAGCAATTAGATGTTGTAAATACCTATCTAATACCCCTACACAAACCTTTACACAGTTATATGAATGCTGTTGCCCCAAGGAAGCCCTGGACCACATGATACACTTTGGAAGCAACTGCTTCAGTGGGAAGGTAGCCCACAGTTCAGGTTTCTGGAAAAACATGTATTAAAAAAAAAAAAAAAAAGGCAGAAGAAAGATTTGGTTTCATCTTACATTAGATGGATACTATTTGTAAAGTGGCAAAGCAAGGGTTAATTTAATTCCCTAAAGCTCCTTAAAAAATTACAGTTCTTAAAAGGGCTGTACCTACACTTATAGCTAATGATGCAAGTTGCAAGGAAGTGGAGAATCAGACCCACTTGACTCTAATCCTACTGAGTAAAAGTATATATTTGTACATTAATCAGAGTGTGCACAGAAATACCTATATAACAATACATAAGGAAATGAACAGATTAAAGCACAGAAAACTCCAGATGCTGGAGAAGATTTTGTGTCCTTATTTTTAGCAGTCAGCATCAGCAAGATTGTCTTTCAAAGGAAGGAGAGAAACTGACTTCACAAAGACACTTGCGTTTCAGGTCAGCGGTACTTAGAGAGTATTTCTGTTCCCAGATGGCTTCCTGAGTATATTTATAAGACACCAAAAAAAATTAAAAAAAAGGACCTGCAAATATTTCCGCATTCCCTTCATTTTAATCTGGACAAGGGATTAAAGGGAGTTGCTTCCCATTGCTTGCATAATAGTCAATAACCCACTTCACATACCGATGCCTGTCTGAACGATTTCCATGCCAAAAGGACAGAAGATGCTTGTCCCTGGAAGCCCTACTGGAAGAGCCAAAGAAAACTAAAGGATGTACACGTACATCAGCATCAAGGATCAGACACAAGTTATTGCCACTCTCTGTTATTTACCCCTGAAATTCTCTGCACAAGCAACAACAATGTACAATGATCTGATAAACAGTACCGCATTTTTTTTCTTTCAAGGTCAGTTCCAAGAAACCCCCGCTAGAATCAGCTAATTAATTTTTGGCCTCTTTAACTACAGGGTATTTGAAGCCACATGTTATGAATCATTTTCAGTTGAGATATTAAAATCAGATTAAAAGAGAAAAGCCTTGTAAATATTTGCCTTCAAATGAGGCTAAGAATAAATATATATTCAGTAATTCATCCATATTTAGCAGATATTAAAGAGACAAAGCATAGCTTTAAATTCACTTATCATTTTATACAAAGAGAGGAAATATGAAACTTGGCTTGATTAGCTTGTTTCTTCCTATGCTTTGTAATACCTTATTAAAATTTGAACTTTGAAATTGATATTATCAGTCAAATAATGTCAGCAGAAATATTTAATCTGTGGTTAGAGCTTTATTAATAGAACTTTTACTTGAAGTGTTTTATGTCCAAAGAGAAAAAAATTATTAAAAAAGAAAACCTGAAATGGACTTGGAAGGTTGATTTGACTTCACTGATTCCATTTTGAAACTCTACATTACGTGCTGCTAAAGAAAAATCCCTAAATTTAGATTCTAGATACACACACTTCAGACTTTCAAGACTACGGTGCTCACTAAAGGAAACTGTTCCTTCTTGACTGGAAGGTATTCAGATCTTCATGCGGCACAGGATTCAACTGGCCTTCCGCACCAGACAAACAAACACTATTGTGTTCACTGGGAAAGATTCATAGAAGATGTTTTCTTTTTTACTCCCCTACTGGTAACATTTTAACCATTAAGGAATGTCCTTACAGGATAGAAGGGAAACAGGGAAGCGATTGCTTCTTGCCAGGTTTTGACAAATGAGTCGTGTTAACTGATGAAACAAATTTGTAGATCCCTGATAGACCAAACCCCAAAATTAAATATAATTATTCTGATGAGAATGAGAATGACATTGCAGAGCTTCCAAGGGTGACATTACAATAAAAATCACTTCAGACTTTTGCTTATAGAAGAGCCACATTTATGGAAATCTGAGTGACTGTCATTCATCGTATTCCGTTTTGTGCTATAGCAATGACATTGGAAATAGATTTCAGTTTCCCTGTAAAGCATCTTTTCATCTCCACTGACACATGCACCAAATACTGCAAAATATACCCTATAAAGAAATATATATGAGAAAGGGAATTATGAAGTCTTGCTGTGTGTTCTTGTTTTTCCAGTAAATATTCTAGTTGGTAGCCATATCAGTTTTGAATTTGCAAGGATAGGGTTTATCTTGAAAACAGGTGAAGGACAGAGACAGAGAGGAGACGAAGAGACAGAGGGGAGAGGGAAAGGGAAAGGAAAGGGGAAGGGGAAAGGGAAAAATAGAAAAAACGAAAGAAAAGTGTGAGGGGAAAGAAATTAAAATAAATGGGAAAAAAATGAAAATAAATGAGACAGGAAAAATGTGTCTAACTGGACTAATTCTGAGACTCCAGTTTGTTGTGTGAGCAAGCAATAAAATGTGGATTTCACAGTGAATCTGATTTCAAAAGTGTTCAATAATTCTCAACTCTCTTTTAAAAATCCAATGCCTCTATTCATTACTTTGTGACTACTGAAGTATTCCTTATACAAGGACAAAACAGAAGAATTCTGCATGTAGTCAAAAAGATCCCCACTAATGTACCAGACTTTCTCTTTTTCACATATATATAGGTCCAGATATTTGATTCATACAGAAACTACAGGTCACAACTCTTAGGAACAAAGAGGGAAAAGATAATGCTCACCACTTCAGCATAGTTTTAGTCAAGCCAAAATCAGTACAAATCCTAAAACCTAGAGATACTTGCAAACAGCTGACTACCCTTAGATAACCTAAAAACAAAACAAAAAGCCTTCCAGGTCTCTACTTCCCTGTTAATTTGCCTTTGATAATGCTCCAGAGGAGGTTATGGCATTATCCACTGTGAGAAGTTCATGAAGACAGACAATAAAAAGAGGACTTTGAATTCTTTAGTTGACATTTTCTTTCATTGTGAAGTTTATGAAATATGTTAGAAATCACTCTATATTAGCAGGGTGAAACACATTGAAAAACTTGACTAAAACACCACAGCCACAACTGAAGTTTCTGTACATAGCAAAGGACACTAAATAAATTGCTTCCCCAGGACTACAGAAGTAAGGATGAGAAGGGAGAAGGGTGCTTATTACAAGCATGAAGTATTAAAAGAACATGATAAAATCATCAAAGTTTGTAACAGGGAAGTTTTATTTTGCTACTGGTGCTGTTTTACAACCAGTTTGCAAGAAAAAACCCACCTTCTCTCTCTGAGGCTCTTCCTGGCACTGTTCCTTTCACCCCTCAGCCCCATCCACAGGTGCCTGCTCGGTGCTGTCCAACACAGGAGGATCACATGCCATCTGTGGCATCCCTCAGGAGACTCCAGAAGATCACTGTAGAAATTCATTTGGATTTTTATTTCAAGAAGCATTAACCCTTACTCCCCTTTGTAACCTTCCCACTCAGTGACAAAATCTTTATTTAGGCATGGACAAAAAAACCCCGTAACAACCAAAAGCAAGCACAACACAGTTCCTGCCAACCAAACACTGATCAGAGGCAGAAGCTTTGGGTCTAACTGTCCTTCAGTTTACAGAGATGACTTTTCATGGCAAACAGGAAAAAAATAGACAATTCTGGAGTGCTTTGTGCCCCTTTAGCCCCAACCTGTTTTCCTTCTGGTATGGAGATTTTTTAATTTTTTTTTTCATAGCAATAAGGAAATTCCTTATTGCATATAGACAGATGCTGCTGTTTGTATCTTTTACCCTACTGAGTTTACTTTGTTGGGATGATGTTAGCACTCACACTTTCTTAGTAGACCTTCACCACATGACATTACTAAGTATACTAAAACAAGTCTTGAAATTTTAGCACTTTATAACTAAAAAAAGGCTACCAGATTTGAGATTGGTCACAACAATTCAGACAAGCGCTGATAACTGTGACATGAGATCAACTTTTTTTAAAAATATCCATTACTAATGAATATAGTCTAAATATTTAGATATTATTTGGTTTAATCCACTTCCAAATGCCAAAGAGCTACTAAAAGAAAGGGGGTTGTTTAGTCCTGTTTATCTTAATATTGTCTTAATATTCACAATCTTATTTTATTGTAGGAGAATTTGAAAACAACAGTGACATTAAACAGGAGATTGTCAGAAGGAACACAAGAATTCAGATCTCAGGTGTCACTGCTCTGCAGAGCAGATTCTTCTCCAAAGAGTAATAGGAGTTTTTCAGAGTCCTGCACCAAATTAGCAATAATATTAATGGCAAGTGTTGCATGATTATATCAGCACTTCTCGTATTTTCTCTCCAGCGCCTCAGTATACTGCATTAATTCAATTTTTCCCTTGGTATGGAGGCATAAAATGGCATGAAAAGATGCAAAATAACATGCTACCATTTTTAGTAAGGGGACTTCTTTGTGATGTGTTCTTTAGGAGTGCAATCTCCTTAAAAACCAGAGGGCACAGTTGGTTTAACAGGGTTTGTATGAGATAATGGCTTCAGTATGCATCCTTTGGGCAAATCCACAGGACATAGCAACCAGTTAGTATTATCAGGCTGAAGTGTGCGTAGGCATCTCCCGTGAAAGGTAGCTATGTTCAGAAAAGCCTGCTTTGTCAGGAACACGGGGCTGGCTGAGAATCATTTCCCACTGGCAGAGAAGCAGCAGCCCAGTCATGGACCTGACCTGAGAGTTACCTTACTTCCCCTTCACTGAGTCCGTGGCAGGAGCCAAAGCAGGCACACAGAGGACATGGAGTTGGAGGTTTGGAAATGTGTAAGGAATGGCAGGCAAAACTGAATTATGAAGGAGACGTGAGGCTGCTCAGGAAGGGAGGGAGGAAGGCAATGGCTCACCAGGAGAAGCCTTCTGTGCTGCAGAAGAGGAGCAGAGGAGGCTGTGTGTGTACTCTTCCAGGAGGTATGCCAAGCGTATGATTGCTGCTGATGGGGAAAGAGTTTCAGTGAACAAGCACATTCTTTGTAATGCAAAGGAGATGTTTCATTACAAACCGGTTGAGGAGTGTTACTCTGGCTCCGTGGATGCGTGAAACGGAGAGACAGCATCCTGACCCATATGGCGTGACCCAGCTGTTAAGGCACCATGGCTGCATGGGCCAGAAAGCTGGTTTTATGAAAATATTGCACAGAGTCAGCGTCTAGGCTTTTATATTTAAACCCTTGAATTTAAGTGTGAGGCCATTCCCAGAAGGAGTATATCATACAGTTGCTCAGTGCGCAAGAATAGCTGCGACCTCAGCATTTAAAACAATATCTGAAATACATTTTAAGCAAGAAAGTAGCAAAGTCAGTATATGGCTTCAACAAAAATACAGACTAGCTGGCGTCTTTTTGGCTTATAATACCACCTACACGGCTGCAGTGTGAAACTTACCCTGGCAAAACCCTGCAATGCTCAGGTTGCAAATGTTAAGAAATCTTTAACCTCCCTGAGGGGACTTTTGTTTTTAACCAGTTAAAAATATTTCTATCCAGCATCAGTTCTGCAGTTTTCCCCTTTAATGAATGAAATCAATGCGCAGGGTCCAACTTTTCTGCTGCTCTCCTACCATACAAAAATGATGCTGGTGTGTGCTTCGTGATGCCTTTCCCTATCACCCAGTGGGTGAATTTTGTAGCCTGCCTTGTTAGTGGCACAGCAGGCCGCCAAAAGGAAACCGAGTTGTTTGTATGAGATGAGATGTTGGGCTGCCAACTGTTATAAATCTTGTGCTACTTACAGCTTCGGCTTTTCTTCAAGCCTACTCCACCCCCTGCTGTGGTTTTGACTGTTGGAGCAACATTAGGAGGCACAACTGAAAGCAGTAATATTGACATTTGTGGGGAAAATAAGAGAAAATGCAAGGCACAAATGTTTCCTTGCTAGAACTGTATGTATAAGACTTGCAGCCACAGAGATTTGGGCTCTGTGACAGTGGAAAGGGGATTTGCCCCCTGCAATATTTACCTGTAGCTGTACACATTTCCATCAGCTTGTTTTCTAAGTGTAACTGCTTGTAACCTCGCACGTGCTTCCCCACTGTCATATCATATTAAATGAGCTATAATTGTAGTCTATTAGAGTGCAATAACCTAAAAGTGATAGTGCATGACAGCACCTGTCAACACGTCATGGAGGATTGTATGGAATGCTGAATTATACCCATTTTATACCACATTAATGAGGCAGCTCATTCTTATCCAGTCATAAATAAACAGGTTTCAATTTCTTTATACACCATGAGAAGCTTTTTTTTCCCCTTCTGCACAGAGAACCACAGAAGTCATGATAAAGTGATCTATTGCCCGAAAAGGAATATCAGAGTGTGGTTATTAATGACAGTGAGAATGCTATTTTTACCATTATTAATTGTTGTATGAATACATCTTGGTGTGACTGTTTCTTTCCAATTTTTTCTGGAGAAAAAACCAGAGAAACACATAAAGAAAAACAAGACTGGTTGTCCCTAATAAACTTTTAATATAAAATAAATTACTTGCCTGATTGCTTCAGCAGCACCCAAAGGACAGAGTGATACATGCAGAAATCTGATCCCCTTTAAGATCAATGGCTGTGCTGGGGCCTGGTTCTCCTTCATAAACTCTTAAAGTCAGGTTTGAAATGGGAACGGGAAGAGAAAAAAAGGAAAATGACAGTAGGGAGAAGAAAGACAGTGAGTGAGAGGCTTTCAGGCAAATCAAAAGAAAAGCAAATGTATCAAAGCACATGTATAGTGCCCATTATTTTTTGTAACCTAACTAGATCAAGGTGTCTTCATTTCGAATAGCTGCTTAGGCTTCAGAGCCATAAATAACCGCCTGTGCTCTTCTGCTGAGCACACGTGAGGAGAGGCTGATACATTCCCTCGGGAGCAAAGATCTCACCTCCCTGACACAGACACAAGGCCAGTGCACCAAATACACCAGGTCAGTGATTCTGAGAGACAGATGTGGGAAGGGTGTCAGACAAGTTCTTTCCCCCTTTCTTGCTCCAAGTTACTTCACTAATGCAAGAAAAAGTGACCAATTTAGGAACTTTTAAGTGTATATAAAGTATAATGTGAAGAAATAAAGCACATTAAGAGAAAGGACCAATAAAGAGTAGATGGTATTTATAAGAGAAACTATTTTCAATATAATTAATTTTAAGGAACTGAGAGAAACTGGCTACTAAACAAAAGGATCGCTAAATTCTGATCCTTTGCCAGCCATCTCCCGCAGGGTTTGTGCAATGGGTGTCTTTTGGGATCCTGGGAAATAGCTTCTGCTCTTTCTTTGATCTTTGAACTGTTGCAGGAAGAAGAGCCAGCTTGAAAGCACAGCCCACAGGAGGCATGCCAGCTTTTCCTTAGGGAGCAAAGAGAGATCCAGCCTTGGGACCTGACACCTGGGCAGTCAGCATGACCAGACAATGGTCTCACTCATCTTCAGCTCCACACAGGAACCCCCAGTTTGCCCTCTGCACCTAGGGTAACCACCAGCTTGCCAAAGGAATGACGACTTTGGAACTACAGGGAAAACCCATGATGTTTATCTGAATACTTTGACACCACAGGCTATTTTATTCTGATTTATTTCTCAGGACTGGTGATCAGTAATTTTACCAGTAATGGCTTTTATGGACTGCTTAAAAATTAATTCCTTCCTTTGTCAAGTCTTATCTATGCTATTTACATATTACTTAAAAATAAAAAATAAACAATTTCAAAAATAAATAACTAAACAATCTCAAAAAAAAAATAACTAAACAATTTCTTCACTTTAATATTTTCTGTGTAATCTTAGATTTATAAGAAAGGAATGGATTTAGAATTTTATTGTTTATCTCCAACAAAAGTGAGTTAAAATTCCTCATTTAAAAATCAAATCATAATTTTCCTCAGAGCTTGTTTGCAACCTATCTTCCAACAAATGCACTGGCCTGTGAAAGAAAGGTGGAAGGTCAGAGGGAACCAGTTTTCTTAGGTACTAGGCAAACAGGTCAGGTCAAAATTGTTTCTGACTTTGATATGGCTAATAATTTTGACAGGAAAAAAAGCACCGTTATTTCAAAAAAGATAAATTATTTTCATATTTTCACAATATTTAAAATTTATGTTTAAAAGTTATTGTTTCTAAACTTCCTTAAATTTCAAATACACTTAACGAGCATTTCAATTCCTCCAAATAAATGAATCATTAACTTTGACTTGAACCCCAAGTCACTTTTCTTAACTTTTTTCCTTTTTTTCATTTTGCCAAGAAAGCCAATAAAATTTTATGCTTCAGGTCCATCCAAAATGAATGTTTTCTTCTTCAGTTTGACCAGTGAACTGAAAAATCAATTATTCACACAACTCCTCTTTAAAATGTCTGGGAACTGTCTAATTGTGCATGTAGGCAGTTACTTACTGTGTGATCTTATTATTGCTCTCCTAATTCTTCCTATTTTCCCTTCTAACTTTCTTGTGTCTTGTTCTAAGTCAACCTATAGACTGTTACGATCAGACAGGCCTTCCTGACATATATCCTGAGATATATGTGTAGGGCAATTATTCCTATACCAGTGGCTTGTGAGTGGTACAGGGCTGTGCGCTTTACGTGTCCATCAGCATGGACCATCAGCTCTAGGCGCCATCCTCATCACTGCAAGTGACATCCCCAGCACACAGGATTCATGGCCTTCTATTTTCTCCAGAAAATAATAATTCAATTTTACAGACTGATCTTTTAACATTTGCTATCTGGTCTCTCCACTGCTGTTTGAACTGGAAGCCAACTCAAGGAAGGAAACACCACAGAAACATTACAAATGTCCAAAGCAGAGGGAGAGATAAGTGGTTGGTTTCAAAACTGGAAAGCAGATGAGAGAAACAGCAATTGACAGAGAAGGTTGGAAGAGTTTCATTTCTGCCTTCTCGCCATTGTAAGAAGAATAGGTAAATAGATAAATGGTTCTTGGTGTAGATTTAATTACCAGATCATTCAATCATATCTTTATCTTTCACTATCTTTCCCAGCTTTTTTTGTTGTTTGCTCTGTTTGTTGAATTTTAATTCCTTTCTTTTTAAAAGAAGCACATAGCAATGTTTTCTGGTCTCTGCTTAAACTGCTCTGAGTTTATTTCAGTGGACTTACACCTCATTTACAGCGTGTTAGTAAATGTTTCTTTGCAACCAAAGGATAACACTTTAACTAAGACAAGATGTGCTGTAGAAATGTTTGATTCCTCCTCAAAACCAAATGAGTATTCCACCTTGATCCAGACAAATGGCAGATGCTGCCAAACACTGTAGCAAGCAGAGACAGAGAAGAAAGCAAGGTTTGCTCATACACTAGCTCCCAGATGACTCTCCATCATTTACAAATAACTCCTGCGTTGTTTTGATTTTGTCTTTTCTTTAATGATTTTTAGTGTCCTTATAAAGTGCCACTGCATCCTTCTTCACCCCATAACTAACAATGCAATTGTAATAAATCTGCCTTCAAACCTGATGCACAGTCTGAAAACCATGTTTCTCTCTGAAAGGGGACTCACTGGAAGCTTATAAAACACGAACCTTTCTATTTGTAAAGCATTTCCCATATATCCTCTGGACGTATAAGTCATAGCTCTCTGCCTCTGTGAACAACCAAAGCCAACCAAGAATCTCTGCATTAGGCTACTGTGTGCTGTTTCAGTGCATTGAGAGAGTACTGGTGGGGATGACCAAGAGTGATGGTCATGAAGCTTTCACAGAAATCCTGGGGCTAGCCTAGAAAAGTGACCCTTTTCACCCTGTACATTTGTTGTTTTCCAACAGCCAAGCACTACTATTGTAGATCTTTAGGATCCTAGTTTTAGAAGGTAAGAGATTGCAAAGACAGCAAAAAAAAACCCACAAGCCATCACAAGTCCACACCCAAGGTTTTATTTCAAAAGAAGAATTTACGGGTTTTGTGCTAGTCATGGCCTCCACAACCCCAGGTGCAGAACACAGTCTTGTACAGAGTAGAGAGGAGGAATCAGCACCTGAGATCAGGATCACAAGGGACAGCTCTGGGAGCAACAACCTGCATCGCTAGCAGAAAACCACACTTTTTGTATGTAGGGAACATACTATGGAATAAATCGTACCTACTTAATTAATTGTACTTTGCAGTTCTATATTATTAGCTACTGAGGGCAACTGGTGCCTTGGCACTGCAGTCAGTGTGGATTACATACACAGCCTGAACCTGCTAATTGAGTACGAGCGAGTGTGCGCAGATCGGCTGGCTGCTGTCCCAGACTCTACCACACTGCTCGCAAAGTGTCTCAGGGTCTTCTGCTGGACACCCTCTACAACTATGTGCGTTAAAGTAGCATCACCTCTGTAACCTATGCACGAGGAACAACTTGCCAAGCACTTGATATCAAATTTTAGCCCTGATTTGCTGTCCTGGGTACAGGAGGAGGCTTTCTTCTCCTCTGCTGAATTTCTAAATGAATCCTTATCTGACACCCAAGTACCACCCACATTTGCCAGCTGACATTGTGCGTCAGGCTCTGCTCCTGATTTTGTAAATTCCACGGAAACCCCAGGGACAGCCAAAGTGTAACAGTAAATAGATCTGGCGGCTTTGTTTTGGGGGTTTAGTGGTGATTTTTTGCTACTCCTCTATGCCAGTGGAACTTAAAAAGATCAGTGCAAATGATACAGACTTGTGTAATGCTTGACATCGATTTCAGCAACATCTGAGCTCTCTACAAAAGAAGTTTGCAGTTTAATTAGAATGGCTTCCATCCAGCAACTGTGTTCAGAATAAACAAAAATTAGAGCATGGGAATATTTTTTTCCTCATAGAAGCACACTGCCAGGGCAGATGCTTGTGGTTGGAGGCCAAGGGGAGACCCCACAGGCTAAGTTAGATGGGAACAATATTACCCTTCTTTTAATGGTTCCAATTCTACATAAAGTACAGGAAAGGGTATGTAAAGCCCAATTGTCTTCATAGATGATTTCCTATCTTTTGAACTCCTCCTGTTGCTGAAACTATCATGGGTAAATCACATTAGCTTTGATCTGAGCCTTCCCCAACACCCCATAAAACACAGCTTTGCACACCAGGGCAGGAACAACAGCAATAAAAGGGGTGCACTTAAGTGTAGGATTTTATGGATCCATCTGCCAAACATTTCTTCACAGGAGTAGAAACATATCGTGAGTCTAAGCAGATGCCAGGTCTAACCAAAGTGTTCACTGACAGTAAAACACCAAGCCATACCCATAACTGCCTAACCTGGCTGCTACACTTTGGAGATGAATCTGAAGAAATCACTGATGCACTGATTCTGAGGGAGCACTTTGGGGAATGGAGCATGGAAGGATATGATGCTGAGGGCATTCAAGTCCTTTTCTATTTACCCTTGACCAATCATGGTCCTCAGCTGTAGAGTTATCTGAGTTCCTCTGAGGACACAGAAGAAGGAAAGATGTACACAATATTTATAATCAGTTGAGGAGATGTCACAGTCATCCTGATCACATTCCTAATCTCTGAAAATGGCAGAGCAGAACAGGCATTGACACTGCTTAAAACTGGTAAATGGCATGCAGGAAAAATAAGGGCACTGTTCAAGGACATGGATAAGTAAATGTGACCCCACATTAATAGAATTATGGAGTTATTTTAGTTGTAAGGGACATTTGGAGATTATCTGGTCCGATCACCTTCTCAAGTCAGACCTACCATAGCAAGGGGGTTCAACCGGTCATGAAGCAGAACATGGTTTTTAGAGCCTTCGCAACACCCTCCAACACCGTTCATCCCCCAGGTCAGAAAGATGCTGTCCAAGTTCCTGATGAGGAACCTGGGAGGGACAAGCGGCCCATGTAGTGTTTGAGCTGCCACATAACACTCACCTAGGATTACCATCTGGATGGGCCAAAACTTTTAAGAACTGGGTCCACCCCACTTTTCCAAGCAAGTGAGGCAATCCAAACCAGGCCCAACATTCATGGCATCAGTGTGTTCAGAGCATGCATTCTGTGATATGCTGAATTCTCCTCTACCTCTTCACGTAGGCTGTGCTTACTGTCACAGAAGACATACTGTACAAGGGTACTCTGGTGTTAAAACACAAGTGAAACATACCCAGATGAGTGTCCTTCCCACTTTCTCCCATTCCTCCTTTTCCTCTCTCCTCTCTTACGCCACTGCTCCTGATGTACAGATTCCTGGTATTGCATGGGAGAGGTGACCATTTAACTTCTACCTTCCCAGGCCTATGAACACTTCCCAGCTGCAAACACAAGGGCAGAGCATGGGCAAGCACTGACAGAAAGGCCCATGCCCTAGGAGAGATGTACTATTTTCACAGGCAAAAGCTCCCCCTGCACACCTAGGTGCCTGAAAAACCTGACCACCCAAATGTTTGTGCAAAGGGAATAAAAGGAACAGGAACGTGATCAGATGGAATCGCTAACCGGCTTTAGCAAACACAGGCTGTAATTAATTTTTTCCTCCCACTGTTTACCCAGCTTTGTATGTAACTGAGAGCTGAACTGGGCTTATCAGTAATTACCAACAGTTCTGGAAACTTTATATGTTGTTGTGCTGTGTTACTACACAGGGTAGTGATCCATGAAGATGGGTGAGCTTCATTCATTGCTAAGCAATGCTTTAAAAAAATCCCAAAACTCCTCTGACCCGCTATTGTGATTGCTGCAATGGAAGGAAAAAGGGGAGGGAAAGCAGAAGGTGGCAGCGCATCTCTTTCAGATCTAATTGTGAAAGTTTTTGGGACGCAGTGACATGCTACCTCAGTGACAGTGTCAGAGGATGCTCTGCCTGCAGCCAGGCTCCTTTCCCAGCCCTGGAATTGCATTTTCCCATTCCATAGTGACACCTGCTGGGAGCAACTGAGCGGAGTCTTCCCTGCTGCTCTGCTTGGCAAGGGGCTGAGCAGCGCAAAATGAAGGGTCTATGGCAATCAGGCAGATTGATTCCCCTCCTTTCCTTGCAGACTGAGCCAGGCTCTTATCAGAGAGAAAACGGATGTCTGTGGTGTGATTAATGCTCAGAAACACCCCACAGGAGCAGCCCCTGAGATGAGATGCTGGTGCATCAGCTGGAGGCCTGAGAAAGAAAGGAATTAAGGAAATCAGAGGGTTGTTGCATGCAGAGGGCCAAATTTAGCCCATGTAGCAAGGAGGTGAAAGCAGGGTTGGATTTGTCCCCTTTGCAAAAGCTGAGAGGTCATACAAAAGGAAAGGTCATATTCCACTATCTGTTTGCTGATGGTCTTTCTGTAAAGATTGCCCGCTGCAGGAAGAAAAGTTCCTGGGCCAGTACCTTTGGTCTGATTCAATATGGTCACTCTGATGGCAGCCCAAACTGTGGCTTCTCTGTGCTTTCTATTCTCCTTTTCTCCTGCGGATTTCACTGCTCCTGCTCAGCATTTAGATCCTGTCATGCCTGGCACGTGGCTGCAATGCATGCATGCAATAACCAGGGAAATGGAAAAATCTTGCCCTAACCCTGCAGTTTCCTTTCCCTGACTCGAAGATGAAGGGAAAAGACAACTCAGGAGGAAAAGTGCCAAAATGTTTTAGAAATAAACGACAGACACCAGAGTCATCACACATTTTCCTAGGCAGGATAGTAATTTCTGTAATGTATTTTTAACTGTGAGGAGTGATGGGAGGGAAGCCACTTAAATCTAATGCAAATGAAGGATTTGTCAGTTACGCAGTTCGTATAATGTCATACGTAGAAAATGTTATAAAAGTGGAGGGATTATGGTGAGGAGAGACATTCCTAAAATTGGAGGCCTCCTTTTAGGTCTTTAGCCCCCTCACTCTTTCAGATCACCAAGGAAGGGCAGAAGACTATCTCAAAAATTGTGACAGCTCTCTAAGCTACACGTTATTCAAGAAACTTAGCTCTCCTCACTGCTACCTTTTTCAGTTTTTGCCAACTGCTTCTCCTCATTTCAGCTCTTCAGTGATCCGATCCCTAACTACTTTAACCACAGAGGGGCAGTTTCCAAATTCTTCCAGGGTATTTTCTTCCTTCCTTCCAGGCAGTGGCAGCTTCTGTGAGCAGAAATCTTATCTAATATGGAGGCTTCCTGCTGTTTTGGTTTTGGTTCCAGATTGGATTAAAGGTGTTAGAAACAGGACCATTTGTCCGGCTGATGCACAGTGACAGCAGCAGTTATGAGCACATCTGGAAATTCTTCGCAGCAGTGGTTCGACAGGGTTAATTGCACTGACCTCATTTATAAAGCACTTTGAGATCTTATGAATGAATGTGTTTAAAAAACCTCCAATATATTATCGTTATTAATATGTATTACTCTCACGGCTAATTATTTAAGCAAGACATTACTGAAGCACCCGTTTACAGTAAAAAGTAGAGCAGCACCGCAGGAACAGGAGCCTGGCAGGCTGAAAAGAGTGTTTAGCCCAGCTTTTGGGGCTGTCCTGTCCCAAAATGGGTTTGGTTGTAATTATGCAAGAATGCCGCGAAGGGTAAAACGTGTTTAAGTGTATCAGCCTCTACCAGGTGAAGGATGACAGATGCGAGACCCTCAGACTAAACAGGGAGAGCGGGATACCTTTAAATGGCTAAACCCTGCGCTAACAGCAAAAGCTCCGCCGCGGGAGCAGAGCGGCCGGGCTCTCATTAGCGCTAACAAGCCGCTTTCTCGGGAAGCGACTCCCGGCGGAGCCGCTTTCGAGGGGAAAGGAAGCCCCCCGGTGGCCGCCGGACGCCTTGCAGCCCCCGCCCGCCCCGCTCAGCCCGCACCGCGCCCTCGGCCCGCATCGCTCCGGCCGCCCGCATCCCCCTGCGCTTCGGCCCCGCGGGTTTGCCGCGGCCCGGCCGGCCCCTTGGCGCGGGGCAGGCATGGCCACAGCACCACACCCCCGGACCACCCGTCCCCTGGCCAAAAATGTGGTCGCCGTCTTTCTCCAGCCTGCCTTTGTGAGTGGCTAAGCGACAGCAAGCACCCCCTCGGCCGAGGGGATTCCCATCCTGTCTACGGCAGGTTGCACAGGGGTGACATGAATGTCACCCATGTTTCCTCTTAGCTAAACAACAAATACAATTTTCAACAAAACATACACAGAGAAAGAAATTGGTGGGCATTCCCGTCTCATGAGGGGAGAGTTTGATTTTGCCAACCGCTTGTCTTACACTGAAGTAGTCCAGAACTCATGTAGTACAAGTGTTCTTTCCAAACTTAAAGCCATACCTTTGGCATTCTTCACAGGCAAAATCCGGGTACGTTAAAAAACTGATGTGGGCCAAATGCTTTTTTTGTTAAATCGTTCTCTCAAGGCCCTATCTTTTTCTATTATTGAGCAGTTTTTAGACACTCTTACATCCACAGGTATTCCTGCATCTAGACATACAGGCAACAACTGAACAGGCAGTTTGTTTCTGCTGGAATAAGGATCTGACCCAAACATATGGCTGATCAAGGAGTTTCAGATACCAAGATGTAGGGCATTAACTTCTAACTGGGACTTCCACTTTAGTCTCTCCAGTTCATGAATTTCCTCCCATTCTGAGTGCAGAAGCTCTTTGTTAGATTAAAGAGCCCGTAGTTGATTCATGCAGAGTCTTCAAGGGATGTATTCATTTCATTGGAGCATTGGAGATATGGGCACAGATTACCAAGGGTAATCTGAAGAGTATTTCACTGCCATTGAAATATGCATAGAATTTGTTTTGGTTCTTTTCTGCAGAGAAAAAAATTTCAGACATGCTTTTTTATATCAATTTATAATTGAAATATAATTACTTTATATTCCCATCCACCTGAATTACAAGTAATGCTCCTTAGTGCAGAAAGGTTATCCAAATATTCACTGGGTAAATCACAGGATAGACTTATAAGAGGGTCTCATGTACCAGGATCAGTTGTCAACATCCTGTCTTTGCATGTGTACATCACACTTCTGAGTGTGTACGTCACAATCTGCCTTGTGACAAATTTCGAGGACTGTTTGTACAATAAGGTGCTACTAGGTTTTCGTTAGAGCTAGAAAAACTAAGCTGATAGGACTTGGCTTTGTTATATCAGGCTGGAACTACTTTTTCCTGATAGCTACTAGAATCAGGTACCTCCTGTGGATTGTATTCTCTGTAGATACAGAGAGTTGTTTATCAGAAACATCTTCCAAGGAAATATGAAGCTTTGCACAGCTTTTATATAGTCCTGTATCAATTCAGCTGAAGAGCCACAACCTACACATACTATATTCTGTTCTGAATCCCACCAGGCTCGTTTCCTCAGGCACAACTAACACTGGAGAAACCCACAAATTAATGGTGTGTTGTGCAACTTCAAGAACAAAACAAATGTTTGGAGCTATAATAATGGGACCACAGTACTGCTACACTGGGCCTTGTTTCTGCAGAGAAGGCAAAGAGCATAATCTGGGTTATTGTTCTGCCTCTCTCTTCGACCCTCTCTTTGTCTTGCACACCACAGCGTAGTCGCCATCAACTGGCACAATACTCTTAAGCTTACTTTTCTTACTTGAGCTAACTTTTTTTGAAGCTAGTTGTCTACACTACATTACTACATAGGCATCTCGTGGAGACTACATTTAAAGCTGTATCCTCCCATGTCTGGACCCCAGTGTGGCTCCTGTGCAGGCTCCTCTCAGGCATGTGCAGGACTGTTGTGTGCATGGCAGCAGCACCACAGTGCCTCAAAGCATGTGGTGCTTCAAGGGAGGCTTAACAGTTCCCTCCCTAAAGCCTGCTCCTAAGGGAAGGCTGAAAGGGTACTTTTGTACTGGATTATGTGATGCACATGCCAAAGAAACGAGACACTTAGCACTAGTCCCAGCATATACAGGAATATGCTGTTCATATTGCTCTGACAAGCAACTTGTTATTTAAAGTTCAGGGCAAAGATTTAAACCTTGAAAACCTTTTGTCATAATTGCTGGGAAGGGGCAGGATGATGATGAACAACGTGGGCAGGACTTAGGAAAATAGGAGTAAAGAAAAATTACATACAAAACTTCAGTTTCCTTCTTTGAAAGCACTATCCCATATTTCTTGAGAGATATTAAATGCAAGCTGATCACCCCAGCTCCTGAATTTAATACATCAATCAGAGTTAACCCAGAGTTAACCTGGGTATGGGATCAGTCACTTTATTTCCTATGGAAAATTCTCCTATTCTCCATTAATAAAATAACTAAATTCCTTATAATATATTTATGAGTTAATTCTTCTTGGTAGTACCTTGTCTTGACTTTGTTCAATCCTTTGTAAAATTCAAGATTAGGCTCATGATATTAAGAGCAGGATTCAAATCTATGTCAAATCTCATAATGGTATTCTCTTCTGCTACAAAATCTCACCCTGGACTGAATATGGGAAGAAAACATTAGTCCTTTTAAAGGGGCAATCATCAGAGATCAGTGACCATCAAATGCTTTACTTGGGCGAGAAAAGAAAGAGGCCAAATTTCAAGATAGCGCAGACAGTCGGTGAGACTGGAGTGCTTGAAGCTGCTGGAATTTTTTTAAGTCATTCACAAATACTGTATCTACCCTTGACAGGTCATTTCATTCTATTTAGCACTTTTTATTCTCTGTGGTTTATAAGCTCTTAAGCAAATGTAAGAGGGAGGAAAAGCTAACGTGTCTGATAATACACTATATCAGGCTGACAACCTAACTGAATTTCCCCTGTGGTGCTAGCAAAATGCTGTTCCAAAAAGTAATAATGCATACAGGGGAAAAAAAAAAAAAAAAAAAAAAAGGAAAGAAAAGAAAAGGGGAAAAAAGGATCATAGAGATCATGCCGTCACATTTAATTTCAGAGAACAAAACCTGAAGCTGATTTCTCTTTAGATCAGTTGTATACCAGTTGGAACATGGGTGCCTAGCACTGCGACAGAGTAATATGATCTGAGCTTTAAATAGCTGCCAAATAACCATGTGGTGGCTGGCAGCATTAAACGTGTTGCAACGAGAATGATCTGTTTCAAAGTAAAGCCACATAACAGAGGATTAGTCAATCTGATGTGGTATAGAAAAGGAGGGGGGGAACGTTTTTCATTATCCTTCTGGGTTTCTTTCTGGTTTAAATGTGTTTCCATCTCAAAGATGCATTAATTTAAGCTCTTTTTCTTAACCGGTTTGAAACCTGAATTATATGCAGGTCATTTCAGATAACATCTCCTTGCACACCCAGGTACAAGGTTGGGGGGTATAACAGTGTGACAAATGCGAAGTACCAGCACTGAGACCATTCCCTTGAATAAGCCCAGTACACAGTGACTGCCTTTCAGCATGAAAGGCACCTTTCCTGTGCAGAGCCCCTCTCCACCTCCATAGTTGGTACCAAATGCATCCTTACCAGATTTTAGGAACAGATAAGGAACAGATCTATAGCAAATAACATGGAGTGACTCATGCTCCAAGCCCTGTCCTTATCCTCCCAGGTAAATGTGGAGCCCTGCAGCACTCCATGAGCCCCTCTGGGTTCTCTGGGATGTAGGGAAAAAACAAGTGAAGTTTGGAGATGTCTAATATAGGAGACACTTCCAGCCCTCCATTCCTTCTTACCTTCATGTCAAATGGCTCTCCTGATCATTATTGTAAATGTGCCCCCTGGGTAGATAAGGCACATAAGGACTGGAAAGATAGACCAGGAATGATCGTAAACTGGTAACATGAGCAACAGACACAGAGGGAAAAGTGGTGCTGTAAACACTCGTGATTCTTCATCCCTTCTGTCACTTTTGATTATAGATGACTGACTTCTGTTTTCAATTTCAGTGTCTCCACCAACTTCAGCTGCATCAGTCAAGACTGATGCATCAGTAAGTCAACACAGCAGAATTTCATGTGAACATACATTATCCACTCTTCACTGCTTGGAAATCACACTGCCAAAAGGACAGATAGGAACAGGAGAGCCAGAGGAGAGCCAGCTGCTTCATCAGAGGGTAAATAGCTTATTTAGGAGGTTCAATATGACCTCTTAAAAGATAATAAACCCAACATACTTTGCAGCCAAGATTTCGTAAGAATGGAGACAGCATTAGATACTACTTACAATTTTCCTACTAGCAGTTGACTAGCACGCTACAGAGTGCAGTCTCAGTTACTGCAGCTAGGCACCCTGTGGAGAAATAAAGCAGGCTTTTTTTTTGCATTTCCTCAGAGGAGAACATTGCTTTACCTCACCATTGTATATGCCAATAAACAGCCACGTATTTCAAGAAGGTCAGCTGCAGTGAAAACTCCTGCAGCAGCCCTAACGAGTAATAAGGATAAACTGGAGGCCAACCTTTTTCTGACTGATTTTGTCCGCAGGTGCCTGCACCACGCTGTGACTGTGCATCCCCCAGGAATCCACAACAGCTGCAGAGTGGGCTGGCAGAGGGCATCACAGAGGGATACTCACCTGCCTTTTTCTCCCTCCTTTCTCACCTTCCGCTACTCATTTTCTCACTGCCTCCTTTGTGTGCAGTCACGGTCCTTGCCATGTTTTCATTGGACAAGCAGATGATTGTCAGATTGAAAGTAATTAGAAAATGCTTCTTACTTACTCTCGTTTCTTTTGCCATCACTTTTTCAAACACATTTCCGAGAAAAAATTAATCTCTTTTCTTCCAATATGATCACAGGCTATTAAGCCAGAGAGGCAATTATTAAATAAATAAAAAAAAAAAGTAACAAATGAACAAAAAAATAAAACCCAAACCCAAAATGAACCAAACAAAAAACCAACCAAACATAAACTCCTATGGATTTGTGGGGGACATACTTCTTTGGCCAACTTCACAGAGTATTTTGATTACAGTGTTTAACTCTCTTTACAATATTTTACACAGCCCTCATGACAATCCCTGCATCCCTCCCAAGGACTTTCTAGACAAAAGCATATCTGGAAGAATGCCACAGAGCAAGTCTCCTTAGCTGGTCTGTTCTTCCACGAGTTCTTACAAATGCGTTCTCCTACACACATTTCTTTAATGAAACCAGAAGAGCAAGAGTTAGACCGTGGTTTTAGTCCATACAGAAATGCCTCCCCACCACCCTCAACACCATTCCTTGGTATGCAGTGACTACCTATTACACATCATGTGCTTACCTACACACATGTTTTGGAGGGGGCAAGCAACCTTCCCCATCTTTTCAGAAGGAACCTGACTTTTGGTTCTGCTACTAAGGGAAGATGGAATGCAATTACAGCAAACAGATAGAGCTACAGACTACTGCCAAGGTGTGAGTTTGAGTGAAGAATTAATGAGGACTCAAGCAATTTCTACTGATGCCAGGAAGGCTTCTGGACATTTCTAAGGAAATCTTCAGAAACACCTTGGATCTTCAATGGCCATTACATCCACGATCTGACCCAAAGCATTGCCTCCAAGAGAGGACGTCTTGTACACAAAAGTGCAACTAATTTAGCTGCATAATGGAGAGAGTTCTGAAGAAGCACATGGGCTGAATTAAGGGCGCCATGGGAGCCTTTGGCTCATTCCTTGCAGTGTTTATTAGTTGCGGCTGCACACATGGTTAGATTTGCTGGAAGAGGTCCAGCTCTGAGGCACCGCTCAATTCCTCCAGCTTCCAAAAGCTGCAAGAAAGTGGCTCAAGCGTATTGCCCCCTCTAAGCTCTTGTGCAGAATGACTCTCCCCTGCAGAGAAGCAGACAGGGTTTGGGAGGGGTACCTAGTCAATAACTCTTGATTATTGAATTTACCTTCACAATTACCAGTGAGTATCCTAGACTGTAAAGAGGGTAAATACCAACAGATTGTATTATTTGAGAAACAGTATGTGATTGTGTAATTAAGGGCATGAATATAATACCACATGCACAAGGGCCAGGGTTAATTTCAGCATTTCCTAACTAACCCATGGCATTACGGTGTAACCCTAATGTTCTCCGGATGGCTATCATTTATGTGGAGTTCATATATATATATATATATATATATATATATATATGCTTAGGAATATTTGGTTAAAATTCATCTATCATACTCTCTGACACGATAATTAAAAACACTGTGTTAGCTGCCAATAAAAATATTTTTGTGATTTGGTAATTATTCTAAACCTCCCAGCTTCCCTACCTCCCACCCTTGTTGTCTTCCTGTTCTAAAATGTATAAAGCTAATCTTGATGATGGAAAAATAAATAAGTAGCAGGAAAGGCTGGAAAGCTTCCAATCACAAAAGCTCCCAAAATGGAAGTAACATCCAATCTGGCCCACCACATCTCCTATGTGGGCATTCCTTTCCTGCCTTTTAGCGATGCTTTTAGTATTCATAACAGCTGTGGAATTAAGCATTACGAAAAAGAAGAAACCAACATGCAGCCTTTACTTTTCCCCATCAGTCCCCAACTATTCTACATTGAGTTACAAACTGAAAACCAGCACACTCTCAGATGGATTTAATTTCAGCTTGGGCCCAATGCCAGACAAAGTTTACCCATTGTTAAAATTCAACCCCATCTTTTCCATACCACACATACAGTCTCATCCTTATCCTATCTTCCAAACACATGTGTGTGCACACACATAAACACACAGAGAAACAGCCACTCCTACAATATGGAACCAAATCCACCTCCCCTGCTGTCTTAGCTAGGCTCGTTGCCTTCCCTAGGAAGCCTAGTAGGGAAGTTCGATTTGGTCTATAATGCAGATTTTTAAAAGTTGGGATAATGAAGGCTGCATAAGACACACATTTTCATGTCTTAGATATTGTCTTGACAATAAACCTTTTTTAATAAAAAAGTAATTTTACACAACCAGGAAAATATTTGTTGGAGGAGCCAATTATTCCACTGAAAAATAAAAGGGTTAAAACTTAATTAAATTCTTAATGCTGTAATTCAAAATACAATTTTGGCATAACTTCAGCTAGTGATTGTACTACAGCATTTTGGCTTACACAGTCATGCAACACATATGGACTTCAGAATACAGAAGTATACAGCTTTCAAATGCATACAGAAAAGAGAAATGGGTAATGGAAACAGTTAAGCTTTTACACACTCATGGCAATTGTCTTCTCTTACGTCCTCTTCTCACGGATCTGCACGAACAACTGCACTCTATTTTTATAAAGTGCAGACATGTTTTCTTCCATTAAAGCTACGGCAATTAGTGGAAAATAGGAGAGGAGGTAGATTGAATTACTGTGTTTGAATGTTTGCCTTCTCCTCTGCTTTGTGCCATTCTCTACAAACAGAAGCACAGAGTAAATGCTAAAAGATAAATGTATAAAATCTTGATTTGGGCCACTTCATGATGGGTTTTTATTTGCAAAAAATTTTGTCTTTTTCTGTTTGCAAACCTAAAAAAATGCTGCAAATAGTACAATCTGGAGAACCACATGTGTACTTGCTAAAGAATTAAAAACAACTAGTTGGGACTAGAGGTAGTTTCTTCCTGTAGTGAGTTTTGTATCTTTTACCTTTAAACAAGCAATAGAAGAACTTCCAGAAGTCTGCCTGCATACTTAGGATTGCCATAATTGTAATAACATATAAAATGGTGTTCCAGTTTACATTTGTCACGAAGTTTCACAAGTATTCCTGTATTCCTTTCAGCAGTGAACAACTAGTCTGAATGCAAATAAATGTGCCGCCCTACCAATAAGAACAGCATTCCTGCTAATAAAGCAAAAAACACTCCTATAGGAGCCAGCATGAAAGACCAGCCATAACGGACATAAACAGCAAAGTCTGGGCAATCCATTTTTTTCATATTTGTGTAGTTTTCCAGATCAGCCATGGCCTGGACCCAGATGACATACATCACGACTACCAGCGAAAACAAGACACCTGAAAAAGAAACACCAGGTTTTAATGATAGAGTGTGAAACAGGCGATAGGTGCATTTACTGTAATACCTAAAAATCCATCAGTGCTTGAGGCCCTGTCTGCAAGGCACAGTCAGCCACCACTGGGCAATTTTTGCCGTTGGGTTCCTCTAACTACCACTACCTCCATCTTGCTTTCTGATTTGCACTGAAAGGCATACTCCCGTGTCTCCAAAAGGACATATCTGGTTCTTGTAGGCAGACTTTAAGGCAGATATTTACTGGTTTGAATTCAGGGATCAAAGTGGGGGAAAGGGGACGGGGGGAAGGGGATGGGACAATATGGAAAAAAATATCTACTTTTACTTCCCAAACTCTGAGACTGTTTTTATCAGTCTTTTGGATGAGATATGGAAAGGAGTGGGAAATTCTTCTACCATCTTCCCCTCTCTGCATTTGCACCTTTATTCTTATAAAAAGGGCTTTGTTTGGAACATACAACCTTCAGAGTATTCTACTCAAATATTTTGCAGAAAAATTCAAATGTCTTTAATTCAAAATCACCCATATTTAGAAAACAAGCTCCTATTATAGGAAAAAAGACCAACAATAATTAAATAATAGCTATGGAGCAGGTTATTAATATTAACCTCAAATTTTATACAACAGTTTCCTGTAATTAATCCAGCACATAATTCACGGCCTTTTCCCAACCACTCTTCTGGATTGTTTACACATGATAGTAATAGGAGCAATTGTCCTTACAAACTTTGTTAATCTCCTTGTTTCTATATACCAGAAGGAGATACAAGAAGAAAGTGCTTTCCAAAGTATCAGTTGCATTCCTAATATTTCATTTCACTCTAGAGGAATGTGGACACTTGAGAAATGCAAGCCTGCAGCACAGATGCTCCAACAAAAGATTTGCTGGAAAACTGAGGGCACAAGTCTAAATTTTTTGCATGCTCCAGCCTGTACCCATTTGCTCCCTGAGCTCCAGCTGTCCCAGCATAGTTACAGCAGCAGGACGGACTATCTATTCCAACATTAAAATATTTGAGGGACACAACCCCATCATGTTTTTATCCCAGGATATTTAGGTGCCTCATTAAAACCACAAGCCAGCGCATAGTCCTGGGAACACTTAACTGCCAAACTTGAGTCTAAAGGCTGTAGAGCTGCAGAGTATAATTCAAAGGTAATCATATGTGATCTCTTCAACATCCTCCTAAATACTTGCAATGCAACCTTGAACAAATGTGACATTTGTGGCAAAACCCAGAAATACAATTTGTAAGCACCCATGGCCAGGCATTTTCTTCCAGACCCACATGTCCTGGTACTCACTGATGGTTACTTTTCCCCATCCCCAACCTGAGATGCTGCCTCACAACCTCCTTTCCCTGCCCTTTCTGCCCACTTATCAGGGAGAAGCTCTTGTCCTCACTCTCATTTGATTCAGACAAAGCCAGACAAGTTAGATGCAGCAGCTTAACTTGGTGATCTGGTGACCTTCTTGTTGGTGCTTTATGGTCAAAAGGTAATAGCTTTACATATATCCTGAACATCTGACAGATGAGAGCTCATGACTCAATGCTTGTAAACACTATCTTTTGAAGCCCATCAAAAAAATAGCTGAAGTAGTTAACATGAGGAATAACCAAAACATAACCAAAATTTCCAAAGGATCTGCAATTTTTAGGAGGCTGAAAGAAAAGTAGAAAAACTAAATAAAGAAGGAGACAGACACTTTTCCTCTCTGTGAAATATACTTCCAGGATTATATTTTTTGCAAGGGCTCAAATTTCTAACACAGTTTTGAAAAAAACCAAAACACTCAACTCTACAAGGCATAAATTTAATTTTGAAAGTATTTTACCTAAGTAAAACTCAATTTTGATGGAATTTAGTACCGTAGTTGTATTAAACATAAACTCGGTGAAACAATCAGAGAGAAAGATCACCTTAAGGCCAGACATGAAGAATGAGAAATTAAATTGAAGACTCTCCAAATACAATTCAAATTGAGCAGAAGATTCCTAGAACAGAATGTCTAATGATAACAGATAACATAGGCAATATAAGAAAATTAGAACCAAATATAGTTAGTAACTTTTATTTAAAAAGTAAAAAGATTCAGGGCCAAATTCATAAATTGAGTTAATAGATAGATGGATTTTGCTCAAGGTTTCAAAACTTGAAAACACACAAAAAGAACATAGCCCAAAGATTTGGAAAGATACATGGAATTTACCTCTTCAGCAGGCCATAGCTATGTATTTTCAAATTAGTCCTCTATTTATTCTCTACACTGGGGAACACTTAGTCCAAAACAATATTAATAACAAAAAGTAGTGGTGCATATTCCCTTAATATAGCAGCAGGTAAGTATAACCAGGCCTTGCACATCTGGAATGTCCTCTGGCGCCCTGGGCAGAAACAAAGTAGGCCACTTAGTCAGAAACATCTGCCGTTAAAACAAGACTGTGTCAGAGGTGCTTTAATCTCGAAATGGGCACCCCTTGCTTTCCAGGCAGTCTGAAGAAACACCTAAGTGATTAAACTAGAGCCAGCACTATGCAGGTGCAAAATAGCAGGCCAGTGCTGCCACACTGCGCTACCACACCTGGTAAAACAACTTCAGGGAAGCTAACATCCACCGGGTGTGATTTCACAGCAAGCTGTTGTACCTGCCAGTGGTAACTTGTTGGGTATGGAAATTTGCAGAAGAAATGTATATCAAGCAGAGATAAATGTCCTTCTTTAAAAGAGATGAAAAAGAGAGGAAGAGCATGTAAACCCTTCTGGCTAATTAGGGCACTAAAGGAGTATTTAAGTGTTCTCACTACCTGCTAATGGAGACTAATTAGTAGGTGCATTATTAGTGTGTTCAAGAAATATCTCGAACAGTGGAATCAGGCCAAGTAAAAACTGACCATGTCCCGTTGTCTCCAACAGTATTTTATTCACTAGTGCTCCTTTTGTCTAATTTTCACAGAGTTATGATTTCACAGGAGTTAGGCAGTTAGACAGGAGTTTACTGAATATATATTTATTCTGAGAAATCTGTTCCTGAAGTCTTGCACTGATTGTCTATTGGGAACGTCATGAACTCTCAAAGCTAAGGCAAAATTAATGAGACTCAACAAACTCCACCATTTCATGAAGCAAATATTTTTAGGAATAATGTGAGCTATTATGTATTTCTACATTTTTGGCATTTGGACCTTTTGCATAGTGTGCAGGCATCCTTTTGCCCTTGCCTCTTAGTGAATATAAAATGAAACAGCAGTTGCATGAATCAGGAATGATGGGGAAAATTACTCACAGAACATGAAATATGTCTGAGAGAGATTAAGACACATAAATATTTCCCTCCTACTCCTTTTTCTTTCTTTTTTTTCCATTTTGCTTTTTTTTTTTAATATAAACACATGTTTGATACACAGCTCTGTGCAGTGTGATAAGACATGGGACTTCTCTGAGGTCACACTTTTCTGTCTTTGGCATTCATTCTTTTGAATTTCTTTCAAACAAATACTTGTGCATATTGTAAAGGAGAAAGAATACAGAACCTTTAGAAATGTCTGTGAATTCAAGAAGCAGTTTGCTGGCCTTTGGTACCGATTCTTCCCACGTAGAAATGCCTTTCACTTGTCAATGGTGAATGGCTGTTTATGGCATGAACCTTTTACTATGCAGACAAGAAGACAACAGGTGCTGGAAAGAATGATGTGAGCTTTTCACTTGTGCCTAGAAGTTTAGTACTCTTTATCTCGCTTGAGGAAAACTTGTATGTGTGTGTATGTATTTTTTTTTCAACTGCATTTTTCTGTTCTTGTCCTTATTTCAGATTCTGCCACCTACCTTGGCCTTTTGTGATCTTTATTTAAAAAGACTGGTTGACATTCCACACCAAAGTACATGCAGAGAATCCCATGTTGGAGTTATAGGAGTTGGCATATGTCTCTGAAGACAGATTTTTGTCCTCATCTAGGATATACAATTAAAGTATCAGCTTTTTTTCACTCTTTTGGCTGGAAGCACAAGTCGTACTGCTAATCTTGCTTCTTCATCAGGGTGTGATACTGTAATGCTCTGTGCACATGCTGGAATATTGCTTGTTGACGCCAGTACAATAGGACAGTTTTTACCACCACACAGGCAGAAAGAGATGCAAGATAATTATGGACTTTATTGAAGGCTGTTGTAAGTTATTATTTGACGGCCACTTTCCCTTCTTTTCCTATGACCTTTAAAGCAACTATAAGGCTTCTTGCAGTTTGCAGTACTGCAGTAGTTGCTCTTGGACCAGTCTCTGATGTCGTAGACATGAAGGTGAGGCTGCAAAGGCAGCACTCAAGTCAGACTGTGGTATCATTGAACTGATATGCACTCTTACCCCAGAGGTATAGCAGCTGTAGTTTCACCTGCAGCCTCAAGTGGTTTATGAGGTTACAAAGATTAATAAGGAAAGCTGCACCAAATAATTTTGTGTTCTGCTCCATTTGTCATAGCTTATCTACACCACTCGTAAGAGAAGTAAGCAGCCTTTCTTAAAGATCAGGATTCGGAAAAGGCAGGTGTGTGACCCTTCCATAGGTCAGACATCAGAACTGCTCTGTGGGCAGGTTTGTTGTTTTCCCGGAGCCCAGATACACAACACTGGAAAGAAGCTTCCACAGTTCTTTGGCCTCTTTGCAGTTCATCCACCTGAGCACCAGTGATGCTGTCAGAGAGAACCTTAGTGGGCAATAACAGGGCTTTGAGGTTGAGAGGTAAGAGCCCAGGACCCAGGTGATGATGGTTTCAAACCTATTGCCCAAAGGGTAAAAGCTATACAAAAGTTGCTATGCACTGTGCATCAGCTCCTAGCTCTGTAGCTAGTGTCACAAGCAGGGCTTTGGCTTCTGTGACTACAGGACCCTCTTTGAGAAATGAACGTTTAAAATGGGGTGGAATGGCTGCAGTCTGCAGAAATAAATCTCTTGAATGGATAGGGATCTTCTCAGTAAGAGGAGCTTATGGGTTAAGATCAACAACTTGGATAAAAGGGTGCAGTTGTCTGCTACTGCCACCCAATTAAGAAGATAAAGTGGACTGGAAAAATTAATTATGAGTTCGGGTTCTCATGAGGGACTTGGCCATCCCAATACCTTCTAGAAGAGCAACATTGCAGAGAGCAAGTGATCCAGGAGGTAAGTAGCTGGACTGCATCAAGGAAAACTTTCTGAAAGAGCTGTGGAACAGACTAACTAAATGGAAGTGCTTTGCTGGATCTGCTACTCATAAATAAGAAAATATGGGTCAGGAAGATGATAGATGGTGTTAGTTGTGGTTATAACAGCCAAGGAATGGCAAAGTTTAGTGTCGTAGGAAGAACGTGGAAGGTGAGTAAGAGATTAAAGACACAGAACTTAGGAGAACAGACTTCAGTCTGTGCAGGAAACTGGTAGGCAGGATCCCAAGAGGGACAACCCTGAAGGGCAAAGATTGCCTAGAAGAACCAGCTGCTCCTCACAGGGAGCTCCCTCTCAGTGTGCAAGAATTCAGTGAGGTCTCACAGAAATAAAAATTAACCTCATATAGAGCCACATAGCAAAAACACCATCACCAGGTTTGAAAATACCATTATTTCCCTTTATTCAACAGTTGTGATATCGTATATGGAAAACTAGGTCCAGTTTGGGGATCCCTGGTGAAAGAAACGTACTGATAAACTGAGGTGATGACTATCAGAATGGTTAGGGGGATAAAGAACAAGAAGAAGCTGAGTGAGATGGGGAATTTTAGTCTAAAGAAGAACCCAATCTTCATCTTTTCAAATATAGTTACAGAGAGAATGGGGACAGACTTTTCAGAGACTTGCAGACTTGAATGGATGAGACACAATGGTCACAAAGTGCATCAAGGACAATTTCAGGTGAAAACAAGTTAAAAATGTTTTTCACAATGAAGCTGGTTAATCTGGGACAAGTGCCCAAGGGTGCTGTGGAACATCAATTACTGAAGATTTTAAAATCTTGATTGGATAAGGCTCTGAACTGCCTGATCTAACTCTGAAGCCAACCCTGCTGTAAATGTGAGGTCAGACTTGATTGCCACAAGAGGTCCTTCCCAACCTAAATTTATTTGTGTCACTCAGGATCTCTGTTTAGGCTTATTCCATACGTTCCTCTAAAAGGCAAGGCTATCTGCCTTATGACAGATAAGGTGAAGTGTCCCTCTGAGTGTTTCTTACTATTGACAATAGAAATTTAAGCAGTTGGTTCATACAAAACAGCTTTCAGATGGCTGAACAGTTGGCGTGAATCTCATTCCCAATAATATCTTCAGCTGTTTCCAGAACCCTAAGGCATCACAGCAGACCAGGCTACAAGTATTCTTCAGCTGAGGCAGAGCTTTTATCTGCTGCCTGTCAGTTAAGGCTGCAGAAGGATAAAGATATTTCAGTCCAATAACAGGTATTAAATTTATTTCATCTACCTTTTCTTAAAGGTATGTAAGTAGGAAAACAAATGATCTTCCTATCATCTTCCTAACTTCCACAGAACAACCATCTTGTCTAACTTCATTCTCAGAAGATTATTTTCTCCAGTATAACAGATGCTTGAACTTTGTGGTAAGACAGCATCCAGGCTCTTTCAAAACAATGTATATAATTCCTTTTTTTCTTCAAATCAATCTGCTGGTTCCTGTCTTAGAAGAACTCTAACTTCACCTATAATCTAAGTCACATTACATCTTTTCATTTTGCCATTAGGTCTGTCTTTAAGTAGATGCATACCCTGGCTGCACCCTGATCACATGTTCGTATGAGTGGTAAATACGCACCACTTCTCACCACTTTCCCCTACCATACCCTGTTTTACTTTGGCAGGCAGTAAACAAACAGGCTCTCTAGTCCTGAAGGACATGGGTAGAGGAAGGAGTCAGGGCAGCAGGGACACAATAGAGCACACTGTCCTGACTTCTAGAGGCAGGCTAAAACACTCCTCTTTTGCATTGTATTCTACCGTATCTTGCTCTGTCTCCATGTTATCCCAGATTTAAAATATTGACTATTCCTCCTATTGTGAGGCATTTTTATTGGGAAAGAAAGAGAGACAGCAATTTCATGCTGTCACACCTTCGGGTCTGAGAACCCCTCTTACTCTCCATTTCACGTGATGGGCCGTTGATCAGTAACACCCCAGGAAAGTAAGTTGTTGCCCAAAACATCCCACAGGACATAGCTTTAACTACTGAAACTGCAAATTATTTATAAGGTCTTCTTATGTCAGTATGGTCACACACGCAAGCATGATTTTTAACTCATTGTATAAATAAACTCTCTCCTTGGCTATGGGCAGTATCTGTGAGAAGACAGGAAAGCAACAAACTCCTTTTTAGTGTTTTTGTGAGTGATCTGAAGTGTTGGATAGGATAATGATATTTATAGTAAGTACCTTCCCCAAGCAGTCATGCCCTACTGGTGGGACTGGGAGTAGGTGCAGAAGACCTTGGTTGGGAACCGTGTGCCCCTACTCAAGCCATAAGGACTGGAGCAAGCTGAATATATTTTGCTGCCACCACTAGTTTGTACCAAATCATTGCAGGATTTTGCTAAAGACCTTTGCTTTTCAACAACAGCAATGGAAATGGTAATGGTAACAGTAAAAATAACATAGCTCTTCTCTGAAGCCCTGATTGAGAACAGTCCTGAAGTTGAAAGATACTACATATAGAGACAGTAAAAAAATCAGGATTTCCCTTGAAGAACATGTGCTCTACGGGGAGAAAGGGTGAGGGGCAAAGACACAGACTCAAGGTCACACACTGGGGTAATAAAGCTCACTTAACTTCACACACCTAAAGAAACAGTCTCTCCAGATTCCCTCAGCAAAGGGAAGAGGGGTGTAAGGGTTCCTCCGCAGCGCATTCATCTGATCCAATTAGGCCTCTCTTTCAGTATGAAATGAATCCCCAGCTGGGGAAACTTCTTACACACCTGCTATTTTTACTGCCAGTGAATGTTATTGCCTCTTGCAAGCCTCCTAGGAAAGCAGAGGGAGGCTACTGCAGACCTGGGGATCTGACTTTCCCCTACCTAAATGAGGGCAGATTAACTGACCCAGTGTTGAACACACACATCGCTTTGCACCTCTGCCCGTCAGTTCCTGGCATCTTTCAAGTGCCCTTTCCCTCTCAAACAGCCTCTGCTACTTTCTAGTGACAGCTGAGGGGTTTTATGCATTACAAATGCAGAGAAAGAGCAGTACTCACACAGGCTCTTGCCCTGCAAATTAGTGACAAAATGCATTGAAATATCCTAGGATTTCCATCAGACTATGAATATTTTTTGTATGTCTCTTAAAAGCATGGAGGAGTAATTCTCAAGGGATCAAATGCAAGTATGCTGGATTTTCTTCAGCTAAATATTGTAAGATACTTCCCACACTTCACTGAGAGTTCTTTAGAAAGGAATAATGATCACTAGCTGCATATGAAGAGCTGTGAGGTGCAGTGGGTAAGCAAGGTCAGCAGGTCAGTAAAAGAAGTAGAAAGAGAGCTCAGGCCTTTTGGTCCTGATACAGGCAGCTCTACCCTGTAACATAATATGTTCTCACTGGGCTGCCTCTCACCAGGCTTTAAACAAAGAAGAACACTGATGGAGCACATACTATCATTTACATCCTATACTACTATATCTTACACACCAGTGTGACATCTTCACAGACTTTTCAAGGCTTACCAAAAGCATGCCAGAGAGCTGCCCATATCAGCTGAATCGTGGGAGAGTGCATCCTCCATAGTACATGTGGGTTATGAGGAAGGAGAGAGTTCACTTACTTGTTATCTTTCATTCAGAGAGGTTTAGAGCTCCTACTTACTCATATGAAAACTATTTTATTATCAATGACTTACAATATGACAACTATTTTATTTACTCTTATCACATCAAAAACATTTCTCCTATATTGGTCATGTGAATGTGCTCTGTCCCCCAACTTCTTCAGAGTTCACTATAATCACCTTTTGCATCACTGATAAAAGTCAAACTCCTCTCTTTAGCTAAAGCCCTTGAGAATCCTATGAGGCAACATCCCTAAATATGTTTTCTTTTTCTTGATTAGAAAAAGTAGATTAAAATTGCAGTGTAATTTCATGATTTGTCCTGGAATTTTTTTTTAATCTTAACCCAAAAATAGCTTTTAGAATAGCTTCATGACTAAATAACTGTGGAAAGAATTGTCTCCGAAGCGGGCGCTCCACAAGCCAAAGGACAGAAGCATATGCTTTTTCTTTCTTTTAACCATGATTAATATGATTTTTGGTCAAGGAAAATGGAAGAAATAACTCATCCTTTCTATTCTTTAATTGACTGAGCAAACAGTATACCCACCAGCAATGATGAAAAAGCCTCCTCCTGCTTTGTATAGAATGTGACTGGCAAAAGGAGCTGCACAGATGATGAAGAAACTAGCCATCACAATAGTGAGCACTCCCAGGAGCATAAGAACTGTCCAGAAACCTCGGTAAACTGGAGAAAAGGAGAAGGAAAAAAATTACAATGCCTTTTAGAACTTATCCAAATTGGCTAACAAAGGTTTTTCTTTTCCCCTTCTCTTATCACTTGCTTTGTTAACAAATGAAATATTAATTCTATTTTGCATATCATTATATATCATGTCACCCAAATTATGTTTGAATGCCAGTCCTTATCTGATGATCACGGAAAATAGATTGTAAGTTACCATGAATGAAATCCATCTGATGATTATTTAACAGTATCTTGTACGATAGCAACTTGACCAAATTTACACTCTTTCAAAAACGGTACACCAAAGCTGCAGCAGTGATTCTTTGGCATAAATGATTGGACTGATACGATTTTACCAAAATTTTCTGGGAGAAGCAGAGAGCTGCAACACCTTGACATTCTTAGTGCTCAGACTACATCACCAATAACAATCGGTTAAGTCCTCTACAATTTACAACCGGTTAATACTCCTTACGTATAGTCATATTCAGTAGACAGAAACCTAAAGCCTGAGCAGGGACAAACTGAGAAATGTAAACAGGGTTTCTGAAAAACAGTTAAGTGTTTTAAACCAGCCTATTTCTGCTCTAAAGATCTTTGTATTTTATAAGATTTAAAATGTTATGTTTCAGAAGCCCCCGTTAGGCAGTGCCAAGCAGTGCTGAATTAATGAATGCAGCTGGTGATAAATGAGCTGAGAGTTTTGTGACATAGTCTGGCCAAAAGAGTCTTTCTAACAATTAGTTTTTAGATGGTTAATTGCACATCCATTTAACAAAGTCATCATTTTACAAATGCTACAAGAGTGACATAAATTTCTCCCATGAATTTAAAAATTGGTACATTAACACAACCCATTAGTAAAATTACGAGTTGTAAGGATCTTCATCGTCAGATCTGAAAATCTTGAAGCACTGACAATTCAGTCAGTGAAAAACATTTCCACCCAACTGAGGGGAAGCATATAAGCCAGCTGGCAAGTCAGGAAAAGTGAATCACAAAAGAAACTGCCACTTATCATCTGACAGCACCTACTTACTGTTATGGCAAAACACAACCAAGCAACTATTATACTGGTTCGTATCCTGAAAGTTTCAAATTCATACAGCTCGTTAAAGACAGCTATTCTGGAATAATTTGGGTTTGCTTTCATCTAAAATGTGAAGGTACATTAGATACTGGCAGCTCACGTTTCCCACTAATGTGTTCCAGAAGTCTACAGTTTTTAACTTGACCAACTTAACTCTTGTTAAAGTATTCACCATCATCCTTGTAAATGTATTAGCTAGATCATGTTCACCGTATTACATTACCCATACTTTTAAAATAGCATCCTTTTCAATCCAGGCAAACATTCAGAGGCATAATTTTCCGCCACACTGATGCCACAGCAGATTTGGGCATATAAAGGAGGAATGTGTCTGAAAGTAGCTGGCAGACGGGTTAAAACTGTGTTTTGGTTCATATCCAGTACAAGTTTTCACTCCATATAAACAAAAAACTATGGGAATAGTAGGTAAGAAATAAGGCTATGGCTCAGCAAAGCAGTTAAGTGTGTGTTTTACTTTAAGTACTCTACCTCTTACGGGGTTTAGGCACCTGTTTAAAGTTAAACACATAGTTAAATGATTCGCAAATAGACAGTGAATGGAGACCTAGAAAGGTAAATCTCTCAAGTCCTCCAGTCTTGGGTTTCTGAAGCAATTTCATATTATTTTACTCACGGGGCTACTTTGATAAGCTTCACTGCAGTCCCCAAGTCCATGGGACATTACCTCCTCATTTAAAGCCTAATATCACTAAATCAGTCTATAACCACCCAACTCTTTTACATGGATGGCCCAAGGTACTTCAAAGTCATGCTGTATAATAGGACACATTGGCCAAAATGGACCTTGAAAAAGCTTTCTTTGATATTATTATGGTCAGTCATCTAAGTCACAAGTCACGCAGCAGTGTTTCTATTTTCTGAATGGATGAGGACACAAGATTCTCCAGCATTACAAAATCAGCATCCAGTTTCATTATCTGCTCTTCATACAGGAAGCTTTGAAGTCTGCTTTCAGTGAAATTTCGTAAGAGCTTGATTTGATACTCAAACGTTCTTAGAAACAGAGCACAAAAGGAGTACAAATGTAACTGATGAAAATTTGTTTAAACCTCCCTGAAACTATACAAGAGAAAAGCTGTTTTTCTGCTCCAACAGTGTAACTATTTTATGCATTATATGTGAAATACGATTTGACCTAGCAATCACTTGAGAGAAGTTTCCATTCTATTTCTCTAGAAATAATTATTTACTCTAGAGAATCATGGATAAATTCTGATTTTCCTAATACTTGCTTTCAAGCAAATTCTGTGATTAAACATCAATTAAAAAATATAGTGTAGTTGACTTGCCCAAAGTCTGACCAAAAATCTGTGACTTTTCAAGCAAAAAACAGCCCCCTCTAATTTGCAAGGCCGTAAGTCATATGAACAATTTGTGGCACAGGTCTGAAGAAACACCCTACAAGCATTTAGACTTTTCCTTTTAAAAGGGAGTTAAAAAGCAACCATTTTCCTGCAAAGATGGCTTCACTTGTTTTATACTCTGATCATTTCTGCTCAGATCAAATTTCTCATCTTCTCTGCCTAGATGGGCAGGATCACTTCCTAAAGGGCTAATCATTCAAAATTATGAGTCAGGCCTACTGCTGTCATTTCGCTTAGCTGGCATCTATAGACAAACACAAAAAAAGTGGTTGAAATTAAACCTTCCTAAGAATAAAATTACTCTTCAAGTCAAAGACTTTGCTGCTCTGAGATCGAGGTGAACACTGACAGATAAAATGCAACAGGAGATGCTGCTTTGAATTATGCTTCTTTATATCCCATAAAGAGGGCTGACACCATGATCCAAACAGTCTGTTTCAAGGAATAATGGTTCAGTGGACCTATAAAAAGTGTTAATACAAGTTTGCACCATTTCAAGTCACACTGTGGTACTTCATAGGATAGCCTATGTTCTGGTCCAGATGACAAGGAGTACCCTTGTCTCTTCCAGGTACTTCACAGATGTGTTAGTCACCTACCTCAAATACATGAATTATTTCCTACAACAGTAGAAATAAAATACAAGCACTATTACAGAGTCCAAAGTAAGCATATCTACAGTGTTTGAAATCTTAGATACCACTGCTCTGTAATGCAAGAGTGCTAGACAGAAGGGTTTGTAACTTGTCTTGGTGACTTGCCCCTTTGTTGAGTACAACATTTGCCTTGAAAATGACACACAGGCCTACAAATAACAATTAAAAAAAAACCACTTAGGAGAAAACAGCAATACACACAATACGCGCTTTTTTTGAGCTCTGTACCATTGCACCTGTATGGGAACATTACGGTTGCAATATAGTCCTCAAAAATAGCCTGACCTGTAGTTTCCCTTGCTACTTGCTTTTCTCTCTAAGGATACTAATTTAGGTCCTCCAGAGACTTTTGCATTACTTGAAAACTAGAAGTAGTATCTGGGTTTGAGCTAGGGACCAAATTTCGGAGAAATTATTGGAAATTATCAAAAGCTTCCTTCTTTAGTATAGCAGATTCCAGAACTGGTTACAAACTGAAGTCGCAGATTCATATTTTAAAATGTTACTGGTGCATGATATGAAAGAGAAGCAACAATATATTTGACAAAGTTACAGAGCTGTGTCACCTACAACACAGACCTCTTGTGTAGCAGTCATGCACATCTCTGAAGCTCCATCATGGTTATTCAGAAACAGGACAGGCAAAGACACAAAGCAACACCTTTCTACTATTGCAGATGCTAACATCAGCCTCGTGAAACCATATCAGGTATTTTATTGCCCTTGCTGGCTTCAATTAATTTCAAAACTCAGCCATCAGTCCATATATTTTCAAAAAAAAAAAAAAAAAACCCAGACACTTAATATTGAATTTAATATCAAAACAAATTATTAAGCACTACAAAGATAAAAACCTTTTGAAGGATGTGTGACTACAGTGCCACATAAACATTACTAAAGGATAGGCAAAATTTCTTAGAAAAGGTGCCTTGAATTATCACTCACAAGCTCATATCCCAAAGGGAACAATCTTGTGATCTGACTGTGGATTGTATCTTAGAATGTCTTCTTTTTTCCTCTCTATTTAATGTAAGAGGTATCAAAATGCTTTTGACAAGAGTATTGCCACCCAATATAAAATACAGTGAAAGATGAAACACCTGAACTGCTCTCAAGCAGGAACATCTTCTCTGTAGATAAACAACTAGAAATGAGATCACACCTGGTAACACAGTAAACCTTGCAAGATCTTTCTCAGCTTCATTTAACACCCTTTACTATCCCTTAGTACTAACATTTTTTTTCAATAACTTTAACAGTAAAACAAATACAGTACTCACAGTATGGATACATTGCTTTCTTAAATACTTCTTACTTTATTGATGCTTACTTACTAAATGTACTGTGTCTCTCATGGGTAATTATATGACCGTATTACTTAACAGGATTTTTTTCCCCATAGAAATAGACTACTGCTAACATTTCACTTATACAACTTCTATTTTTTTTTTCAGATTTCATTGCTGATATTTTTTTAGATTTCTTTATGTTAATTTCAATACATTAATAAACCTGCCAACAAATTTGATCTTACCATTTTAAATTTAAAAGTTGCTCAATCAGAATTTCTCTTTAGTCCTATAAACATTGTGTATTATACATTATATTGGGCACTACTTCAAATGCTGGCAATATGCCCAGTAATGGACAAAACAGGATGCTAATAGGAATAAAAGTATTAGCAATTACAAATCAGAGTATTAAACTAACATGTCAGTGCTGCTCCATTAAATTGCTTCCACTTTAACTTCAGAAGACACTGGTGTGACTTACAACAGTTAAGGAATTATTGTTTATTTCCAAATTAAGTTGAAAAAAATCCTCTCAAAAATAAAATTAATGAGTTAGTGACTAATTGCTAGATTTTTCATTTCTTTTTCTTAGGAATAATCTCACTATGGGACAATGGTACTATTTCCATGAGTAAGGACTTAGTACATTTTTCAAAAACAGGCCTAGTATTGTCCTATAGTAAAAGAATTTTAGAGAAGTGTGATAGTCCTCAGTATTAAGTAATCTAATTACATGATACCATGCATGAATCTAGTTAACAATGAATTAATATTTAAGTAGTATACTATTACGCTTTCAAAATAGCCTCATGGGGTAACTAATCTGGTTATGATTATACAGATTTATGTTTATTTGAGAATGTAGAGGTTGCTACTGTGGCACTTTAATTGCATGGTCAAATTTAATTTTTTTTATTCCTAGGTTGTAGTTATGTTTGTGAATCATATAAATAAATCTGCTAGCAACATGATGAGGTGCTAAGTCAACTTAAGAACTGCACACTGTAATAGTTGTCACTATAAACCTCTGCACCATTATAGAAAGTCACTAGTCAGGCTTCCCCTGAGTTCATTTAGATGCCTGTTTCAGGTTAAGATAAATTACATAGCCTACAAATTTCTTTAAGCACATTAATGACAATGATGGTTCACACAGCTTTTGACCACACCTTACACAACAGGTAGGTGAAATCCTCCCCACTCTGTCAAGATACTTAAAACCAGTAAATGAACAAAAACATTATAACCATGATTAAAAGATATAGCAAGCTGCAGTTTCAAAGCCGTGCTATCTAACCCCTTGAAGGTGATCATGCATCTAACAGTAATGATTAAAAGAAATCTGATACATTAAAGCACGCATTCACGTCTCCAATATAAGCACTGCAGACTTTTCTGTCTTCACATTTCCGTCTAAGGCTATAATTCTTGACACCAAGAGGTCATAGTCTAGGTTTGTACATCAGGATGAACCAACCCTTTGTTCTAAAGATCTGTAAGACATACTCTATGCCGTGGTATGTTTAGTATTACCAGCACACTGTAACACTAAACTTCAAGGTCCTCAGTCTTTTGGGAACTATCACATGAATGTCATAAACTGAACATGGAAAAAGATGTAAATAAGCTAAGAGAGGCAATTTTGAATTCTGGCCCAGAAAAGCTCTAAGCCAAATTCCTACTACCACTAAAGCCAAAGAAGTTATGTCAACAGAGAAAATGGTCCAGACACTGCACTCAACAATCATTAGAGATTTTATATTCCTCAAGCAACTTATCTTTGCCTGAGCTCTTCTAACTGGATGGTGACATGGCACTCCAACAACAAGCCGCGCTTGTGTTTCCACTAGGGAAAATTAATCAAAACTCCTTCGAAAAGGGTCCCAAAGTCTCTTAAGCCAGTCTGTAAAAGAAGTCACATGCCTTTGCTTGCTCAGAACCTAACAATCCTGTTAATAGAAAGTTAGAGATTTTTAGAAAATGTGTTGCATATACATGTTTGATTTTTCTAATGAAGTTTAAAGCTTTTTATTCAGCTGTTTATTTTTCTATGAAAGAGCAGAGGAATTATTTTTCACGAGAGAATATTTCTTCTTATCCACTCCTAACTAAAACAGAACTTGGTTAAAATAGGACTTCACTAAAAACACAACAATAAACCTGTGTGGGAGATTTGGGTTTTTATCATCCCCAAAAGTGAATATGTCAAGAAAACTGTAAGCCACGAAACATGTATCAAGAAACAGTAGCAGAACTGAAAAAAAGAGACAATAACCTCAATCTTTTGGTATTGCCTTTTTATTCTATGTTTAGCTGATGCAGACAACTGGATACACAAATGACTGATGAAATCTTCTTCTTCATGAAACCAAACCAAGGCCTTTTGCCACTGGCTTTAAAGAGAAGCATTTTCTCCTCTGTGAGTCAAGAAGAAGAAGATAACCTTCTAGCATTTCTTAATTTAGCCACTGCAGTTGCAGCAAGGTTTTAAAAACTTGTTTGCCAAATACCACGTGCAGGACTGACTGTCAAACTAGACTAAAGGAGAAACAAGTTTTTAGCTAACAGAAGAGCTGAAGAATAAACTTCTTCATAAAAAGTTGTGAAAGACTCTTGAATAAGCATACCTGCTCTAGTAAATAACTCAGCTTGGATGCTGAAAATTAACTGTAGGTATAAAAAATCACCAAACCCTCTTCAGTTTTAATGAGCTTGAAAGCAATCCAACTGTATCTATTTATATAGCAGGAATGGCTCTGAATATACTCTACCTGGACCAGCATCTATAGTACAATTCTGCCTATTTTTAATCTTCTAATATGAAATATAGATAGGAAAATTATATTTGAGCAGTTGTTCTTTTGGTAAACATTAACTAAAATTAATTAAACTTTTGATGATATTCCTTCTCCTTTCCTTTTTCTTTGTTTGTCCACTTCTGTGTAATCATGCAATATAATTTGAGGAACCTTTGTGAATGTCTGAGTGAACAGTGGAATACAAACTCTGTCTAGACTATTAGGAGCTGATGACTCTGTCACTTTCAAATGGAAAGATAAATTGTTCTAGATGTGCTGTAAAGTTACAGATTAGATCTGTTAAGGTCTGAATTCTTCCTGGACAAACAGTTCACAGTTTTTAAAGATAAACAGAACAATTATAATTCCCATTTATATTCTTTTTTGTGTCCGCAGCATAAAAATTGGATTCTAAAGACAGTTCAAAGTTATCAAAAGCATAATTACAGCTTCAGGACAGGAAAGCGTCACTTAGCAAGGTCAGAGACGTGTAGCATCCACGCAGCACAGATTGTTTAAAAAGTCATATGAAATAGGTATCAGAAGTGATTAACTTCAAATATATTTGCATAAAGGTCTCGATCTGATGAAATGTGCCCAATATTTTTAAGTAGCTTCTAAGTTTTGTAAAAACGGAGCTTTCTAGGCATTATTCAAACATAAGGTTTCTAATTATTGTGTATCTTTCACATATATCTATTTATATGTTTCTCTGTTACAGCATTAGATTTTCTCAGTGAGGTATATTTGACTTAGTTGAATAAACTTACTCAGCATGAAGGCCCTGTTCCTCCTTCCTCATACAGTGAAAATTCAATATATTTCCCCATATGATTATTTATATATAAACAATTTTCTTGAAATACGTGACAAGAAGTACTTTAACAGATTCATCCCAAGGAAGATACTACGTCAGAGAAAAAAGCATTAGAAAGGAAATGGCTTTTTTTTTTTTTAAATTACCTCAATTCTGCCATCAAGCTTAAACATAAGCATTCATTTAAGTGCTTTTTAAATAGTGGCTTAAATATGTATGTTGCAAAATTATGAGAAGTATGAAATGCCAAAACTATTAATTAAACTGTGTGGAGTGATAAGGCTGTTTCATTCCAAAGCATCCAAATTGTTTTCTTGAAACTATAGACACTGTATCTCTTTGCACCAAAAACAATACTTACTGATTGCAGAGTCATAGGAAGTTGAGTTGTGTTCATCTCGGAGAAGAGGAAATGGTGACAGGTAAGCATGTGTACAGTTCTTAGAAGGTGACTGGTTAGCTAAAAATGGAAGAAAGCTGAAGATTAATATTTTACTGCCTCAACAATATTTTATGTCTATTCTTCAAATGGGCAAACTGAGTTTTGTAGGTTCTTTCCTAGGCAACAGCTTACAGTGGATTTGGTTTGGTAAGAGATATGAGTTTTGCTATCCAAACAAGGATATTCCTTAAAGAGTAACACAGATTTGTACAATGGGACCAGTATTTAGCCATGCTGAAGGTTACACTGCAATTTATATGTTCTGCATATGTATGCTTTTGTAGCCATACGTACCTTTCTTCTTTGAAGGTTAATTATGTTCATCTCATTACTACATGTCCCACAAAAAAAAAAATCAGGAAATTACTGTTCTCTTATGAAAGGACAATGAAAGTATCAAGCATTTCAGAAGGTTTACAATGTCCACAAATATGAGTTTAGTCTATGGAATTAATATCCCCCAGAAAAGGGTAATTTCACCCTTTATATTAAATATTTATAAAAACCTCACCTTCTTCCTGGTTAAAGATAAAAGCTGACTATAACATAAACTGCATTTAAATTTCAGATTTCTGACCAGAGAATTCTCCAGATAAATAACAAGGGGAAACTACAGTGAATATTACATTTCCCACCTAAGAATAAGCAATATATTTAACAAAATATGATTTATTAAAATCAAATTTGTATGACGGCATCCGCTTTTCACCAGGATTATGGAAATCTTGCAATAAAGAGTGGGACCTCTCTATCTCAGAGGGAGTGTCAAAGACAGAAAAAGAAGTTTTGATTGACTTCTTCATGGGGGATTTTGGTTGTAAAATAATATCTGATCTTCCAGAATCTTGGCAGGTAGTGAAAGAAAGCAAAGCGCCCTCTGTGAATTTAATAGAATTCTGGTGCGTACTACACCATTTTCACAGTAGAATTGCCCATTCCTTCATTAAACCACTTGTAGAACCTGATGGAGAATTTCTCCATGTAAAAATTCATAGTCCCCGCTAACCACTAAGCATATTTCCCTACATAACAGAAATAAACCATCTCTTTAACAGTAAATGGCTAGAGACTGTGTAGATAAGAATGGACTCAGGTTAACAGAGCAGCCATAACAATCACAGCGTAATTTGATAGTTAACCTTGTATCATTTTTCCTGGGGTTTCCTTTAGTATAATTACAAAAATGTGTGTCAAGAATTTATTTTAGGGTAGCTGAAGAACCTGATCACCAAAGAAGCCATATGAAATCCGATGATCCACAACATAGAAAAAAAAAAAAAAGAAACACCACCAAACCCCAACAATTTTGAGAACTGCTGCAGAGAATGCAAAAAGAAAAATTTACTTACTATACCAGAAATTCCACATGCTGGCATTATTATCTCCTACATTACCACTAAACCAGCACCTCCAGAAGAAACCTTCATGATGGAAAGTGGCCTTCTCTCCCTACAGAGGAAGAAAAAGTAAAAGAAAACCATTATCATGCAATTTTTGAATGGCTGAAAGGAGGAAGTTCAACCTGAATTAGATGTTGAAGTAAGAAAAACTATCATAATGACACACACACATCTGTGTGAAGGTAGGTCAGCTACAGCATATCTAAACAGACATACCTTTTTTGAAAGAATATCTTATTGCAAAAGCAGTATCACAAAAGAAAAATTCATTTTAGAGGTGATTACAGCTGATTACAAGAGGTTTTGAAATAGGTTTGTAAGCCTCCAGGTGGTCAAAATTAGTATATTCAAAAGTTCATACAGAAGTAAATTCTTAGAGAAATAAACACATCCAAGAAACCTATATAGACAATTACCATTATGAGTAAAAAAAGTCCATACTAACCCCAGCATCTTCAGGTGCTTCTGAACACGTTCCTATTTCCGTAGCAAGAAGCCAATAATCAGTTCCAAATGCCACCAAAAAAAGCAAAACCCCCAGAGCTGCAAAGAAGCCTCCAAAAAATATCCCCACACTCAGTTTCATTATCAAAGTTTTGGGGTTTTTGGTTTTATGTTTTTAAAAAAAAAGGTTAATTACTTGAGAGGTTGTCAGTAAAGTAAAAAAAAAATTATCATGAAAGTGACTAAAAAGCTGTTTGGAGAATAGAGCTCATATCTGAAAAAGTTTCTCTTCACTTGATTTTCTGTCTGTGCCCTTCTTCCCAATGTGCTGTGAGTTGATTTCTGCCTCCGAATTTGTGTTCCATGTGGCTGACTCAAGTCTGACAGATGAAAAGGGCCTTCTATTTTCGGATACTGATGGCAGAGCTTCACTCTGTTTCTCTGTCTGGGCGAGGCCAGTCAGAAATAGCTGACCTTCCCCTAACTAATCAGGGATTGACTTGAAATATTATTGCAGCTGGTGCACCAACATCAGCGGAGATGAGTTCCAATGGCTCTGTCCATCTGCATGAACTGCATTATAGAGCACACAGTAGGAGCAAGGACTTCCAAAGTTCAGGCCTGGTGGTGAATGATTCCTTAGCTGCTTGCAGGGAAGGAAACACCTACAACACTTTGGAAGTTACCATAAGTCTCGTTATAAAATGAAGGCTGAGGGGTTTTTTATAGAATTTTAAAACATGGTAGCCAAATTGCAGAGATGCCTTTGGAAAATCCCAATTATTTTTACAAAAAATTATCTTAAGAACATTACATCTTATCTTTAACATAATAGCTCTAACAACACTAAACATGAAAGCACTTAAGCACTTTATTTATTCAAATGCATCTTATCAAAAATGTATGCAGTTAAAAATTCCTCCCAACACTTGATAAAAAAAGCTTCCATCTTTTTGAAACAAGAAGACACTTTCCTATACACATGCTTTGGCCATTTTGGAAAGGGATGAGATAGGACATTTAAATTCTAAATACTCACTGCACAAGAAAAAGGCGTTTTCAACAACTTCTCTTCATGCCAAGCAGGCCTTCCCAATCTTCTCTAGTGGCTTACAGAGCATGCTACTATAGAGATTTATTGGGTTTATACTGTGCATCAGATCCTGCAGTCATTACCCAATAAAATTTCATTGGCATTCTCTATGACTAGAATAGAAAATATTCCACTGACATTGCATGCTGGTAAGTACTGGGATCAAGAGAAGAATGAAGCCAGTTTACTTCTGAAAACGCTTGTCACAAATTGTATTGCAAAAGACTTAAGACTTCGGAGGGACTTCTACTTCCAATATCCCAGTATTTGTTTGGACAATGCAGCAGCATGCTTAAGGAGAGCAAGGAAAATACTGCTTCTACCATGTCCTCTCATTTCTAGACAGATGAACAAGTGCTGTGTCCTCAGTGTTTTTATAACACTATATTATCTGCTTAATGCCATATTCACATTTGTTACAAGTCATGTTTTATTCAAACATGATACTATACTAATTCCATACACAAGCATTTTCTGGCCTTTTTGCATTTCAGAGTTTCAGTGTACGCAGAGCAGCAAATGAATACTCAAACAGACTCTTATTGCCATACTTGTTTTTCCTGACAGCCACTGATGAAGTTCATTTTGCTATAGCAGAAAGAGATGTTTGGAAATATCTTTTTGGAAAGAGATGTTCTATTGTTCCTTACTAAAGAAAACAAACAACAAAAAAAAAAGTCAGGAAAAAGAAGAAGACCTAGAATGTGCTATAAAAGAAAATAAAAAACGGTTTCTTGGTTTCTTGCAATTTAGAGTAACACTTTAACTCTTGGTCAGGCCTGAAGCGATCAGGTAGGAGGATTAGATGATTTTTGTAGGTCCCCTCCAACTGAAAGATTCTGTTCTATTCTATTCTATTCTATTCTAATGTGTCCGAAGTGGCAAAAAAAAAAAAAAAAAAAAATCAGTTCAGCACTAACATGCCCAAATTTAGACAATTTCACATGAGCTCCATGTCTTTCCACTATAATCAATAACGATCACACTCAGCTGAGCCAGACATCCATTCATCACAACCCAGATTAGACTCACAGAGCTCAGTTCAATCCCTCAGGCAGACACCTTGCTTTAGCCAGTTTCCACAGCATCCTGCTGGCTCTCAGATGCCACTCCAGAAGGGCATATTTCCCTCCCTGTTTTAAAATACATGCTAGCCCCACGCATGGGTCTTAAGTACCCTCTTTCACCTTGAATGACACTAGGACTCTACATGATGGTGACGGAATCACGTCTGGAAAGAGGGTTAGAGTTGCCTTACTGTCATCTCCCACAAATGCTTCAGGATGTTAAAGGCAGACAGGTATGACACGGGACTTAGAGGAGACCAACACTTTTCTTGAATGACAACTACAGTCCAGGTTCATACCACCTAAAAGTGATCCTAGTTACTTCTGTTTAGATGGCTAAAGCCAGTCTCCATTAGCTTGTCAGGTCATTTTGGAGGCACTGCTGAGTGTTTTAGCTGGACCTCCATCAACTTTAATGGCAACAAAGATCTGTATTTTGCACAGAGATGTCTGAATGCCCAGGTCTTAATCTGGAACTGAATCCCACTCAGTGAACTGGAGTTCCCAACCATTAGGCTGTTGTATGGGTACCCTTAGAAAGCATTGGCCCAAAGTTTGAGAATTTCAGTCTGTGAAGTCCAGAGATGTAAATAGTCACAACATTAAAAAAATCCACGATAAAAAGTTCTTCATGATATCCATTAAAAAAATAATTCCGATGCACTGTTTAACATAATGCCATTTAGCTCATCCTAAATAATGGGGGGTTTACAACTTCACAGTGGTGAAATGACTTTTTCAATGTTACAACAGAAGTAAAAGGAGAACTCCAGCTGCCTGACTCAGTCACTGAACCACAATTAATAATTAAAAAAAAAATCAAACAGCTGGTTCCAGTCATATTGCACCTACCTGGCGTCAGGTCAGAAAAGTCAGTAACTATGTGAACCAATTTCTGCATGAGAGTGACTTCACTGAAATCACTTGGCATGAAAAGTTTCATTGAATTCAAATGACAGCTGAATTACTGCCTGTGCAGTGCAAGTATTTATTTTTAATATACTGTACATGCACTCTGGTCTCAGTTTAGCATGTTCATCCTGAGAGGATCTAATTTAATTATTCTCTTTTATATTTATGGCACATTCTCTGGCAGTGTTATCTTCCAAATACTCTAACATCGCCAGTATTATGCCTGGCTATGTCAGGAATGAATCAGAAGCCATGTTAAGACTTGTTATGTCAGCTTAAAAATTCATGTTATCCATTACTTGAATATTCACAGAAAGTCTCAGGGCACTTTTTCTTTAATTAAATTAAATTCTGAAGATTTCTCAATAGAAGAGAGAAAGTTTCAAGGCAGAGAAAACAGGGCCAGGGTTATCAAGCCAAAACAATCATTATTCTGAATCTTAAACAAGGTCATTCCCCAAATCTTTCCAAAATTCCTATATTTCTAGAGAAATACTGCCATTTTAAACCAAAATTACTTAGCCCAATTTATCCCTACTACAATGGCAATGAAGTAATTAAATGAGTTTTAATAAACAATCAGTTTGGCCAATTAAGCCCAACATTCATTGATTTTGTTGATTTATAGAGTGAAGATTGAAGGCCCCAACATAATGGATGGATTCCAATTTCATTTAACAAAGCTGGCAAAAATTTTGTGATTTTATTTCTACTTATTCACCAGAAGATAGAGCTAAATTAACTCCTGAATCTGAATATTTTATTTATGTATCTAAATAGCTCCAGCTTCAATATAGTGTCTAAGCCCCTCCTTGTATTTCAAAACAGAAAAAAAAAAAAAAACCACAAAAAAATCCAACCATGAAACCAAAACAATAGCAGGCTGTGTCTTCCTTCCTTTTACATCTGAAGGGGAGAAAAAGCTTGATTAGTTTATGGGAAGGGGAGGTTGTTTATTTGCTTGTTTATGTTTGTGTGTGATTGAGTAAATGTTGTGTGCATATGTTTGGAATTGGCAGGCAGCTCCTTATCTGTGCTGGCAGATATGTCCATGATCTAAAAACAGCCTTTTAGAACTGGCTGCATGTCTTACTGAACACCAAGAAACAATTTCAGCAGCTGCCTCAGAGCTGAGCCCTTCTGAGACCTCAGTGTCCACTTACTGAAAGTAACAGTCCTTCCTGTTGAAGGAAAACATTCTGAACAGCAATGCGAGTATCTCACCCGCTGATACCAATCCTCATTCTGTCCATCTTCCCTAGCTGGGCAGTATGTTATCTATTGCACCTACATGATCCATTGTCAGCAAAGGGCAGACATACAGAATATAGTACACCTTGTCCACTAATTCTTTGGCGGCCATTCATCTTACCTAACACTAGACAGCTGCAGGGAGGCTGTCTCCAACTAAGCTGGTCACCTCAGGTTTCCTCTACAGTCACATCACCGCTTTTATAGCACAGTCCATCTGACCTATTTTTGGATGACTGCTTCAGTGTGCAAGGAATTGTGTCCTAAAAGCACAATTACTTTTCTTGGTGTTTGTTTTGTTTTGCTCACTGACTAAGAGAGGGTCTGGAAAAACTAATTTGAAATACGACCACTTAATACTATAGTAAATCAGACAACAAATCATAGAATCACAGAACGACTGAGGTTCAAAGGAACCTCTGGAGGTCATCTTGTCCAACCAGGACCACCTGGTTGTCCAGTACCATGTAACTCTTGAATACCTCCAAGACTGGAGACTCTAGAAACCACTTTGGGCAATGTAAGTCAGTGCTTGGTCACCTTCACAGTAAAAAAGTGTTCCCTGACGTTCAGAGGGACCCTTCTGTGTTTCCCTTTGTGCTCACTGTTTCTCGTACTGTCACTAGACATCACTGAAAAGAGCCTGACTCCATCTTCTTCATACCTCCCCTTCAGGTATTCATATAAAAATCCCCCTAAGCCTTCTCTTCTCCAGGCAGAACAATTCCAGCTCTCTTGGCTTTTCCTCGTAGGAGAGATGTTCCAGTCCCTTTATCACCTTAGTTGCCCTTCATTTCACTCTCTGCAGTATGTTCATGTGTCTCTCATATTGGGAAGCCCAGAACTGGATCCAACACTTTGTGTGGCCTCACCAGTGGTGAACAGAGAGGAAGGATCACCTCTCTTGACTTGCTGGCAATGCTTTGCCTAATGCAGACCAGTATAACATCCACCCACTTTGCAGCAAGGGTATGTGCTTGACTCACGCAAAACCTGAGTAGAGAATGTGCTGAAGTCCCCTAGAAATGGAAGTCATTCATTTTCTGTCGGAGGTGGACCAGCCGAGTCATACGAGGGGTGGAGAAAGCTGAATGAAGACAGTGACTATATTGAACTGTGATAGTGGTCAATCACCATGAAAGACGAGAAAAACTACAAAAGACTTTACTCCAAGTTCATTTAGTAAAAACATTATTGTGTTAAAGAATAAAAAAATAGGTTTTAGTTATGTATAATTCCCTACTGTGTACCCCTGTTAAACCTTCCCTCATTGGTTCCATGTTAAACCTTTCCCCATTCGTCTACCTTCCCTGTTTCATCATCCCTTTGTCATCCAATCCTTTAGTTCCCTTTACCATGACCTCATACCCTGACCCTACAATTGGTTATCCCCTGCAAACTCCTCCCTTCTTCTAGTCCCTTCTAAGCTCTACCCTTTATAAGCCGGTGCCTCCGTTCAATAAACGGCCATTTTGTTGTCACACCTGTGACTGTCGTGCAGAGTGGTCCTTCTGGGTCTTAATCTACGGAGAGGTTTCATCCCTCTCCGACAATTTTCCATGAGCTATACTAAGAAAATAGGTAAGAATATGTTAAGAAAATAGGGGACATAAGCAGCACATATCGCAGCAACAGCTTCAACAGGAATTCTAATAAATCAACAAGAAAAATCCTCTTTATAAGGCATGACATCTACACATTTTTATGTATCCAGGATCTATTTTTACACATCTGCAGGCACCCCAATGAACAAAGCTGCACGGTGTATATCCCATCTGGACCCTGCCTCATACCCTCTCTATCCTCAGGACTTTGACACTCTACAAAGAATCACAGATTTGTTCAGCCACAGAAGAGAAAACTTTAGTATGACTATGAGTGGGCCATTCTTTCATATGTTCCATTCTGCATTGTATCCTACATTAAATCTACATTGGATACAGTAGGGAAAATACGGAAAAGCACTCTTTTTTTTTTTTTAATTGTGCCGTAATACTGATTCAAGGTGTGATGAATCCATGTCCTTGCAAGTTAAGCAAGATAACTAGAATCCTCAGTGGTACGAGAGGGTGTATCTGAGTTCTTTTATCATATCACCATCCTTGGTGAGTGTTCTAAGGTTTTATAATTTTTACAATTATAGGGAATCCAGGCCAACACCATTAATGTCTCCAGCACTGTTTTAAAGTCATGACACATCCCATGTGCAATTTTCATAGAAATTAATGAGTTCCCTGATTTTAGGAGATATTCCAGGCATTTTTCTATGGAAGCAGTTATCCACCTGCACCCCAGAAATAGTCAAAAATTGGTCCTTTCTTCACCATTTTTATTACTGTCCTACATGGATCCTTCCACAGCAAGAAGCTATTACGAATCTCACTCTGAGGCTGTAGCACCTTCCATTTACTGCAGATACTTTTTGGTATGTATTTTTAGATTTTATTCAGGAAGTCTGAGGAACTAGACTCCAGTATTTTGTGTACCCTTCCAGCTTTTACAGAGCTTCTGAGTTTAAAATAAATAAAAAACTGGG
>JAWMRA010000001.1:86471980-86489206 GCA_035584735.1 Pseudotriccus pelzelni | reverse complement strand
CCCCCCCCCCCCCCCCCCCCCCCCCCCCCCACTCGGGGGGTGTGGGTACCAGAATACAACAGGAAATAGACTGGAGTCAACAGGAGTCATCCAGGCAACCCTCTGCTCTAGAGCAGGATCAATAATATCTAAATTAGTCCTGATGCATTCATCTGTTAAACATTAATTGAAAGAAACATAGAAAGCTATGTGGCCTTAATTATGCTGCCATGGAACCTCCAGCAGGGAAGAACTAGGCCCAATGCCTGAAATAATTCCTCCCTTTAACAAGTTGTTTTGTTTGTTTTTTTTTAATAAATACTTTCTAAGTTGCTCTGACATACTCACCAGCACTTACAGCTTTGAGGGTGGAGTCAATTAGGTTTCTTTCCACATTCCTTAAATCTGCGGTCCTTTTCAGACAGATTACACTTTAAATGTCCTTAAGATTAACAACAGATCCCAAACTCAAGTTCATTTAAGCACCTCTTAAAATGTTCTGAACCACTGGATTGTCACTTTTTCTACTGGGCTCAATTTGTATATGAAAAGTTGAAATGACTGTTGAATGCTACCCTAATGATCTGAAGCAATAAACCTGAATGAAGTAAGTCATTGTTAGATTCACTGAATTTGATGACAAATTGTACATTTGGGGGTCCTGACCTTATCCACTGGTAAGGCAGGAATCCAAGAATATGTTCCATTTACCAGAATAAATTGCTGTAGTAGTCCTACATCTGCCTTACAAAAGTATTTTACAGACTTTATTTAAGAATTTATAAGGCTCGAGATTTTCTCCCCTATTGAAGGAAAGAAAGGATCTTTTTTTAAAAAAATGTCTTAGATTTCATATGACTCCATCAGTGCTTTCATTTGTCATGGCTCGGAGCACACACAGCCAGAGCTGGCTGAGGCAAGGCAGCTGCAGGACTGCCTCAACCCTGGCTTGGTAGGTGACACCAAATGCCTAAAGTAGACATTTTCAGTGAAAGGCTGCAGATTTCTCACCCCTTCCCCTCATGAACAAACTGCAGCTCAGACATTCTCCCCAGACTAGTTTTCCCCCCATTGATAATTTGAGGCAAGAACAGCCTATTAAGGCTGAGGACAGTCTGATCTCTGGCAGCCCAACACTGTAAGAAACATTCCTTCTGCCATTAAAATCTCTCTCTCGTTTTTTTAAATTTTTTTTAATTTAAACCCTCTTCCATGCATTCAAAATTGATCTTCAATTAGGCCAAGAGATGTAAGCACAATGTTGTATTAGTATGCAGACTAAAGGACTGATACAAATGTAATAAAGTTTTCCTGCTTTTCTACTTCTGGTTCCTCTGTTTATCAAAAGATGGGAACATGGTTCTTGGGCCACCAAAACTTAGGGTCGCTGGCTATGTACTGTGACTACCAAGTTCATCTCATAATCACTGACTGTCACAACAGAAAGGTGTACCTCCCCAGTGTGCATCATGCTTTGTTTCTAACTGTGCTTTTACACTCAGGATACTTGCATATTTTGAAAGCTGAGTACTCAGGCTCTGTAGTGAATGTAGTGTCTGCATACTTTCCTTAGATTGGTCATTTTAATTCTATTGCTTCTACTAGGTCATAGAAACAGGGATAGAAATAAGAGGATCATCTAGACATACCCCTTCTTCAGGGAAGATTATCCATTGACAAACAGCCTGGAGACATTCTGGACAATTCTGAACACAGGCTGTTTGCCATTTCTGAGTATGTACGGCCCTACTGCCTTTAAGAATCATCCAGTAACTAGTCAAACACCTTCCAGTAATGGAAGCGTACTATATTGACAGGATCATTTTAATCAACCAACTAAGTCAATCTGCCCCCAAGATACCAGACTGGTTCTATTTTCTTTAAGACTCTTATAAATGGTCTTCATTGTATTTCTTTCCTTTAATTGCTAGTCAAGTCCCTTAACAGTTAAGAAAACACTTTAGGGACCTTTATCTTAAGATTTCTTTATTTTGGGAGCCAATATCTTGAATTTTATAATTGCAATGACAGAATGTAAGTGGAAACTTTGAAGCAGCTGGGCTCATCTGCCTTCAGTTCACAGGCAACAGAGATACTCGCCACATTACTATATATTAATGCCTTTTTCTTACATATTATGTAAAAGTAAGCATGTAATACACAAAATTCTTTTAACAACATGACCAAGTTTGACAGGACAAGTAAGAGACCTGTTAAGGGAAGAGACTTCTAAAAATATTTTCTCTGTGAACAGTTTGCATTGACAATGTTATTGGAACATCATAAAGTTTGGTTACTGTCTGTTTTAAAAGGCATTCTGCATAGAGATAGCTTGAAATAATATACAAACTAAGGGTTTCCATGGTTGGAATTCAATATTCCTGCCTGTAATATTTTGTCCCCATTATATTTGATCATTCTGATCTTCAGAACCTGAGAAGAATGCAGAATAGCTAACTCTGGTTTCCCAGACTTATAGCAGAGACTAACATTTACATAAAAGCTCAAAAATTTCGCCTGGACTCAGTGTTTGCACAAAAGTCAATGTGCCTTAGACCCCAGGAAAGTACCTTGATCCTTGCAAAATCTTTTTATCGTTCACCTCTTTAACAGCTTCTTCAGATAAATTTTCAAGCATTTTCCATTTCTTCTATCAGAGTTAAAATGAGTAAGGGGGAAATTAGCGCAATATTGAGCAGACAATGTAGTGGCAATTCCCATGATGCTCTAATATTTCAGTATCCTGTCACCATTTTGCCCATTTCAGAGGAACTGTATGCAGCTATGAGATCCATTAATGTTATATCCAGAATTTTAAAAACCTCACTGAGAGGATTTTTTCTTCAAAGTGGCCTCAGAGAGATAAATTAAGAGGATGTATTGGTTAACCCAATTATAAAACATCACAGTCACTAGGACATTAAACAACTGAGTGATAAGATCTTTGTCACTATGCATATACTAGTCTAAAGCTTTGCCTTGGTACCTTACAAATAAGCTGCGTATCTAAAAATATGTCTTGCTTTACAGGTTTGGGGTTTTTTTTCAGTTTAATTCTTCATAACCATAAGGAAAACCACATTTCCGCCTCCTTTTTTGTGACCTGAATCTGCCAAAGATCCTCAGCCCTGTGATATTTATTTCTTCTGGAAACACAAAGATAAAACTGAAGTTATGCTATTGTCAATTATAGAATGATCACTCTCAAACTTTACAAACTGGTGCTAGCTTTTAAAAGTCATCAAAATTTTTCAAAAGTTTCTTCTTACTGTTAATTAAAAACAAGTTACAGCACCGTCTGCTCCTGTGTGCTTTTCTTTTTTTTAAGTATTTGAAAGTGCAGCCCTTTCACTGATCCCTGGCCGAGCAACTATATAAAAGAACACTTCTGCCTCCAACATAAAGGTATTTTGCATGTGACAAACGCTTCCACCTGTGCATCTGAGAAATTTAAGAATGGTGTAGTAAAACACTATTCTTAAATGGTGTTTCATCTCTGGATGCAAATGCATTATAACAGCCATCAACAATTCCAGCTATCCCTGACTTTTAATGAAGATACGGCACAGTGGTGTGCGTGCTAAGCAGAAAGAGGGATGCCACTACCACCAGCCACATAAACAGGCAGGAAAACACTTTGCTGCCAGAAGCACTTGGTGCAGGCACCGGGCTGAGCCCCTGACAGGGCCAAGCACCAGCAGCGGCGGTGGGACACGGCCACTTTTCCCATGGATATTCCCCACGGAGCTGGCAAGCTCGGAGGTGCACAGGCTCAAAAGTCATCTGTCTGCAGCGCCCTGGAGGGCGGCGCAGGGGATCCCACACCACGCTCCTACGGCACATTCTGCCTGTCGGCTCCATCTCGCTCTTCCTGCCTTCCCTGGGGCCTCAGGCCCTCAACTGACGGCGTTGCAAAACCGCCCCGTGCAAACACGCAAGAAGAGGCAGGAAGGGCAAAGTCCTGCGGGGTGGCGGCAGGGATCTTTCCCCTCTTCCTCCTCTCCGCCTGAAAAGAAGGCAGCTCGGAGGACACGGTGGTTAACGCAAGCGAACACGGCGGGCCCGGCCCTGCCCTGCCCCGCCACCCCCGCGCTTCCGCCGCGCCGCCGGCACTGCGCACGCCCGGCGCGGCCGCCGCGCCCGCATGGAGGAGGAGGAGGACGAGGATGGAGGCCCGGGAGCCGCGGGGTGTCCGGCGCCGTCCGGGCGCTTCGTGCGCTGCCTCTACGCGGTGGGGTTCCTGGTGAGCGGGGAGGCGGCGGGAGGGCCGCGGGGCCTGCCCGCGGCCGGGGGCGGGCGGCCGCGCCCGGGGAGGGGAGTCCTCTCCGCTGCAGATGAAGGCTGCGGGGTGCCGGGGTACGTCGCTGCAGCTGCTCCTCGGGGAGTTGGGATGTTTGTGGCGATAGCGGTGTGTAGCGGCTGTGCTGTTCTGTGCGGGCGAACAGCCCTGCATTTGATACACGGGTCGTGTTTTTATCCTGTGGGTGCCATGGAATAGCGCAGCGCCCTTAAAGGTAAGGTGAGTCTTGCCTTGTGCTAAGAAGACAGCTGGTCCCCGTGAAATACCCGTGATTGATGTAAAGTTACTAGGTCCGTTCGTGTGAGAACATAGACTTTAAAGATGGGTCATATTCTGTATTGATTCACTAGCCCCAGGAAAGTGCCATTTGAAATTAAAAGGGATTACTTGGAAAGTAAGTACAAAGTGAGTTCGAATTTGCACTATGAAACGTCGAGATACTGTCTTACTTACCCTTAGGTTGGGCAGTAGAAACAACCTAGTTGGTTTGTGTCCTGGAGCAAATACTCCAGGAAAAGGTGTGTTAGAACAGGCTTTGCTCCTTAACTAACTTTTACACACTTTGGCTCTCCAGCCATGTAATATCTTGCTGACACTGAGCTGGAGCACACATAGATACCAACGAAGTGTCCTTTTAGAGATGTGATATAATGTGGAGCTGTTGTTTGTAATGCAGGCTTCCTGTAGCCAGGCAAATACAGGGTATCTGTCATTCAACGCAAGAAATTATACATGAAATGAGAAGTAACTCCCATGAGAGGGTGGTGGTTAATGCGTCTTGCTTATGGGTCTTACCTGCACACTATGACAAGTCCAGTACTGCCAGTGCGTATTCTGAGACTTGTTCTTTTTAATGTTTCTGTTAATAATCTGGAGGAGGTCATTGAACTTCTCTTCGGGTTTGCATATGACACCTAAGACTGTGTTACTGCAGGTGTTCAGAAGTCATGTAGTCTGTTTGTTAATGCTGATATATTTAATGATGATTCCAACCTCAATTTCAAGCACCAAAAGATAAATTAATGACAGACTGTGAGAATTTAGTGATACACATTGTTACTGTTAATCAGGCTTTGGAGTACTCCAGTTCACGCATTCACTGATGAAAGGTGATCTTGCTCCAATAGATCTTCTCCAAGGAACACTAGATGCTATGCCAGATTGTACTAGTAGTGGAAGAACTACTAGATCAATGTGGTGAACTTAACAAAAGGGAAAAAAGCAAAAGGAACGATCAGGAGATTCTTGTACTGTTCAGGATGGGCAGTGTCCTTTTCCCTTCTCTTACAAAATGTTTTTTCTCATATGCTTTTCTTTTTTTAATTTTTTTTCATGTTTCTGGCTTTTCACTACATTTAAGCTGTACACAAAGGTGTAAGTAGGTTTAGATCATAGCTTCTTCCCCACTGCAGTTGAGTTGAAATACTTATAAGTTATTAAAACTTTGCCTACCTTCTTTTCAGGATTTATTTGGGGTGAGCATGGTTGTTCCTTTAATGAATCTTCATATCAAATCTCTAGGAGCAAGTCATACAGTGGCTGGAATAATAGGTGAGTTGTAGTACTTGACAGATTTACCAAAGAATAAGATAAGGCCTGCATTATGCCTTACTGCAAGTTGGACATTGTAGCATAATTCTTCCTTGCTAACAGCACAATTAAAAGTACAGACAACTTTCTAGTAAAACTGTAAGGGCAGCTGTACTGTGTTAGACCCATAGACCTGTCCAGGCTTGGATACTGACAGTAGCCAAAATCCCATGCTTGGGAAAGAGCACGCTTGGAAAGAATAAGGAAGGCTTGCAGTAGCATTTGTACAGATGCTTTTCCAGCATCCAAGAATTCACAGCTCAGCAATTTAGGGAGCCAGAGGTGTTGCTTTAGTTTTAGTGTTATTTACAGACTCTACAAACAGTACTTCTGTAGCTGGTTCTCCAAAGCTTTCCAAAGCCCGTGACTGCTCCCAGTTTGATTAAAATCCTTGCAGCTGTCTTGGCAAAACATTTATTCACTTTAAGGAGTGTTTACAAGTAAATTCTGAAGATTGGGAATTTTATCTTAAAATACTAAGTGATAAGGTAACTTCTGTGGGTTTAAAGTTCTTTAAAGTATGTTTTATGGCACTGTTTATGATTTGGAGTGATACCAGTATGATATTCTTTATAGCTATGTGTGATTGACATGGGCTCTGTTATTCAGTTTTTTATTATATTGCTTTTCTATTTTAGCACTTTTCATTAAGTAATTCTGGTTCTACACTTACTTGACAGTATTATTTTAAGCAACAATTAATTAGAAATATGTTTTCATTTCAACAGTTTGCTTTGATTTTTAGCTTTAAAAAAACCTGGGGTTCAAAGTATATACTCTTATAAATAAGAGAGCCTGGCAGATATTTCTCTCTGCTCCTTTTTGTTCATTCTTTTCTGTCTCTAACTGCTGATAAATTCCTAGCCTCCAAAATGAAAAAGTAGGGTCTGTTGTTTCTTCTACCACAGGTATCTCTGGTGCCTTGTAGTAGGTTGAAGTGCCAGGTGGAAAATAATTAGTCCCTTCCAGTAATGAAATTTTCTCCTAATTCTGAGAAAGCAACTATAAATGCCTGTATCTATTTTGTTTATTACACCATACAAAGCAACATTGTTCTGCCTTACGTAGTTTTACAAGTTTTCAGCACTTTTTTGTTTTGTCATTCCTGAAACTATTTCCTTGATTATGTGCTGAACTCCACCTTTGGTCTGTAATGCTTCCTCTTCCTATTCTTCCAGTAAATTATTCCCAGAATTTACCTCATATTTTATCATTTAAAATTTTATGTAGTTTTCAGTAAAAAAAAATTTTAATTTTTAACACTGGTATTTTATTTGGTTTAGGATCTCTCTATGGTGTAATGCAACTGTTTTCCAGCACATTTGTGGTGAGTTCCAACACTGCATTCCAGAGCATGTTGGTATTTCTATGGATTGTAGGGGGAAAAAGGATGGGGCTAATAATGGAGTTTCTTGACATTTTTAAAACACATAAACAGCTCTTATAAGCATTTCTGATTGCAGGAACAAGTTTTTAGTTTGCATGAAAAATACTTGTTTCATTTATAGTGAATTGCCAGACTTTTCAGACCCAAACAGAATACAGTTTTTAGACAAAAATTAGAATACAGATTTAGGCTCAGATACGTTACTGAGCACATCGCAGTCACACAGGGTTATCTTCAGTGTTGGTGCTGGTAAAGCAGTTGCCTTCAGTGCAGTAGCCTGTCCAAAAACCAGTCTTGTGAGTCAGCCCTTCATAAGCCTGTTATCTACTTTGCTTTCCCTGCCTAGTGAGCAGTGCCTTGTAATTCAACATATGGTCTAAATTAATGCATTGTATCTTTGCTCTTTGTTTGGCTTTGTTTTCTATTAGCTGTTGTTTTTTACATCCTAATATTACCCTGATACTACTTTTCTAGCTTTCAAGGGAGCAGATTTCGAACATTTCATGAAAAAACTGTTTCAGGGTTTGTTATGCAGTCCATCTGGGATAATTTGCCAACCTTGTATTATTTTATTTGAACTGAAAGACCATTGTCTACTTCCTGAAAAAACTATTTCCTTTTTGGAATCATGCTGATTTATAAGCATGGTAAACGCAAGTTTTCTGCTTGCCCTTCGCATAAGTACTTCTTACCTTTGCACTCAGATGACAAACTCCTCATAGCTAAGATCATTTTAGGATGTTCAACAAGTGTCTAGTACGCATCAGCCATCGATGCAAACAAATATCTGTGGTTGGTTATGATAAGATTTTCAGAAGGCCCCTACTGCTAATATTTTGTGGTGTTTATTTCAGGACTATTTTTAGAAGGGAGAAATTGGTTTTTTAAAAGCTCTATACATAACATTCAGTGGAATCATAGTTTCGAGAGGTGTACTGCCAACAGGGCAGAACTCTGCTGGGGACTTCCAGATTTTGAGCACTTAGGAATGTTGTGCAATAAGCTTATTAAGCTTTCATTGACAGTCCTTTGGTCTTTTTTCTCAGTTTAATTTAGAAGTACTGACTGTTCGTTGTACATAGCTTAGTGTTATAAAAAGCTGATAACTTTCTTTCCTGCTTTGTAAAAGGGCTGCTGGAGTGATATAGTAGGAAGACAGTATTCCTTGCTTGCTTGTATTCTTCTGAGTGCACTGGGTTACTTCCTTCTCGGAACATCCACCACTGTGTTGCTGTTTGCCATTTCTAGAGTCCCTGTAGGTGAGTAAACACTTGGCATTTTTCAATTTAAATTCCCTGTAGTCTTAGCTTGAGAGTTACTACAGGAAAGATCATATGTGGATGGCTACATCATTGCCCAGCAGCACCAACTGAACCTTAGTAATGGAAAAATCTCTACAAATCAAGAATTCTCATGACTTTTTCCTGAAAATAGTTTGAAGTGTTGTGACTTAACCCACCAGGCAGCTAAACTCCACAAAGCCACTTACTCACTCCCCTTCCCACAGTGGGATGTGGGAGACAACCAGAATTTAAGAAAGTAAAATTCATGGGTGTAATTAAACACAGTTTAATAGGTCAGAAAAGGAAAGAAATAGTAATAATAAAACAATTAAAATATTCAAAGCGAGTGATGTACAGTGCAGTTTCTCACCACTCACTGACCAGTACCCAGACAGTTTCTAAGCAATAGCCCCCACACAGCTCTCCCCCTCATTTGTATGCTGAGGACAACATCATATGATGTGTAATCTCCCTTTGGCCAGCTGGGGTCAGCTGTCCTGGCTGTGTCCCCTCCCACCTTCTTGTACACCCCAGCATACACACTGGTGGGATGGGGTGAGAGGCAGAAGAGTCCTTGACTTAAGGTAAGCACTGCTCAGCAACAACTAAAACAACATAGTGTTATCAACATTGTTCTCATCCTACATCCAAGAAGAAAATTAGCTCTGTCCAGATGAAACCAGGATAAATGTATACTCCACAACCATCACAACTTTTATGCTGCCTTGAATGGCTGACATTTATGAGAACAGGAGCGCAACAATATCTTGAAAGAGGCTATTGTAAAATTAGTAATAGCAGGTACACGATACACCAGGTGACTGCTGGAAATCTTGGCCTGCAGTTGCAATGGAGTTTGTGGAATGATAACGTTTGTTGTGGGTTTTTTATGTTGAAACTATACCTCAAAGTGATAACTGGAAAACTTGGCTGAAGTTTTAGGTCATTGCTTCAACCTAACATTTGTTGTACAAAAGCATGTAGTTTGAAGCACAGAAGTGAAGTTTGTGCCAGGGTTTGTATCAGAGTTCTTAAAACAGCTGAAATATCTGATACATCTCCTGATACAATAAGCATTGCTATTACTAAAGGGCACTTTTATGACCCATAGTTTTGATTTAAGAACTCCTAATATTGTTTCTAAATTTAAAGACAATTTTCTAATGAATTGCTTGGTTGAAATACTATGAGATGAGTCGTAGACGTAGTACCTTTTAATCCTAACATCACAGTGACTGTGACAGCATTGCTATCATCAGAGGGAAGCCAAATAAAAGATTGCATTATTAATATCCTTGCAGTATGCCTAACCTTCTGTGCTCTTCTTTTGCCACCCACCAGTTTCCCATATGAACTTGGTGTGATACAATCTTGGCACTCTTCATATTCAGCCAAGTTGGTACAGAGTTATGTCCATAAACAAACAAGGCATTACTAACTACTCCATCAGAGTTCCTGTTTTAGCAGCTGTTTTATTCCTAGACTGCTTCAGCACGTGACTTAGTTCTTCTTTCATCAGGGCTGCAGGAGCACTCTTTGACAAGGATGCCTGAATAATTTTGATTCCCAAGTCCAAATCCTTAAACAGCTAGGATTATGGTCATGGCCCAGTAGCTGCATGGCTCTAGCACTGAAGAATTTGTGATTAATGGGATCTTAAAGATACAAATCATAGAGATTTTGACCACTGATATTTTTGATAGCTTCTGTCATCTTCAATCTTTTGAACAATACGTGTTTGTTATTTTGTTTATGTTGTGTTGCAGGTATTTTCAAACACACACTGTCTATCTCTAAAGCCCTGCTTTCTGACTTGGTTTCTGAGAGAGACCGCCCTTTGGTAATGGGACGCTTCAATGCAGCCTCTAGTGTGGGCTTCATTCTGGGGCCTGTGGTTGGTGGCTACCTTGCAGAGTTGGAAGGTGGCTTTTATCAAACATCCTTCATCTGTGCCTCTATCTTCCTTCTGAATGGCGGTAAGTTATATCTCACATTTTGCATCTTGGGTCCCTTCATTCAGTACTTTTGTGTTTTTATGCCATCTGTAATACTTTGAATTCATAGTGTGTTTATCATCTGTGGCGTAAATGTTCTGTGTACCGATCCTACTACTTTTTAAATTTTAGCCTGAGTGGAAGGAATTTTGGGAATTTTGAAACAGTCCACCTCTAGGTGCTTCTTTGTTTTGCATATATCCTCTTTACATTCAGACACAAATAGGAACTTTTCATGTGCCTAAAGATCAAGACTAGAACTCAAAATTTTGCATGTAGTCTTTAGATTTGTTCATATGGTGTGTGACATCTCATTGTTTTCCTTTGTTGCTTTCACCGCATTAAAAATTGAACTGATACTGTGAATAACGCTAGCCTTAATGATTGAAATTTTTAAAGTGAAATTGCTGTTGAAGTCCTTTTTTGAATTGTTATAGTCAAACTAATGTCTTTCCTGTAAAGTTGATGCAATTGAATGAAATAAAATGATTTCTTGATTTACATAGGTCTTGTCTGGATGCTACCCTGGAATGAAGAAAACACTGGCAACCGGGAACATCATCAAAACAAGGGAACAAATAGTTTCTCAGCAAAAGCAAATCATGACCTGCACTTGAAATCAGCAGCTAATAGAGCTGTCACAAACAATAATGTTTTCCAGTCTCCGTGGATCCAAGTTGCAACAGTGTTGAAGAAGATTAAAGAGATTGCGTGCTCTAACTTGTGGGATATATTTTTAGTGCGGTTTCTGATGTCTGTGGCTATACTGCTGTACTATAGCAATTTCACTCTGGCCTTGGAGGAGAGATTTGGGGTGAAACCCTTATTCTCTGGATACTTAACAAGCTATAGCAGTGCACTTGGAGTCCTGGCTGGTTGTCTGCTCGGACCAATAACAAGGCTCTATCAGCACAACACTTACAGAATTCTGTTGCACTCCAGCACTTTCACCTGCACGCTGATTCTCCTCTACGCGTCAGCACTGAACATATGGATGGTCATTTTGTCTTCCACATTCTTAGCCTTTTCAACTACTATAGGTCGTACTTGTATCATTGATCTTGAATTGACCATTGGTGGGAATGAGGCCAGTGGCACACTTCTAGGTGTTGGACAGTCTGTGACATCAGTGGGACGTATAATTGCCCCACTCCTTTCTGGAATTGCCCAGGAGTTCAGTCCTTGTGGCCCTCCAAGTCTAGCTGTTGGACTAGCTTTAGTAGCTATTCTGATAATGAATGCAAACAAACAAAAATACTGTAGTCATGGAAATGTGAAGTTAAAAAATAAATAGGCACAATTTTGGATTGCATAGATGTATCTTTACGTGCCAGGCTTGTACAGTGGTTACATGATCTTTTAAGAAGGCACATTGTGTTCATGTCGAGGCAAGTATTTCTGCTGCAGGGATGTTAACTCCTAACTGGTACCACTAGAACTTGTAAGAGGGACCAATGTTGCTACGTTGCTGTATTGTACTGGCTGTGATCTTATTTTTTTTATGGATTTTTAACCCTTTTTGAGGGGAAAAAAGACTATAATGAAATGCACAAATCCTGCTTGTAGCTCATATTTGAAACAGTCTTTAGATTGAGAGACTGTTAAAATACAGAAATTAGTTCTTATTATTTAATCAAAGGTGAATATTTGTTATTTAATCAGAAGGACAATTTGCAAGATGCTTGTTGGCCTTAATTTCTTATGCTGTGGTCAGTCGCCATTTGTCTGCTGTGACAGTAGCTCAGTTAACAAGATGTTTGCTTATGTGATTTTTTTTTTTTAAGCATACTTTGTCTACAAAACTTGCTGCACACCCTGATCAGGCACTTTGGAATACACCTGCCGATTCCTGGTCTTTCCCAGGTAACAGAATTGGGTATATGCTAACTTCATGTATTAGAAGACCTAAAGTGGACAATTTTAAAATAATACAAGCCGATTCAGACTGAAACTGAGGCTGAATTTAAGTTTCATTGAAATTTGAACTGGTGTTTTCTGTTTAGTAATAATTTCTACTGCTCAATTTTGTCATAAAGTATTTGTTAATATTTCCTGTGCAATTTTTCAACCTTCACTTTAAGAATAAATTTCCCTCTTAATTCTTTTGAATGACTGTAAAGGTGTGCTGGAGCAAGTAGCAGTAGTTCATGGATATTGAATAATGCATCCTTTCCCATCTCAGGCATAAGTGACATTTCAGTGACAAGAGAAAAATTCTTATTTGTATTTTAGTCATCGTTTGAGTGCATGGCTTAACTAATGAGAGGTTACTCTCAGAGCTGTACTGGAGGTTGTAGCACTCCTGTGCTGTTTACTCTTCAAGCTCATATTACTTGCCACTCACCAGTGTTTGTATTTCATTTGAAATATAGGAAAAATGTATTTTCACTGATAAGGTTCCATATGCTATTCCTAATAAGACTTGATGAAAATACGAGGTCAACTATATGTAATTGTTGGGTTAAGGGAGGGTTTGGTGAAAAACAGTTCAGTTATCTTCTTGAACACATCTGTACAAACACTGTTGCTGCTTCAGGTGAGTCATAGATGGTGTTTTGCATTTTTTATTTTCATTTTCTTCTTTACCTTTTCCAGTGCCTGCCAGTGTTCAGATATTTGTTGAAATATTCCAGTGGCAGCACCATGGAAAAAAATATATATAAACCTGAATTATTTTAATTTTATATATTGACATAATCAGTGTCTTATTACTGCTGTGATTCCAGTACATCTGCTCAGAGTTCTTTATTACAATAATCTGCGTTTCATTTCTCCCTAGGAACTTGAGGCATTTTCAAGTGTCTTATCTTTTCTTGCCTTGTTTGATAGATGCCCTAAAACATTGCTGCCCTAATTCTCCTGTTTTCTTTCTTTCCATCATTTACTTATTTTTTTCTTTACCTGAAACCTTACTGTGGATCAGGGACTTCTATTTTTCATCTCTAGCAAGGGGTGAAGGAAAAGCTTCAAAAATTTATATATATATGAATGATTTAGTAATTTTTCCAATATTTGTTGGTTATATGAGGTTACATTTACCTTTCTAAGGTAGTGCACTGATTAAGTCTGACTGACGTGAACACTTACGCTAACACATACAGCTGCTTGAATATTTTTTACAAAATCTTTACAACGTCACTGGTTTATGCAGAAGTGAAAAATGTGCTTTCCCCTGTAAGCAAATTTTATTTTGAAAAATGGTGCTCCGTACAAACTAAATAATGAAATTAAATACTAAAATTGAGAAATCTATGGAAGCCTGTAGTCTTGGGGGCACGTTGCAATACATGTTTCAGAAGTTTTTAACTTGCAGGCCAAAATGATTTCTGAAGTGCCACAGAAACACACCGTCTCTATACAGCCCCAGGTTCTGAAAAGTTGCACTTTTTTTCTTTTTTTTTAGGATTAGAAATGATGTGACATTCCACATGCATCATTTTTGTGATTCTCCCCCTCTTCCTCTGCTGAAACTACAGAACAATACAGAAGTGTTCAAGTCAATATGAAGTGCAGATTTTTTTTTTCTTCCAATTATGATTCATATGATCATTTGAATCTCTCCATTTCACATAAAAAACACAGGAAGCAAGTATTCAACCAAAAAGAACTTAGCAATTTTGAGATGAAGTGCTTAAAGCTACCATTCCTAGTGCCTGGAGACATTTGTGTCCCTTGTGTTGCCTCTTAGTTGCCATAACCGTGCAAGTTCAGAGAATGATGATTCAGTGATGTTCCCAGAGATGAGATGTGACTCCCCCTTTCAAGTTGAGGGAGGAGCAGTTGCAGCTATTTTTGGCTACAGTCTAGTGGGCAAACTACTGAATTACTACGAAGTTTCTTGAATCCAGTTTTACTATCTGAAGACTGTAATAAAACAGCTCTGAATATGGGCTAAAGGAAAAGAGTTTCTACCAGTAAATCACTGCAAATTAAGATTTTTCCCTTATTTGCTGTTACTTTATTTTGGCTTGGTTTCCTTGGGCATGTAGGAAGGATTGGGGCTTGATTTGGTTTCAGCTGTTTTGGGGTTTTTTTGGTTTTTGCCTTTCAAAATTTTCACTTTGGTAAAAGTGACAGTTTTGATCAGGCCATGTTGAAGACACTGTGTATATAGCTGTAAAACAGCTGGCAGCATATGATATGCACTGATTTTGCTGCTTTTAAATGGTGAAGCAAATGTAAGATTTTTTTTTTTATCATGCTGCTGTAGGCTGTGTATATTTGAAGAGATCCTTTATAAACATACCAGTTGTGGTGGGTTGACCCTGGCTGAACACCAGGTACCCACTAAAGGCACTGTATCATTCCCCTCCTCAGCGGGACAGGGGAGAGAAAATATAACAAAAGGCTCCTTAGTTTAGATAAGGACAGGGAGATATCACAAACTGATTACTGTCATGAGCAAAACAGACTTGACTTGGGGAAATTATTACATTTATTACCGATCAAATCAGAGCAGGATAATGAGAAGTAAAATAAGTCTTAAGAACACCTATACACATACACACACACACACACTTCCCTCCCTTCTTCCTGTACTCTACTTCCTCCCCTGCCACAGTGCAGGAAGCTGGGCAAGAGAGGGTTACAGTCAGTTCATGATATGTTTCTGCTGCTGCTGCTTCCTCAGGGAGAGGAGTCCTTCCCTCTGCTCCAGCATGAGGTCCCTCCCACGGAAGATAGTCCTCCACAGACTCTTCCAACATGAGTCCTTCCCACAGACTACAGCACATGAACTGCTCCAGTGTGGGTCCGTTCCACATGGTGCGGTCCTTCAGGAACAGGCTGCTCCAGCATGGGTCCCTCACAGGGTCTGAAGTACTATCAGTAAACTTGTTCAAGCATGGGCTCCACTCTCTGTGGGTCCACAGGTCCCTGCCAGGAGCCCTCTCCAGGTTTCTCACAGGGTCGTGGTCTTCTTTTGCACATCCACCTGCTCCAGCAAAGGGCTCATTTGTGGGCTGCAGCTGGATATCTGCTCCCCTGTGGAGTTGCAGGGGGACAGCTGCTTCACTATGGTCTTTACCATGGGCTGCAGGGGAATCTCAGCTCTGGTGCCTGCAACCCCTCTTCCCTTTCCTTCTTCACTGACCTTGGAGCCTGCAGAATGATTTCACATATTCTCCTTTTTTCTCTGGCCACAATTACTTCTGCACAATAACTTTTTTTTTCTGTCTTAAATGTGTTATCCCAGAGTCATTACTATCATCACTGATTGACAGCCTTGGCCAGCAGTGAGTCCATCTTGGATCCAGCTGGCATAGGGGAGGCTATAGGCAGCTTCTGAGAGAAGCACCTCTATAGCCAACCTGGTACTAGAACCTTGCAATGCAAACCCAATACACCAATTCTGCAGAATTCAGTTTCTTGTCTGGTTTTCTTTCCTCTAAATTTACTCAACACAGCACCATCACAAAGGTCACTACCATCCTCATTTTCTGAGAACAGGTTGATTATTGAGCAGGTAAGGCAGCCACAGAACAGGACAAGTGTTGCTTATGAACTGGCTTGCTTTGTTACTTCAACCGCTCTGTAGTGCCATCACATTCCTGGTGGGAACCTCTGTGGGTATGTGGAGGTGCTGCCAGTCCCCATTTGGTTATGGGTGTGGGATACCCTGAAGTAAATGATCCTTTATAGCCTGGCAATTTGGCGTTTGAAAACCCAAGACTTGCCAGTGCTGTTACTGCTGTAATGTTGAAGATTCATTCACAAAGACCTGATCATGAATCTTGGAGTATATTGGAGCCTGAACTTTGAGAATCAAATGATTTAAAAATTAAAGAGCGTAGAGGTTGTTTTAAAGGGAAGTCTTGAAAAACTTAACGTGTTAACTTACAAAGAGAGATTAATCCAAATTTCTAATTATTTTAGATCCCAGCATCAAAGAATTATTTTTTAAAATGTGCTTCACAATAGGAAACAGTCTTCAAATGTGTAATAGATGAAAAATAAATTAAGTAAACTGGAGTATTTAAAATTACTCTTCGTTTTTGTGGGGAAAAAAATTCTTTTTGAAACAAAACCTATGGCAGTAAGGGTGCTGTTGTAACAAATGACAAATTTAAACCCGAGCACATGAACTGCTGAGTGTCACCAGCGCAGCCATCTAACTACTGCTTTCCCTTCTGCAATTTTTGTCCCTTATATTCTGCCAAGTCTCACAGGATGAAAAGGTTTCCAAAGCATATCAATGCTGTGTGGGAACTATTATCAGGGTTTGCCATCTTGGGAAAGGAATAATGCTAAACCAGTCTCCCCTTGTTTATTAGATGGTCTGGCCATCTAATAGATCGGCCAGGAGGGAGATGAAACTCTGACTTTAAAGTTTTAAGAGAGTCTTCATGGCCATTCATACAACAGACAGTGTCAAGCACAGCTGCAGGTTTATCTTGAAAGTGTAAGTTATATCATGATCTGATCAAAAAAGGGCTAAAAAAAGGACTGTTAGTCCTACTGATCTAGATTTAAACAACACCTGAATTTTCTATCTATACTGTGTCCTAAAGTGGTTACTCCTACTCATGCTTGGACTTGATATCCCCTCCGTGTTTTCTGGCCTGAGCCACTGATCTATTGTTGGCATGGCTGGGACTGTGTATTGCAGATGCCATATTTTATAATGGCCAGTCTTCGCGAACGAAGAACCGGGGAAGGTCTTTACACCTTCCAGCCTGCGCATTGGATTTTTTA
>JAWMRA010000001.1:86437926-86471880 GCA_035584735.1 Pseudotriccus pelzelni | reverse complement strand
GTCCTTAGAACGTAGGTGGATTGCCTTACAGGGCTAACGAGCTTCACCTGCCCGGGGAGTGTCCCTGGCTGGGAATCAAACCCTTGGCCTCAGCGGTGAAGGTGCCGCACTCTAACCACTAGGCCACCAGGGGCTCCCTGCCATGTTTTATGCATATTTAAAAGGGTATTTTTATAGGATCAGAGCTCTTGTAGTAAAAAAAGCATTGCTCCAGCCAATTTCACAATCCTTCATCTTCAGAGGCTGGGAGATGTTGGCAGAACTTGGACCGTTTTGGAAATTGTGCGTTTCTTGCAGCATCAGCTGATGTCTGGAATTGATGGACTTGGCAACTGTTCAAAATGTTGGAGGAGGGTGAAGTGTGTTTGCTCCCAGAGAGCCCAAGATACTTTTCATAACAACAGGAGTATTATTTTGGCAAATTTTTTAACTTTGTTTTTCCATGTGATTTCTGTGTGGCATTAGTGGAGAAGGATATTCTAAAGTTTCTAAATTGTTAGGAAGCACAGTTTGCTTTTGTTGAACCGGTGTCAGTGAAGTCTGCATTATACTTTAGTACCAAGTAGGACAGCCCTTAAAATTTTGCCTTTCATAGCAAAATACTGGATTTTTCTTCATATATCTACCTAAAACAGATAACTGGATGTCTATCTATTCTAGCCCTGCTATACATACTTTCTGATCTATTTACTTTCAGTTTACAGGCCACTCAGCAGCTGAAGGGGGAAAGAAATTCTCAGAAAACCCTAATGCACACTGGAACATATATATTTTCTCTAAAACTGTAAAACTGGACTTGCTTCATCAAAAACATACTAAAATATTTATACTACAGAGTGTGCTGAGTAGTCCATCTGGAAATAAAACATTTGTATGTGGCTTTGGCATGTTTCCTCAGCACTGCTGAACGTGTGGTTTCCTGAAAAAGTGAGGAACATGTCCCCAGTCAATACAGGACTTTCCCCATCAGGTGGTGCTCGAGGACAGATTTATTGGGCATTTCTTCTCCAGCAGACAAACTCTCCTTGACACACGACGAAAGGTCTCCTCTACAAACTCAGAAAGTGCCATCTAACTTGTTTTGACTTTGCAGTAAAAGAAAAAAAAAAAAAAAGATATAAAAAGGTAAACCTCTGACCCGAACCAGAGCAAGAGTTGCATGAGATGGGTTACCTGGGACAGTGACTGTGTCACCTGCTGCTGTCATTGCTCTTGAAAACAAGAACACCCAGGAAATCAGTTCCCAGAGATGACAAGGGTCTGATTCAGCAGTAGCAGAACACAGCCTGAAAAGGGTGGGAGGAGCAGGAGTGAGGAAGGCAGAGAGTACTTGCAAGGACGCAGAGTCCCAGGAGATTTGCAATTCTGCTTCACAGTGTAACCATGCTGGAGATGTGCCTTGATGCTTGTATTCTGTGGATTCTAAAGTGATTCGGAAAGGTAACAACACACTGTGATGTTTTGAAGCACCAGGAGTTTAAGACTATATTTTATAAAAATGACCTTCAATCTGATGTGGTTGTACTACGGGGCACCCACTTTAAGTACCAAGATCTGAGCGTGCACTGCACTAATGGGCAACCAGCATAGCAGTAAGCTTCCTGAAACCTGCATTCATTATTTAAAATTGTGCCATAAAAAATAACAATCATTTGAAAAAAAATAAAAGGCAGCTTTCCCCAGATAGAAGCCAAATGCTTGGTCATTACCAGCACATGGATGAGAAAACTCCAGAGAGAGTAAACTAAATGTCAGTATGCAACATTTCACATTTATTTACATTGTCAGATTTCAGATGGGCCTGATATAAAACACCTAATATGAGCATTCCGATCTGCAAGAGGATGTGGTCTCAAAACTGAAACCCAAACTCGAGGTCTTTTCTTACTTAAACATGATCCCCGTAATGCAGTGACAGAGCATTCACTGATGATTTTACTGATGAAACACACTTTCATATTGAAAGACAAATTTAAATTTGTTTTTAAAACTTGCTGGCTTTGTTTGATCCCAATTTTATTTCCAAACAAGAGATGATCATTAAAGGACAGGTTAAGTATTGATTTCCACAAAAATCATTTGTTGAGAATAGCCATGAGCTTTTGACTGAGATTATAGCATTCACACAGCCATCCCTCTGCAGCTTAGACTTTGCATTTGCCACACAGCAGAAACTTCCATAGCTGGAACAGAGGAAAAAAGAATAGAAGACCTGTGCCAAGGAATGAACTTAGGAAGGTTTGATATTTCAAATACATACATGAAGTAAGTATTTTGGGAAAGCTGTTAGAAGAAGGACAGTCAAACCCCCATTTATCAACCCCACCCACAATCATTTGAAAGAAATCTACCCTGTGGTTTTAAAAGAAAACTCTGATTTTTAATAGGTCTTTCAAAACAAGCTTAAATAATAAAAAATTAATCTTATTGCCCACAGATTTAGAAATGTGCTAATGAAAGAGAATAGTTATAATTTCACAGTGTACATTCTTCAATGAAAGTTATCAATGTTGTAACAAGTAGAATGAAAATTATTTCTGCATTGTGCTGAAATGTGTATCTGTGCTAAAGCAAGCTTAGTACTTAGATTGTGGGACAGAAAGTGCAAATTCCTGAGAGCTACAGTTGAGTATCATTTATTTTAATGCACCCTCCCTTCCCATATGCCTTCAAATGGCAGCCATTGGCACTAGGATCAAGAAGTCCACGTTATTAAGGTGCACAGTGACTTCATCTGATTCCAGGGCCCCTCTCTGCTACTTTTCTGGTAAAAACAAATTAGACGGAACATTTCTGTTCCTTGGAGTGCATAGCTCAGACAAAGAAAAAATTATCTTTCCCCTTTTATAGAGGAGGAAACAAAAAGTAAAACAAGTTGACCAGGGTCACAAGCATGAGTGAGCAAGCTTTCTTGAATCTCAGTGGTCCCTGACTCAAACAGGAGACTGCTTGCTTTGTCTATGTGCAGTGCTCTGCAACTATTCTACTGCTGTATTTGCATTGCAACCAAGAAACTAAGGTGCAAAAAAGCAATTTTGATTAAGAACATTATTTATCCACTTGAAGTTTTCTTTTTTTAGGCCTTCTGGTGTCCCGCTCTCAGCTCTTGCTGACATCAGAGAAAGCGCAGGTAATTCAGTTTTTCTTTGGTGATCCTTAGTACCTTTCAAAGGTAACATATTGCCAAAAATTCAGAAAGTAAAAATTCAAGCTATTCAGGTCTTGTCTCTATTGCAAGTTCTTTTTATAAGCTGTATTTGCAATTCTGCCCCTACAGCTTGTTCCTTCTCTTCTTCCTCTTTTTCTGCATCACAGGTCCTCGAACAAACTAGGCTTCAAGAATATATTTATTCTTCTTTAGAAGTCTATATGACAGGTGCATTGTGCAATTTTCAGTGTTACTCATATTAAAGCTCTGGTTAAAACAAGTATTATTGATTATAAATAAAATATGAAATTATACACTTTTTTTTTAAGAATCCATTCATTACTGGACTTTCAACAATGATTTTCAATGGATAACTGGGTATTGAACTTCTGTGACTTGGTTCCATAAGATATGATGCGATAAGGCACATTTCCATACCATCTTAATAGTGGAAATAATGTAATTAAATTAAAGCATTGCCATAACTTATTTATAAAAGAGATGATTCTTTTAAATCTTCAGCTTTGCAATTGCTCCAGTATTCCTTTCACTTAGTTAAAGGCATTGACTTTACTCGAATGGAAGTGGTTAGACCCAAACTGAGGCTTGTTTGGTTACTTTAATGGATCCCGCAGTCTGATCAGATAGTGTAGAATCCCAATTCAGTATGTTCATGATTTATTAACGATAGTTCTCTTTTGGCTACGATCAGTACGGCTGGTTCTCAGGCTTATTTCTCTGCCTTTCCCCTTGCGACGCCTGCCTAACTAGCCGTGGTGGTGGCATAGGTCTTGCTGACCCATGGTCTGCAGTCAAATCTTCCCTGCTCAAAGTGCCAAATCTTGGTCTCGTGAGCAGTGGCTGCCTGAACCCAATGGACGGCTGAGGCAAGGTGCTTGGTTCCTGCTGCTCTCCTCGTCCATCCTGGCTCCCATCAACTTCGTTCTTCCACTCCACCCTAAACTCAGGCAGTGGCCTCTGCTGTCTCAGTCTCTGGTCTCTCAAGATTTTCCCTGCTCTGGGTCTTAGATTGAGCACTGTAGTAGCGGCATCCAACTCAGAGTCACTGCTGTCACCCACTGTTAATTGAAAACAAAATTAAAATTTTAAGTGCAGAATATAACTGTTCCAGGAATATTCAAATAACAGCATACTGAGCACTAGTAGCCATAGAAGAGAGTTTTCCTGGTTTTCCTAAATTCGGTGCTTTCTGATTAGACCCACTAACCTCTTAACTCCTCTTAACTATAACCAGTATAGAGGACAGATTTGACTTACAAACACCTCTCCTCTCAAAACTGTGATTTTTAGAAAGGCCTCACTCAGCTGCTCCTTGATTGCCAAGCGCCTCCTTGTTTAAATTGACATTTCCCCAGTTCTGGCTCTGGACATGGAAAACCTGTCTTTTTCTGAGGTCCTTGGGGTCTATTCCTTGCTTACATCCAAGCAGGATACAAAAATCAGATTTCTTACTCTCATATCCCATGAAATCTAAACTGAGAGGCACTTCCAGAGCATAACATGTACAGGAGCTCTAGAAATGTGACTGGTAAAGGAGCATCAGTAGTCTATCAAGCGAAGGATCTTTCAAGGTCAGTGTATGGGTGAGAGGAAACATCCTATCCTTAACATGCCTGAATGTCAGACATGAAAGAAAATCCACAGGGCAAATCCTACAGGTTGCAAGTGGTGCAGACTATTTCTCCTGCTCACAGCAGGGTAGAAAATGGTCAAGGGAAAGATGGCATGATTGTTTAGGGAATGCTCACAGATGATCACTATCAGGTAAACCAAGCTGTGCCTGGATGTGCACATGTGCATATTTTCTCCTCAGCAGTCTTCTTTAAAATGAATTAACATCTTCATCAAAACTTGCACATTTGAGTAATTTGATAATTACTTTAACAGTAATTTATGAATGCCTCGGATTTGTTCTTAGGCAAGTCAGATATGATATTTTAAATATATCAAAGCAAAGAACCATGTATTGTGCAACTGTCATAATAACAACTTCCATTAGGAGCCTTCATGTTATTTCTTTTAAAAAGGTGAAGAAGGGGTCAACAAAATATATGACCATGTAATTGTCCATTCACCCAGATAATTATATATCAAGGAAGGTCTCCATCAGACTGTGTTTTCAGGCTTTTCCCCTCCTAAATATGTCAAATAATATATTTTTTGACAATTGAATAATCTGGAGGCACATTTCCTCTCTAATTCTAGGTGACAGTAGGTGACCTCTGCAGACATAACTACAGAATAAAAGGCATCCTACATTCAGGAGAGCAAAAATGTAATTATTAAAAGACAAAACCATGCTCTATTGCTAAATTAACTGGGAAAAGTGGAAAACTAATTAGGGTGGAGATCAGGACATTTTAGTAACTGTGCAGAGATTTAATCTTCCCAGCAAGAGATCTTGATGGTAGATTGTCATGAAAGGAAATGCTCCTGAGCACGGTATAAGCATGGTAATGCAACCAGTAATAATCAAAAGTAATATAATACAGAATTGGGCAAAGTTTTCACACCTAATAGTCGTCTTCCTCCAGATTTTGTTTTTAAGTTTTTTTGTTAGAATTCAAGAACTCCAATATAAAACATTTGTGAGTTTCCAGCGCGGGGGGAGGGGTGTGGAATTAACAACTTGTTTGTAACACAGAGCATTTTGAGAAGTTCTTCAGAAGAACAATAAACCAGACCTCGTGTTCTCACTCTCCTCTCTGGTTTGGTTCTCAGATCAGTGTCCTCTACCCTGACCCCAGTGAAAAAAGAAACCAAATAGCCTCACAGTCCAAGAGGGATATCTGGACATTATGGAATAAAGACAAGGAGAATGAGCCATAGCAATATTCCTGGTGCAGAAGTGTTTCAGGCTGCTGCTTGCTCACATGAGGAGATGTGCTGGGAAAACTATGCCACTGTGGAACAGGAAGTGAGAAAGCCCCATAAAATGCTGCTGTCCAGGGCATTTTTCTACACTCAAATTCCTGCTTTAGGACCCACTGCTTTTAATGCTCTAATATTCTGATTTCTCTATATCATTCCTGGAAAAACTTTCCTTCTGCGTATGCAGAATGACTGCAGCACAGTAAGACACAACAGAAAATTTTTCATTACCTCTGGAAGATGTTTTATTTCTCACTCGTAGTTTCTCTGGGAGTTTAGTGTTTTTAGGAAGTGAAAGGAATCTTTTTGTATTTGCAGCAGCCTGCGTGTGAAGAAATACAAAAAATGTTAAGTTACTGCAGACTAGTGTACATGCATAATGTGTGTTAAGATACACATCTGAGGCTTGAACGGGTTTATGTAGCTAAAGGGCTGGGGAGTAGTTTGGGATTAGCTAATATGTGATCTTTCACTACACACTCAATGCTGATTGCTGTGCTAACTAAGGCAAAGACTGAGTAATCTCAAACAGCTTAATCAAATGAAAGCCTAGTGATATGCCCTCTGAGATCAGAGTTAATAAATGTATGGTCTCTAACTTCAACCTTGCCTGTACAGGTTTTCCTAAGGAAGGCAAACTCTGCAAGCATGGCAATTCATGCAACTCCTAGTTGGAAACTTTTTATTAGTCAGCTGCAAAAATTTGGCTGCGACTGAAGCTTGGGCACAAGAACTAATCTGTATTCTGATTCTGCAAGTGCTTTATACATACAAATGACTTTATACAGTTGACTAGTCACACTGAAGTTGATGGAGAAGTTAGGCACTAGTGTGATCATTTACCAGTTCAGGGCATAAAACCCTTGTTTTCCTCAGAATAAGCTTTAAAGACCCCGGAACATGAGAGGTACTTTCCAGGACAAGTTACTCTTTTTAAAATTCAAAAGTTTCTCAAGGACACCCTTTCTTAAATTTGTTACAAATATCTTTTAAAAACTTTACAGTCTACTAGCTCTCCTCAGCTCATACCATTCATTGTGGCACACTCAAAGGGAACCTGATAGGAAATTTATTTTCTGTGAGACATTTTTCCTCTTTGGGTTTTTCTTCTTTTCCTCTCTTTTCTCTTTTTCCTCTTCCCTCTGTGGTGCATTTATGTATAAATAATTATTTTAAAAATTACAGCCTGTGCATTTTAAAAAGTTGTAAGTCACCCTGTTTCTCTCCATAACACAAAAATCATGCTGAGTCTCCTCATTATTCCACCTAGAAATCATATACTTGTATGACAAAGACAACATATGTAATTGCTGTTGAGAGGGAAAAAATCATTCAGGAACAGTGTTATTGTCACAATTAACACCACAGTAGCCCTGGTAATGAGATACAGCACTTCTAGAGGCATTATTACAGCCTCAGCTGAGGGACAACTGTATCCATTAAGACAACAGTCACCAAGTACTCTTGTAACATGAAAATACGTATTTATAGGATGGTTAATTTCCTTGAGACCTGATATGATTTGGAGGATCAGCTTCTCTGCTGATTCAGTGTGCTCCATTCAAATATGGCCAGAAGTTTACAGTGGGGGTACTTCAGGATTGCCTCAGAGAGCCAACTATTATCATGCCACAGCAGTTCTTGTAGGTAGAAGGGGTGTCCCTATTCTGTGTCAAAACCTGAAGTCCTGACTATATTTTATGAATACTACACTATTTTTCAAGTGAAGAGTTCACTCTGAATGGCTCCATTAAAAGCTCTCTTTCCCATATTTTGGGGCATACTGTAAAAAGTTTTTCTATTTTAAAGTAATTTTTACATCAACTATCCACATATCATCAAAATACTCATAAAGAATACTTACCTTAGAAGTACATTGTGTACAGAGCCTGTTCAGCTTCTCTAAGGTAAAATTATGTCATCAGATCCCATTTTCATATCACACTCTACAAGACTGAAGCTTTGCTGAAGTGGTCAACAGAAATAAGGGGCCGATGCGTGCAACTCAAGGTGGAAGGGTGACATTATATGTACAGTTGTCTTCTAAATTCAGGATTTTTTTTCTGCATGTCAGAAGGTCTTTTTTTCTGCATGATAATTAGCTACAAAGACCCGCTTTCTCTATTAAAAAAAAAAAAAAAGCAAGTACCGGTCTTTCTCTTGACAGGCTGTTTGTTTTCCTCAGGCTCTCCCTAAGGCTGTGCCGGCGACGGATCAGAATTTCTTTGGCCTGCTTTTCATTTGCATCTGCAGCCAGGCTATGTCGGTTGTAGGACATTGTCTGAAATACAAAAGCAGTGATCACCGCCTGAAAAGCACGATGGCAATGTGTTGAACTACATGAACAGGGCAAAACAGGCTTTTTGCTTTTAATGTTTTAACAAGCATCATAAATCCTTGTGAACAAAATCATATTGCAGATGATTAGGAACAAGAAGAGCAATTATGCCAGCACTTTTTTAGTCATCTGCTTCACCATCACTTGTTTTGTTTGCTGCTTTGTTTTTCATTTAACCTGCTGATATTTATAATGAAAGAGAAAATGGAAAAAGCTGGCTTAATACAGTGTTCACCCCCACACTGTAGTAGCTCAGTCAGTATGTCAAGGACGCATATTTGAAAGTGATGAGTCACCTAGGGGGAAGTCATTTTTACCTCCAGCAAGCTGAAGCTTGCTCCATTTTTGAATGTTTTCCAAGAGCTCAGGCATTCAAACTACTTAGCTACAGGAGGGTAAATGTGAAACGTCCTTTTGCTTTTAGTTCACTATTTTTCCAGCTCATCACCTCTGCTCTTAATACAAACAACTTCACAACTGGAGGCAAATAGGAAATCTAATCCCATATCATGGAGTGACCAAAATATTGATATAAGTAGACAGTGTTGGGTCAAGTTTGCACCTCTGATCCTATTTTAATAGTATAAGTATATTGGAGATAATATGACAAAAACATTAAGCTTTATCAGTAGTATAAGATCAAGTAAGCTATTTACACTAAGGAGTACGGATACGCTACTGTACATATGATAGGACATGGATTCAAGGCAACAGAGGTAAATAAGAGCATTAATTATTATTCTGTGGTAGAGCAGATGTACTAGCCCAAAGGTATGTTAGGAAAATAATCAGCATATTCAAAGATCAGTGGGATATTTAAGAATGAAAAACTTCATCCTTACTCGATGTCGTATTTGGTAGAGATTCTTTGTTAATATTTCCCGCATGTTTTCCATTTCAGTGGGGGAAAGTGGCTTTATCTTTCCTTCATGATATTCACTGTTGCAGGATGAAAAAAAAAAAAAAGTAGAGGAAAGAGGGAGAGAGAGAGAGAAAGATTGTTTTTATATTTATGACTGGCAGTTACATTTTAACTATTTCCTTTGTTAGAGCCGGAAACAACAGTTCAAAACAACCAAGGAACAGGTGAAAACGTAACACGGAGAAATGAAATCTTGATTTCATTTCAGTCAGTAGTAAGATGCAAAACCGAGTCTCCAAAATGTGATATAAATTACATTAAATTTTAATGTAAGGTACTTTTCAAAATGCCCCTCAGGCTTCCCCTGCAGCAATTCTCAGCAGATGGGCAGGCACATGTTCAAGACTAGCTCCTTTCCAAACAGCAAATCAATGTTCCAGTGAGCAGCTGTCCCAGTAAAACTACACACTCCGGAAGAGCACAGCTCACCAAGTGAGCTACAGAGAAAAGGGTCTTGTTTCACATCCTCTTACTGTTCTGGTGACATTCAGACAAAGTGTCCTGTGTCAGAGTGATTATACTGCCTACAGACCGGGCTGTGAAATAAATTACGAGACCCAGAGGAAACCCTTGGCTACAATGGTATCTCTTGCTTACCTGAGAGACCCCGATGAAGGGACCTTGCTTATCATTCCGCTCTCTGCCATTTCGATGGCATGCTTGATTTCTAGCTTCTTGTATAAAGAGACGATGCTGGATTTAGGCTGGTTCTCGCGAATTAGAAGTCTTCGCAGGTATTTATTGTCAAACTTTTTAAACCTGTACATGAGGCAAACCAGCCCAACCAGTTAATTTTTACTGTGCATAGTTAAGGAAAGACAGTATACTTTACTTAATGCAATTTTAAAGGAGTTTATTCTCTGGGAATGTGTCTGTTCATATTAACAATCCATGCTGAGTAACATAAAAAACGGTCAATTTCATGTTTACCTCAGATAGATAGTTTTAACATGTGTTTTTGTTAATATGGTAATAGACAGCCTCCATAGCAGCAACTTTTAACTTTAAGGTATTCTGTGTTATTAGAAAATATTATTTTTAATTCTCCATTTTCCTCAAGACAAAGAGAACATTAAATATTTACTGTAATAACAAATAAAAGGTCTAAATTTGCACCGACTGCTTTTTCTTTGAAATTTTAGCCTGTTCTTGTAAAACTTTGGAAGGTCTCCCTTCCTTTAAAGTAACTGTGACCCTCTTGGTTGCTTACTGAAAAAATATTGGTTACAGAAGGGGAGATTTTGTTTGTCAGAAAATATTTTGCCCTCAACCACTCTGAAATTATTCTTGAATTTGGGTTTGAAGGTCATGAAGAGGTGGGACTCTCCTTTGCTCTGTAATTTTTTAATTAAAGATCTCACACAGGCTGGAGGAGAATCAGGCTGAGTAAAGAAAAGTTGTACCCATGCCACACATCTGTTTGAGTTTCCCCCAAGTCATTTGGAAAGAGCTCTCCTCAGCCCTTCCTCCTGGTGACATTCCTCTTTGTATAAAACACTTGATTTCTTCCTGGAGCAGTGACTAGAAGGTGGCTGAGTGTTGCCAGTGCTTTGGGTAGAAAGAATTTGTGTCTAAAAGACTGTGTTTTTGAGAAAAGCAGCTAAAGTTAAAGTATGAATTCTTCAGGTATTGCCAGGGGTAATCTTCTTCACTGACACTAAGTCTTAAATAATACCATCAAGAACTGTGGAGCTGCCTGACATTAGGATCTCTCATGCAGCTCATGCCTGCTACTGCCTTGATCTTTCTAGAGGAAGTCCAATAGCTTTTGTATGGTTACCATCAGATAGAGAACTAACCTCTCACTTAACACCACTAAGACATACAATTTGCAGCGGGAGAGCTGGACGAGATGAAAGGCTCAGCAGACACACAGGAAATGCTCTGAAATAGTCAGAAACAGGGAGAGGACATGCACACTCAGAAGTTACCATACTTTACCCTGGGATCAGAGGGCTGCCTTTCTTCCCAGCTGGAGATTTTGTTCTACTTGCTTGTGGTTGAGTAAAAAGACATTGTTCTGTTGCTTTTCCTTTGAAACCCACATGTTCTAAAAACAACTATCCGCTTTCGAGAATAAATGCTGAAAATTAAATACAATGCCCAACAGCATTTGTTTGTTGCTGCTGAGCCATTTCAGCCCCTCCTGTAAAACAAAGAGTTTTAAGTGCCACTCTTACTTATCTCTCCAAAAGTTGTGACCCCAGTGTCCACACACATCTTCAATTCCAGTCTTCACATGGTCAAAGAACTAAAGGAAAACATTGGTTTGTTACATAAACTTACAGACACCACTCGGCTTGCCCTTAGACATTACTGGTTTCCAGCTTACTTTAAAACGGAAACATCTAGTCACGATTCAGGACAATCCTTCAGTTTTACAAAATGCAGTTCAACCAAGCTCAGAGACAGAATCTGTTTTGTTCCCCTGGACCTTCCTTAGCTCACAGCCCCAAAAGGACAGAAGTTAGTTGCTAATTTCCCCGATGTCAATCTTGCTCATCTCCTGTATGAAACTAAAGCTTTTTACCACATTTTCACTTATTTGAAATTCCCTAACCACTCTGTGCTACGCCTGGGACTTCCCCAGGCCTGACAGTGAAGCAGGTCTGATTTTGTGGAGAAGAGAGTCTGAGTAGGAAGAAGCTTCCCACATCAGCACCAGCCCCTCAGGATGCACAGGACACAATTGAGAGAGCCACCATCAGGTCCTGAGCTCCTATTTTAGGGAACTGTGGTCTAGTCTCACCTCAAAGCATCCTGTTCACCTAATATTAGAAACACATTCTTGCTCAGTCTGTCATGAATTATAAAAAACTGAATCAGTTCAGCTAAGATCTCACTTGATCCCAGAGGCAGCATGTTTGCTCTTAATTCAAGAACCATAGTAGGGGACTCTCAGTAGGCATCTCTCTAGATGCCTAGATTGACTTCTTTCCTAAATGTGGCCCTTATTATTCCTCACTTTTGAAATTTCAAACCACTTGCCATAGGCATGCTGCAAGGAGAAATACATTCAAGTACATGCATGGCTAATAATCTGCAACAATTAGAGACACACACATAGCAAACACAAATCCATCAAAAAGGCTGATGAATTAAGAGTTAAGTAGGTTTAAGCGTGTGTTTAAGAGAAGTTTGCAATACAATAGATTGTCAAGGGTTTCGCAATGTAGCTAAATTATAAAATAACATGTATCTCATGTGTGAAACAAACTACAGAATATTCATTTAATTCAAGAGCTAAACTACTAAGAAAGTGAAGATTCCAAAATAATAGTATGTAACAATAATTTTGGTAAATGCCAAAGGTTAAGTACAAACTTTACGATTATTGTTCTTACAGCAGCTATCAAAAAGAAATCTGGTACAGCACATGCCTCTCCATAATATTGTATGCTGAATCCTTGTCTTTCTGAAAGTGACTAGGAATTTCATCTATCTGAGGGTTTCATCTATGATACTTAAGCTGCAACGTACCCTGTTATAAATTTCTTCACTGACAGCAGGCTGCTTTTTATTTGACCTTTTGACATCAAGGAACTCCACCAGTGGGCGAATTGTTATTCCCTGTGAAGAAAAAAAGAACACAATAAATATAAAAGTGAATACATGCTTTTGATTAGCAGGTGTTGCACTTGGCTATGAGGCCCTTGTCAACACAGACTCCATTAATTCAAGAGAAGGAAGGAAGGGGCTCCCTAGAGCTAAGAAGCCCTAGAGGGTCAACCTAACAAACCTTAGCAGGAATACATAATCTATCCCATCCATATGATTTTTAAACTTTTTTTCCAGTTCTGTTATGTGTTAGAAAAACCCTCACTTGTTTTCTGAATTTACAAACAGATTCCCCATAATTTCAAAATGGACATATGAAGTCCTCTTTTTTAGTGACTGCTTCCAAAACAAGTAGTCAAGATATGTCAACATTAATACTAAAATTGCTATTTAAGAGCATGATACCAAGGCTTTTCGTAAACATGCCTTGCTTGACTGTTCTCAGAGAAATAACAAAAAGTTTTGGCTATCACAGAATGATATAATGGTTCTGAATAATTATTTGTGGAAGAATTGACATAATTTGTTTACTTGTATGGGCACACTGGCACAGAGGAGAGGAATTAATCTCTTGTGGTGTTGAGATCAGTCCCTACTATCCCAGACAACCAGGTCACATTTCTTTTTGTAAATGAATCAAGTTTTATCTTAAAAATAGTTAGGTTTCTTTGCCCCATTGCTCATAATGGAACACTCATCCTGAACCTTATTGTTCTGATAATTAGAAAGCTGCATCTTAATTGCATCATGGTCACTGTGTACCACTTTGTTCTTGTGCCAACATTTGTCTTTTCAGTTTAAACAGTGTTCACTCCCTCATATAAACAGTAATTATAGTCCCTCTTCTCCTTCGTTTTGCTAAGGCCAAGACATCCTGGTCTTCTTTCACATGACAGACTTACCAGTCCTGTGGTCACTCCAGAACATGACACTATGCTCTGATGGCAACACCTGTTTCAGTATGACTTAAGATTAGATTTGCCCTTCTTCTGTTCCCACTGCAGTGCTGACTTAAAATCTAGCCCATTACCAACTAGTACACCTGTGTCTTTTACCTTTTCTATTTTTTTTAACAAAGGTTGCCATTTCATAAGAGAAATTCCTAGTAAGAAAGTCCAGTAAGAACATGTTTGCACTTTAATACTGTTCAGTTTCATTCTGTTTCTATCATATTGGCCCTCAGTTCTTTCTACAGCATACTGTTATTTCACTGTCACCCTGAGAACACTTTTCAAAGTCTGTCATCCAGAAACAATCAGCAACAAAAACTCCTACACTTATGTGCCAGTCAGTAACGAGAACATTAAAGAAAACCATCCTCAGGAACCATCCTCGAGGAATTCCATTAATATAATTTCATCAGCCTATTATCTGGCCAGGGTGGTAGAAAATTTGAGCGGGTGCCCAGAGAGGCTGGGGTATCTTGATCCACAGAGATATTCAGAACTCAGCTTGACACGGCCCTGAGTAACACAATCTAGCTTTGAAGGTGGCCTTGCTTTGGGCACAGTGTTGAACTAGAGACCCCCAGAGGTCCTTTCTGACCCAAAGGACCATAAGCTTCTATTTTCATTTATGGGAGAAACCATCAGCTTTTTCCTCATTGACCTCACTATAATCCTAATGTCAATCTAAATCTCAGTTTAACAAGTAGTTACACTAACAGTGTCCTGTGTAGCCCCCTTCCCAATGATTTTCAATAATTCAGTCAGATGAGCTTACTCTGGAAAATAAATTGCCTTATCAAAGAATGACACCAGGTTTTCCTTTGGTAAACTATGCGGCATTCCATAACAAATTCCATTTGTCTCTGTATTTTAAATTATTCTGTCCTTCAAAATCAATTTTCACAGCTGAAGTCAACTAATGGACATACACCTTTTCCTCTTTCCCAAGCACATATGCTTGCTAATTCCTACAGCACCTTTATTCACATAAAAGGCAGGGTAAAAAACCCGACATATTCTTTTCCCACAGATATGAAATTTCATTAATAGCCATTCTCATCTCTCTCACTACTCTGTCTAATGACTAGTCTGACATGCTTATCTGACAGACTTGGCTGCCTCTACACTTTCCAGGTTTCAGTCTGTTCCCTGTCTCTTGGCCGCTCCTGACCAGGCCTCCATGGCCAGTTGGTCACCAAAGACAAGTTCACATTCTTCTGCATACCTGGTGCTTTTGTAGGGATGTCAGCTTGTTTGAAGCATCACTTCCTAACACCGGGACTCCAGTTCACCTGTCCAGGCCCTCAGTGTCTTCCTTTCCCTGCTCACTGTGCACTGTATCCAACACTGAACTCCCGAGTAAATGCACAAATTTAAACATTCTAAAAAAGGAATTAGTGCTGGAGCTGTACCCAAAATATCTTTTATCTCTCTTCCAACCTCACAAGGTCTTAAATACTTAATACTACTTACATGTTAGCATAAGTGCTTAATATCAAGCATACTTTTGCTACCTGCCTGTGGTATGGATAGAATTTTTTTTTTCAACTATGACTATGGAAAGTACCTTCAAGTATGTCCCTTCCAGTAAGTTAGAACATTTGTTTGTCTACCCATTGCTTATTTATAACCTGTCTGAGAAACAAGAAGTCCAGAAGATGAGAGGTACTACCTGAATGAAAACAGTAAAGAATATCACCACGATAACAGCAGTGATGAACAATTTCTTCCTGGGAAACACAGCAGGAGGAAGCAGAAATACAAGCGAAAAACAAATAGCTCCTCGGAGGCCTCCATAGGCAATAATAAATTGGTCCTTAAAAGTCAGAGGTATTGTCCGGAATACATTAATGATTTGAGTCAGAACAAAAACACCTGAGGGAAAAGAACATAAATACAAGGAGGAAGAAAAAAAAGAGAATTTAAATTACACAGAAATAGCCCATGATGATAACACTTGTTCAAAAACACTTCTATGTGCTTCTTACCTTTTATTTGCTTCTCCAATATATAATATTGAAGACATGAAATATTACTTAGCAACTTGAGAACACCATGGACGAATAATTACAAAAGCCTAGGGAGCATCGTCTTAAACATATTTAGTGAGCTAATCACCGCAGGTCAGCTGAATTTATGACCTGAAGCAGCTAATTGATCTTCACAAGACAGCTATCTGCTAGATTCTGCACCTCTAGAAGAGCAATAATTCTGTGTCAGTATAGACCAAGACTGCTAGTTGCTTTTTAATAGGATTTGAGGTGATTTTGAACATTTTGGCTTGTCACCTCCATTAATCTGTTCTTTGAACCCTACAAACTCCTATTCACTCAATTTTACTCACAGAGACAGGAAGGATGCAGGAGTGGGGATGGGGCAAGAAGATGCCAGTGCATGCTGGTGTAGTGTAGACAAAGGCACCAGGGATGCAGCAGACTGAAATAAAGGTATAAAGGCAGGTGAAGGGAGCAAGCATGGGGGGGGCAGGAGCTGGGCAGCAGTCAGGGTGCTTGGCTGCTTTTCAGCATAAGGTATTAATTGTGGGGTTGCGGGTGCAGTAGAAAAATAGCCCAGATTTCTGCTCTGGGAAGGAGACTTGGGATCTGGGAATAGGGGTGCAGAGACAAATCAGAGCGTGGGCAACCTTTACACGTGGAAGGACTGAATTATCGCAGATGAAGCTTGGGAGAAGAGCAGGTTTAAGACCCACAAGCCTGCCCTGCACTTAGGTCTCCAGATTAAAAAAAACCAGCTAGTACTGTAAATTCGGGAGGGATCAAGCAGTTTCATATCTTTATTTATTTATTTATACCCCTAGTAAATAAAAATTTTTAAAAACCCCTAATCCTCAGCCTATTTAGTTGCTGTACTACACCTAATTGTTTTAGGCAGAATTTGCTGATTTGTAAATGTTTACTTAAATACACGTATTCTGACTAACAAGCAGAGTGCCTCTCACTTTAGATGGGCAGGATCAGAGCAAAACTGTTTTTTAGGTCCCATTTTGGGAGAAGGTGTAAACTGACTCTGTGATATAGGACATATCACTAATATTAAGCCCATTCTACCATCCATGATGGGACTGGCATTCTCTACTTGACAAAAGGTAAAACATTTCACTTGCAAAGAATACAGACCCATAGTCTGAGACTTGCTTACCCAGTGCCCTCCAGATTAAACAGAAAAGGAGGGTGAAGCTAACAAAGGCCCAGTTCCACTCATGGTTCTTCCCAACTGTAGACACTCCCATGAAGATGAAGATTAAGGTCTCACTGACACTGCTCAGCATCTTCATGAAGTATTTTATTGTCGTATAGGATTTTTGAGAAACATTTTCCTCCACATATTTATTCATGGTCATGGCACAAGCTGTGATCCTGAAAGGCAAACATTATCCCGTATTTCACTGGCTTTATTTTTTTAAGCATCTTTCATATCTACATAATATTATTCACTTTTCCATAATTCTCTTTAAAATGTAAATTATAATTTTGTCCATAACCAATCTCAAATTTATAGGCTTGGTGAATCCACAATTTTGGGAACATGATTATTTTTTCTGCACTGTGGGGCTTTCTGAAAAGACATCAGTACACGGATAGTTTTGTCACATACTACATGCACATAGTCTGTTCAGTGGTCACTCAGACTGTGTGTTTTGAAAGTGGCAGGGATGAGGAGAGACAAGGACAGCCCTAAAAAACAAGATTTGCTGCATCTATTGCTGCTGAGGGACATCAGACAGGACAGCAACTGCAGGGGTAGGGCACGACTTCCCTCATTCCCTACCAGCAGTTGTCTCACCTCAGTGGCACCAGGCAAAGCAAGCAGCAAGGCTACAATTTGTTACCCTTCACCACTTCAGGCCACTACTTGCTCTGTCTCCACAAAAGGCTGAATAGGAGAAAAACACCTCCAGAAATCATACAGGCACTGCTGCACATTTAAAGCACCTACAAATCAATAAAATGGGCATCTCAGCTGAAACATAAGAGAAAAGGCTTGCTGTAAGTACTCCTACATGTCCATTTTAGTAAACAGAGTCTGTTAATCAGCAGAAAGAGCAAAGAATGGTATCACTTCCTCAGTGTGGTTGTCCATGGTACAGGAATGGCTAAGAACCACTCAGATACAAATTTCCAAGTTTAAGTTTTGCTGCCATGCAAAAACTAGCTCCAATCCTAAGGAAACTCCTAGGATAAGAAGAAGGAAAGCCTCATTAAGACTATCCCAGACTCCCATCTGTATTTAGTACTGAAATAATTGCCAGCTCTCTCCTCATTGTCAGTTGATTTCACTGTGGTCTAGAACAGAAAGATCCTCCATGGTCCACAACCAGCATGCTGCCTGGGAAGCGGAGTTCATCCTGGTTACACAGGATCCACTGTGGAAGATATAATGTAGATTTCACAAGCATGCAAGCTTCCTCCCTGAAACACCCAGTGGCTTAGCTAACGTTTCTAGTTCGAGCATGTGGTTGGGACAAGAGAAGCCCTGCATTTTTGCCCATAATGACAAACTGATGATGCTCTTCACAGCTGTCCTTCCTGTTTTAATGTTACAGTTTTCCAGAGCAGGGACTTATAACAGATCCCACAAACATATGTGTCTGAGTATCTCGTGAAGAAAATGGGAGAGGACTTGGACCATGCATGGATTTTGTCCTGACACGATGCAGTGACTTGGTCAGGACATATACGCAAACCCAGAAGCTATCAAAACACTCTCAGGTTCCTCTGTTTGCACATAGTTCCAGTGACCAACCTCAAAACTACATGTGCAAATCTTCTCAAATATACTCTCAAATCTACTTAACACTTTGACCCTCCAGAAGTCTCATACTCAGTAGCAAACCAGCTCTCTACAAGCCACAGGCTGCACTGACAGACCTACAAATACCTCAGGTTATGCTGTGGGTTGTGACAGCTCTCCTGTGTGTGCACTGCTTATCTACACAAGCATAACAAGTCTGATTCATCCTGGCTATCCCCCCCACTGATGGTACACACAGTGGAGCTGGCAAATGCAGGGGCAGCAAATGCAAAATAGCAAGAAGGCAGTGGGTGGGCTGCAAAAGAGCCACTTCCACACCCACAGTCGTTTTGGAGTCTCAAAACAGCAGCTTAGTGCCTGGAAGCATTAGGGCTGTTAGGTCTGCATCAAAGGCACAATGAAACACGCAGTACTATTTATTACCTTCTTAAAATAAATCATTTTCATGATTATAGTAATTTAGGAAAGCCCTGCAGCATGGAGAGCAGGGAAACATGCTCTGGACATGGTTTGTTTTTGGATCCTGAGGTAATGGAGACACTGTAAATAGATGTCTGATAAGAATCTGTCACCAGATTAATCAGGATCTTTGAAAGCTGTAACTTAAAACACCTACCATGCTTAAACACTAGAATTTAAAGGGACAACACTCTTATTATTTTCAGTCGCATTATGCATTCATTCAATTAGTGTCAAGTAATTGAGGAGTTGGTTCAATGTTAAAACAAACAGTGCTGTACACTATTTGTTACTCTTCAGGTAAGTAATAATCCACAGCTAATTACTGCTCACTTTGAATATCTTCAGAGTATTTATTTACATTAGGAAAAACACCTGTTGAAGTATCTTCTGTTTGAAAATTATAGAGGGATATAATCTTAGAATTTAATATAAAATCAATGTCTTTATGCAAGATTTTATGTACATTATTATAATATGTTCTTCACAAACTAAAATATTACTGCCATGCTAATCAAAGCCAAAACTTAGGTGCGTTTTATTTCACATTTCTCATCCACAGACATTAATTCTGGCCTCCAATTCTGTGACCCGAGGCAGTTGCCCTGGTCAAGAAGGGGAAGGGAAAAGCAGTTAATTGAAATTAACCTGCAACATTCTGTACTTTTGAAGAATAAAAGTCTCCCTGTATAAACAATACAGTTTCTGTCAGGACTGCAATAAACCAGGCCACCGGGTTCAATCCTCAAGTTTCCTTGACCTACTAAATTTAGTTTCAATGTTTGTTCCTTTCAGCCTGCTACTTGTTGCAAAAAAAAAAAAAAAAAAAAAAAGGACAAGAAAGAAATAAATCTGTATTAATAGTTCTGCTGCTTCACAGCCTTTATGAGAAATTCATAAGCAGAAAATGCAGCATTATAATTAGAAATGGAACCGAGCAAATAAAGTTCAGATTTTCATCTGTATGTTTTACATCCGTGATCCTCATTCATGCCCAGCCCTAATTACAGTAGCAGCTCTTCCCTCTCCTTCTGAAGAGGATTTTCTCACTGCAGTTCATAGGGACATGGTTCAGTCCCTTCAATATTTCAGCCAAGTAACCTGGTGCAGGGGTTACATGGATGATTCAAGAATCATTTGTCCTTAGAACAAGTACACAGACTTATCAGAAGAGTGACAAGCACCTTTCATTCCTTTGCCAGTGAATTCCTACTTGCCCAGGAATGAGGCAATCTGTGTAAGTATCTTATTTACTTGATAACACTGTACATTCCTGCTCATGTCCTTCCCCTAAAATATGGTACAGCATGTAACCACAAGGTCTGAGTATCTTTACAAACCTGGTTATGAAAGAAGTGGAAATCAGTAATTTAACAGACTCACATGGATATTGGTGAAAAAGGGGAGATCAGGCAATTATTGCCCACAGGCTAAACTATAAATGGCCACAGAAGTAAATCATGAAAAACAATCTGGGTTGTAAGGGACATTCCAAGGTCATTTGGTCCAACTACATGTTGGAGCTGACTTTTAAGTCAGATCCAAGCAATCCTGCTATGAGTCAGTCGCTGCAGAAAACAACAGGGAACTCAATACCGGTGTGTGTTTTTGTACTGTGACACAGAGCAAATTACTCTCTGCAGTTCAAAGGCCAATTAAATGTGAAAACCATGGGGTAGATTCACTCCTAGGAGATGCAGAGATTGCAGGAGCTCTAAGGCTCTCAGCAGCACTGCTGGGAAGGGACACACTTTGTGGCTTATGGCAGCTGAGATCCTGCATGGCTGCAGAGCCCTTGCATCTCGCTGGGGGGGGGGGGTACTGAGGTACCCAGGCCTGTTAGTTATTACATGGTATGCTTAGAGTAAAAAACATGCAAGACATTTTAAAGATAAATTGTTTTCTATTGTGCTCTTCGAGGGAAGAAATAATTCGTGTTTCCTCTTTTGTTTTGAACCCACTCAGGGGCCACTGTTACAAAGGAAAATGAATAGGTTGTTAGTGCTGTGGGAAGCACTGGTGTGCTGGTGGCAGGCACTGGCATGTGGTGGGTCCACTGACCCACCAGCAGACCAGCCATGCCCCTTCTGTTGTGTCCTGGATGCAGCAGGTCCAAATCAGTATTTTCATGAAAACTGCCACAATTTTTTCCACGTACAGTTTAGCCACAAGTTTTTGGTTTAGAAACCCTTTCAGTATTTGATCATAGGATGTCAAGGGCATTTGGCTTAAGAGGTGGAGGAAACTAAAAACCACACAAATGCTATGAATAGAACCTATGGAAAGAGATGGCATATTTATGAACTCGGTCAAAGTGGATGCATATGCTGCTTTATTTAGGCTCGTATCAGAGAAGGAAACCCATGCAATCTTTAGCTCTTTACTTACATTAAAGTACCACCCCCTCTTGCTTCATGGCATATTTCTATTTTTATACTACTGAACTCATCAGCTTAAGTTTCCTTGCAAATTTCTTCCCAGAAAACCTTATACTGGTGTAACTATGATATAAAACCTACCTTCACTTGCCTAAAAGATAATAATCAGATAAGGTATTATCGAGTATTAGTGATATTAAGAAGTAACATCTCAGCTTACACAAAAAGCTATGCTCCTAATGCCTGAATGACTCATATTTGCCACTAGAACAATACAAAGTCATTAAAGAAGATTGGCCTTTAAAAATATTACTTGGAACCAGAGTAAAACCTCTAAGTATATCAAATGTCATAAAGGCTCTTTCTAAAGTTGAGGTTGTTACAGTATAAACAGAATGAAGAGAGAGGCTTTACTGAAGCCCAGGAGTGAAAAAACATGAGTAAAAATATTTTTATCTGCTGGAAGTAGGAAAAATAATATTATTTTATATGGGGCATATACAGAACATTGCAACATACAGGCACACATATCAAAATACTAAACTAACAGATTATACCACCATAGCACTGCAAATTTTACATTCAACAAGTCCTTATAATCCAGCAGGAGTTTGCCTTAACGATACATATCTTGTGTTCACTGAATGGTACTTACTGGCTGCTCACATGACTAACTGTCAGATATTGTTTCACAATACACTGGCACCAAAAGTGAAGCCAGTTCATGAAGTCCCTACCACTCCCACTCCCTCCCTGCCACCATTGCCCCTACATCACTGTGGGCCACTCAGCATCCATGCCCTTATGCCTAGTTCTAGGGTCACATGAGGACACAGGTCACTACAGTGATCTGGGTTAAAAATAAGTCCACTGAAAATACAAGTGAATATTTTTAACTTGGAACATTTCAAAGATATGGTTTATGATGTGATGCCATGAGCAGTTTTAGTGACACAGCTGGTGTGGTGGCAAGCTGAGAGAATGGGGTGGAAGCGGGAGGGAAGAGGCCGGAAATCCTCAAGCCAGCATCTCTGCCATGCAAAATGGAACAATGCCATATGGCAAGGTCTGCAAAATAGGATCCTGTCTCCAGTTTCTTTTGGCATTCTTACTTGAGTGCTATAATTACTGAAGTTTGGGGTACTTACGCCATGATGCCCGAGAGATGAAACATTTCAGCTGTTATGTATGACAAGTAACTGTACAGGAAGACAAAGAGTGGCTCAATCACTCGGATTTTATGGGTGAAACGGGTGGTAAAGGCTGCTACAAATCCCAAAAGGATTCCAATCAATACTCCACCGATCCCCACTATAAAGAAGTTAGCAATCCCAGCGAATATGTCAATAACCTTAATTGTGCGCATCTGGCAGAAAGACTTGAACAAATTGTACAGGACCTAAGAAGAAAAAGAAAGCACATTATGTTTTTGAACTCTTCTTAATTTCCCTTCAAGCCATTATGTTCCCCTGCTTAAATGCTGAACTTTGAATTTCTGTATCTCCCTTGAATTCACTTTTGAGATATGCTGTTGTTTGTGTCTGGCATATTATTTGTCATCCATATATGTCAGGGAGATACACAAAGATGGGTAAAAGTCATTGTTCCCATTTTTGCAAATAGGACAGGTTTCTTAACCTATGCCATTCCAGGGGCCAGGAACATAGATCTATCTAATTCTTCTTTAAATTCATTTATTTGCATAGCTTCTAATTTCTCAAAAAATGTCAATTTCAGATTTTTCCCAGGTAAAATAAAACAGAAGGAGGAAAAAAGATGGATTCATAATCCATGAAGAATCAGGTTATTTTCCAATGTGTTTGATCTACATGACACTGAGAAGTGCAGTATTGAATTAGACCATAGATTCATCTAGCATGGGGGACTAGGGGGGGGTCACAGGGGGCTGGTGATGGACAGTGACCACCGCAAGGAGTAAAAGAAACATAGTATTCATTAAGTGAGTGCTCTTTCTCTTACTGACCATTAGGAATCCAATGGTTTAGAGACAGAACAATCCAAAGTCCACATTTCTCTAATATCCAGTATTTTAATTACTCCAAAACAGACAACAATGGAATCAGTTACTCCTAAAGAAACCTGAAAGGGTTGCCCCATCTGCAGACTTACATGGGAGATTTAAGCATTCCCTGGTGCTGTATGTATACTCCCAGCCCTACAATACCGTGACAGCTACACTGTCCTCTTGTGCAGATCTAAGTTGGGTCGCAGGTACCTATTCCTATCCCAGAGGGCTCACAGGCTAAGCCAGTGAAGACCAGTCATCTTAGACAGCTTGCAGGAGTTAAACCTCGGCTTTATTCCTGGACTTCTCAGTAAACCAAACAGGTTTCTCTATCAGGAATGCTATTTGAGAGAACAATGTTTTACCAGCACTTGCATAGTGCCAACAACGTAGGTGTTTGAGTAGTGGCTGGGAAGGATTTCTCATGTTTGCAGTCTTGTTCTCTCTCACATGACAGAACATAAGTTGTTCAGCACTTTTTAGCCAAAACTGGATAGGTCTTACAGAGATAAAAATTTAATGCAAAGACATAGCTTATGGTTCTTTGAGCTAAGTGAAAGGAAACAACTAACACAGAAAAGAAAAAATATTCCAGAGCAAGCATGAAAGAAGTTTAAATCAAACCTAGAATGGTCACCAGTGATTTTCACTACAAAGCAACAACTATGACAAGAGTAGGATCATGAACTCTTTATTTGGTAAGAATGAGGTTCTCAGGATGAGTCCACTTGGGAGAAGTGTCCCTCTTCACCTGGACAAGCCCCTTCAACGTGCTGCTCTGAGGCAGACTCCCAGCCTTTTTGCCCCATTCCTTGTTACTATGTCCTGTGCAGGACAGGAAAGCATTTTCACAAGATCGACTGGTTTTCCACCTGTTTTAATTTGTGGACCCTACGGATTTGGATGAAGAGAAGTATACCAGAATTAAACCTATTGACAGTAGGAGCACCTTGTTGGTCACTTTACAAGGGTTTCTCAGTCCATAGACTCCCAGAACTCTGTGAATCACAGATGGAAGAAAAAACACTATTAACTTGTGTTGGTTGCAAGGAGTTTCCCAGAGTCACTTGGTGAAACTTGGGATGATTCTAGAGTAGTGTTTTTCTCTAAGAAACTACAGAATTCGACTTGGCAGAATACTTTCTTGAAATGTATCAGGGAAGATGATTATTTTTTTTACTTGGAGATTTAAATAGCCTTTTTTATATTTTAAAAAGTACCTATATAAATATATACAAGGCAAGTCTCCAAAGTAAGGGCAGTGCAAGATGCTTGTAAAGAAGCAGAAATTTTAATCTACCTGAGCAATAGCTTCCCCATAACATCACCTCATCCTCACAGCAAGGAATACACCCTGCAAAGAGAATGGAGCCTGTTGTTCCACACAGAGGCATCCCATAAATCTCTGTTGCCATAGGTTATTTTAAAGAACAGCAATGTTCTCCTTTGTACCTCAGCTATGGTAGAAGCAGCAGTTAGGACTATGGAATGTCATAAACATGTTTTTAATCTCATTTGTATTGTCCTTTATTTACACTGTTATAAATCAGATCAAAATCAGGTTCTCTTCCCTTTTACTCTACAGCAGTTAAGTTTTACAGCTCTATCTAAACTTCCAGGTGTCAAACCTAACTCTGGTCATATTTTTTAATGCATTTGGTATGAGAACAGGGATTTTTTGAAGTTCAAGATTTGCATTTACTCAATAGCTTTCACTTGAACACACTGAAAGTTACACCAAGCAATATTAGTCACTGATCACTTTTTAATCTTGTCTCAGAGTATCTCTGAAACACTTATTGCTTATTTTCATTCATTCTCAGTTATTAGTTTTTAATTCTAAAATAACTGTAAAGCACTCTAAAGTAATGTTTTCAGCAGAGGCAGAGTATAGAGTACTTCTGTAATGTTTTCTAACATGGGAATAATATTATTGTAATGACACTGGCTCCTTCTTTGTGATTTTAAGCCCAGAATTGGAATTTGAACCGCTAACATGCAGCTGTCATTTTACCATTTAACATCACCATGCTAGTTATCCCTGACTCAGTTTTTTGGTAAAGCACCAACTCTGATCAAGAATCCAACTGGCAAACATTGTCCTCAGCCAAATTCAAGCTCCAAAATTCCACCAGAAGGGGCAAAGGAACATTCAAATGCACAGACATACTGAAAAACTATCAGACAAGAAAGGCCATCTGAGAAATGCACACCTTTCTTTGTATACAAAATGAAGTTGTGGTAGGACATTGTCTAAAAAGGGAAAGCACAGATGACACTGCAATTCTATGAAAGCTTTTATTAGGAGCAAACAGGCAGTATAAGCAGGATAGCAGGAAGAAGGGCTTCAAGTGTTTAGAAAGCATGTTCAGTAAAGCCACTCTGTTTTTCACTATCTGTGTATCTCCTGGGGTTTTTGATACTGCAGTGGTCATAGGAATTAGGCAGCTTTCACGGATGGCTAACCTGCATTGAACTCTCTTCCTATTTCATCCTCCCATCTCACTGCAGGTACCTGCCAGAGCAGGTGGGACTCAAGGGCTCCAGCAGATGAAAGCTGAAAGGTTCTGAGCTCTGCCTGTTAGCTGATTTTATCAGCTACCCCTCTAACACAAGGGCAGAGGAAGGGGAAGTATTTACAAAACATCACCTCTTTACAGCACACAGCTGAGTGACCCCAGCAGCATCCCAACAATGGCTGCCCCAGGAGCACTGCTATAGGCAGGGGAGGCAAGGTCCTCTTAAGGGCACCCCACCAGGGTGACGGCCTGGGTCACATTTTAAGTATAATCACATGACTGCAGGAGAGCAAAAACATAACACGGCACCATTAGCAGACCAATGCTGTGCATCTGGAAACCACTTGATCTCTTGCCCAATGCTACCTTTAAGCGATAGCTGGGAAATAAGACCAAAGGTACTTTGAATTCCTTTCACTCCTTCATGAATATATGTAAGGCCAGTGCATTACTGGGCCTGCCCTACAGACTCCACAGACTAACTTCCCTGTGTTAGGGCATCTGGGCAGGCAAGTCAGAAGGAAAAACTACATCCAGAGAAGGCAGTAATTATGCCATGCATTAAATTGCCATGCCAGCTCCTAAGAAAAGGATGGTTTACAGTAATTTGCCATTGGGCAATGGCATGCATGAATACTCCCATCATCAGGATGCACAAGTTTTACTAGCAAATCTTGCTGTATTAACTGCTATTCCAGTGGAAAGGTGGTTGACTTTATGATTGAAAAAAAGCGACTTTGGTTGGAAAAATCCACTAAAAACAAATTTTACGTTAACATAAAACCAGATCCTTTTCCCCCAGAAAAACTTGTATCTCTAGAATTCCAATGCGTAAGTAACCGTTCAGAGAGAACAGACCCAGCCACGGCTGAACTGCTGAGCCTTCTGAAACTCAGTATGTACACCTACTTATTTACAGGACTGGCTTAAGTACCAAGGCTCAGATTAAATGATAAGATACACATGTGTTCAGCAGGTGAGACGAAGTCTCAGAAAAGGGGAAGAAAGGTGAGGCAAAGTCCAAGAAGAGGGGAAAAGAGAAGGACAATTCTGCATAGAATGGGACAGGGATAAGAAGCCAGGGACAGAGATGGAAAAGGTGCAGACCCAGTTCATTAATCTCTCTGATCCTTCTAGCATATGAAGAACTGGACCTCCATGTGTCACAAAACCGAAAGCATGCCAGGACATAGTTGGCATGGGCAGAATTTCAAGTAAGTCATAGATAAATGGGAGTTATGTCCCAGACATAGTGTCAGCAGGTACAAACAAGGGACATCAGGGGTGTTAATGGAATTTGCAGATTGCTGTCCTCAGGTCAGCACCACAAGCGCAGTTCAGCTAGTTAATGATTAGAAATTACTGCTTCCAGGTGGTTGTCCTATCTCATCTGTAGCCTGGGATACATGTATTGGTGGTTTCAGGGCAGTTCCAACTGGATGAGCATATGCAAAAAGTTAACCTCAACCAGGTCCAGTGTTTTGGTCCAATCCCAAATCACTGATTTGTTGGCCCTTCCTGTGAATGCACTGAGAGACCCCACATTGGCCCTTTTGCCTCTCCTTCCCAAAAACGTTTCTGCAGGTGAGGAGAATTAGTTTCAGATTACAGAAGAAACAGAATTACAAAGATACAGAAACTAGAGTGATCAGGTGGTAAAATCCCTACAGTAAATACGCTACCATTATACATTGCTCTGGCACGGTAAGACTACCATGGTTTCTAAATCTACAGTTTAAAGAATTACATACGCACATTAGCACTCTTTTATTTACATCTATTAGCAAACTGTAATAACCAAATACAAAGAGATATAATGGAGTGGCATGTAAACAATCCTTTATCATTTTTATCAATTAATCATTTATCAAGCAACTTACCACAGTTATAGCATCATTCAGCAAAGACTCTCCAAACACTAGGATGTAAAGTTGCTCATTGACATGAATATTTTCAAAGACAGCTAACACCGCCACAGGATCCACAGCTGAAATGAGGCTGCCAAAGAGCAAATTCTGCAGCAATGTGATATCAGTCAAACCAAATGCACTGATCTGACAAATTCCATAAAGGGAAATTCCAATGCCGATGGCATTCCAGAGTGTACCCACCACAGCATACCAGAATATGGTACCAAAGTTCTCAAAGAAAAGACGAGTTGGCATAAAATATCCAGCGTCGAGTACAATGGGTGGCAAAAGATACAAGAAAAACACATCACTGTTCATTACAGGTGGGGACTTCTCCTCTGCTCCAAAAATAATCCCACCAAGAAGCAATCCAACCAGAATAAGGAGACAGCTTTCAGGTACTATTGATGGCAACTTGTGATAGAGATGAAAGCCTTCAAAGGAAAGTCAAACACAAGAAAGGGAAATGGTTATTTGTAGAGAATCCGTAAGATTATTCTGGATTCTATTATCTTAGTTTCTATAGTAAACAAACAGCAATCACAAGCCAAATTCCATTTTCTTTGCAAAGACCGAACTGGACAACCACAACAGGTCAAGGCAAGTACGTTGGCTAGCATACTTAATTCAGTTAATGTAGTGGAGCAACAAATTAATAGCTGGACACTCCACTTAACAGCTAGCCTGGGTGGGGCAACTGAGCACAACGGTTCTCTGTGAAACTGTGGGGGTTTTTACAATGGGGAATGCTCCAGAAACACAGTCAAAACACTTCTCTAGGGCAAACTGAACCTAGACAGAGGAAAAAAAATCATACTAATCACTCCTTTATCCCTGGACAGCTTCACAAAGGAGTTGAAGGATTACATTAAATTAGATTTTAGAAATCTTTTAGAGTCTCAAAGCTAGCAAGAAGAACTAGCACATGTGACCTGCACCCAGTCACACATGGTCACTTCCTTCGCCACCATGAGAAAGTATTTACAGTCATAATTATTATTTTTGGTGGAGCCTCCAAATTAATTTCACAAGAAGCAACATTTTCCATGAAGTGACAGCAAGTTGCAGCCTGTATTATGATGTTAATTCTTCTGTATTATATCAAGTAGCAGTGTTGGGATTCTGTCATCAAAACCTGTGCTAAGTACTGAAAAAATTAATTAAAAAAAGGTTCTGAATGAGGACTTAATGATTGAACATTCCTTAGCCTACTAAAACTCTCAAAGCCACGCAGTTTTGATTTAAAGATTCCAATTACTTGTAGAAGTTGACTGTTCTAAGGATAATTTTGGTAATGAATGGGAAAAGTTTTGAAGAAACTTATTCTGGCCAATCTAATGGAACGATCAACCTTATGCACCAAGGTCACATTCCAGGTCCCAGTGATGCCAATCTTTTCCAGACTCCTCCTTATCTATATTTGGCCCACATAATTACATAGAAATCTATCCACACCCACAAGATCCCACAATTCCTGTCTAACTGAAAAGCATTTAAATTATTTTAAATGAGAGCTGCACGGAAACACTGGGTGTGGTAATAACGGGCGTCTATTTCAGTAAAACTATTTCAGTAAAAATCACACCTGTAGTCGAAACAGTTAAACTCATGCAATATTGGTATAGTTTACATCCAGGTTCCCAATTTCAGGCTTCTGCATCTTTTAACACCTATTTTGTTAACCCTCCTCTCACCTTGGATTTTTTCCAGACAAAAGAAAGCCTGAACTCATACTTAGGAAAACCAAATGGTTAAGAAGGAGCAAGGGGCAGTTTTTTTTAATCTACTGACTTTTTACTTATATATTCAGTAACTATTAAAGCTATTTTTAAAAGCAAGCAGCTCAAGATGCATTTTTATTTCCTTTCTGGATGAACACAGACTGCTTTAAATAATTAGAAACACAGCCTGTGTGACTCATTAGGTCTGCCAAATTCATTGTCATTCTTCAAAACCAGAATCACCAATACCCTATACTAGCAGAACAGGTAATGATCCTAGAAAAAACAAGAATTTGTGGTTGGAGACTTGGATCTTCAGCTTTCAGCCATTTCCACACAAACATTTTATGATTTATCTTAGTTTCTGCACTGGCAGAACACCAACATTTCCAATACAGTGATCACAAAGTTTCCCCTGAGTGAATAGGTTTTGCTAGAAGTTTTTTTAAACCCTTCGGGAGTAAATTTTACATCATTTTCTCAATATAAATTCTCATACCCTCCCAGAGACTTAGGACTCCACTTCATCCTTACAGGTAATGAAAAGGTTCCCACTAAATTAAATATGCTTTTTCTTCATGTAAACAGCATCAAAACTCCTGAAAGACTGCCTGCCTACATGCAAACGTGTCTCATTCCTGATTCAAGGGCAAAGAGCTAGGATTTAGAATGCAGTGCACATCAATTCGTGTGCAGGTGCCTTGCAGGATGAGGGTCATCTTCCCTTCTCTGATAGATCCACAGCCACAGCGTCAGGAGCACCCTGGGAGCAGATTCCCTCCAGTACATGAATTTATGTTGAATGCAGGACTACAACTACTTCTCCTCTGACCCTGTTCTTAGGCTCCAGACCATGCAGTGACCCAACTTCAACAGCAGTAAACATATTTCACATATGACAAAAATGGCACTAGGACATTTGCTTGAAGTGCAAGTATGTTTAAAGCTAAAAGTCCTTAGGTTTGCTATTTTTTGGGTGAATTCCAGTGCTTTCTGATGCTGGAAATACCACTGAGATGAGTATCTCTGAACAGCATAAACCTTTTTTCAGGAGAGCAGCATTAGAAGGGTATCAGCCCAGTTCCCAGAAGAAACACTTCTCATTTGTGCATCTGTGATTAAACGTGGTGGGAATCTGAACCAGTTATGCAATATTTTTTATTTTTAGTAGTACAAAAATTAAGCAAAACTGAGGAGTAGACTCACTGCTTAGAGGCTCTAGCATTCTACAGGTGCAATGGGTCCCACCTAATATACTCATCAGTATGTGAATAACACACCTCTATGGTATCAACACAAAAGAAATAAGTAGAGGTGGTCAGAAAATAACTCCATTCAAGGCAATTTATTAGATTTCAAAATGGGCCCTTGTTCTATGCAGGAATAAAAAGCACCATGTTTCTAATGTCTTTATGAAAATGTACCTCGCAAAAATGTTCAAGTTCTCCTTGAAAACTTCACGTTTCCCTTTCTTATACTGTCTTGCTTGCTCCCTCTAAACCAAGCCTACAGCATCATGACCACAGCCAGGATTGGAGAAACCTCTCAGGTAAGTCCCCTATAAAAATTAGCAAATGCTGGAACATTTCAGCTCTGGTGAAACTGTGCTTCTGGGAAAACATATTTGTTAAAAGACTCACAAGCAGGTGCTGCAGTTGAATTTCCTTTGGGATCCTTCAAACACTGAGAGAGCTGCTATTACAAGTGACCCTATCTTCTTAGCTCCTCACAACTGAAAAGACCTGAGAGCTCTGTTCATAAAGGTTTGCTACTCGGCAGTGCCAAGCATAAGCATTCAGCGCCTAGCCCCAGAAAGGAATTTGCGATGCCAGATTAAGCACCGAGGTTTCCTGGGCAGTGCGGGAATCTCGAGGTGGATTTCATGCTGCCTGGCATGACAGGGGCAAGAAACCTGTGCTGCTCAGCAGGAAATTATGGGGAGAAGAATGCACCAGAGAGCCTCCTCTCTCACAGGGCTACAGACAGTGAGACAGGCTGGAAAACCCCTCTCCATCCCTTTGAATTGACACATGGCCCAATCCTAGTAATCAAGTAGGATGACAGAGCAACATTTCTATGTCTTGGTGGTTCAAGAACTGCTCATCTGCCACCACCTTCAACAGAGAAGAAGGCACAAATTAGTGAAAATTTGATGTGGAATGTGACTTAGGAGCGATGGGAGCCTGACCTGGGAAGGTTTACCTGATGCACTCACTGGATAAGGAAGCACAGACGGAGCTCCAGGAGCAAGAACTGGATGTTCCTAATTCCAGTCCCAGAGTCAGGGTGCCTGCAGATAGGTGTGGCGAAGCCGAGCACTGCCACACCTAGGGGCCACTCCTGGATCTGGCCCTCATTGCTCAGTGCACGCACACTGACAACAGCATGCCCTAGATTAGCCACATTTGCTTTCGTTTGGTGTTAACTGAAGGGATTTAAAAATTATATGCATTTTTCTTCACCTCTACTGTTTACTTGCTTATTTACTGCAATCCAACTGGGAAATTAAAGTAGTCAGGCAAATTTTAATTATTTTTTTTTAACTTTTTAGATGCCTATGCACCAGCAAAATATGATAGTCAAAATGTACAGTTCTACAGACTATTATTGTGCCTGTACTGTGTTTACATGTTTCAAAGGGCTTCCCTGTAATCTTTAATGAAACAGAAACTTCTTCTCTATTTTTAGCTTATTCAAGAGTTTTTGCTGTATCTAAACTCAGAAGTCAGAGCAATTTTACAGTACTCAACTGGCTCAGATAGCTTTTTACCAAACTCCCTATTTTCTGGTTATTACATTCATCATATACTTGAGTGAATCATATTTTAACTCTGTCCTGATTCTACAATCACCTAAATGCATACCCAAGACTAAGCATGCATTTTTAATGCATTAAGATAGATGCATCAGAATGCATGCATGCTTAATGGATGCAACACACAGTATTTCTGCGGAAGCAAGTTGCTTGGGGAGAGGCTCAGGCCCCCAACTACAATGCTAGCCTTGTCAGGAGGTGAGTACCAATTTTTGGTTTTGCAGAATCCTAATTACCGATCATTAACCAGAATGTGACAGAGTCTACTTAAATGTCACAAGCAGAAGTTACAAGTTTTAACTTTGATAAAACTGTTTCTTAGGAATCAGCATGATCATAGTTTCTTACAGAAATCTCTCTTGCAAAATCAGAGTTCTGAATCAAACAACTGTAGGGTGAGTAAACTTATTCATTTTGTTCCCACACATTTACTCCGTACATTATCTTCTAGGTAAGAAGATAAAAAGTTCACAATTTGTAGAGACTTACTGGACCTTCAACAGCTGCCTAGCATACCATTATCTAACATTCCTTAGCTTAATACGCTGTACTCATTACTCTGTTTGGGACACAGGAATCTAATTAAAAACATGACATATAAGCTGCACAAAACTCAGTGAAACTATGCAATACAAATGTTTTCCACAGGAGGGAAGAGGCGGCCTTCCTAACTCGTACAGTGCCGTCTTTCTTGGCTTTCTCAGGACGTAAGTGAATGGTGGGAAAGAAGAGTAAGGAGGAGGCTTACTTTTTCCTCATTAATATTTGCTTTCCATCGATCCGTTGTTCTGTTCTGAGACTGTCATTACACCCTGCGTTATTTTAAGAAGAAGTAGACCGTGCTCAAATGACAGCAAGGCGATCAAGGAAAAGTCAGTCACGCACCGGGTGAACTCCGGGATTTACGGTCCTCATAGCCCGGGGTTCACCCGGCGCTGCAGAGGGCCGGAGGTAATCTCTTTTCCTCCGCAGCTTTCCTAACCGACAGAACCCCAACTTCTGCCAGCCAAATCCCTCCGGGAATCCCGCTCCGCGGAGGAGCATCAGTGTCCCTCCGGCCGCCCCGGCGCCCCCCGCGGCCGGGCACGGACCGCGCCAGCCCCGCTGTCCGCGGCGGCCCCGGGGGCGGGCGGCCCGGGCGGGTACGGGCAGGGATGGAAGGAGGGTCGCCCCACGGCCCCGCTCACCGATCTTGGCGAGGGAGGCCAGCAGGATCCAGAGGGTGATCTCGAAGGGGATTTGCACGTGGGGATAGTCCAGGGTGAAGACGTGGAGCCGCGTCTCCTCGAAAGCGGTGCCGCTGGGGCTCGGAGGGGTGCCGGTGCCCATCGCCGCCGCGCCGGGCAGCTGCCCTTCCGAGGTGGCCCGCGCCTCCGCCGCCCCGGCCGCCAGCGCCGCCAGCACCGGCACCAGCACCGGCACAGGCACCGGCCGCAGGGGCGCGGCAGGGCGCGGGGGGCCGCGGCTGCCCATGGCGTCCCCGCTGCCGCTGCCCTACAGCCCCGCGCCGGCCGCCGCCACCATCCCCGCCGCCGCGGGCACCTGCCG
>JAWMRA010000001.1:86418454-86437826 GCA_035584735.1 Pseudotriccus pelzelni | reverse complement strand
GATGTAGTTGTTTAGTTTTTATTTTTGCTAGTAATAAATCCTAATATTATTTCCTCCCCAATCAGATCTCTTTGTCTCTGCATAAACCTTCTCTCACCTTAAGAAAATTTGTGGGGGGTGTGGTAAAAATTGTCCCTAGGCAAAGCCACAACAAAAGAAATTATTTATATTTATTATGATGAAGGCAATGTACATTTTACATGAGATGTGTAATAAATGTAGTCAGCTATTGAGAAACATAGAAATTATATCCTGGTTTACACACAAATTTACATAGACAATAACACATTTAAATTTTAGTATTTATTATTTTGCATAAGTCTTATGTGCAGAATCTTATCTTGGATTTTATACAAGCTGGACAAAAGTAAAGTAAACCTGTCCAAGCAAAATTAAAACAGGAAATTATTTATTATGTATTTGTCATTAGGAAATATTTATTCCAAAGTAAGACTCACCATTGCACTAAAAGAAAGTATAAATAAAACACGTTGAATTGTTTCCATGTAAATCTGTATCTAAGCAGGACTTAGATTAAGATCAGCAAATCTTATGATTAAATCATGAATTGGTATTTGAGAGCATGGAGAAATCCCTTCAGTTTTGCAAACAAGAGACAATAGTACCAGTACAACAAGTGGGGTTTATTGTAAAGTGAATTTGCTCCATGTAAGCAGTGCCAGATTACTTATTGTCCCAGACAGGTAGACAAGAGCCCACAGTGCACTAGACCCTGACCACCTTACTAGAAAAAGCTTTTCCTGGAGAACAAATGTAATTCACATCTAATAATGTGATGAGACAACTGGGGGAAAGGCAAAAAAAAAAAAAAAAGGGAATGCAAGGCAACATGGCAAGTCTCTGAGCCACACCATGTGGCACCTCAAAGAGGGCTGTGGGCACCTGCAGTACGTGCTACCAGAGCAGTCTTGCTGTAGGACAGAAACAGTGGAGTGGTAATTGTGATCCCTTCTCCCACTGGCCCAGCTTCACCCCACTTGCCCTGGGAGACAGGTGTACTGGATTACCCATTTAGATTTAGATGGGTTCAGTCACTTACTGGAGAGGTCCACTTTTTTCCACTGACTGTACGAAAATCCCGGACAACTCTCAGTCCTACCAGAAGCACCTTGCTCAGACGGTACAAGTTACCCAAGATGAATCTGAATCACTGAGAACACCTACAGGCCTAAACAAAATGGAAGTAGGGAGCAAGCTCTACATGGTGGGCTCTCCAAGCAGCTATTTCTAAGTTCGCTCCTTGGTCCTGTCTTTCAGCCCTCCCAGTATCTTCCTGATAGATCAGACTGGTCTGATCCATGCTAGCCAACATGGACACTGGACAGGCCGTGTTCCTCAGCCTCAGGGCCAGCGACCAGCCCCTTGCGCTCCTTCACTCCTCAACAGAGACAGAACCGCTGTCTCCACGTGGGGACGGAAAGTAACAGGGAGTAGGTCTAATTACAAGAATAGTCCATCCTTCCCTTTTAAGGGATACCATCAAGCAGTAACAAGGTATTTAGCTAAAGTCCTCTTTGAAGTGCGTGGAAGCTGTCACCCCTTCAGCTGAGGCATAATGATTCACTGTGTGAGTAATCCTAGTCTATCCCAGGGAAAGTAGAAGAGGTTATTTAAATCCCCTTAAACTACACTTAATACCTAAAACACCCATCAGTTACCTCTAACTTCACACTACTGTGCTAGCAGTGAATTAAATCTCATAAACATTATGATACAAAATTATAATGAAAAATAAAAATCTTCTGGAAGATCCTTGTGTTTGCTAGGCCATCACAAAATGTTAATTTAAAAACAATTTAAAGTTTGTACTCACCAAGCTCCACTTCTATTACTCCTTTATTCTTTGGAAATAAGATTTGAGGAGGTAAAGCTGAGTGTTTTGCTTTAGAAATAAAAGGGGAAAAGAAAGCACATCTTAGAAAGTTGTGAAAATGCATTTTGTTAGATAACGTTTGTAACCTGTACAGTTAATATTTTATGGTCACAAAACAGAATTGCAAACTAACAGTGTTTCACATGCCTGTTGGAATATTGTGGTTTTATTTCTATGACCAAATATGTCTGAGGAGTATGTACATGTTAATAGTTTCAGTATTTTCTACCCATTTCTTTAATTTTTAAGTTTCTACATAAAGAGGAAGGAAAAAAATTAGTTTCTGAAGTACTGTGTTAGCTGCTGAGTGGGGAAAAAAAGCAAATGCAGTTATAGGTTTTGTTTTCTGAGCTTCCTTTTTTTTTTTCCAAAAGGTACAGAGATTCCTTCCAACACTAAAGAAATTACTCATATCCACTCTATGAAATAGCTAATATGTACTTTTATGCAGTATCTAAACTGGTAATCCTCTAGCCCACAGCTGCCTGCCCATGTTCTGCTCTGTTTCCCCCATCTCTACAGCTCGACAGCTGAGCACATCTGCTTCTGAAGACTCTGTGCTGTCTGTGCATCTCTTGTTGCAGCACACAACTGCTGCCCTTTACGTGAGTCTGCATGACACTGAGCATTCCATTGAGAATGGTGCAGTCATAAAATCTTAAAGTTTGGAAAAGACCTCTTAGATCAAGTCCAACCATTAACCCAGCACAGCTGTGTTCACCAAGTGAACTCCAAGTGCCACATCCACCTGCCTTTTGGATAGTTCCACGGATGGTGATTCCATCACTTCCTTGGGCAGCCTATTCCAATGTCTGACTACCTTTTCAGTGAAGTCATCTTTCTTATATGCAATCTAAACCTCCCTTAGTACAACTTTATGCTATTTCCTATAATTATCTTCTAGAAGGAATGATATTTTTATTTTGACATATTTATTTTCCATTCCCACTAGTAATTGCTATGGACATGTCCAAATTACATCCAGCCACTTGAATTAGGCTTTCAGATACTTCCAAATTTTTTTCTTTATGCGTTTTTCTTCTTTTCTTGCCCTTTACAGTGTCCCACTGCAAATGTATTGCTTACTATTGTTTTCCTCATTAAACTTTTCCAACTCAAGGCACCTCTGTGAAACTCATATAACCTATATACCCTAAAAAAATCTGCAGGACTCACTTATGCCTCTGCTTCCGAGACTACCAGAAAAGCAATTCTCTTTACCCATCCTGTTTCTAATTTTCATTAACTGGATCTGATAAAATAGGATTGTGGAGAGAGCCAGTAGCTCTAGCTAGCTGCTAAGTTATTATCTGCCAGCATTCAGAGGCAGAAGGTCCTCTAGATCAGTATGGATCTGGAAGGCAATAGGAATGTACATCATAATTCAGTATTATTAACAAAACATAACAGCTCCACTCGTCAGCATACTAATTTTCAGGTCTGATAAAACTTCGAAGAAGTTGTCATTAAATACTTCGAATTTAGCAAAAACTGGAGCAGGCATGACAGACCCAGCTCAGATTTCACATTATGTTGCAATCTCTTCTTTCTGCAAGGATTTCAAAAGAAAGGCAGACTTACTTCAAAACCTGCCTGGATGTAACACAGGCTTTTGTAAATTTGAATGCCTTTATGCTAAATAAAAAAGTCAGAACAATATTCCTGGCCAGTTAGAGAAGTTTTGGTGGAAGTATATTCAAACAAAAATACTAGCACAGTATTACACAGAAGAGGAGGAAAGGCACAAGATCATCTAAGTTACTGTACTAGGTCTCAGCTCAAACCTGCCTTTTGTCCAGCTCAGAATAATTAGAACAAACTCTACTACTGAGTTGTGGGCACAGCAGCAAAAAACTACAAGCAAGGCTCCTACACTCCAAATCTACATTCTGCCCCCAAGCTGGGTGCCTCCCCACAGCAAATGAACATTACCTATTTTTGAAAAAAAACACCTTTTCTGTTTAATTTAAAAAAGGGGTTTCCTTTGCTCTAAGTTGACAATTAGTCTTTTTATCTTAGCAAGCTACCAAATGACTGCCTTACCCTCACTTATGAAAATTCTTGTTGCTGAAGCATTAAATACATTTCCTTTATAAGTATAAATAAATTGACAAGTATAATAACCATCATCTTCCCTTGTTGGGTTCTCAATATAAATGTATTTTTCTTCCTTGAAGTATCTCTGTCCCTGAAGAGGTTTGCAGTCCTGGAAAAGAAAAATTTATTTGGTTGCAAATAGCTTTTCACAGTATTCTGATCTACACTGGCACTCTCAGGGGTTTATTTACCTTATACCACTGGATGATAGTAGCATTCTTGTAGTTATCAATGGTAGGACATACAATTTTTCCTCTTCCAGTGTCATTTGGGTAACGAATCTGACTGGGGAAACATACTCCTTCCTGGTATGAATGCACTTGCACACTCACGTTGAATGACTTTGTGCGATTATTTGAACTTCAAAAATGGAATAAAGGTATGTCAATTATAGCATTTGTATACAGAATGTATTAAATATTTTTTCTAAAAATGTGAGTCTTGTTCTATAAACCTGTGTATTATTATTTTATTTCAGTCACAGACTGATTTTAATGATCTGCTATAAAAATAAGTATTGCAGGATGAAAACTTAAGAAAAGTTACGAAAAAAAGGCATAATTTCCCAAATAATAATTAGAAAATGTTAATAAAATGTGTATGTTTCTTACTGATCTTACACCTTTCATTTTTCAGTGTGGCACTTACAGATATGTTACACAAGTGTAGTTTCCAGAATCCTCTCTAGAAGTTGGCAGAAACCAAAGAAATCGTTCTAAGGAAAATATTCGTGATCCCTCCTCTTCTGCAGGAATTATTTTGTTAGTATCCATGTGATACCAGTTGACTTTCACAGATGAAGTCTGTCTGGGACATTTTATAACTAAAGCCTCACCTTCCATGGCATCAACTGTAATTGAACAAAAGATTGAAATTTAGATGACTTAAACCTTTGCCCAATGACACAGAGGAGAACTTGGCATTTCTGGATCAGCAAACTAGTCATGTCCATCTGCCTTCCTTGGGCTTTCAGAGATGACACATAGCAGCTTATTCTCAACAAATTTTTTTCTTTCAATTTTGTGTATCTTGAGTTATGGAGCCATTTTTTTCCAAAAATAGTAACTCACCTGTGAGACTGAAACAAACAAGCAAACAAATCCCTAGGTTCTAAGCAGACACATGCTAAAAAATATGAGGATTTAGTTGAAAAAATAGTGATTTCTTAAATGAACTTCTTATGTAAATCTTTGCCTGAAAAGATTTGCCTCTTTTTATTCAAAAGAGAAATCAAAACACAAAGAAAAATACTGGCATTAATGCTGCACTATGAAGGTAGCTTTCCTTACCTCAATATAACGAATAATTATTTATACAATAGATAAGTGGTTTTGTTCTGGTTTTTTAAGGCAGAAAAAGGAAATTGATTTTTTTTTTCTTCATGGAAGAAAAGAATCATAGATGGAAGAAGTCTGTAGATGAGATTCTCAGGGGAAAAAAAACAACCAAACACCAAAAAAAAACCCACAGAAGAAGAGATTCTGTCTGAAGTTCATGAAAATGTGGAGGGAAAAAATGAAAGAAATGTAACAGACTGAAAGGAAGAATATTATGAGAAAGTGGGAAGGTGAAAAGATGCCAGAAATAAATAAGAGACAGATAAGAAGCTTAGGACAATAAACCACACATGCTCACCCATAGGGAAAAAAAAGGAACAATTTGGGAGTAAGACACTACATTCTTTAATAATTTTTTTAACTACGTATACTTCTACTTTTGAGTACTGAAACTGGTCCAGAGAAACTTGAATCAAGCAGTTTTGACAAATATTTAAGTGCTCAGGCACCTGAACAGTGAATCAGTTACTGAAAAAAGAAATACTAATCTGAAAGTTATATTGCGTTTTGAGAAGAGAAAGATGAGGAAATGAGCATGGATGGTGATGGGATAAGGATGGAGATTGGCAGAGGAACTGCCAGTAGACAAAGGAGCATGAAAATGAGAGTAAACAACCAAACAGGTAACCAAAATAGAGATTATCTATCAAAAATGACACTTTGCAATAGTATTGCCACCACCTGGCTTTAGACACGTAGGTGCACAAATCAGGTGGTGAGTCTCTCTACATGGTGAATTCTTCTGCTCTGGTTCTTTCTAAAGAAGCAGTCTATCTCCACTGATATTAGGTGTCATCTTGTTCACTAATTCAGGCACCTAAATTAGCTACACCAGGTATGAATACCCCCAACCCCATCATTTTAACAGCATTTCCACCCATCAGCCTTGCAAAGACAGTGAGTGGGACATATCAGGGGTGTCAGAAAAGGCAGTGTTGTCCCACCAAAGGTGAAGCACATCAGAAATACAGCTTTCTCAGGGGAAAATTAGTGGGGAGAGGGAAGACGTGGAAAAAGAAGCACCTCATCTAAACTCAATTACTTCAGTGAAAATTATTTTGGTAAATTCTTCAGCAGGATTTGACATCTTAATAAATCTAATCTGTTTGAATCTTATCATTCGTATTGTAAATTTGGCAATATGGAGAAATATTTAGAGATCATATCTTACAAAATTTTTCAGACAAATAAGCATCTCAGCCAGAGAATAGAAGTACCTGAGTGCTGTGTAGCACTGTGTCACTCGGCAGCAACATACTGCTGAGTCAGAAAGAGCTTACTGTTCTGAACATCCCTCATGTGCAGCGAAATGTTGTTGTTAAATTGCACTTTTCAGTTAATACCCCCAAATCTGGGACATTAAAGAGCATTTGCATTGAGCAGAGCACCCAGTTACATCCCTGGTTCAGCAGGCTGTATATGCATAGGCCCTGTTCAGTCAAATTTAAGCATGGTCTTGGAGACATTGCCCAGCTGGGACCTTGAGCAACAGCTACTCTCAAGTTCTTTCAAAAAAGACCTTTTTCTTTCTGCTTGCAGAGATGCCAAGTGGCAGAATAGAACCTAGACTTGATGTTGTAGAAATGGACAGTACTTGCTGTGTTTTAATATCCAGAGAAAACACACCAAGTTTTTAAGTTGTGATTGCGGCTTGAGATACACTCAGTAATTTTAGGTTTAAAAATAAAACTACCAATTTGGAAACAGCCTACACATTTCTACAGAACAAACCTCATCAGAAAGTATTTTTAAAATGTGACTTACATGGTTCAGTTGTCATGGAAACTGAGAGGAAGGTAGATAGGATGATCAAATCTATGTACACCATCATATTTCTAAACCAGAAAGAAAAACATTGGTATCTTAGAATATACTCTGACTGCATCAGTAATGCTGTGCTGATGTACATCAACTAACAGAAAATGGTATCACGCAGTGATAAACTGCATCACGTGAGCTGCTCTGTACAGTGTGTCTGTGTGTGTGTGTGTGTGTGTGTGTGTGTGTGTAGCAGTGGTTTTTCAGCTTTGAGGAGATGTTCTCTGTTCTATTATCAGTGCAATAGCTGTTCCATTGAAACTACTGTTATGACTTACTTTAGGGGTCGGGGAATTACTCTACCATGATAGGCCTCAGGCAGAAGCCTCTTTTCACTTGGTTACTCCTTTCTTTTTAAGGAAGCTAAAGGTACATTGGCATTCTCTTCATAGTCAAGTGCAGAAAAATTATACCTCAATTTAGAACAGAACAAATCCTGGGTTAGAAAATATATACCTTGGCTTTGAATTAAGGTAACATCCAATCAGCTACTTAGGTGCACAACACCTTTTTGGCTTTCTAAGGAAGTGGAGGTGTTTTTAGTGACAGGTCCTCTAGGTAAGTATTTAGCAGTAAGAATAAAACCAGCTCAGTGCTGTCAAAAATGCTAACCTGAAAGGGAACTGAAAAAATGGACTGGAAGGGTAGGTAAAGGAACATATACTATACTCGTGTAACAGCAGGAGGGCAAATCCCATCCTTCATTGATGTTTTCATTTGTGTCTAAGTGATACAGACCTTCTTGTAATTCCCATCTCATGGTATGGCTCCAGAACTCCATAGCAAACCACTTCATTAGAAAGACTGATCATTTGATCATGGAGATAACATTGATCTAATCCAGGAATATCTCAGGAGACAGCAGGCATGCAATCCAGCTGTACTACGTAGCTGTAAGCATTCTACTTACCATTAACAAACCCTTCCCTTGAATGCTGTCCTTCACTGCAGATCACAGAGCGGTGGGTTCTGTTACCATGTATGAGTAAGAAGCACTCCCACACTACTACAGATAATTGACAAGCTGTCAGGAGAAATCAAGTTAGACATTAATTATAATTAATCTTGCAGAGAATAAGCACAAGAGGAGTAATGAAAAACAGGCAAGAAGTGTAAGTACCATCATCACACTTATGGCAAGGAAATTTTATTTCAGTGCCAAAGATTTCCAAACTAAATAAACATTGACAGACCTTATCAAGGCCTACATTTTTGCCAAGTCTGAAATTCACAACAGATTCAATTTTGAGCTTTCACAAATACCACCAGCTTTTTATTGATTTGGAAAGTTTCTTCTTTTAGAAGATTTATTAACATCCAGAGAGCTATTCTAAAACTGTGAAAAATAATAATAAAACTTGGTATTGGAAGAGAAAAGTGTGAGAATTTCAGTGTAGGTATTGTGCAAGGATATTGACAAATCACAGGAAAGATGAGGTTTAGACCAAAAAAAGCAGAGTCTGAGCATTAATGTCACAGCAAGTCTGATGCCTTGTCTTTTACAGAAAGTGATTGAACAGCCAATGTGTGTGAGGAGCTGATCGCTTTCACTAGAGCAGGACAAAAGCACCACATATAAGTGCAAGTCTATTGACTTCTTTAATTCTAAGGAAACTTTGAGCCAGGTGAATAGATTTTTCGGGGATACTTTTGAACACAACAAACAGCAGGAGTTTTGCCCTGGAAGAAAATAACAAGCTGGCCCAGAACAGGGTTCCTGAGTGACCTGGGTCAGGACAAACCTTCAGGAGAGAAAGATACATCACAAAACAGCACACAGAAAAATTCACAGCATTATTTCTAATACTACTATGGACCAAAAATACCCTGGATATTCCTTCTGTGATAAGGCTTCTCTTGCTTTTCCCATCAAGAGTTTGGTTCTGTTCTAGGAACTTACTTGCCCCCAACAAGGTATACCAGCAGTTATACTAACTGCCCTGCTATTTTTTAGAGCTATTTTGATTAAGCAACTGACACCTTAGCAAGATGACAACAAGTAAAACTATAGATTTTTAAAGGAAAATCAGTTTCATAGACTAAGTTTGGAGACTGTCTGAAATGAGGTGCTTTTTTAGTTGATATTTTATTTGTATGTGTCGATTATGCATTTGGCCACAAGTAACACCATTAGCAAAGATATTGGAGAGTCCCTTATTGCCAATGCTATTGCAACCCTGGAAATGGAAGGCTGGTGATTAAGAGAAAGTTGTGAGGAGATGTGCTTTTTCTGTTTTTGAGATACAGCTTTGTCCAGGAAGTGAGCCAATTACTTGCTCTCAAAAACTTTTCTAACAAGTGCCAGAATGATTCAGGAGTAAGAAATTTATAACTTCTTATCTCCATACTTGCTACCAGCCTGCACCAAAAGAGTGCAAAATATTTGAGCTAGGATTCTCCCCACCAAATCTGATGATTTCTTTATCGATTTTCCCTCCATTTTTAAGCTGCTTTGTACTGGCAGCAGTTTGAGTAGAGTTTAGGGTTTGTGTGTATAGATAGGGACAATATATGAGGCTCTAATTAAAGAGGAATGTTCCCTGAAAATACAAAGAGATCAGGCAGTTAAAAAGAACAATGTGATTCTCTTTGCATTTTCCAAAGTCAGCAACAAACATCAAATTTTCTCAACATGAACTGAAGCAGAGGTTGCAGTTCTAGACAGAAAATATCAAGAGAAGGATTGGTTCTATAGTGCCTTACAGCTTGTGACATTACTCTGCACAAAGCAAAATTAAGGCACTCATATGTCCCTGATCCTTAGGTCAAATGAAAAGACCAGTCTGAGGCACAAAACGAAGGCAGTAAGACACCTCATGTCCCACAGTCAAAAGAAGTTTCTGTACCTTGAAGCACTGAGAAACAAAGGCCATAATTTCTAGAAATAATTATGTACTTTCTGCTTTTGTAGTTTCATTTAGAATGTTTGTTTTATTACATTTGTCTAAAGTGAAACCTGGATAACATATTTTTGTGTCCTTAGTATAACATAAATTTAGGCTGCTAATGTTCAGGGGGAAAAAAGATAAGGAGACATTTTCCATAAATCTCTTTCTTCCTGTAGCTCAGAATAAAAATTTCACTGTGATGCTGAAAAAGCACTAGATCCAAAATTTGGGATAAGTACCTGAATATGTCAAAACCTAGCTCCTAATAATTCAATATCAATGGAAGGTGAAAGAACTGGGAACCTTCTATGTATGTATATTGCAGAAGCAGTACTCTGTAGGGCTTAACTCATTGTTCCTTCAAAGGCAACTGTCTTAGTAATATATTTCTGATTTTCTTTCCAAAATTGTATTTGGCAACAGAATGTTTATAGTACTGTTTATAAAAGTGACAAACGTTATAAAGGCACCATACTTTGCATGATAACATAATCTGGAAATGTTAGTGTAATTTCTATTCTAAAAAGCTTAACAGACTTTACAGTGTAAACATACCATGAAAAAGAAGTCATGTGAGATTTGTTTACTAAGACATGGAACATATACACCTTTTGAAAGTGATTTTCATTCTTTTATCAAACCAGAAAATCCATTCTGACTGAAAATGGGCTGTTAAAGTAGCAACAGTAAAACTGAACTTATTTCAGAACAAGCATTTGCAAGACTTAAGAACTACAGTAGTTACAGATGTAAGTGTAAAATTTAGGAATTTCAATATCAAAATATGGAAATGTTAGAACTGATATACACAGTATTCTTAAAAATATTTTGAAGAAAGAAAGTACATAAATATATTAACCTCTGATAAATCAATTGCTCAGTAAAGATTTTCTGTGTCTCTCACTTATTAGTAAAGCTATATGCCAGAAAACTGAGGCCAAATCCCTTTCTAAATACACTTCACTATAAGGTAAATCTTTATGTTGGTTCCAACGTTGTCTATCGTGGAAGCATATCCACTATTTTAATCTAGTATTATTTCTTGAGATAAAGAAGCATATTAGTGAACAGAAATAAACTTTCTTATCAAATTCTTCAATTATTTTTGGCTAAATGATAATATAAAAATTGACCTACCATCTGGAAAATTCAGAGAGCAGAGAAGTGGCTTGGTCTCTGTGGCTGGGTCTTTTGCACTGATTTCTCTGCTTAGCTTGTACCAGATATTACTGGGAACTCTTTATCTGGCTTGTGCAGTTCATATCTGCATAGCAAAATACACTGCTTAATCCTGAGACACCTCCCACTGAAGAGAGCAGAACATGCAAATTACTGTAGTAGTTTACCTTAAATATCTATCAAAGGTGGCATCTCATAGTTCCAATCAGATATCTTTTACCACTAGCATAGTTTTTCCATTAATTGCAAATTATTCCATTTTAGTACCATTATATTGCAATAAATATGCTGGCTGGGGAGGACAAAGAGGGGACACTCAGATGGCAGAGGCTGCTTTGAAACAGATTCTGCTTGAAAACAAGTGATAGCTTTGCCTGGTCTAGTCAGGTGAAAGCTCCCTGAGAACAGCTCTAAAAGTCCCTGGTGAATCAGGAATAATTTTTAGTGAAGGAAATTGCTTCACTGAAGCTAAACTGAATAAAGAAGGTGCTGAGAAACCAGTTTTCTGCATCATCAGCTAAATTAAGTCTCTGAGAGAAAGATTTTATTCTGTGGTCATTCAAACTGTTTTTGGTTTTGCCCCCTGGCAGAGTTCTGAATACCGTTTGTCCCTTCCAGTTTCCTGGGACTCTTACTGTCAGCATGCAGCAATTCCACATCAATACACAAAGATGTTCCAATCCTACTCCAGTATGCAAAAATCTTATTGATATCACACTCTTGCTCTCCCCAGTTCTTGGTACAGCACTTCCTTTGAAGCGGTCTGGGGGTTGTGCTTCTCATGTGACACAAAAAATGCAAAAGAGCTAAAAAAAACCCCACCTGCAACAATGAAATCTCACAATGCTTTGGTCAACCAGTCAGGGTGAAATCATACCCCTATCTTGAAAAGTTCACAAGTTCTTGAAAAGCTCAGTTTTGTGAATTTTCATCAACATCGAGGTGTTCCTCATTCCTGATGTGAGAGACTTGGAAAAAAAGCCTGGAGTAACCATCTGCATTCAGTGGTAGGTTCAACATCCTCTAACCACTATGTGTCAGGTTACTCTGGGGAAAAGTTAAATATATTCAGGTAAAGTTAACTTCCATTGCCTGGACACAGAATAGATTATTCTATCATTAAGTCCACTGAAACTTAGATCAGAGATTCTTATAGCGTTGAAGACCCCTTCATCCTGTAGTTTGCTACCCATGCCCAGGTTGTTCCCAGATCATGGTGTAGGTGGGAACTGAGCTCCTGGCTAAAGCGATAGTTGCCAGCTGAGCAAAAGCCATTCTGCAGCTTTCATAAGAAACTACAATCAGTGTAATAATCAGCCTTGTAACTTTTGGCCCATCTTTTAAAAAAATCCTACTGATAAGTAAATGGAAAAGTGTACTTACAGAAATACCTCAAGAGATTTCTTTGAGGAGTTAGATGCATCATCCTCCATTGGCAGCCTGTATGCATAGCACTTCAGCAAGCAAGGGAATCATCTGTTCTCAAAGCAAAGAGGTCAAGAAGTAATGGGTTTAAACTAAAGCAGGGAATAGTTAGGCAAGACAGCAGGAAACATCTTTTGACAGGAAAAGTAGTGAAGCATTGGAAGAATTACCTGATAACCTAGTGGAGCTGCCACTTGATACTAGAGAAAAAATTAGTATTGGTATCAAGATGCTATAGCTCACCTCACAAGCCCTTACGAGCACTAGGAGTCAATGGCCCAGAGATCCAGCTGTCCATGATTTAACTACTGGTTTTGGTGCAGGATGGCTGTATGAATTTAACTCAATTTTGTCGGCAAAATTACTCCTAGGCTGTGAAAAGCATGCACGCTAAAGCAAGATACGAAAAGTGAAAACCCAAATCAAAGGAAGTTATTGACATCTTAATACTTAGGAGTTCAAGCGTGACAGAGGAAAAATAATAACACAGAAAAAGATGAAGTCCTGAGATAAAAGGCAGAGATAAGGAAACAGCAATTCAGCAACTTCAGGGTTCACTCTGCTTCTGGAAGCAGTGTTTAGTTTAGCAGCACGTTGTCCTACTTGTCTAATACCTAACTCTACTCGGCAGGAAATACTTGCCGTGTAAAATTTTTGCTCCCTGCTTGCAGACTGTCAGTACACACAATAGGGAACATCTGGACACAACTGACCCTGTCAGGAAAGGTTTTGCTCTCTACTTTTATTGAGGCCAACCCAGGGACCACTGGTAACAAATGGTGGGATGACAGGCGAAGGTGTTGGGTGTGTCCCCACCTGTGTTACATCTAATGTTTTTTAGCTGGTGGGGATCCACACTACTGAGGTTGCAGTGTCCTTCCTCTTCCTCTGTGTCATGGTGCCTTTCTTGAGGACAACAAAGGTATCTTGTGCTTTGTGTAAAAGAGAAATCAGAAAGATTTTTCAAAGTTTATGATATTGTAATGGGGATGGACTTCTCCCAAGGTAAGAGCTGCCCCTGGTCTTTACTGTTGATCGTGCAGTCCTATCACCACCCTTATTGTGATAAGAACAATGGGCTGGTCCCCAAATAGCTCTGCTGGTTCCTTTCATTGAGAAGTTTGAGACAGTTATTCCACGAAGACACTGTTGGAGGGATACATGCCTAACCAGACTGTATTGGGTTTATGTGGCAAAACCAGAGAGGGTGCAAAGGTGACTTCTGTGGGAAGACACCAGGAACTGTTCCCACATTGAACAGAGCCAGTCCCAGCCAGTTCCAGAACAGACTCGCCTCTGATAAAAGCTGAGCCCATCAGCAACACTGGTAGCACCTCTGTGGTAACATATTTAAGAAAGGGTAAAAAATGCTGCAGAGCAACTGTGAGAGAAGACTGAGACAACCCTGCAGAGACCATGATCCGTGAAGAAGCAGGAGAAGAAGGTGCTTCAGGCACTGCAGCAGAGACCCGTCCCCCTGCAGCCCATGGAGAAAATCATGATGACACAGTTTGCCCTCCGGCAGCCCATGGAGGACGATAGTGGAGCAGAGATCCGCCTGCAGCCCATGGTGGACCCACACTGGAGCAGTCTGTTCCTGAAGGCTGCAGCTTATGAAAGTACCCACACTGGAGCTGTTTGTGAAGAACTGGAGCCTATGTGAAGAGCCCACATTGGAGAAGTTTGTGAAGGACTGTCTTCTGAGAGATGGACCCCCCCCACTGCAGCAGGTGAGGCGTGTGAAGATGAAGAGACAACAGAAACAATATGTTATTAACTGACTGCAACCCACCATTCCTCATCTCTCTGTGCCACTTGGGAGAAGGAGCTAAAAGAGTTGGCAGTGAGCCTGGGAAGAAGGGAGAGGTAGGGAGAAGGTGGGATTAGTTTTGGTTTATTTCTTACTCTGTTATTAATTGGCAATAAATTAATTTCCCCAAGTTGAGACTGATTTGCTCTTGACGCTAATTAGTGACTGATCTCCCTGTCCTTATCTCAACCCATGGACTTTCATAGTATTTCCTCCTCCTGTCCTGTTGAGGGAGAGGGTTAATAGAGCAGCTCAGTGGGGCCTTGGTAGCCAGTCAAGGTCAACTGGCATGGCAGGCTCTCGCACAGCAGTGAGGACATGCATGTGGACCAGAAAGGATTAATAAGGTTTTTAAGTATTAGAAAGCCATCAATATTTTTACCATACTCATCTCTCTCCTTCATTCCACCAAACCAGAGATATCAAATCTCTTATAAGGTTTTCAAATCCACTGTAGTTGCCAGATAGTGTATTAAAGTTCAGAGGATGCAAAATGGAGGTGACAGGATCTTGAAGGAAGCAATTGGCTATGGTAACAAGAATTATATCTGTCCTTTTTTATGTGAATGGCATGTATTTCCTTTGAGTTGCACATTCATATGTTACTTGGTATGTTATTTGACCACTAGCAGTTTAGAAAAGATCTTAGCAATAATAGTTACGCTTGTCAGGCCAAAGACAATAATCAAACAAAAATCATAACATTGGTAACAAAGCCTATGTATCTTAAAACCAATTTCCCTTCATAAAGAAGTTTTCAAGTTCTCTGCTCCATGCCTTGCCCCAAAAGGAAAGTAGCTGCACTGCCATCCTACAGAGTCTGGGTACAGCCAGCCAGAATGAAAATAACAGCAGCTGTTCTGAGTGTCTGAATGTCACCAGGCCACCAGTAGGATCCCCAAGGGGAGACCACAAAGCCCACCAGATCAGTGCAGCACATCTGTTACTGTTATGGAAATTAAAATACTTCACTAAGTCTTCAGGATCTTCCATTCCCACAGATGGTCCTGTCCTTGGTTGCCAGAACACTTTACAATACAGAGGTGAGAGTGAGTCTGAGCAGGCAATTATCTTTTGGCAAGAAACCTGTCCTAAGTTTTTCCTCAAAAGAAACACCAAACAAACCAGCCCTCCTGTACCCAAATAACTTCACAGCAGAGACAAGATGTGTGCAAGTGAAATCTTCCAAATTTTAAGTTAAAGGCCATTAGATGCACAGCAAATCATTGCTTGATGTAGCAGCATAGGGTAATTCCAGAAGTCTCAGGTCCTTATAGCCAGTCTTCCCCTCAGAGTGCACGGGAAGCTAACTCCGTCCCATGCAGTGCCCACTCTGTGTTTCATTACTGTGGAAACAATTATTCAGCACATCATTGTTGTTCTTATCTGACCTCTTTCTGGAGAATAATGAGGTTTTTTTCTACACAATTTCTTAGGAAGAAATGTCTACAAATACATGGCATTCTGGAAATCATAATGCAGATGCATAAGAAAAAATTCTTATTAATTTACACAACTAAAATGAATGGGGACACTCTGAAAAGTCATTGTTGACAAGTTGTATTGTTTGTAATGACTTCTTACTAAATATTTTTGTTTGTTCCTGAACGTACATTAATTACTGGAAGTTAATGTCTTATTGAGAAAAGAGGGTCATGATGTACTGAAAGCATGCAGAAGCAGAGCTTTTGTTATAAAAATTATTTATGTTTTTGATGATACCACTATTTAGGAAAATGTCTTATCATTTTTCTCTAGGTTATGGACTGGATTTTTAGAAGAATTTTTTTTTCTTTATAATCTAATTGTGTTTACTGTCAGATCTGTCTGCAGCTTGAAGTTTGCATTCCCTGAAAGTTTAAAATATTTTGGAAAAACACTAAGGTTATTCATAAAAAGGAAATATCACCCAAGTTACTTTTTCTGGAATAAAAAAATTCAACATTTTTGTTAGTTTTTCTATACTTGAAATAGCCAGGTGTCCAAACCCTGCTAGAGTTCAGAAAACTTTAGAGCACCTAATCCTTAGACCTTAGAGCACCTGTCAAAACAGGGAGGACTATGAGCATGAAAACCTGCTCTGGGCCTGAGTCTCATCATCTAGTTACATGGAAATTGGGATAGAGTATGTCAGAAAAAAGGGTGTTTATTGTGCTGTATCTTCCCAGTTTGGCCAGCTGCAAGACATTTTGAGAATATAGACAGTTGCCTATCTCTTTAGAGATACCAGATGGTATCCAGAGTGTCTTTTAGCACTGATTACCTCAGATATCAGGCTTGTTTCTTCCACCATGAAAACAGAAACTCAACATGCTCTATTTTACCTTCCCTCACTAACCAAGAATCCTCTGTTTATCAAAAGCCTTATTGCAGCTTTCCACATGATTTCCTGCAAGTCATCGTGGGAGATGAGCTGTTCCAGGACCCAATCTTCTTTTCCCATCAATATAAAATGAGCTGTTTATTCTTATCGATGGTCACCGTGCCTACTCCCACTGCATGACGCAGTCTTGGTGTATCAATTGCTCACTTTTCCACTGTCACCCGGGTGAAACTCCTAATTTCTGCAGGATTCTACATGGAAAAGAAATTGTATGTAACTACGGCCTGTTGCAAACCCAGGCGGGGTTCACCGGGGGTACTTCACAGATCTATGAGTCTTTGTATACAAGCCTGCAAGGTGCCAATAAGAAGCAGCAGTTGCTGGAAAGATGCAGGAGACACTCTACCCCATCTGCTTTCCCCATAGGATGTAGGCAGCATAATACAGGCAGTCCATAGTTACACAGAAAATGTATGATGGAGTTACTTAACAGTTACAAACAGTTTTTATAGCCATTTATTCTTTGGATTTTGGGTCCATTGCTTCTGGGACGCAGTTCTCCAATGCAGTGGAGCACAAGCTCCTCCCTCCCCTGTGAGAAGGTTAACCCACAGCTAATCAACGCCTATACTAGAAATACAAGTTTTCAGTGTGGATCCAGCCAGAAATGGAGGTCAGTTCTTGTCTGTTTTTATCCAGAAGTGTCAATTAGAAACCTCTCTGTTCCACCTCATTTCCATGGCCAGCAGCAGAGCTTGTGGTCTCCTAGCAGCTTCTGAGGACCTCAGCACTTTCAAGAGCTGCAGGTGTCAAGCACTCCTGCCTGGTGGCTCTGAGAGTCCATGACCACAGGCCAAACTATTCCTAGACTTATCCTCTGCAGCTAACATCCTACAGAAACAAGCTTGTCTGAGACCTCCCACATCAGTAGCAAAGGGTGTGCTATGTACTGTATGACTTGAGCAGGTGTGTCTCTCTGTCCTCTCACCACATCACAGCCTTATACACCAGGGCCCAACAGCCAAACTATCTACCTGTGTTTCCCAGACCCACAGGTCCAGGACTGAGGCTCTAGGACAAGGCTCAAATGTTGGAAGTTTCCTAGATCCTGTGAAATTAACTGCAATGCAAAGGCCACCCTATCATTTAGTTCTGTAGCAGAATGATTGCCTTCGGACAGCAGATAAATTTTCATGGGAAATGCCATGAGATCAAGTGTCCTCCTTTATTTTAGCCATTGAGCTACACAAAGCCCTATTCTCAGAGAAATAACCCTACCAATACATATTAAGTGATCATCTTTCGCTACATGGAAGGAACATCTCAGGGTCATTTTGGATTTTCTCTGAAAACAGCCTGATGTTCAGCAGCTGCCAGGAAGCCCAACAGATTGTGCAGAGCTTTTAGCAAAGGAACAGAGAACAAAACAGGAAATGTTATTATACTGATGCAACACATCCTTATCTTGGACTGGGTGTAATTCTGGTATCCAGTGACAGAAAGGAAATAGTAGCATGAAAAAAAGTTACTAAAATGAGCGGTAAGGATATCAGAGGTAAAGAGGGCTTTTGCTACAAGAATAAACTAAATTGTCTGTCACTTTGCAGCTGAGAAAGGAGAGGACTTTCAGCATTAGGAAAAATTACACAGGAAACAATTTTTCAGTACCTCTCATGAGAAAAGAAACAGGGAAATGATCAGGCATATGATTAAAGCAGAAAACAGTACTCTTTCACATAAATAAAACCCAAACCTAATTGCAAGTGAAGTTATTAGTAAAGTAGATGTGCAGTTGGTTTCAAAAGGCATGACTCGAATTTAAGAATGAGAGATACTTTTAGCACCATTGAAGATGCTGTTGAAAAAGCTGTTTTAACTGAGGATTTCCATTCCACATGATTGACACTTGGCAGGGTTTATTATCCTCTCCTTTGCCCATTATTAATGGCTTGTGCTTTTGGTTAGCAATGGGATAAAGACCTAGGCATGGGGGGTGGGGGATGTTGTGCAAACTGGTATGATAGTTCTTATTTTCTTACATTAATAGGAAAACAGAGGAAATGAAAAAGTGTAGTTAACTCTTACGTGAACTTAAATCCTTTTTTTTTTTTGGTCTGTTATTTCATTTCATCTCACAAATACTGTGATTAATAATTCTGCTGAGAACCAAAAGAGAAATTTGTCTTCCCTGAAACCAGGAATTCCTACAGAGCCTAGAGATCTGTTCCTGTAAGGTCTTCAGTTGTGCTTTTTGAAAAGGTTCGTTCCTATCCTCCCCTTTATTCTTACTTCATAGCAGAAAAAATTTCTGAGTAAAAAAAAAAAAAAAAGACAAAGTAGCAAATTTCCATTCTTTGTGGCTCAGAATTATAAAGTAATGCAGATATATGGAAAAGTGCTTCTCCAGAGAGGAGACAATGAAACTCACGGATTTTAACATTGGCAATAAATGTAAGGTGACAAGATTTTGCATTTCTAAGCAAAGAAACCTAATATTTTACGCCAACATTCCACATCCCAGTTTTCATCATCATCATCATCATGGCTAGGCTTCGCAAACGAAGATTTGGGAAGGGCTCTACCCACGCTTGCTACAAGCGC
>JAWMRA010000001.1:86354386-86413642 GCA_035584735.1 Pseudotriccus pelzelni | reverse complement strand
GATGTTAAACAGGACTGGTCCCAGCACTGACCCCTGGGGAACACCACTGGTGACCGGCTGCCAGCTGGATGCAGCCCTGTTCACCAGCACTCTCTGGGCCCGGCCATCCAGCCAGTTCTTGACCCAGCACAGAGTGCCCCTGTCCAAGCCATGGGCTGCCAGCTTTTCCAGGAGTATATTATGTAGTGACTCGCTTCTCAAGTGCTTTAGATCAATTCCAGCGAGGGCCTGTTGTAACTAAAAAGTGCAGGCATACGAGTAAGAAGGTTATTTATTGTGAGACAGCTCTGTGAGCATGAGGTGAGCAAAAGGCAGCCTTTTTTGGTGGATTTCAAGGAAGAGAGGTAGACTGAAGAAGAAGAGAAACAAGTGCATGGCCTGACTCACAGATTCCTGAAGCCTCACCAAACCTGCTAAGCCCTTCTGTTCCATAATTCCCAGCCACCCCCAGGATACCATTGACAGCTTATTGTCTCCCACAGCTGGAGCAGAAAGTTTCAGCTTGGGCAGCACTGTACATTTGAGGGTCTACACATGAAGCATGCCTGGGGTTGCTCTAGCACCCTTCAGTCATCAGAGGACCTTCATGTATTTTAATGTGTGTACTACTATAACACTTTAAGTGTATATGAGTTCTCGCTACAAAATCAATGGCTACCAAGAGCTACTAATTAGGAACTACTCTGTCCCAAACATCTTGTGCTAATTGCTTTAATTGCTTTCTGCAGCCTCATCTTCACCATTAGTTCTGGAATTCAGAATCGCTTTGAACGAGGAATAACCATAACAGGATTTCTGCTTTGGCTGCATTTATTATTATTACCGATGTTAACAACATTAACTATGTTAACATTAATCTTAATATTATTAATAAAAATAATAAAAGTATTCAAACGGGCATTAATCCAAGTACAAAATTTTGCTCCCCAGAGATTTTGACAAAGGTTCTAGACAGACTTTAAAAACTCCCAATCACTTTCGTTTTGGAAATTCTCTTCAGCTGAGAATATGGCTGTATATTAACTAAAAAAAAAAAGGGGGAGGGAGGAAGCACACTATATACCATGGAGAAAGGTGGCTTGCAAGGTCCCTTGGGGCCTGACCGCACGGTCCGAGGCAAGGATTGAGGATTGGGAACTGATCATTTCAGATAGCAGAGACACTGCCTGTGAAACTGAACACCCAAATTGTCAGAGCCAGGAGAAATGGCCAGTGCTTCCAGCTCACAGGAAAGCTGTGGCACAACTTCTCCATGCATCACCATGCCACGTGAGCTATGGGACTCTCCGCTGCCTGAAGAGCAGATGGTTGTTAATGATCCTGCAGCTCTCACGCACAGCAGATCTGTTGGAATGCAGATCCCAGATGAAGCAGTCTCCATTCATGGTGGTTTTCTTGGAATAACCAATGGGAAGTGTTGCTCAGTCACATCTAATTGACATATGCTGGGAGGATATATGCTGTGTCTACAGAGGACAACTCCTCCCCATTTCCCAGTTAACTCTGAGACAGCGAGTTAAAAGATTTACAGACATGAAGGATGAAAATCTCATTTTCCACTGAATTTACTGTTAGTTCCTACAAAGGATGGGGAAAGCACTAAAAATAATAATTACAGTATAATTCAGAACTGCAGTCATCAGAGTATCTTCTTTTTTGACTCCCTCTTGGTTTGCCTTTTTTTTTTTTTTTTTTTTTAATGTTGCGACTTGGTATTTTAGCAGCAGAACTTCATCATGACCTTATGTAAACAGTGTGGCTTTTTTCAGAAGGAGAAGGCTTCAGTCTCAGGCATCACGAGTTGGAGGCATTGCACGGAGCAAGGCTGGTGTGACTGGTTCATGGCTCCAGGGTTTCAGGATCCCCACAGCCACTTCCTATGCAGGTGTTATTAATCCCTCACGAACCCTCATCCTGGGACAACTGATCTTTTCCCATCCTCAGTAATTTGCTCTCTTGGACGTGATCCCTTCCTTAATAATAAGCCAATTCATCTCCTAATTCATGTACCAAACTAACTTTATGGCCCAATATTCCAAAAATGTCAAACATGCCAAAGTTAGCAGTTTTTTTAAAAGTGACAGCAGATGGTGCTGGCACATCCTTGGCTCATTTAAATGCATACGTGTACCAAGCCTTTCAGATCTAAGATGAGGAGACATGTTTTTGTGAAAAACTTGGCTTTTCTTTTAAAAGTCAGCATGTGGTCTATTGACTTCAGTCTCTGAGGAGAAATAAGTCCTGTTTACTTTAAAAATACAGGAATCAGAGCCAGATATCAAGCAGAACCAGATGTCATGACCCAGAAGAGAGCATACACAGATGGAAGGGGGACATATGGCACACAATTTCTTTCCCACTCTGAGTGTCCCTGTCCAGACACCTCTTTAGCTTTTTCCCTTTTTGTTCCTGCAATATGTAGGGGAGTTAATTGCCAAACTTTTTTTCTGTTTTGAAGGCACAGATGAATCTTATTTTTTGTAACTCCCAAATACTGTGCTTATCCATCATTTCAGAAGTGGGTGAATTTATAAACTCCTTTACATGTCAGTTATGTTGTTACACAGAATCACAGAATATGCTGAGTTGGAAGGGACCCACAAAGATTCAACTCCTAAGTGAAAGGTCCATAGAGTGGTTGAACCTGCAACCCTGACTTTATTAGGACCGTGCTCTAACCAGCTGAATTAATCCCAGGATCCTGAAGATGCGTTTGCCCTTCCATTTCTGCTATGCTCCGTTTGAAATGATGCTGTTGTGTCACACCTTACCTAAAAAGTACAGACCTAGTTGATACAGTCTGAGCGTGCTTCCCTAGGAGTGAGAGGTAGGATAAGAGTAGATAGCTGGAATTTCTTTCCAAATCCAACTGCTGCTTGTCATCTAATTCCGTGACACACAAGAAACAGTTGTTATGCGTATTTGAAAAAACCCAAACACAGAGAAAACAAACAAACATTATGGGTATTAGAGAAAAAATACCTTCTTAAAGACTTGTTCCCTTCACATCTCTCAGGGAACAGTAGATAAACTGAGCAGGAAAGTGGAAAAGATCAAATCAGCATTAGAGATTAGAGGAGGGATTAGGCAGCACTGGGATGTGTTACCTTAAACAATGTAGAAAAAGGAAGCACTCCCAGATACACATAGCAAGTGAGATAAGGGAAAAAGAGAACATGGATTTTAATAATTGCCAACAGAAATAAAGCCAATCAGGGAAACTGCTTAATGAAAAAGAAAGAAAAAAACTGAGACCATGTTCAAAATGCCCCTCCTACTATAGTCACTGCTCTACTCAAAAAAAAAAAAAAAAAGGAATAGCACAAGATCAAATGAGTGGCTGGCTGCAAAAATGAACCAGAAAAAGTTACACATCTATCACCTGATCTGGAGCAGCAATTCAAAACCAACCTTTTTGGAATACAAAATTCACCTTAATGACTTGGGGAGCTTTCTACCTTTCTTCATGGTGAAATAGCAACTCCTGATAAACACTGTCATGGTCAAACAGAGTTCTAACTCCAGCTGTCATGCCACAGTGACCTAGGTGCTGTCTCAGAGGAAGTCACACAGGCTGCTGTACTTTTTAACTGTGCGCCCTGCTGTCCAGCAGGCATCAGACTCCTTTTTTTCAATCAATTTCAGCATGGGAAGCAATCTTAGAGCGGACTGAGGAAACAAATGGTTTGCACTACTTCCTATCAAGTAGGGATGGGGCAATCTGGAGCACCAAATAAATTTGGACAGGAAAAAACCAATGGAAGAAATGTGGGGCTAGGGTCGAAAAGTAAAAAAACTGTGCAGAGAATGCTTTCAATGTATCTTACACCACATACCATTCAGGCTGTGTTTGCTGTCAGAATAAACAACTGTCCTGATTTCAGACAGGGTTAATTTTTTCAAATAGCTGGGAGGGGGCATGGCTGAGGGGAAGTGGCCAGGACCTTAATGTTATTGGATACCACCTCACATCACTGCCAGGGCAGGGCAAAGGGACTCTCTCTGGCTTCAGAGGAGAAGGAAGTTCCTTCCTGCGGGCAGAAAAAATGGTGGGGAAGAGCCGATCAGTATTGTCGTGGACTTTATATGCAAATCATTTCTTAATCGTATACCTTTTGTTATTAATATTGTTGCTAATATTTTTCATTTTCTTACCTCATTGTCTCCAGTAAATGGTTCTTATCTCAACCCATAAGTTTTTTTGTGCTTCCAAAAGAGGAGAGGGAGGGGGAGCAAGCAGCGGTGTGGTTTTAGAGGGACTACTAAATTTGTGAATACCATTCCTAAACTATGACAACAACAAATAGGAATAAACCTACTACACTGTGGTAAACAAATACTCTTTCACAGACTACACTGCATTTGCCTTTTCCTTCTGATGCTACCAAGTTTTTAGAAACAAAGCTCTTGCCAACTAATTTTTGGACTTGTTGAGATTTGGGTTTTTTTAATAAAGAGCAATCAGTATGTATGTCTCTATGGGATTTCTTTTATTGGACCACGAAAGATTAGTGTGTTTTCCTCTGTGACTTGCAAAAAACAGTTTCCAAGGAGAGAAAACAGAGACAAAATTCAGCTTCAAAATGAAGTCCCATGACAAAAGGATAAGTCATTTCGTGTCATGCTACATTCATGTACTTAGCTAACAATTAACCATGATAACCAAAACCTTTATCCCCCACTCACTTCCACACAAGAACACTAAAATATCTACAAAATTATACTAAATGTGGTTGTTTGAAAGTATCAGGTAAATAAATTCTGACTCTTTTCTGTCTTCAATTAAGGGTCTTTAGGAGTCTCGTTTGATGGGAAAATGGGAAAATGCTTATCTTGAATGTTGTAGCAAACCTCTGAAAAGAACTATGAAAAAAGCAGGCAGAAATCATAACAGCACATTCACAGAAGAAATAAAAAATCCCAACACAACTTCATGCAAATCAATGTACTTTTCTGTAGTACTGCAAATCCTATTTCAAAGCGTACGGAATTAGAAGGTTGAAAAGAATCCAGCATAGTTTCTACATCTTTGTTACTTTTCCCCTTCTACATGCAAAATAAGAGGGTTCTGGTTTTAAACATAAATGAAAAAAAAATCTTCGAAGGAAAATGTAATTTTCAAAACTTTCCTGAGCAAGTCTAGATCTAAACACAATGTAAAGATTTGACAATAATGATTATCTAAACTACCCAAGTTCCTAAATTTATTTTTTAAATAGAAAAGTGATTCAACATCTATAACAATAGTACCTCATCTGATGGATCTATCCTGTTCTCAATTCTCATGATGACAACTTAGAAAAAGTCTCAAGTCAGTCAAGGCTGTGGAAAATTATGCAATTGTGAACCCAACATGAAGGAGAATGAGAAACTGCTGCTAAAGAGTATTTGCTCGATGTTCTCAAAGAAAAAGGTACCATGAAATTCTATTGCAAATCTTTCACTCCAAGTATCTATTTCCACTCCTGGATCTTGCTCTCTCTCACCCATGAATACAGCCCAATGAAGAATATATTTTATAGTATACATACTTCTGAGAACCAACTGACAGATGCTATCCTAGCAATAAACATGATGTAAGAACCTACTTAACTTCAGAAAAGAACAACAAACAAAACAAAACAAAACCAAGCAGAATTCATATTTGCATTCAGATTCTTCTCTTCAAGGTTGGCCCATGAAAACTCCTACTGCTTCAGACAACCTTGAAAAGCAAGCAGCATGCCATTTTCTCATGGTGATGCACACAGAACAATGGATTGGGGTCCAGAAATACCAAGCAGTTTGATATAGGCACACGCCCCTAACCTTTTCTTTCACAAGTAGACAAGATACCATTTCTTGCCATTACCATCTGGTCATGTTTCAGAACTGGCCATTTCCCACTCTCTCCAGGAAACCCAGCCCAAGCACAGTCCTTTGATAGATTCTCAGTGAGTTTCTCTGTGTGTAGTTGGAGACACAGAATGAGAACTTCTGGTTTTCAGAGTAGCAGCACATTTTAGAACTTCCAGTTCTCAAAAAATCTGAAATATTTTCAGTTTCCTGACCATTACAAGAAACTAAGTGTTGTGTTGTGTTTTGGTTTGGTTTTTTTAAAGACCTGATGTCACAGAATTATTCAACAATGTCTAAAAAGCCATTTGTTGAACACACTTGGTACCAGCTGTTCAGCTGAAACACATTAAGTGTTGTGAGTTTTAAATATACCTGGTATGTCATGTATTTCCCCAGCTCTTTAAAGAAACAAGAATAATGCCTTTTTCTCAGAAGGGGACCTCAAAGCTTGCACAGTGCAGGCTTTCCTGAAGCAATGAGGAAGTCAGACAGCCATGGAGAAGTAACAAGAAGTGGAACAGAAAGACTAGGAAAATTCTGATGATAGAAACAGATTTTTAATTTATCAACTGCAGTTTCAGTTTTTAAAAATGGACCTCACAACTGCTTCTTCATATGACATTCATGTGGACCATGACTATTTAACTGTGTACCACCATCACCATAACCTTTACTTCTCGTATCTAATGAAGGCTAACACGACAAATTATGTCACTGTAAAAAAAACAAAACAGGAATAAATTTGCACAGTTTTTCTTTTAAGGTTAATTCAAGGAAGGCATGAGTAGTTTTTACATCTCAAAGAAAACATTTAGTTTGTAACATGTAGACTTTGTGCAAGAAACATCACAATTCAGAATTACCATCTCAGTATTATTTTAATAGGTGCTTCTTAACTTCCCTTCGCTGCAGAATTGTTCGAAGTTAAGGGCAATAAATACACTTCAGAAGGAGATACTTTTTTCCTGAATGGCATTTGATAGCGCACTTTTTTCCAGAATCTTGTATTTGCTGAACATGATTTTTCTGAGAAGTCACCTTTCCATTGGATAGCTCCGTGTTTTTGCTTAATGTATCTGATTGATTCTGGCATGCTTGTGTAGTCCTGTATTTCATCCATTTCTATAAGAATCACTTGAATCCCATCGCGGATGAGAGCATTATACATAGCTAGCTGTTGCTCAGAGGTGTCTTCTAGCAGGCAGCAACTAGATGGTTCTGATCCCAAAATGATCATCAGTCTTCTGCTTTGCTTAAGGGTTTCATCAGCAACACTGACTACAGCTGTAAGTAATAAAGGAATGATCAAAGTTTCCATAGAAACTTTACAACTGATGTAAAATACCTCTCAGTTTTAAAATTGCACAGATGTAAAGCTCAGAAGACTGGTAGGTTTAAGATCTTCACGCTATTGTTCATGATTCATGATCCACTGCATGACATAACTGACAAAACAATTAGTTTTCTTCAGCCCCCAGGAGGAGATATCATTCAAAAAACTTCAACAATATTTTTAATGCTGTTGAATCCTCATGTGTTCATCAATAAAAAGAAAGTGCAGACCCTCATATCACTGGAACAAACTTTTCAGTAAGGAAATAAAAGAAAAAGAAATAAATTGTCTATTGGACTAAGTATCCATTTTAAAAATAAACAAATATAGCTTTCTTTTCAAAAGATGTAGGTTTTAATTGCATAGATAAACTTCGAAGCTAAGAACAATGTACCAAAAGACAACTTATTGACTCTACTAATTAAAGCATACCTTCTCCAGGTAAATCATCCCTTCCAAATATGAAGAGATTATATCCACACTGTTTTTCTAAAACATCTGGGAGTATTCTACGAACAAAGGTTTCCAGACAATAGAAACTTCTGCCTTCACTGCTTTTTGCATATAGGACATATGCATCGTAGATTTTCCCATCTAAAATAAACACAAACACTTCTATTAAAAAACTAAAACTGAAGTGTCTTTATTGCAAAGATCCGTTTTGGTGTATTTAAAATAATAATGGAGGCCTGATTTCCCCCATCTGACAGAATAACTTCAAACAACTAAAATGCTCTGTAAGTCAAAAAAAAGATGATCAGCCACTGAATCTGACTTCCTTTCCCATCATGGGAAGAGAGGGTGCAGAAAGTAATCTAGGTGCTGGTTCTAGGGCCTGCAAGAAGGAGCTCCCAACCCCAGCAGTTGAAATTACTTTTCTGTGAAAACATTTAGGATAGCCATGAGTAAACATTAACTACATCAATGTATGTAGTCCATTCACTTCCAAGCTATGGGGAACTTCAGACAGTCTCATTCTGAGCACTGATACAAAAAAATACCTATGATGTTGTGCTTATTTCAGATTTTTCATACCTGTCTCAGAGTATTTGTCTACAGTACAGCAAACAAAAACACGTAAGAAGAATCACAGAGCTAGAAGAACACAGAACTAGTAGCGAATTTTCTCTTTGGCATGTAAACATCATAACTTACAGGATTTAGAAGGAAAGTGTAGGTAAAAGGGAGAAATTGCAAAACAAAACAAACAAACAAAAAATTGATATCTGCAAAATTAGTCTTATTCTCAAAGTAAATATTTAATGCACGTCTTTAAATGGCTAGTTTACAGGATGTAGCTCTGCTGACACCTATTGTTCATCATCAGAGTGGCCATATAGGTACATGTAAAGAAACTACAGGAAAGCAAAAAAAATAACATGCTAATTTGGGAATAGCCTATAATTCTTTTTGGCCTATCTCACCATGACTATCTTCAATATTACAGCTTTTATTACCTCAATCATTACATATTTTACCCATATGACTTAAAAAATGCCCCTCTAAAATGTCCGTGTGCATCTGAAAATTCCTCGTGAAAGTTCCACATACATTCTACTAAATAATCCCATTTTTCCTCAGAAGCAATGGCAAGTGAAACAAATCAATAGGATAATTACACTTATATACTAGGTCACATTCACATACCTTCCTTACTTGTAAGGGCACAGACAGAATTACGGTACCAAAGCACCAAATCAATCTTGAAAGTCTTGTAGATTATTAAAATAATAAATGTTAAAATTAACAAAGAGACAAGCCCTCCAGTCAGCCATCTTTGTACATCAGGAACTGCGCAAAAATATAAGAAGATTGCTTTTTAAATGTTGAATTTGTCCAAATCTGATCTGTCGCACAAATGCAATACAAATTTGAATATTATTCATTTATTTTATTCATATTCATTATTCATATTATGATATTAATATTATTGATGTTATTTTTCGTTTCTATTTACCTGTTCTTTTTAAATAATGTTAAATACACTACTACAGTGACTCTTTCCCTGTGCACAGGCGCGTGCATGAGTACTGCAAACTGTAAGGCACCTGTCTTCTATTGAAACAATACACAAGAACTTGGTATCAAACCCCTTCTGGGGAAGTAAAGACAATCACAGGCCTCAAAGATAACAAGTATTTCTTACCTCTATGCTTTAATATAATATAAGATGCAACCTGCCCAAAGGCATTTGAAGCTTGACAGACAAATGGTTGTTCATAATCTTCACTACTCACTTCTGAAATTATTAGCTTCACTGAATGCATAGGGCGTCCATCATTAGAAGTTTCTTCCCTGTCAAAAAGGTGGCAAATAGAACCATAAGCCACAGCCCTTTCTGGAATGGCTTCATCTCTAACATCCTGAGCACAACGATGGCTATTTCCCTCTGCAAATATCAACCACACTTCACAACAGATGAGCAGTTACATTACATGAAAGAAACCTGAACTATCAGATGTTCATACTGACATTTCGCATATGCACTGCAAAACATCAAGACACCATCAATTACCTTATCTGGAGCTGTGTTTCCCCAAAGGAATATAAGCTTTCTGTAGTTTGAAGAGATAAAAATATACCTTACAAACCTAAGCGAACCATTGTTACAGACTTCCCAACCCCTGTAAGAGTAGATGGACAGAGAGATTCCACAATGGGATATGACACAGAAAGAGGCCCTGGCACAAGGCATCACCTTGTGGTCAGCAGCTCTGGGACAAGGAGGACACCAAAGGTGGTGACGTGCAGCAGACACCACCAATTCACGGTGTGATTCCAGCTACAGGGAACTGTAGTCTACACAGTGCTTCACCCCATGGATCAGAACAGACTTGTAACAGCTGGTTGTGTCAGGTCGCACAATTAAGAGACCCAGATTATCCCCCATACATTGTATAAGGGCCTAAAAACACTCATACTAACTAGTTGTGTACTGTGACGTGTGACTGATGTGTGAGCTAAACAAACTTTTAACCACCAGCAAAATGTGGGATACCACTACCTTGTTAATCATAGACCTCAAATGCAAACTTGATTAACTAGTCTGCTTTCTTTCCTGAAAACATAGTCTAGTTGTCATTTAAAATGCAAAATAAAACATACCATAAAGGGCATATAAAGGACAAGATGAATCACTTTCTAAGCAAAAAGTTACAGTAATTTGAACACTGTAACAAGGAACGAATAAATCAACATCACTAATGCAAATGGCTAATGGTTGCAAAGATGACCATTTAAGCTCTAGGAAGTACAAAAAATAACATTGCTTTTACAATATCAGTTCAGTGACCATGTGCCTCTGCATTATGACCCAATTTTTTTATGGCATTACAATACTTTATGACAGTACAATATATTATTTTTATGCAGTGTTTTCTCTCCATGAGCACCCAAATAATTCAGCCCTTTATTTCTCCCTTTGTTTTATGATGAATACTTGTTTCTCACAACTATGTTCTTGCTTTGAAGATATTATTCTTATTTCTTCATCAGTTTTTTGGTCATAGATAGTGCTTGAGAATTTAAAAAAATTACCACATTTTTTTTATTCACAGAACCACCATGAGATAAGGGCTGATTAAAAACCTGCAATTTTTAGTTCTCAACTCTAATATCTAAGAAAATTTCAGTTTGCCCCTTGATCCAATTTAAGTTGTTTTTCCAATCAAGTATAATTTCTTCTCTCCTAACTAACTCCATTTAACCTGCTTTTCACCATTCCCTTGTCTCCCTCTTGCCCTTCTCATGCTTTGCTCAGTCCAAGTCCTCCCAAAACCCAACTGATCACTGGAAATTTGTCTCCCTTTTCTCAGTCCTCTAAGCTTCAGTACAAGTGCCCCCAGTGAAGTCTTCCATTAGCTCTTCAGCTGATCTCTTTATATTTCTCTAACTCAAGGCTCTTAAACTTGGAGATCTCAATTTCTCCTGTAAAGCAGAGGTTTGTCCTCTTGTGACCTTTCACAGAGGCAGATATGAAGGGAAAGGAGAACACAGAAAAAAGAGACAGTCTGGAGATAATGTACCTAGACATCACTGATCCAACCAAAAGAGGTTTACATTACAAGTATGAGACTGTAACAAAACAGCTTTTTCCAAGTTCAGAAATAAAGACAGATTTTTTTACAATGACCAAGAAAAGCACAATCTCATGTGAAGTGCATGTGCCTCCTATGTTTGAAGTTTTTATTTCAAAGCAGGAAGTGAATTGGGGAAGGCAAGCATTAGAGTTTTTTAAAAGAATGCTATTTAAAACAAAGGAAAAATGTTGCTTAATATTTTAATGCCAAAGGGAGAAAGCTGCACTTTGGTTGCCAACACAGTATATTCTAGTCTGAAAATATACTTACTCATAGGGACTTGCAAAAATTCTGCTCATATAAAATACATCAATATACACGCCGTTGCCTGTCCAAAACACTTCATACCCATCAGCACCTGTTGTATTGCAATCCACCGTAACCTGTGAGCCTATAAAATTGTGTTACAAAATAAAGAGTTAATTTCTATAACCTATTTAAAGTCTGTACAATTCTGTTCACTGATTTGCACACAGACCAGCTAAGGATTGGTACCAAACCCTTTCAGAAAAGTTACTCTAACAGAGGGTCTATATACTCAGTGATCTGCAGATCCAGAAACAGGAGGGTAGGATGGAAAAGGCTGAATCCAGGAAGATGTCTCCCCCTGGGGTATCGCTTTGCCTGCAGATCTGAGATGGATCTGTTCTTAAAATCTCTTCTAGAGTGATGGAAAGCAACAGATGTGACAGATAATCACTTGGGTTCCCTACAATTTTCTTTGCATCTGACAAATTTCCCTAGGATTTTGTAAGCAATGCAGTATCTTTCCCTCTCACCCCTCAACATTCCTCCTTTGGGTGATCAACAAAGAGAAATTGAGCTAGTCACTGAACTAGTTGTGTTTTTTTTTCAAAAAGACAAAACAAGAAAACACATAACAGGGCACTCCTTGAGTATAAATTTTCACTAGGATACAAATTGATATTTTCTCACAGAGAAAAATACTTACCAAGCTCCACTTCAATAGAGTTGTTTCTTGGGTAAGATATTTCTGGAGGCTTTTTTGGTTGGCTCACTAACCAAAAGAAAGAAAGTGCTTTTCAGAAAACCTTTAGGGCAATTGCAGTCTGTTCTACAGACAAGGCTGTCAGCAATTTTATAACAAACATCACTCAATACTGAAAATATCATATTTCGGTAGTCTTCTTCTGACTTGAAGCTAAGCTGTTCTTCACTCTCTCTCTTCTAAAATGTAATGCCTCAAATCTCCATACACTCATAATGGACTGGCTATTCCATGGCACAAAAGTTCTGTCGTGTTGCATGCACAGGTGCTGAGAAGAGTATGGGCAAATATCTGCTGCTCTACAGTCTGGACAGTCTGTCACGCAGCATCCCACAGATACAAATTGGAGCCAAGTACTTTTAGAGTGCAGTTCATCTATTTTAAACTTCTACTATTCTACATACATATATGACATATATATAGACTACATATATGACAGTCTCCAAATGCACAAATTACAAACATAAATCATAAAGCATCTCACTTGAGTACCCGGGATTGTTCCAAATATATCCTTCCCTTCCCATTCTGAAAACTGGGTCTGTGTTATTGTTCGGACCCCAAACCACCATTTCAGTGTAAACTTGCTCAGCTGGAGTATTTAAAAACTACTGAGCTACCCGCAGTCACTTCTGGCAAAGGAGTGATATGATTTTGTTTCTACTCAGCCGTAGAAGCCAAAATTCCACTAAGAGAGAAGTTCTAGGGACAGGTTTTAAGACCAGAATGATCATATCATTTGATCCAACCTTATGTCCCTTAGATTTTGTTTATTCATGTAATACAGATATATAAACATGATACATATTCCCATCATATATTCACACACACACTTGTATACATACAAATGTATACATATATATATGCACACAGACAAAACAGGCGAGCACAAAAAGACACCATTAAATAGTAATACAATATATTAGTAAACCTTAAAATGTCTTTCATCAGCTGGAATATAAAAACAGTATTTGTACTGCTTGCCTTGGTATAGCACAGTCTTTTCAGTGATCCATTATCAATCTCATGATGCTGTGCTAGCAAAGGATTTCATATTTTATACCTACGCCATCTTTTATATTTTTTTGTTGTGTTGGTGGCCCCCAACATAAATCAGGGTTTACTGAGCTACACACGCAGTATCAGAGATGAGAAGTTCTTGTGCTGAGTGGCTTAAAACCAAAAGCAGAAGAGACAAAGGTTTGAAGGAAACAGATGGTACACACAGAGTGAAGACACTGCCACTATTTGGGCTGGTTTAGTTCATTGCTCTTGCACTAAGAGAATAATGTAAGAGACAAAGAAGTAAGATGGGCAGCATAGAGGGTACAGTAGGAAGTATTGTACCACCAAGTCTTATAGGGCATTTGTTTAGAGACTTTGCCAGCTGGTCTGGGCAGCAGAGCTTTGATATCCTGCAACTTTGAACAGGAGAATGAATCTTCAACATGGTGGCAACAACAGACAAAGTATAAATACCCTCAGTCAGCATTTATCTCCCTCACATTTAGGTGAAAACCAGTAGCCCTAAGCATGTCTATGTACAGATTAGGTCTTTCTAGTTTAGTCTACGAACACAAACACAGTGAAATTATTTACTTACCTTCTACAATCAGACTGACATCTCGTGAAATGTTATATTGTTTTCCATTGTAGTAACATGTTGTTTCACATGTATAGTTTCCTTGATCATGTACAGTCACATTAAAAATTATAAGATCACTGTTTGAGAAGGCAAACCTTTTCCCTTCCAGCAGCTGGCAGTCCTAAAAATGTGTAGAGAACTCTGTTAATTCGTATCACTGTATATTTCCATGGTTGGTCTCTCTTTCATACAATCTGAATTTTCAGTGGACCACAGCGTTGGGATGGATGCCTTGCAGAGGCTGAGGGAAGGCAAGGGCAGTGGAATAAAAAGCACTGCCTCCTTCATTTCATCTGAGTTTTGAATTCAAAGATACTTCTCCTTTGGAAAACAAATTTTGATAGTAGAGAAATAAGAAAGTAAAATGCAAGTGTGAGGATTTTTAGAAGTGTTCATCCATTAAGAATCACTCAACAATTGCACTTAATTTTTTTAAGGAACCTAAATGCTACTGGTGCCACTGGGACCGCATGGGCCTGAGGCAGGAACTGTGCAGAAGGCACTACATTCTTGTAACAGAAAGAGCCTTTAAATGAGTGTGAACCAGATGGAACAGAACAATATCGAGCACATAACGGATATCTCACACTAAATCTGTTTCCATCAAACTTCCGAGTGGGTTCCGCTGGCAGGTAAACAGATGCCCCCTGGTGGACACGGGGGTCAACGGCGCTCCTACACCTAAACTGAGTTTCTACCCCGATACACCTTTAAAAGATAAAAAGTCTTAATCCTCCTCCTTTTTTTTTTTAATAATTTTATCTCCCTTTTGCAGTAAATCTTTCGTTTTTCTTCTCCAATTTTCGAAGATCAGTGGGTTTTATTTTAGGTAATGGACAGCTATAAGGCAGTAAAAATCACCATTCTCACCTTATACCAACGAACAGGCTGAATATCTTTCTCGTTCCTGAAATAATCCAAGTGTGGACACACAACCTTTGCAGATGATGATGTGAATATCACCTCCTCTACAGCAAATTTTTCATTTAAGCATAAACCATCAATCTTCTCAAAAATTGTTACTTTTGTACACATTTTCTTGCAGCTCGTCAAATTCCTGCAATTAATAGAACATAACTAAATTCACCTATTTGGCATATTTTGCAACTCAAAAATATATGGCATTCTTTTTGGAGAAGAAAGAGAAGACAAGAACTCTACAGTTTCTTTAATAGTTTTACTTTTGCCTACAAGGAAAAAGAAGCCAAAACAAGACTTAATTTCCCCAGTCTAAGTTAGTTTCTACGAATGTGCTCTCTCTTCTTCATTATCATTTCTCTTACCCTCAAAATTTTGCTTTCTAAAAGTTACTCATTTTGAAACTCATTTCTGTAAACGTTTTTTTTTTTAATTTTCACCTTATGACACATTCATAATCTCCAGAATCTTCTAACATTGCAGGAAGAAACCAAATTAAATTCTGCTGCTGATGCACTCTAGACAGTTTGTTTCTAGGCACAGCTGTCTGGTTACCAACTTTATACCATGTGAAGTTGTAGTTTCCACTTTTCAAGCTCTTTTCTGGTGAACAGTTAATAGCAAGAGGCTGCCCATCAGGCACAAGAATTTGCCCCAACATCACATCATAGGCTTCACATTTCTCTAAAAGAAAGAGATAAATATTAAAGAAAAACTCCAGCACCCTACAAGAATATACCGAACTTATTTCCCAATTACATGTATAAAGTTAATTGGATTTTTCACCTCCATTCTCAAATCAATTACTAAAATACAATTTTAATTCCTTATCTTTACAGCTGAGAGTACTACCCAGTGGTATACAGTTGTGCCACTGAAATGAAATACTGTTATTTGAATGCAAAATTTACACTCCATAGAATGTCTTTGTTTGCAGCAGACTTGCAGATGCAAACTACTAAAGTACTTGTTTTTCCCCAGTCTGTTTCATGTGCATATAGACAAACACACACATGCACACAAATTTCACATTTAAGGTCTTTATTTTTAACTTCACTTGAATGTAGTCAAAGTAATCTTTCAAAACAGACTATGCTTTTGATACTCAAATGTCCTAAGAGGATACTGAAGTTAAAGATCATGTTGCACAGATATTAAGTTTACAATGGAAATTTCAACTCAACCTTCATTTTATGAATATTTAGAGAGGAATTATTGCAACCACCAATGAGCTCATTTTCTTTTCTTCTGACACAGACTCATACAGGAAAAGAGCAACACCGTGAGTTTGGCTTGGGGTTTTTTGGAGTTCCTTTTTGCAATATGACAAAAAAGGCACCCCCTCTGGATACCATGGTCCCATTCCTAAGTCAGTATTATATTTACCTAAACTTCCTGGCTTTGTTAGAATGTAAGAACTGCCACAGAGTCATGCAGGTGTCTGTCTAGCCCAAAATTCTGGCACTGATAGCAACCAGTGCCAAAAGTGCAAAAGAGAGGAGAACACAACAAATACAGTAATACTTTGCTTTCAGCCCCTTTCTTTCCTCTTACGTCCTGCATTAAAAACCATTCACTGGCTTTTATAATTTCTCTGGGTATCGTGCATTTCTCGGTATGAGAAATGGTGGGTTTTTTCTCTCATCTGCCTAGTCTATGGTATTTACAGTTTTATAGATCTTCATCCCATCTTGCCGCAGTTGTTTCTTTTTTTTACCTCCTTCACATAGTGACTTCTCATATGGAAGCAATCCCATATCAGATGACGCTGTCACTCACCTCTCTACCTTTTCTGAAACAGTCTTTCTGAGATGGAATGACCAGAACTGCAGAGTTCAACTGGGACACATTTACCATGGGGTAACAGAGTAGCATCATGATGCTTTCTGCTTTCTACTCGGCTGCTTTCCAAAAATTCTGCTTTTCTGCTCACCGCTGATGACGGAGCTAATGATTCCAAAGAGCATCCAGGTATCAAACATCACTTTCCCAAGTGGTTATCAATTAACTTTATGCTCACATCACACAAATACAGTACACATCCTTCTGCTATAGGTACACGACCCTTCCATGCCCCTTCACATCCATTCGATTTTACTTACTGACATTCTATCACGAAAATATTTGATATCCAGACACCCTCTTCATAGCAAGCATCAGTTTTAACCATCGAAGGATAACTTTGTGTCATCCACAGTTCGCATCACCTCACCATAAATCTTTTCCAAATCACTTATCCAAACACTGAATTAATTACTCAGATATCTCTATTGAATGCCCCACAGTAACTGTGATGGTTACGAAATGCTGTGGCCACAAGAACTTTTCTGCCACTAAATGCCACTTTTCTGCCACTAAATAATCTGAAATAGTGTGATAGGTCCCAGGACATGCTAGAGACCATTCAGCTGGAAAGCAAATCTTCAGAGAACATTTGGGTCTTGGTGGACCACAGACTGACCATGAGCCACAAATACTCCCTCATGGCAAAAAAGGCTAACAGTGTCCTGGGCTGCATTAGGACCTGCTAGATTTGAACTTACTGGAGAAGGTCCAGCACACAGCCACAGATGTGATTAAGGGGAAGGAGCATCTCTCACTTGAGGAGAGAATGAAAGTGCAGGGACACTTCAGCCTAGAGAAGAAAAGAGTGTGTGAGGGGATTTTATCAATGTGTGTAAATACCTGATGGGAGGGAACCAAAAACAGACAGACTTTGCCAGCATTGCTCACTGAGAGGACAAGAGACAATGAGCACAAATTGAAACACAAAACATTCAATCTGAACACAGGAAAATACTTTTTTATTGTAAGGGTGATCAAACACTGGAACAAGTTGCCCAAAGAAGTCATGGAGTCTCTATTTGCAGAAATATTCAATGTCCAGCTAGACACAGTACTGGGCAACCTGCTCTAGCTGACCTTGGGGTATGTCAGTGAGGCTGGAGTACATGATCTCAAGAGTTCCTTTCCAACCTAAATGATTCCGTGATAAGATACTACATGAAATAACGCATATGTTTTAGAGGTCCCCATTCTCAGGACTATTTAAAAGAACTCACTGGTATGCATGTAAATTTACAGCCGTTTTCACTGAAAGTTCACATTACTCGAGGAAAAAAAAAGTTTCAGAACAAAACCTTCCATAGCAAATAAACTTACTTGCAATAATTAAAGACAGAAATGCTGTTGCAATATTACATGAAAACAGTGGTTTTGCTGTCATGTTTCCCTACAGAAATGGAAAGAAAACTTTCAATTAGTGGCTTCCAATATGAACTTCCACAATTTAACGTCAACATTTAATACAGATAATACAGGAATTACACAGTTAACTCAGGACACAGGAAACACAGGAATTGTATTTGACTTGTTTTGAGCCTCTTAGCTGCTTGTTTTACCTAACATCTCCTAATTATTACACAAGAAGGAAAAAACTGAGTAAATATTTCCCATTCAGCTTGTCAAGCACTCAGCGTTTTTTACATCTCTAGCACATTCCTTCCAGCTTCTTGCTTTCCCAAGCTTCTCTCGCTGTCCCTTAGATGGAATCTGACTTCATATTTCTTAATATCTTTGTCACCCACTACCACCACTGCCTCCAGTTATGCTACAGCCTGTCTCAAATGGGGAGGAGAGGACAGAACTTGCATACAGTCTTCAAAACATAGGTGCACTATGGATTTATAAGCTAAAACAATTACTGCTTTTTTCTGTTTTTTTTTTCCTAATAATTTCTAAGCACCTCTTTGTTCTTTGAGAACTACTGAGTATTGACATGATATTTCCATGGGCCTATGTAGTAAAATTTCAAGATCTCATCACTGAGTGCTAAGAATCAGATAAACCCAGTCAGCTGCTGAGCATGTGCTGTTAGGATTTTGTCCATATGTTTTCATTTTAAATTTTCTTTTTATTTATCTACTAAAAATTTCTTATGCTATTATTACCCAGTCATTCACTATCATGACATCTTTCTGCCACTCTGCTATTTACACCTCCATGTTCTATCCTGAATAGCTTTGTATTGTTGGCAAATTCTGCCACTGCAACGGTTTCCCTCTGTCTGGATCATTAAAAATACATGCTGAGCAGAAGACGTGTGTGGGACTCCAGTAGTGATCTTCCTTCACCTGAAAATCTAAGCATTTATGTTTTACCTGCTTATTTATACATTTGAGAATTATTATCAGGACTCTTCAGTAGACTTCTGATCCATAATGTGCTTGGAGAAGGATCTATTAGTTGCATGCCTCTGACAAGCTGTTCCTTAACTTGACCTGCCTTACTGCTTTTTTCCTATTCCACCAGCCACAATGTTTTACAGCACTGTGAGAGGACAAATGCAACTGTTCAAACTAAAGGATGAGCAGGAGAACACCATCCTGTTGTGAAGAATCTTTAGCTGATCACCATTTTCTACAATAGTAAAGGATGACACTTTCAGCTGTTCTGTCTTACTTCACCAAACAGACTCAGAGGTGTGCCACACATTGAGTCACCCACACTGCTCCTTGCAGTGCCTGCTTGCTTTCTTCAGTCTTCCCTTTCTCTTTCCTCCTCCCTCATTGCAAATTTCCACTCAGATTACCAGGCAGGTCTTTTCTTGCCTAGCTGTAAAAAAGGAATGAGTCCCACAAGAACGCTGAGCATAGAAATACACAACACATTAAAATCACTGAAGGCGGGTTATGTATGTTTGTACAAAACCTACAACTTTCTTCACTAATTGTGATGGACAGTACCTCTGAAAAGTCTATAGTTTTCATTTTAAAAAAAGAATAAATTATTTCCATTATAATATTTTTCAAGATAAATCAAGGCTGAATAGATTCCACTTATGACCAGGTATTTTCTTTATGACTTCTCTGAAACATTGCTTTTTCATAAACTGTTCTATTACAACTTTACCTCACTCTAGTGTTCTGTCTCACATGAGCCCTCTGAAGAGGCTTTTTGCCCAGCAGTAGATTCAGCACATGCAGCAGCATTATTTTGCCACATCTGGAAAGAAAGTTCCAGCATCCTGCTTCTCTATAATTTCAATCTGTTCTTTCTATCTGCTTAAATTTATAACTTGCCCTTTTGTCAACGTGGAAGACTTGCAAATATATATAGCCTTGTTTAAAACCATACACACAAACTGCTTTGAGGAGACTCTTTCTTGTCTCCTACTTTTCACAGTGAAAAACTTCCCTCTCTGTGGAAGGTAGACACAACAGCAAAATCAGGCTCTGCTCTGTCCATGCATTCACATAATTAACAACAAAAATAACAAACATACGACTGCAGAGTCAAGTGTATATGTTTTTCCTACCACATTCCGCCATGTTAAACGGGTAAATTTCTCCCTTTCCTCAGTCATTTTGTCCACATCTTGAGCTTGCAACCAGCCTGTGAAGCTTGACCACTCACAACAGAATTCAGCTAGAGTTATCTTTGTCAAAATTTCCTGTAGGGGAGGAAAAATTCCACGTATCTGGGGCCATGTCCACAAAGTTTCACCCTGAAAGGAAATATTTTTATCAATTTAAGTTAAAAAAACTCAAAGCATACCATAACCAACCAACCAAAAGAAAAGTCTGAGATTTTTAATGGTACATGCACCTGAATTATAATTACAACACCCACGAGAGCACATAGTAAGGTATAATTCTCATTAAAATCTGTCATTAAATTGGTATAGCCATCTTTTCTTCTGCTCTCTAGTCCTTTCAGAGTTGATCTACTCAAAAAAAAAAAAAAAAGTAGTCTCCTCAGAACTTCAAAGTACTATGGATTTCACTGTTTTTGGCAAACTTGTGGCAGTTTTTCTTTGAATATCTCATTCAAAGGCACAGGCATATTAAAACACACAACAGTCCTGTCCTCAGAACTGAGAGAACAGCAAGTCAGAGTATCACACTATTTCTGCTACATAAGCCCACGAACATTTAAAAAAAAAATAAATAAAACAACGCTATATATTCTTATTACCTTAAATGCTTCTATTAACTGCAAGGTACGCCATGTCCCTTCAAGAGAGATTAATCAAATGTCTCACTTTTGATCTAGAGAAAACGATTACAAATACTTCGCTGGACATACCTAGCCGGTGCAGAAGAGCTGGGTTACCCCCCCCTGCCCTCCCCCAACTCCAGGCGGTAGTTACAGCGCTGCGACTGTCACGGCAGCCGGTTTGCTGTGAAACGCTGGCATCCCTCAGCAGGTACGGCAGGAAATCATTCTCCAATACCCTTCGTTTAAATTCTGACGTATTCCTGGAAACGCTGGGAGGGGCTGCAGCTCCCGGACGGTGCGGGACGCCGGTGGGCTCGCAGGGCGCCCTCCCTCCACAGCCAGGTGCCGAGATCCAGGTGCGGAGAACAGGCGCTCTCACGCTTTCTGTCAGGAAGCGAGCCACGGCAAGCGCTGACCTTTTTACAACAGGTTTCACTCCCACTCCTCCTGTCCCCAGCCCTCGGTTTCCCCAGGCGGCACCACCTCGGTCTGAGCCACCTCCCAGCCCCAAAGCGGGTGGTCAGAGCGAAGCGGGACCACCGGCGCAGCTCAGCGAATCTCCGCTCGGATTATCCCAGGCTGGCTGACGCGGTCCGCCCTGTCCCACGGCTGACGGAGACAAGGCTCAGCCATCCTGCCCAGCCCTTCGCTGCCACGGGCTGGGCTCAGCCTCCGCCCCAGGAAATCCTCCAAGTAACGATTGCGAGATTTGAGGCGACTGGCTTTCTTTTTTTTTTTTTTTTTTTTTTTTTTTTTTCCCTAGGGGGGTGTGGAGGGTTTGTTTTTGGTTTTGTTTGTTTGGGTTTTTGGGGTAGGTCGGACAGCTGCAAACCTCCCTAGCTGAAGATACCGTGCTCCTGGAAGAGAAGGAGCCCCTCGAGACTACGGAGGCCGTTGGCGGGAGCATCTCAAGGATATCAGCTGATTTATTTGCTTATTCAATACGCTGCTTCGGCAGCTTGGTCTGAGTTACCCAGACTGCCACCTGTCACTGAGATATTTGGCTCTGAAGCTTGAACTTACAGGTTCAGTTAGTCTCATTTAGCCCGATTTATTATCTACGAACTTGAGAGCTACTAAGTAGTCCTGACATTTTATAGAGGTTGCTTAACTTGTGGCTGTTCTGGGAACAGTATATTGGCCAGGTTCTGGTGTTTCTTATTCCTCTTGTTTCACTTGCACACCACAGCTAGAGCCAGAGCTTTTCAAAGCAGAAGTTCCTCAAAAGCAGTTTGTTAAACACGGAATAGGATGTGGGTATATGTAAGGCTGCACTGACAGTTTGTTTACTAACTACTGAAATAGATAGCAAGATAGAGGAAAGCTCTCATGTTCCTCCCAAAATGGGCAGCAATCATAGACATTTTAGAATTACCAAGGTAGAAGTTCTCGTTATTGTTAAAAACACATCATAAACACGTTTGCTAAGCAAATTACAAGTATTCTGCAAAAACTGTGGCGAATAATCCAGACATGTCCTGCCTCTTCCACCCTGTTTTTTTCATTCTACTTCTGGTACTTCTTTCATTCCACTTTCTGGTACTATTACATTTACCAAATAGAAACATGTTCAGACGTTTTGCCTACCTTGTGGTGGCCACAGATAAGCAAAGATGAAGATTACACCCTGTTATGCCTGCATAACCTGTCCTCCATCAATGTAGTGCCGGCTGGAGGCATGTTGCAACACTTCCAGACACTAAGCTGTTGGTATACAGAGAATTAATTCATTCTTGGTTCAGGAAAGTCTCTCTTCAGTCATCACTTATAGCCATATTTCATTTTGGAAATGTTTCTCGTGACGTCCTTGCATTAGGGCAAACAATTTTATGCAAGATTTTTAGTGTCTGTATTATTTTGCACCACCATCAAACACCTATGTGTTAAATCTTATTATCATAAACGCAAGTGAGATGTTCCCTAATCTTTTCTACTATATTGTTCTAGAAGCACTGATTTTAAAAAAAAAAAAAAAAAAAGAAAAAGAAAATAACTTCTGAAGACTTCTGAGACATATACACTAAAGGTTCTGCTGTATGCAGTTGTGGTCATTTGGGGTTTTTGGGGGGTTTTTTCTCCAATTTTTATTATAATACTACTAACAGTGAAAAAAATGTTTCCGGTAAAAATGTTTCTGGTATGAAAGACTTTGTTAAAACATTATCAAAATGAATAGGTAAAATAAGAACTATTCAATCATTTAGCTATTCAGCGATTGATGTGAATCAAGACTTCAGGAAAAAAAACATATAGTAAAGCTGAAGGAATATCAGCTGAAACGGCTAGATTTCATGAGACTGCAAAAATATACAGAACATGGCATTATAAGACAAAAATTGCAGGGAAGAGCAGAGAAGTGGGTTATCCAAGGAAAGTGGACATTGACACTAGTCTACATGAATATTTGATGTGGTCACCAGGGAGATCTCAAAGTAAACCAAGAAACTTTTCATCTAAACAAACAGAAGTATTTTGTCTCATAAAGCTCTGAGATAGAACGAGCTGCTGTAGTCAGCACAGGGAGGTCTCTACAGTTCTTCAGTGCCATCTTTGAACACAGCTTGCAGCAGAGCAATGATCATGACATGCCTTATCTTTCTGCAGCTGAGGAGCTGATCAAAGAAGACTGCTTCTGTGCAAATTGAGAAATTGAACTTGGGAGTAGCATTTGGTACATGGCATTTTTCCAAAATGTATTTGCTAAATAAGGTATCACTGTAAAGTCATTTTGCCATCGGACTGTGGCATGCACCTGTTTTATTTATTTGATAATGCTATACAGCCAATAAAGGGAGCACATTACCTGCAAAAAATAATTCCTTTTGAGTTATGCTTAGAAGAAAATCATAGTGAGAGCATTCTCTTAGGTACGGATAGGATAGAAGTTACCTGGAATGAATTCAGACCACTGCCTTTCATTACCACAAACCTCTTGTTTTCATACATCATTTAGTAATTTTGTTCCAGCATTCAAGATCACTTGAATTTAATTTACAATATTGACAACTTTTTCTTTTCACATATATTCATCTCTTTTGGGCATGTGGCTGCATTAACTTTTTTGTTTGGATCAAGAGAGCGCTTGTATCGCAAAACAATCCTGGAGCCTATGAAACAGATTCCTTTCAGATGAGGCAAAACTTGAAGATGAGCTCCAGCTACTTGGGCAGTCTAACAGTGCGTGACAGCAGTTAGTCTCAAATAAAGTCTCTTGAAAAAAAACAAACATGTCTTGTGTGGACACAAAGCTCTCCACACCAACTGACATAACCTGCAAAACTCAGGGCAACGCTTGTCCTGATTCTTTTTAAGACAAGTGACAATGAGTAGCAAATGTAATTGCTAGTTATTTTAAGGAAATGGTAAAATTCAGCAGTCTTAGGTTTTGCCTGCTCCTGATAAATCATCCCTTCTATGTGAAAAGAGACTGAGAAACCATATCTCTAACACATCTGGAAGTATATTTGGGGCAAATGGAAATAAACCGCAATCTTATTTTTTGGTTATGACCATGGTATATTTCATCACTTATCTTTCTCATCTGAAACTCAACAGGGCAAATAAAAACATAACAGAGTTTTAAAGCCCTTTATGTATACTTTTTTACCAGTTCTACCTTAAGTTTTGTTGCACAAGATAATTTTTAAGAAATCATTAAGATTATCATTGCATGTACACATTTTTAAAGATACAAGAAAAAATTATCAAGAAATATAATTGCAGGTAATTACTTAAGCACAGTTAAAACTGCATAAAAATTACATATTATACAATTTGAAAACAGAAGATCTATTGAGGAAGAAATATTCAAAATCACCGTAATCTGCAGGGTATGCAAACCTTTTGATTCAGAAAGATTAAAATAGAAGGGGAAAATTGCTTGAAAAGGGAAAAAGCAAGATGAGGCAGTAGTTACTGTCATGGAGGGAACTTGCTACGGGGATTAGCCACTGCTTTCATATTGATATTTTCATTAGTCCTGTCAGCCCAAAAAAATGGGAGTTTTCTTATATAATTTACCAATGGCACACAGGATGGAAGAGAAGTATTATGAGCATGGCTCATAATGATGTTTACCCATGAACAACTCAAGAAGTTATGCCACTGTGTTATTGGTTTGAATTTTAAAAACAAAAAATAACCACTTGCCATCCATAGTCACAGAGTAAGGAAAAGAGCTGTGTGTCAAGATTCCTATGACTCATCAGTATATATCTTTTAAAAAAAAATAAATAGCAAATGCTGCCTTAAATCAGGGTAACTCTTTTCAGTGGAGTTAGAGAAGTACCAAAGGCACCTGTAGTGCACTGATTCAAGTGCTCATTATATTTATATAGTGAGAAAGGCACTCAGACTCCATGGGATATTGATTAAAATTTGGGTTGTTGGAGATAACTCGAGAAAGTAAAAAGAAATAGCACAATAATCTTATGTTTCTTCAGATGCTGGGAATGAAGATCTGCATCAGCCAGATCTCTAGTCAAGGCATGCAAATCCCATCTGTGGCAAGATTTGCAAGCACTGAAGAATTTAGGGTTTTTACAGTGTCCCTAGAAGCAGACAAATCTGCTCATCATCCTGACTGTCATGCAAACGGATGTTGTATGAAAACAGACTGTTTCACTTCGAGTTAAACCGAGACATGTGGGTGGAGTCGCCACCAGGTGCCAAGTGGGAGCTGCCTAGAGGCTTTTCCATTCAGGTGAGCTGGCTCCAGGTGTACCTGCAGCCACGTGGTACATGCAGCACAGCTCAGGCCTGCCTCTAACGTCATCAGCTCTCACGTGGGTCACTAACTTCTGCATGCACACACATCTGTTTAGGGCTCTGACAACACTGATCAGGGTACTGGCCAACCTTCAGCTCAATGTTGTGTACTGTCAATATATGCACAAAATCAAAGATTTCACAAAACTACAGGTATACTAGGGAAAATGAGCAGCTTTCTTTTCAGGAAAAGTTTAAGTTAATTTGGCTTGTCTAGGTTAAATTGAAGACAGACTACAACTGCTGCCTATGAACAATACATCCAGTAGATACCAGTGAACTAGTTTGTTAGGATTAAGCATGATAAGTCACAGAGAGAACAATATAACTGACACCAGAGATGGTAATAAACTAGCCAAAGGGCAAAGAAAACCCCTTCCTATCCTGTTTCCCAAGCTCAGGCTTTCTAGGTGCCATATATACACATTGCACAGGTGCCCACAAACAAGGAAAAAAATGCATTTATATTCAAATACTTATGACACTGTCAGAAAATTGTGCCTAGGGGGTTAGAGATGAAGTCCTCTAAGAACTGGAGGGCAGAGAAGGGGCTTACAGTTTAGATGGTGAAAAGATTACATAGAAATAACCAAACAAAACTCTTCATAAGATCATCTCCTGCAAGTCTTCACAATTACTTAGTTAAAAAGATCTTAGCAGTCCAGGGATTGCATACTGCATTTTAATCTGTGTGATTACACAAGCATAGCACGCAAATGACAGGGTTCAATGCCAAGGCACAACATTGGTCTTTTAAAATGTGTAGAGTAATACGTGCAGCTTGCTACAGTTAAAAAATGCTGGTGCAAGGAGTCCTACAACCAAACAACTGCATGAATTTTGAGCTACACAAGCAAAGGAAGACATAATGAAAGTATTTCATCAGTTACTGCAACTTTAAAGCAAATGCAAAACACAGAAATGTAGGTCTCTAACTTCCTAAAAGAAGTTCTCTGGGCAATTCATAGAGTCAAATCTCCCACTTATGGTGTTTTTTATTATTTAAAACTAGTCAAGAAATTACTCCAGCATCTCTGTGAAAACTTCACTGTAGGTCATTAAAACAAGTGTCTACCAGATGCCAGCCGGTACTAATTTTCCTCTAAGAGAAATATTTTTGCATGTTCCCCATCAGACATGTCTCCTTCTCTGGTGTTTCCCCCTTATGCTCTTCTACTGCAAGTTTCCCCGTATTCCATGGAGGCAAAACTTACAAATTCCTTCTGCTGTGCAGGAGATCTACACAAACCCCCATCTCTGTATGTATATTGTAAGATACATAATCAAAGAACCCTTTTTTAAATTTCTGAACACAAAGGCAAGCCCAAGAATTTGTGGAGAGTATGGAAAAGGTTTTCTATTAAGAACAAGTCTGTATAATCACAATAAATGCATCATGAAATCGAAAAATATAACTTATTATAACCTGTAGATGGAAGAGATACATTAAATAGTTACCAAGTTTAATTTCAATCATGAATTTTTGGAAAAATAAGTTCATTTTCTTCCCGAAGATGCAAATACAAAATGTTATCTGAGAAAAGGCACTAGCCTAAAAATATCTACAAAAGAAGTGGGATAGCACTAGTCTAGAAATTTCACTAGCAGATAATAAAGTGACATTCTGTTTTGCAAATGACCTGTAAAAAAATAGGCCTGCACCTGAATTATTGTTCTTTGTGCCTATAATGTAAGTATCTTTCTAATTGTTTGGGCTGCTTTGTTTGAATGTAGTACTGACCAAAAAAATCCCTAAGAGATGTAACAAAAGTATTATGGACAAGGAAAGAGGAGGAAGCATTGTTGTGACCAGAAACACCTCAATAATATTTTTTCAGATTAAATAAAGCTTTCTTTTTGAAATACCTACCCTATGTAGTAGACAAATATTCAAATTATTCAGTTAATAAAAAAGGAAAAAAATAAAAAGTACCCTTTTGGCTGGTTAGTACCTCATCTTCTCATCAGTTTGTTATCCCAATCCAGCCAGCGCCTCTCCATTATTTTCTTTTTAAGCCAGAAACAAGCAAGCACCATTACAAGCACCCTACACTGTTTGATTAATCATCTGGTTTTAAGACCAGCATGGTACTGATACAGCTTCCAGGCTTCTGTAACTCCCTGTTGTTTTTTTCAGATCCATGTAAATAATCCAGCTGAAAACATTTCTGTAACATTAAAGGAAGTCTTTTGAAAACAGCTGGTTTCTGTTATGAATTGTTCAAAGTTTGTACTCATAGCAGTGGTTTGTTGGAAAAAGTCCATAACACTGGAACTGTAACAATATTTATATTTACACTGGTAGCCTAGGCAGAACAGAGATTCTTCAGGGAATGAACAACACTGAGGATTCCTGGGTAAATAAAGCACTGGCTGAGTCTGGGAAGAGGGACTGAAAAAAGAAGCACCAGCATCTGACAGAATGCTGTTTATTGCTTTGGGGTCAGTGGGAAATGAGGGCTGGCAACTTTAACTCAATGTTAATCAAGGGTTTGCACTAGAACTTCTCATAATATTTCAGCCTGTCAAAGCACTGACCATTTGTCACCTGGATGGGCTCTGCTGGGCCCTGGGGCTCTGCTGGAGACCTGGGCAGGGCATGCCCAGGACTGCCTCTTGGCTGCAGACTGGACTTTCTTCCAGGGAAAGCCAAAGACTTTCAACACCTTTGCTTTTTTCTGCTGAAAAGAAAACGGTTATTGTTTCAATCTAACAACAATGCATTTAAATAATTTAAAATATTTCAGCTACGCTACTGTTCATAAAAAAGATCATATGACTATTCATTTTCCCTGATGTCTAAACATAAAATAAATCTCATAATTAAAAATTCATTAGAGGCAGTCAGAGTAATGTCAGTGGACAAAGTATTCTTTCTCATCTCTGAAACAATACAGATTAGGACACACAGTATTCAGTGTTGTCATCATTGTTATCCCTTGATCATAACAAAAAACATTATAACAGAAGACAGAAGTATTTTTAAGTACTAAGACATATGTTCTTACAGCTTGTCGTGTAATGAAAAAAACCCCAAACCACCGAGTAAACATTTTGGTGTGTAACATTTATATTATTTCATCCTTTTCCTAAATACTATTTCATCATTAACTTTCTTATGAAACCAGTACATCAGGTTAGGGAAGTAGCATTGAATTCAAAAGCAAATTCTATGCTGTCTGATGTACCTACAGAAAACAAGCAACCTCATAAAAAGAAAGTAATTACTGCTGCTGCTGTCCTCCCCTCTCTCTCTTATTTGTCTGGCTTCACTATTTATTGGTTTTTTAATCAAGTAAGAAACTTCAGACAAAAGGAGAAAAACAAGATCAGGTATAACTTGGACAAACCACTCAGACCCACTGAAAAACTGAATCCTGCAGTGAAACCACTGAGCAGAGCAGGCAGGTGCACGAGCACAGCACCCCCCCTTTGCACTGCACTGGAGCCAGTGTGCAAACTGCATGAGCCTCTGTGACACTCGAGCTGGCAGGGGGCAAGGACAAGCCAGTCAGGTTACTTGTCCTTGCTGGTCTGTCAGTCAGAGCCTACGGTCCTCTGCATCAGGAGAGCAATGGTCTTCATATCTGGGTTATTCTCTCGGGGCTGCTGATGACTGGAAGGTGTTTTAGGTAAGTCTGGTAGTCATCCATCGCACTCATTTGCAGATTACCATGTACGTCTATCAAATGACAGACTGGGGGTGAAGAGAGTTCCAGCTCCCAAGGCACCTCCAAGAAGATGCATGCTCACAAAATCGGACACAAACCTCCTGTGTGCAATTAAATGCTCATAGCACAGCCACCATCTCTTCTTGGCTTTTTACAAAAAGCAGGAGAACAACAGAGAACTTACCAAGAAAAAAAATTAATAAAATCACCTTTTATTTAAAAAGCTTTTCTGGAACCATGACTTAGCTCAAACACCTCTCACTATGGAGTCAGCATAATTCTTTAGGTTTTTAGAGATGCTCATCTCTGACAGATGCCAGCCACAGCAAAATTAACCTTGTCAAAATCAGAACAGAAGGCCCCACCAGTGCTTGGAACAGAAACACAAAAGTATTCTTGAATTACTATCACATCTACTTCTGTTTTATAAAGAATTGCTTTTGTTGGTTTTTTGGGGGTTGGGTTTTATTTTGGTTGGTTTGTTTTGTTTTCTTGCATCTAGGAACAAAATGAGAGGGAAAAAGACATTTCCTCCTGTGTGATACTTGCTCAGGTTCCCTAGTCTTCACCTGCAAGAACAAACCATAACACCTCACAGGGATGTGCTCTGGGATAGCTCCTTCTCATCACAAGCATTTCTCATCACTTCTGCATCAAGTCAAGCTAAAGTCTGTTTGATAGACACTTCACTGGCTGTTGGGACATAAGGGCTGGCAGATCCTTCCCAGTGACCCCAGGGAAGAAGCAGGGTGTCTTATTTTCTGCTGAGATAGAGCTATTTCTTCTCAATAGCTGGTACAGCGTTGTGGTTTTGATTCAGATGACAGTATATTGGTAACATAGTAATGTTTTGGATTTTGCTAACAAAACAAAACTGGGAGGGAGCTGAGCCAGACAGGGGACCCCAAGTGGCCAAAGTGATATTGCACACCATAGAACATAACACTATATAAAGCAAGTGTGGAAGTTATCCAGAAGGAGGGAGGGGGGGGTTGGCTTTTTTCCCCTTCCCCTCTTTAGTATTATTTACCATTATTAATGTATTCTACTTTGTTTTCAATTATTAAACTGTTCTTATCTCAAAATACAAGTTTTACTTTTGATTCTCCTCCCAATTCCAGTGGGGTTGGGGGGACAGAGAGGGGGGTTGAGCAAGTGACTACGTGGTGCTTTAGTTCCCATTAGCCGTAAAAATACAACACAGGGATAAACAGGACCCTTGAGCACTAAGGAGGGCCATTAAGGCTTATTTGTGCCCTAGGGGCCCTGATGTTTATAAACCATCAGTAGGAAAAGATCACCCATTCTCTGCAAATACTAGACAAGACTTATAAAATGCCTCGTTAAAATCATCCCTATATTTTTAGGAAGGGGAAGTTTCCGTTCCATTAGAACAAAATGAAACCAGAATTTCAAAAAGAGCAAGCACAAAACTACAGAGAAAAGTGTGTAGGTGCTGAACAGTCTCTTTAAAGATCTTGCAAGACAAACATTCAAACAAGGAACACATACAAATTTAATAAACTTGCGAATTTTACATCATAAGCATCGTACCCTTCCATTAAAATCTTATTCCTGAGATAATTTTACGTGCAGAAATTAGACTGATTTTCTGGACACCTGCTTTAGTGTCCTCCTGAAGTCACTGGCTTTCTTTTTTTTCCCCAACACACCTTCTGACTCTTGCTCATCCAAGGGCTTGGGTTTGCTTAATTTGCTTCCCTTTAAGTTCATTAACCTGAAGACATCTATGAATTGCATTAGCTATACCAACTTCAGATGGAGATCTTTATTCTCCTCACTGAATGGAAAGCTTTGCTTGCAATGGCTTTGAGGAGAATGGGACTCAGCTAATGCGTAAGACTTGAAAAGCTCACATGGGAGGGCTTTGTCACAGTACTGGCCAGTTTCCTATTGCTCCTCTAGTCCAGGCAGGAAATTTGCTGGTCAGGCTGGCTTCAGCTCTTGGCGTATACCATGCTGAGTCCAATTACCAGGGAACAGTGATTGTCTTTGACTTGATCCTTCCCACTCCAATCTTTTAATCTCTTAAGTAGGCAGGTTTAGTGCAAAGGTGCTGTATCTTGGAAAAGGTGGGGAATGAAGAGCAGATCATCTACCATCTCCTGTTTAAAAAGAATTTATGCCATGCTGCTGCCAGCATGGAAGTGATGCTTATAGTGATCCCCTTCCTAAGGTGAAGCAACAAATGCACAGGACCTTCAAACACATATTAATCTACAGCCTGAACCCTTACCTGGGTTACACAAGTGTATAGTACAGATTAGGCCTAAAAAGAAGCAAAATCATTATCAATATAGGTCTTGAAAACACTTCATTTGGGAAATTTCACATAAGAATGCCAATACCATCCAAACACAGAATTAGATGTATTGCTGCTGGTTAAACAGCAGTTAAAAGTTCTTGGACTCAAAACAAAAACAACCAGCCTCTCCACTGTGAGAGTCACACAGCTATATTAAAATTCATTTCAGAAGAACTTCTTTAATGGCTTTCGTATCTCTTATCTATCTTGCATGAAAAAACAAGTTCAGTATTAAATGAGCAAGTAAACAGAGGTAGCATTACTTGTACCAGAAAAAGGTATTCAGTAACAGCTTTCAAGGAGTTCAAAACAATCAGAGCACAAAAAGTACAGACCATTTTATCTACTGGGACTGGAAATTATACTTTACAGGGGCAAATGTAAGCACCACTGCAAAGGCTGTGGCTTTCCTCCAGCAGATGAGTCAGCACTTGCCCCAAGAGTCAAGCAGAGAAGGCTGCCTCTCACAGATTTCCTCCATCTGAGGTCTCCTGATTTCCCCCCAGCTCTGGAGGACCTGCAGCAGCAGACTGCTCGCTGGCACATTGCTGGAACCATGCTGGTCCCAGAGAGTGACACAGCACCTTGGAGCTGCTCTAGCTTCACCTTCCTGCAAGGAGAGCACAGGACATAGCACAGCCAAGCTCACAGCCCCTGTTTGCCCAGGCAGGGCAAGGTGGTTAGTGCTAATGTTGTGCCCCGACCTGGTAAGGCCAATGGTTCAGCAGCCTGAATGAAGATTACTACAGTCTTGTTAAGACACTTTGAGTCCCATGTGCTGTTTGCTGTTTTTCTCAGCATGCTTCAGTGGAGGAATGAGGGGGGGAAAAAAACAACAGTGCTGTGTGAAAAAACTATGTAGTGCCTTTATTGAATTTAAAAATGGACCTTTCTTCAAAGTGCCTTTACAAAACACAGATGAAAACTGTAGCATCATTTGTATACCAAAAGGAACAAATATTTTTTAAAAATCAATATTTTGGCTCAGTAAAATAACTTTCCTGTCCCTAAAGGCAGGGATAACAAGTAGCAGTTTTCCATTCAATCTATTCCAGTCAGCAGAAGTAATTCAGGAGGCTTGAAGTCGCTGGAATTCTGTTGGCTGGACTGCATACCGTGAGCTGTCAAGGTGGAAGCACAAAGTCAGTATTACACCCTGGTCCTCAGAGTACAAATACCAAACTGCCAGTGTCTGGTCTTCACATTTGATACAGGGATCTTCTCACAGAAGAGTTCTGTGACCAAATCATATGGCTTTGGTCCTATTTAATTCTTCTGTTGATGTGAACCATAATAATCAGCCTTGCTTAAATGGTTCTCATTAACTTCAGATGGTTCTTAAGGCTCTTTTACCCTACAACAGGCTGCCACTGAACACACTGCATATTTAAAAGCAGACTGCGTGCAACAGCTAAGTGAATGTGGTACTTCATGACTAGGACTGATCCTCCCTTGACACTTCTCTCATGACTAAAACAAGAATGAGAACAGACTGTAGGCCTTTGTATTGGTCTACACATACATGACACTTTTGTACTATGACAATTTGAAATAGTCTGATGTTTCAAATGCACTTCTTTCCCCTCCTATCCTGAAATGAAGGGTTTTTTTCCATTCTGGCCAAACATACACACAACTCAAAGCTCAGAAGGTACTGTCTCTAGAATCAAAGTTTCAAGTTTCCAGCATACGCTGAGGCAAGCAAAGCAATTTAGGTGGGAGAGGAACCCATTTCTACTGGTTTTGTCACTTATCAGGCAGAACACAAGGATCAGTTTTGTTTGTTGAGGATGGAGGCATATGAAAAATACTTGAGCTGTGAAAGAAGAAAAAGCCAACGCTGCAGTGTCCAAATTAATAGATGACTTCTGAAGGATGCAGAATGTGGATTTTTTCAGATGAACACATGGAGATATCAAAGGGAAAATTTCTGCCTATTGTTGCTGTATTAGCAACAACGTTCAAGGAGAGTTTGGAAAGTGATGGAGTTTGACATAACAGTAAGTTGCTTGTTTCAAGATAAGGGAACAGCATGGGAAAAGATAGGCTGAAGTTTAAATGGGAGGAGAGCAAAAGGTGCTGCAAGACAGAAGCTGATGGGGCACACACAGGAATTCAGAGTTGCAAGCAGCACTTAGAGGCAGTAACAGTCAAATCCTGAGGCTTCCATATACAACAAGATTTCATCACTTAAAAATGTAACTTTCAAGGACAGACTGAAAAGAATGGGCAATTTGGCTTTCATCTCCTGTTTCTGTAAAATTCACAGCTATAAATATAGCATAAAAGAGCTCTGATAATTAATTTTTGTTATCAATCAAGTCAATTCCCTACCCTGAAAAAAGAACTGAACATTGCAAACTATGTCACTGCCTACCCACAAGTCAAACCTAACTTCAGAGTTAACAGCTGTGGTATATGAATACTGTAAAAAACCCTTTAAAATGGAAGATAAAGGATTCAACATACACACAATTTTAACAACTTCATTTTCCAAAAAGCTGTTTGGAAAACCGTGGCTGCAGCCTCCAGTACACAGTCACCGCTGATTCCTTGTATCATCAGGGCAGAGGGAAAAGACAAAAGCAAGCAGCTGCAGGGGGTTACACTGGGTATTTTTCTCTCTCTCTCACTTCATGGAGTACCTGAGCAGCAATGCTATTTTAGCTCTGCTTTGTAAGAATATCTGGAGCTGAAAAGCATAGTCTCATCATACTACTACTTCTCCGACTGCACTCTGGACCCTTTGGGAGCCAGGAAAACTCACTAATCTGGCAGAACATTAGCCCAAGGAGAAGGACAATTTCTGCCACATTAGTCTGTTCAGCCAGCTTCAGCTTTCAGAGCTGACAAATGCTAGAGCCAGCCCTCTGGTCAGGGACAGGAGGAGAAAGATCTGCTCTGCTTCAGCACCAGCAACTCACAAGAAATGGGTGCCCTGAAGCCCCTTGATGTGGTCCTTAAGGCGGATGAAGTCAATCATCCTGTAGCCCCACGAGAGACTCTTGTGTCATTAGCCAATTGTTCCACTTGGGTAAACAAATACATTAAGCCACTTAATTGGGGAAAAAAAAAAAGTCCTGTAGAAATTAATTTGACTCAATAAAGCATTACAAAGGTATTTTTCCAATGTCTGTATGTGACAAGTGACTAAAAATGGCACGTTCTTTAAAATGTGTAAGGAAGACCAGAGAAGAGTGTGCTTTTTCAGATTCAACAGCACTTTGCGGGAGGGCTGGGATTGTTTCTTACCTTTTCTCTTGGACGATAACACACTGAGGAAGTACACAGGGGAACTTATCTTTCAGCAAACTGAACAAGGCAAATAAACTTGCCAACAAAGAAAAGTTTTGTGTCATTAAAAAAAAAAAGAAACATATTTACTGGCATTAACCATGCCCATTTCATAATATCATGATTATAATTAATATAATTCTCTTCCTATTCAGACTTCACTTGTAAAAAACACAAGTTTTCTGGGGATTTTTTGATAGTTTCTTTGTCCTTCTATTTTCAATACTATAAGAATTCCTCCAAATCACAGTGCAATTTTTGGAAAAGTACTCGTGTACTTCCCACATGTGCTACTGATGATATTTCAAGTTGTTCTGTTGATCCAGCCAGAAGAAAAAAAAAGATTCACATCTGTAGATAAAGCTGTAGTACCTTCACTTAAGAAAATCTGGATAAGATTGCACAAAACAGACACATGTGACCTTGGGTCAATCCATCACCAACTGGTGAACTGAATTGGTCATTAAGTGCCTTTCTCTTTTGTTATTTAAGGCGAATTCAAGTCTTTTGGTAACAAATGCAATCCCGATGAAGATCCACTTTTTCTGGATGGCATGTGGTAGCGCACTTTCTTCCAGAATCTGGTACCTGCTGAGTGAGATCTTTCTGAGAAGTCCCCTTTCCATCGGATAGCCCCATGCTTTTGCTTAATGTATTTGATGGATTCCGGCATGGTTGCATAATCTTGTATTTTTTCAAGTTCAATGAGAATTACTTTAATGCCATCTTGGATAAGAGCATTATGCATGGCTATCTGCTTTTCAGACACATCTTCTAGAATGCTGTAACAGGAGGGCTCTGGTACTAAAACAATTATCACTCTTCTACTTTGACGGATTTTTTCATCGGCAACACTGATCACAGCTGTAAAAAAAAAAAAAAAAGGCTGTGCAAAAATAAGATTGTATATTTCTACTTTATGTTACCAATATTTTGCAGCTGGCTCATTCACTGTTTGATATTTAAGCCAACACACTTTACAGCACAAATAGAGACAGGATATGAGCATGCAAGCAGTTACCTTGGGTTAGCCAACCCTAGAGATTTGGCCAATGCAACGTGACCCCATCAGACTGCATGTCTATTTTCTTGTTTTGCATAAACAAAGAAGAACTGCCAACTATCTACTACTTATCTTGCTAATGCCATTTTATTGCCATCATAGGTACAAATGCAAAAAACCAAGTTCCAGAACCACAGTACCTTTTACCTTAACATCCTGTTCTGATATGCTCATCTGTTTTTGTTACTTGTAAGTAAAGAATCCTCCCTCCAATGTCATTCCAGTCAATTAAGTCTCAAACAGTAAAATATGGTAAATACCACATAAAAGCCATATGGCTTAACCCTGAGAACAGACTACTGACGTTTTTTCAAGCTGGAAAAATAAAGCAACACTTTAGATTCTACTTCCTCCTCAAACCACTATCAAAATCCTTCAAATGTAAAAGAAAAAAAAAAAGAGTGATCCACAGACCACCTCATGTAAGTAGGTTCATACAAAATTGTTTTTTAATTAAAAACTCCTGGCTTTGGCCTAGTCTTCAAATTTATTCAGCCTCAGTATTAACCTTTTAAAGTCATAAGACCAGAAAGGATTCAGAAGCCTCATTTCACCTCGCAGAAGCAGTCAGTGGGATAGGCTTTGTAATTTTCAGTCTCACATACTAGATATTTAAATTTGATGCACATATACACACCAAGGAAACCTCCATAAGGATTTTGAAGTCTTGTAAGGGAGGGAAGGCCTTCTAAGATCTTTAACAAGGGACAAGTAGCCTTTGATACAGCTGATCATTCCTGGTAGCTTCGTGGTGTTTTTGCTTTTTCTATCTGCACTGTCTAAGTATCCATTATATCCTTTATTGCATCCTGCTGGTTTGACAGCAATTCTCAGAGCAAAATGAAACAGTAGAGACATCATCCCTTTAAATGGCACCTCAAGGCAACAGACTTTTTTCACAGTGCTCGTGAGACCTACTTTTCCATGTTTCCTGCCATTAGTCATCACTCACAATCAAAATTTCAACTCCTCTTTGCCTCAGCATTGTTCCATCTCCAGATGTCTAGGCTACCCAGACACTGAAAAAAATTGAAAGGCCTAAATAATAACAAGGGAAAGCCTGAGATAAACAGACTGTGGAAGCACCTAGTGCTGTATCTCTCCTTCTCCATCAAAGTGAGTAAGAGAATCATGGTTCATTTGACGGTGAGAGATATTTAGAATCCCATCTGATTGACTGCCTGTTTCTCAATTGTATTTGCAGGTCAACGAGAAAACTCAAGTCCAATTTGTCTTCAGATAGCTTACCTTCTCCTGGTAAATCATCCCTCCCAAATATGAAGAGGTTATATCCACACTGCCTTTCCAAGACCTCTGGCAGTATTTTCAGAGCAAAAATATCTGATGAGTACAAGCAGCTCTCTCTGTTCTTTGGATACAGAACATAAGCATCATAGATCTTCTCATCTGAAACTAAGGAATGAGCAATAGGACATATAAAAATGAATTCTAAAGGTACGAAAGCAAGCAAACAAACAAAAAAAAAATCTCTAAACTCTGGGGGGTTTTGCCCCACTTGAATCATTGTTTATCATGCTTTTGTTATCTGAACTAATTCTAAACATCTTAAAAATATATTATCCTTTCAAAATTTCCTTGGAAGTCCAATCATACTCCATGAGGCTAACTCACTGCTTTGCAAAGGAAGATGGAAGCTCAACACAACACTCAGCATTGTTACACAAACATACCTTTTTTACCCAGGAAAGGATGGCAGGAGTCCCGATACCAAAGCACAATATCAATTTTGAAAATCTTGTAGATAATAAGAGTAAAACATACTAAAAATACCAAGGAAACTCCTCCTCCAATTAAGTAACCCTGAATGTTTCGAGCTGCAGTAGAGTGGGATAAAAAAAGAAAACAAATAAACAAAGCACAGTTATAAACTAGAATCAGGGAAAGACAAGAAATGGGCAAAACTGTTTAGCCTTTAAATTATTTTTTTTTAAAAAAAGAAGGAATTAATAGGTCAATCTTTTTCATGTCTGCTTTCTGCAAATACTGTTCTGTGACAAGCCTACTTTTATCTTACAAAGAAAAAAATACCTTAACAATGTGACAAATGAGGCTACTTTTCAACAAACACCAAAATAAAATAGTGATGTATATCCCAGCACAGCAGCAGAGTGAGAATTCTTGTACAAATTTTATCTGTCAGAAAGCAAGGAAGTCAAGAGATGGGGAGATGTTTTCCTGACCATGCTATTCTCCCCAGACCAACTCGTTGTCTCTAGGCTCTTCAATGACCTGTCACTGACCCCTCTTATTTACTGTCCTTATACAAACACCCTTCAGAAACTGCATTTTTAGTTAATGCATATTAAGGAATTACTGAGTTTAAATCCTACCCTGACAGTCTTTATGAAGAAATTGTAGTTATGTAGTAAGTTAGAGCTCAGATCTACTTTCAGTCAATGATTTAATTACAGTGCAGCCAGTTAGAGGTAAGTTTAGGAGGAACATTTATCAGGGGATTGGCTCACAGTTAACAAAGTCAAATCAGAACAAGCTCACCAGAGGCTCTTCTGAAGCTAAATTAAAAAAAAAAAAAAAAAGTGTACTTATAACATCTGGTGATTTGCCTGTCCGTGTATCTGTTTTGAAATAAAAAGAATTAATTTCTTCAGCCTTGCATTTAAGTTTTCGAAGCTCACTTTATCTTTCAGTTCATCTACTAAAAAGAAAAAATTCTGCTTGGTAGGAATAAGTCAAACTTATCCTGGTCTCTGAGCACCAGACTGGGGTCTCCAAGTGGCAGGATGCTCTCAATCTACATGCATAAGCCTATCTAGAAAGTGGTTAACACAGCATATGCATCAGTAATCAAAAGCCCATAACCTTTCCAAACAATCTATTTCATTTCTTCATTACTATCATTGTTACTTTTTTTCCTACCATACAGGTGGTGTTTTTTTTCTTTGTCCTAGCAATCTCACCTCATTATTTGTTACTGTAGGACAGCCAGATCTACATACATACTCATGTTCTTTTGACAGCCTGTTCCATAGTGAGCTACATCTTCTACCCAGCTCTTTCAAAGAAGTGGCCATTTTCACTGTTCTTCTAGACACACAATATCCTCTGATCCACATGCTTCTTCTTTAAGTACAAGTATGTGAAATGAAGCAAAGGAGACTTCCACTGAAGCCTCCTACCTGCTTCAAATAAATTGGAGTCTTTCATTATTGTTTTCTAAAACACTGAATGTGAGGACAAAGCAAATCAAAGTGCAATTTTCTTTTATTTTGCTAAGAATGCGACAAAAAATTCACAAACAAAGGTACTGAGCTGCACTGCCCCCTTTATCACACAGCTTTAGCTCTAAGTAGGGTGTTGTCAAACTAACTGAGAAGTAAGTATACTGGTCACCATTTTATCAAGAAGAGATCTCTTACCTGGGCGTTCCAATTTGATGTACGCTGTAAACTGCTGAGAACCATATATGAAGTGACAGAAAAATTTGTGAGCATAATCCTTTGCTTTCACTTTTGAAATGTTAAATTTTGTTCCAGATACTGCAAGTCCATGAGGCAACCCCTCTCTGTCATTAAAAAGGGGTAAAAAAGAAACATCTGTATGGAAACCGAGTATCTGCACTTAAAATGGGATAGATTCATCTACCCACTAATAAAGGAACATTCCTTTTTAACTCTATAAACCTAAGAAGCCAGTTAAGCACAGTAAATAGACCTCTTTAACAAGCAGCTTCATAAACAGAGAAGATCTTGGGTTCTTGGTTGGTTTGGGGGTTTTGTTTGGGTTTTTTTTTTTTTTGCTAAGTTGGACAGAGTGCTTTCCAGGTGATACAAAACTCAAAGGGACGTTGATACAAGAGCTGCCATACTGAAGAACCTTGAGGCTGAAGAAATGGGCTGACAGGAACACCTCATGAAGTTCAAAGTAAAATGCAAATCCTGCATCTGAGGAGGCATAACCAGACTCCAGGCATCCTGGACTGCACTAAGAAAAACACTCCCAGCAGGTTAAGGAAAACGATCCTTCCCCTCTGTTCTGCATTGGTGAGGTCACACCTGGAGCAGGGAGGCCAGTTCTGTGCTCCCCAGTACAAGATTTATGGACTTGCTGGACCAAGTCCTGTGCAGGGAAGTGAAAATGTTAAGAAATTGGAGTATCTGTCGTATGAGACAGCAGGGACTGCTCAGCCTAGAAAAGAGAAGGCTCACGGGCAGGGGGTGGATCTCATCAATGTGTGTAAATATCCAATGGGAGGCAGGAGTGGAGAAGGGGGAGCCAGGCTCCTTTCAGTAGTGCCCACTGACAGGACAAGAGGCAATGAGCACATATTGAAACACTTTTCCATCTGAAATTCCATCAGAACACTTTTTTACTATCAGGATAGCCAAGCACTGGAACAGGTTGCCCAGAGTTGTGAAGTCTCCACCTGTGGAGATACTCAATATCCAACTGGACACATCCCTAGCACCCTGTTCAATCTGGCACATCTTGAGTAAGTGGGCTGGACTAGACAATCTCAACAGGTCCCTTCCAACCTGAATGACTCTGTGAACGAAAGACTATATAAACCAGTAATACCTAGTAATAAAATGGCAAGAGAAAAATCACCCTCCAGGATTTTTTACGCAGATGATGAAGCAGAGACCTTTTTAAGCACTTTTAAGCACCTTTTTAAGCAGACTCCCAAAGCCCACATTGCTTGCAGTCAGTGGTGCCAACCACCTTGAGAAATAGTGACGAACAAAATTCACCCTTGTGTGAAATGACAACAAAAATGGTGATAATACCTTTATGTCTGATAGCTATTACCACAAAAAGCTTGAAGAAGTATGATATCCTGCTAAAACCATCCTGCTCTAACATAGATTTACAAGAATAAGGTGAGAGAGGCCACAGTGGGAAGGTACATACAAACTGGCATCCTACTCTATACACCTTAAAGTAATGTTACCTGATGTACTCAAGGAAGAGAACTCATTTTGCAGAACACTCTGAAGAAACAGTTTCTATTACATAGATTGCCAGCAAATTCTGTCATGGGATTACAATACAAACACCATCATTTTGCAACATGTTTGGATTTGTTCAAGTCAGTTTTAACTTTCCTCCCAGCACAGGAGTTACCTCCCGGGTGTAAGCCTCAAATCCATTTTGTTGGCCATAGCTACAGTGTGGTTTGCTACAGAGAATGCTTCACAAATTTAACTCCTGAGAAACTGCTACTATTTTATGAAATAAAACATTAATATTGCAATGAATTTTTCTGATATTGGATAACCTGCTTTGAACTTGAACAGGATGTATTTTGCACATCTCCATCCCTGGCATGGGAAAATTGTCTGGCAGGGTATAGTGATTAGAAATGGAGATCACTTCCAAGCAAGCCACAAATCTTAACAGAGAAGTGCTTTGAGTTAAATGTATTAAATGCCTTTCAGGAAGATGTGTTTAAGAGCAGAATAAGGTTTCAGAAGAAGCTGAAGATACTGAACAGTTATGCACAGCTACATTGGTGAAGGTAAGAAATTTCATGTCCTGAAGAATAATGAACTTAGTTGTACCTCACAGACCTAAGGTGGGGCCCTGACATTTACAGACAAACAACAAGTATACAGATCTATAACGAAAGTAGTAATTCCTCCTTAAAGAACCTGAGGACGAAGCAGAGGCCAGATACAGATCAATGAAGTAGATAATTTTAAAAGCAGTCTGCTGCCTCTCTAGGCATAATCTGCACTGATGACAGCACTTGGTGGAGAAGATGATGCTTCTCCATGAATGTGAACTAATCATCTGAGGGGTTTTTTTCTTCCTTTCTTCTTTGCACTAGATTTTAAGGGTTATGTTTAACAGCAGTGATTGATACAATGAGAAAGCAAACAGTACATCCACACTGTTATAGCACAGACCAGTTACTGGGTAAAAGTCCTGCTCTCCTTAAAGAATTGCTGGTTTTACCAGCTTAATTTTATTTTCCTGAACATAAAAAATCCAAACCTAGAAGTCCTGCAACAAGAGATTCTGCTTTGTGTTCTTGAGGATTAGCAACTGTGTCTGTAACTCAGGAAAGGACCAGCTTCACAAACAAAACTAAGTTTGGTGATTTTTTTGTTTTGGAACAATCTATCCTTTCCATTAATTAATGACAGAGGGCTTTAATCTATTATCAAAAAAAAAAATCACCTAAGAACAAATGCATAAGCAAGTATTACAAAATTATATTTTACAACAAGACTATAAAAATCTACATGTGATTGCTTCATTGCATTTGTATCAGATAGATCAGTATTTATAATAAAATGTCAATGTCATTTTTTATAAACCAAGCAGTAAGAATATACTGTGTCTGATGCAGACTTCTAATCAGTCTTTCAGTGACTACTGACATTTGACTGGAGGTCAGCTTTATGGTGAACTCGCTGTAAATTAATGCAGATTACTTCATCTACAAATGCACTTATAATTCAATGTATAAGGATACTTACTCATAAAACTGTTCCCTGTAGGTTTTATCAAAGATATCAACATCCTCATCATTAACTTGCCAGAATGGAATCAAGCCATTTATGCCACTTGATATATTACATTCCATAACTACATGAGAGCCTACAAAAAAAAGCCCAAAAAACATTTAAACACAGCAATTGAAGGTCTTGTAATAGAAGCAGGATCAAGTGATGAAGGAACAGTTGGGAAAAGGAGGGATATAAAAATAAAACTACTTACCTTATGAAAAGCAGAGTCCTTAAAACTCATCCATTTGTAATCCAAGTTTGGGTGTCTACGACCTGGATATAAATTCCACCCTAAATGTAGGTACCTAAATGTTCACATCTACATGTAAGCTAGATGTCTAAGCTAGTAACAAGAGTTAAGCTCTGCTGAATTCCACTCACATTGAAGTAGATACCTTAACTGAATGGCTCTCCTGACTCCACTGAAAGATCACCAGGGCTCAGTTGCATACACACATTATGGCAACATCCAAGGTATGTATATGGAGTTGTCAGACAAGACTCCAGATCTTCAAGAGATCTGCACTGCTAGAGTATAGCCAGACTGCTCAAAACAGCACACCATGTGTAGGCAACTGAGTTGAGCCCCCATCGATAACAGCATGGGGTGATCAGATACCCACGTGCGGACAACTACACCCTGGAGCTGAACCCCATTCTTAGGGACCATGCGTATCTTTACTCCAAATCAGAGTCTTTTGGCCAACACAGTCCACTGGGATGGTTTCTGAATATTGTCACACTCTACTCCCAGAGCAAGCTCACCTGTCACTCGGGTCCTTTGCAACCAAGAGTCCAGATCTTACAGAATGCCTCAGTATTAATCAAATCAAGCTGCAAAACGTATTTATTTCCAATGTACCTCAGAGAGCTCCACGTACAGGAAGGTAAGCAGCTTTCCTGGATTCCTTTCCTTCTGTATTTTACACATGGAAGTTATGATTTGATAGGAGAAGGTGGGCTGTCTCAGTTCACCTATGTAAAGATCTTAGGTGTTTAATTTCCTAGAACCGCATCAGATCTAGATGCTTCCACCAAGGAATAATCTCTAACAAAAGTATGGAATAAACCTTTTGCTCACATGCAAAGCAGTTACTTGAAAAAGAGTTTGCATAGAAACCAGAGACACTCCCCAATCTCTTCCCTCCTGTCCTTCCATCATGATAATGAATTTTTCTAAAGATATGGTTTAGTGTGCTGCAGAGTTATTCAAAAGGAAAAAAAACCCTCAAGTGTTCCATGCTCTCCATTTCCATGCATTCATGAATTACTGTTAAGTTTCTACACAACCTTCTCCTGCCATTTCTCATTCAAAAATCATACAGCCATTTCCATGTTCATGCAGGTGTTTAAATACTCTGCACTACAGCCAGACATCTAATAGGAGCAAAGATTTAGTTTTTTTCTTCCAGTATCCCATTAAAGGTACTGGACAGAGAATATTACTTTGAATGGCAATGCCTTTTTAACACAAACAAACAAACAAACCAATTTCCTTAAATTCCTTTAAAGTGTCTTGCCTAGGCCCCATGTAATGGGGGGTAATATTTCCACAGATACTGAAGATACATCAAGACATGGACACTGAGAAGCAGCAAAAAGGACAGATGACAATTGCAATAAATAAATAAATAAATGCATCCCGAACAACACTGCTGGTCAAGAGACTCCAATCTTAGGCACATAGTTATTTCCTCCTACAAACTTCACATGGGAATCATGTTCTATCATCTCTCATCTGTTTTCCAGATATCCTCAGTCTACATGTTAATCTCCCAGCCTTGCTGAAGTCCATGGAACTGTTCCCATGTTATTTCACAAAGACCAGGAGCTTATTTGTTTTACTTAATAACCCCTTAAATAGTCAGTACTTACCAAGTTCTACTTCAATTGTATTGTTCTTCGGATAAATAAACTCTGGTCTTATCTGTGGTGGTTTTTCTAATCAAAACAAAGAAAGAATAAAATCTTTAGGCAGGAAGAGTTCCACAACTTACTTCAACTGACAGTTTTACAGTGGTTTTGGTTTCATTGGTACTATTGTAGTGTCATACTCACTACCAGTTATAAAGTTACAACAAAAATATCTCATAAGACATTTGCTGTACTCTCTCCAAAGTATTCAGTTTTAGCTCTCAAGTTAACAAAAGGCTTTAGCTTACCTTAAAAATACTTTTAAAAAAAGTTTTTCTCAAATTTACTTTAATATCAACTCCCAGTAACACGACCAGAAAAAGACAAAAACAAAAAATGCAATTAGTTTTTCAGAGAGATGGATAAGGAAGAGAAAGAGGGATTGTATCAGTGACCTCCTAAATAAGGTGAATATTTATTTATGTAAAAGTTTAAATAACTGGGATGATGTTTAGACTGGCTGCTAACAACCCATGGCTCTTATACCATCTGCCTGAGTCAGAATTTTGATTTAATCTAAAAAGATGGACATGCTCTTTCCAGCCAACTATTCTGATAGAACTACTACCATTTTACTAGTCAGGTCACCAGCAATACTGCCCACAAAGACATAATGATAACAGCAATAAATGACACTACTGGGAGAGTGAAACAGCCAGTTCCATGTCCTGTGTGCAGAAAAGCACAACCAGCTGCCAACAGTAAGCTAATCCCTTCTACAGAAAGATTTAACTTCATAGTATTTATATAGTGAGTCACATGTCCTTTCCCATCAGCTGAGATTCCAGTGAACTTTGTAAGCACGTTCACCAGTAGGGCTGCAAGAAGGTGATTTGCTGTGATAGTCTCAGAAAAAAATACTCTATTGTAAAGTGTATTTAATTTAATGGTCCATTATTTGTTTCAGCGAAAACAATGTCCTCACCCCAGTAACCACTGTTTTCCTCTAATTCTCACTCCTAAGCCCACATTACTCATTTCTCCATGACAATTCTTCCCAAAAAGTAATCCTCAAGGATAGCAACATCCCTCATTGTATTTTAATTGTATATTCAGGAATAAATTAAAGAGGATTTGCAACTTTAATTTCACAGAGATGAAAGGTAACATACCAGGTATCTTATGCCTACATACAAATATTTACAGCAGAGTCAAAAGGAGAATAACCTCATGCACTCACCTTTAACCTCTAGACTTATGGTTCTTGAAACGTTATATTGTTTTCCCATATAGGTGTACACCATACGGCACGTGTAGTTTCCTCTATCTTGCACACTCACGTTACGAATCAAGACAGCACTTTCACCCTCTGCCAAAAGAAGTCGCTTGTCTTCAAGAAATCCAGACTTACACTCCTAAATACATCAAAAGTACTTGTGACTTAAGGGAACTAAAAACCTGACAATTGAATAAGTTGCTGAACTCTACTGATTATTGAAATACTTGCCAAATACCGACTTTTTTTTGAAAGCCAAGATGTGGTTCTTATTCAAGCACCGCTACAGTCTAACGTGAAGCCTGATGACATCTTGGTCCATCTGTACTTTTTAAAAAATCCCTGGAGCCAATCCTTTCAGTTTTCAAATGCTGTGCTTTAGTTCACTGCCTTCATTAATAGCATGGCAGTTGTCCATCTCAGGTGTAACAGAAGTTATTACGCATGTAGCAGAGTTTATGAGAACACATGCCTATATCCCTACTTCACTGCGATGGCTGTAGCAGTGCCTTGTGTTGGTTGGGTTTCTGTGGCAATGCAAATACAGGGAAAAACTTCCTTCTCTTCCTTTACCTACAAGCAGTGGAGAAACCCTTCCTCTCAAAAGATGTATAGGTGTAGCACCAAGGTTATTTTACATACACGGGCCCATGTAGCTGCTTTAATACCAGCATCAGAATTAAGAGTTGAACTACTTCATAATTTTACTTCAACACAGACAAAATATATGTTTCTACGCTTGCACAGCCTACAGAGTATTTTCATAGAACTAAAGCAAGCAGCATAAGAATACCACAGCATGGTCAACAGATAGGACATGACTAATATTCTGAGAAACTGAAATAATTATCCAAAGCCTTGTACTTACAGAAACACTCAAGCTTTAAAACTTATTATCTACATAAAATAATCAAAGGATGAATCAGATTTTCACAAATCTTACTCACACTCATGTCTTGCTCAAACTGTAGAGAAAATAAACCTTCCCTTCCAAAAGCAGCTTTTCCCAGTTACTCCACAAGATATTTTAAATAATACATTTTACATCTTGTATATATGAAATACACATGCACCATACCTTATACCAATGTACTTCAGGCTGATTATTGTCTTCATCTTTAAATTGTTCTAGATCAGGACATATAATCTTTCCAGTATTTGTGCTCATTACTTTTTGTTCAAACTTCATCTTTCCATTAAAACACAAGCCATTATCGTTCTTGAAAACGGTTAAATTTATAGTTTTTTTGTTAGAGTGGTTGAGGCTCCTGTAATTAGAACAGCAGACAAGTCAGGTCATTAACAGAAAGGTTTCTGTTTCCCAGCAAGTCAAGGACTTTACAGAGAGGGACTTCAGCATCTTCACCAGCCTTGCCTCTAACACCCCTGCTGTATCCTCCTAGCTCATAAATACCATCCTCAGCCCCTCACCCCCTGTTTCAGATCAAGAGATGGGAATAAGCTCCGATTTTGTATTGTGAGCAGAAGCGAGGTCTGCTCTGGAAGCACCAGAGGGGATGTCAGAACTTCTCACAGCTCCAATTAAGGTTTAAGTGACTGATGCACAAAATGCTTCCTACAGTCAACACAACTGAACATTAGCAAGTTTTGTGTCCTGCTCACATTATGCAAGCCAGGGATGTGAGGTGCCCACAGGAACACATCTCATAGCTCAAGTAACTAGAAGCACGGCAGGAAAGACTAAATTAAAATTATATAACTAGGTAGCTCTGAAAGGATTACATGCCTTCTGACTTCCAATTTCAGCTTCATTTGTCAGCTCTGGAGAAGGAACGTGCAAAGGCCCACGACACTGGAAGTTCCTGCTGATCACTGTTACTACATTCACAACCCAACCCCCTCCAAGATAATTGGTGTACTGTAAGTACACCACTACACAAAACTGCACCCTACTAAAACAAATTTTGGGGCACCTGAAAAGCCTGTATTGGCTGTTTTCAGTGTGTTGTGGCAAGACCATGAGGAAAGGAACAGTTTCTGTCTGTCCTCCCAAAATTCATTTCCTGTCCAGGACACAGTGAATTTCAACCATTATAAGAAAGATTTGATGACTTGAAGTAGTTAAGCCCAGTGCACTAACCTGAGCTGTAGATATAGCAAGGGCTTTAAAGTACCAAAAAAAGCTAGATACAGATTCTTTTCAAAGAATCTGTTCCTTATATTTCTTCTCTGGGCACTCAGATTGTTTGAGCAGTATTACTGACACATCATTTTCACTGTCTCTAAAGCTGTCTAGCACATTGCTTTGCTCTTTATTTCCATTCTCATTTTTGACCAGTAACATCTAGTAATACTTTAAAACAAATCAGAAGAACGCTTTTCTGCTTTTTAATGCGTAAATTTCTAATAAGATTAGCAAAAAGTTGTTAAGCTCTTCAGAAAATTCGCGTGGTGATACTGCATAAAACGCAGAGTTTAGTCCTCTTAGATCCTTCTTCCATTTAGCCATGTCCTATGAAGAAAACAAAATATTCTTCTCATCTGTCAGCAATTTGAACACAGGAAAAGCTGAAGCAGTGAAGACATTTTCCTGTGACCTTATGCTTCATCCAAAACAAACAAACAAGCAATCCCCACATTGTTAGTGTTATCATGCTTCACGATAAAGAGTCTTCTGTATGAACCACTTTTGCAATGGTAAATAGGTGGAAGAGAAAGGCATCATGCAGAAACATAAAGCATGATCAAAACAGTGCTTTTTAACTGTATAGCTTTCTACCTAAACCAAAAAGTTTTGTACGCTCCAGTTCCACAAATATATTATCACACTTGCAAGCATTAACAGTCCAATTGTTTCCAACCTTCCTTCCTTACCTTACACTGCATTCATAAAGGCCAGAATCTTCCAGCATTGCAGGAATAAACCAAAGCAAGCCCTCCTGCTGGTGGATCCTGGCATCTCTCTCTGTAGTTACTGGTGTAGCACTACCATTTTTGTACCACGTCAGATTGTAATCAGAGTGAAGCACTGGCAGTGTAATAACGGGGCAAGTAATAGCTGTAGGCTCTCCAACAAGCACAAAGTAATCACAAAGAACACATTTCTCTATTAAAAAAAAAAAAAAGAAAAAATTATCAATACTTTTAATCTGTATCCTTATATGTTTTAGAAATATCAATATCCATTCCAAGTGACACAGAATTAGAAAATAAACTTTCTGTAACATTTACCATTAAAACATCACAAGGCTACTACTTTTTGTTTGTTTAGCACCCTCTGGTTGAAGACATAAACACACATTTTACAAGCTTATGCCACAACTTCCCTCTGTTAAGGCAGTCTGCAACAAGCACATGCAGGTCCAATAGCCTCAGCACAAACCAGAGCATCAGAAGATCCATGGGATTCACCAGGCAACTCCAAGCTTCCCAATTCACCTGTTGTGTCCTTGTTATTTGAGCATGTTAGTACTTTTTGCAGAATTTCCAGATTCTTAATGTGAATACTATCTATGTAAAGCACAGTGCAAACAGTAGCAGTGCAGAGCTCCTGGCACTGCTCTGGCCATTATGACTGTGGGGCCTGAAAAAAAAATTCAGGGGGAAAAAACCAGGTGTTTCTTAACCTGGAGCTGAAGACAGTATGGAATGATATCAAGACTTCAACACATCAAACAAGTCTGTAAACCAACATGTTACAATACAAGAAAAATTTGAAAAGGCATAGTATTTGGATTAAGTCTTGACTATAATGTATTGTTTCCTTACTATATTTGCACCTTTATCCAGAAGGCCCATTATCCTGAACATCATATAAAAGGTCAGCATAAACACAATTTTCATAATTATGTCTGTGTGACAAGTTGACATGACACAATCATGCAGCCTAGCAAGCATTTCTTTAAACATTAAGCAAAAAATACCAGAGAAAGTAGGACAGATACTGCAAAAAGTTATCAAGAACCCAAATCTGCAAGCAAAAATTTACTGGACAGTACCATTTTAACACAGAGCTAGCCATTGGGCTATAAAGTAGATTGTAAAACTTTCAAACGTCTGCATACATTTGCCCAGAGAAGCAGATGCCACACCCCTGGAAGTATTCAAGGCCAGGTTGGATTGCGCTTTGAGCAACCTGCTCCAGTGAAAAGTGACCCCACCCATGGCAGGGAGAATGAACTGGATGATCTTTAAGGACTCTTCCAACCCAAACCATTCTGTGATTCTGTGTGCAACACTGAATTCCTATGAAACTGCAAAACATCTGGCTGAACTGATTTTCAAAATCTTGCGGAATGAATATATAAATACGAAGTTAACAGATTCCATTTCAAAATAAAAAGTCTTCAGTAATCCTTTCAGTATCACTATCTTACTATCACCTAATTTAAAGATTTCGAAGTAGGTCTCTACACAGCTTAAACTAATTCACAGACATTAATATTAGACTGCTTATGCCAAGAGTAGCAAAACAAGCATCATTAATTTATGTAGTTCTGAATTTTACTGAAAAATTAGGCCTATCTTAAAAATATTACTAATTAATTGTTAAAAGGAAACAGCCCTACTGCTTTCAGGACTAGAGCTACAGCATATTTCTTAAGGCATTCAACAGCTAACTTAAACTTAAAAGTCAAGGAAGCCAATCACTTTGACCTTTCTTCAAAAGAAACAGGGAGAGGCTAATCAAAGCCTCACTACCTTAAGTTTATGTGGCTAGATTTAAAACCTTTTATGTCCATTTGTCCCTGCCATCCCTCATGCAATTTCAATCCTAGAAGAGGCAATCAGCTGTTTTTAATATGCTGAAGCAAAAACAAACCCCAGATCCACTACCTGCTCTTGGTATCTCTTTCCTACTGAATATACACAGCTCATCTCTCGCAGATTTTCTTTTTTAAAATGGTAATTTCAACAAAGTATGTGACCTACCAGCACTGAACAGAGGTATCAGTAGAATGAGATGACAAATGAGCAAAACTAAAAGTGTCATATTTTGCTGCAAAACAGAAGCTGTTTCCATTGTTGGGGTAAGACTGTTCAAGATGCACTGTCCTCTGCACCCTGCATTACTCCTATTAAAAAAAAAAAAAAAAAAAAAAAAACAAAAAAAACCAGAAGAAGCATTAGCCATCTTGCAGAGGGAGAAAAATGTATTTGGTAATTTAGGCCCAGACTTTAAAGATTTCAACTACAACAATTGTTGGCCTCCACACTGAGCTGCTCAGTCTTCAGCTTTCTACTAGAACTGTTCGTGAATTAGAGCTATTCTACTGGAATAATTATTGCATAATTATCTTTTGCCAGCATAGTTAACCAAAAAAAACCCACGCAACCCTCAAGCACAGACAAATTATGCTAGCATAGTGATTTAAGCTATATCACATAATTTAAAAGCCAAGCTTGATTGTTTTTCCACATGCTTGCAAGTGACACAATCAGAGAGATGTATGAGGTTTCATTCTTTCAAATGTTGTTGTATGGCTGAAGCATCACTGCTTTTAAGAGCAGATAACCTGCAATTCTTCACAAGCACACTAACTTTAGTGTGACCTGGGACTTAAGTTGGTATCTAAAGTCAAATGTGTAGAAACCGCAGCTAATATGAACTGCTGTGGTCAGACACAAAAGAAAAGTGTCCAATAACTGTGGTTTCACTTCACACCTCAGGTCTTGTTTACAGTTTCCCCCAACAGACATGACTAAACAGACATGCACTGCCCTCATGCCCTGCAAATGGCTTCCATGAGACCTCTAAATCCTAACCAAGCCCTACACCCCTCTCCAATTCACTTGCATTTTTTTGGCAAGGTGTCATCGGGGATCTCCCCAAGCCTTCTACTGTCAGCCAGCCAGCAAACACTTTAAATCCTTTCTCTTCTGACAGCTCCTTGTAAGTTAAGGTCTGCATTTAGCTGTTGTGCCTTTCCTCAGCTCCTGGCAGTTTTGTGTGCTGCTGCCTCTCACTCTAAAGCAAACTGGTTTCATGTGAAGCAGTCCATTGCAAAACATTCATTGCAAAGGTTCTAGTTAATATTTGCTTTCTACCCAGCTAGAAATGGCAGGAAGAAAAGAAGATATTCCCCAAAAAAGTACATCTTGACTTACTTTTATATCCAATGTAGCTTAGTGACAAATAAACCACACCAGCTCCTTCTTCTGAAACATTTCACATGTAGAAGTATAGAGGTAGTAGGGAGGGGCACACAAAGTAGAGTTCAACACTTTAACATAACAGCCTCTGAGTATATACTTCTTTTGGAAAGTTTATCTGACAAAGCCCTCATATCACAGTCTTTATTCAGTTGCCTTGTATGTGCTTTTCCTGTAACTTGCCAATGAGCAAATCATCATTCCTGGAGTTTCAGTTTATCTGTAAAAAGCAGAGAAGGGGGAAAAAGGATTTTATAAAACCCATCATTTGGACAGCAGCACACACATACAACACAAATTTTCTACAGACATCCCAAACGTAAAAGCAAGAGCACCCCTCTCCCTACACTAGAAAGATGACTTAAAAAGAGCAACAACAAAACCTGCAGCAGAGATTGACCAAAAATTCTAGCAAAGATCTTTGGACAATGAAGTTTCTGCCAAAAACAACATAATATTACACAGGTAGCAAGTAGCAACTTCGTAAGACAGATTTAACCACTAAAAGGAAACAAAGAATACCTAAACATTGGGAAAGATAATAACAACTAAGCAATCCAATAAGTTAAGCTTTACATTTTGCACTCATTTGCCTCCAGTACCAAGAGCTGATGTCTTTCCAATATTATATGCTAAAGCACAACTTTTTTTAACAACTTTTTTTACAACTTTACCCTGGTAGTGCCTTCTATCCCGGCCTCAGCAATAAGAAATGCCCTAGGACACAATGACAGAAGCTCAAAAATTCCACATATCGAGAATTCCAGTTTCACTGATGACACTGTCTACACAGTCTGGAAAACTGTTTTCAGCTCAAGGCTTACTGGCCTCAAAGGAAAAATGCACATGAAATCTTTAAAGAAATAACAGGGGAAAAAGCCAACAACAAACAAAATCCCACACCACCTATCATGTTTGTGCCTGAAGCTACTGAAAACAGTTAAAGCACAACAAAGGACGATAAAATTTCTAGGAGTCTTGTTTCAAGTCTACCACTTTCCTGAGGTCACAACTTTCCTGTCTAACATACTCAGTGTATAAACAGAGCACAGTTGATCATTTTACAGGGGCATGCACAAATACCGTGTCACACAACATGATGCCCAAGCACCCTCCAGAAGCTCACAAAATCTGTAACTGTCCGTGATCAGTTCTAAATATCACTGTCATCAGACCAGTCAAGCTGGTTATCCACTAGGGTATTCTTACATTGACATGATGACCACAAACTTCAGACCTCAAATGTCTATCTTCAAGACAATCCTGTAAGTTGCAGAACTACGGAAAAGTTGTACCTTTAAGGAAAACCCATTATCCAGGGCATTATGTTAAAGCTACATCAAAACGCAATTGAACAATATTCACAAAGAAGCCTGCAACAGTTCAAGCTAAATTCCAGGTCAGCTTTGAGACAAAGTACTAGCTGTTCTAAATCTGAATTTGAAGGAAGTGCATTTCTTCAAATTCAGGTACTGCCCCAACTTTCACCAAAGAACAGGAGGAAGGAAACAAAAATACTATCTGTAGCTGTACATAACTAGCCACCACTCACTGACTCTAGTACAGTGAAGTGCTACCTATCCATCTTCTTCCACAACAAACTGGAGGCAATGACAGTATCCAAACCACCTTGAAAGGAGTCGATCTTATCAGTATTCAAATAAATTGAAAGCAGTACCTTCTTTCAGTATCAAGTGGAAGGAGTTCATTTCACAGTCTGTTCTTTGAAGACTTCTATGTCATTTCAACCCCTGATACCTGTCATTATAAAGTAATAAGAATTTTATGGACCACAGTTTATTTAAATCCAAAGTAAGTGATTCATTTTCCACTATCATTTCAAAGTAGTGTTAAGAAACATTTAAAAGGACCTGAATGGCTCATGCAGATAAAATTGTATGTATCAAACATAGTGATGCAAGTGTTAAAAAAATAATGTATTACTCTCAGAGGGAGAAAGGAAATCAGTAAAATTATTTACCAAAACCAAATAATAGGCATTTCTCTTTTAAAGATTAATTTAAAATATGTGATTAAAATATCTCAATTAAGGATTCTGCATTCCAAAACAACTTTTGTTTAAGACCTTTTAGCCTGTTTTTTGAGGATCCAAGCACATACAAATCGTCCAACTCAAACAAACGCACAATGCTGAATTTCTCGAAAAGAAAAACAAAACACATCTAGCAGCTTGCTCAAGTCCCTGAAAAAACTCTCCCAACTTAAGAGCTGCTGCTGGAAACAAACCAGAACCTTGATTCAGCTCAGTAGTTTTTAACGGATAGCTCACTCCTACCAAGCTGTGGCTCCCCAGGCTGCTGCCAAGAGCCATCTAGGCTGTGGCCAGGACAGGTCCGGGACCGTCAGAGCTCCTTGCTGGGTTTGATACCGCTATTTCTGCAGGCATCACCCAAAACCTCGCTCTTGTCATACGAACAGTTAAAAAAAAGGAGACCTTGTTTGATCAGCATTATGCAATAAATAAATACAGAAATAGTTTCTGCAGTGTTTTACTAGGTCAAGAAGATTTACGCCAAACATTATCCCGCTTCCTGTTACAAGTACTTTAAAAAATGTGGCGGCGTTAGCGCTCCTACAGCCTTCATTTATACACCGAACTCGTACCTGGGCTTGTACAATGCGACACACAACGAGAAAGCAGACACAAAGGCAAAATAAAAGAGTTACTTCCAAGGACGATATTGAGTGCCGTAAAAGACGGTTCAGCAGCAGCCACAAACACAGGCAGGGAGACTGTGCCAACACACCTCGCAGCAACACCCACGGCCTCAAAACACGGCTGTAAGTAACACGAACCCAGGGGCTGGGGGTGGTTTTTTTGGAACCCATCAGCCACCTGCAGCCTAAACCTGCCGAGGAGCCGCTCCCCTCCGCCCGCGGTCCCCCAGCCCGGGGGGAACCCTCCCGCCGCCGCCGCCGCCCGCTCCCCGCGCCGCCAAAGGACGGCGATCGGCCACGTCTCCCGCGACAGGAGACACGCGGGGAAGGGAAAGCCCAGCCGCCCCCGGGCCCCGCCGCACCCGCACCCACACCCCGCTGCCCTCCCCGTCACGCCGAAGCCGAGCCTCGGCAGGGAGCGAGGCGCTGCCCCCACGGCACCCACCACCCTTCCTCACCTCCGGCTAGTCCCCGCGCCCCGCCGGCCGCCCCGGCCCGCTCCACATAGCGGGCGGCCGGGCAGCACGCCCCGCCTCGCCCGGGGAGCCGCGGCCGCCGCCTCGCCCCGGCCCGCCCCGGGCCCGCCCCGCCCGCTGCCCGAGCCAAGGTGGGCTGAGCGGCAATGGGAGCCCGGGCTGCCCCATCGAGCCCGGGGACGTGAAGCACCTGGCACAGCTGGGTCCTCATGGTGGCCTCCTGTGTGACATCCTGCGAGGCGTCTCCACGAAGTTTGGGCTTAACCCCGTTTTCCCTGGCATTAACCCACATCCTTTAGCCTGCAAGCCTGGGTTTAGTTCCCCTTCAGCTGTGAGCCCTGGGCGGCCAAGCTGACTTCAGCGCAAAGTGGACACAGTTTCCCCTCAGGCTGCCCTCGGGGCTCATGGCAAGCCTTGACGGGGCTGACCTAGGAAAGCATGAGAGCCCTGTGGCCAGCTCGGCGTTGGGCTCTGCCGCGGAGCGGAGCTAATGCCCCTTGGGGGACCAGAGACATTCCATATCTCCAGATAGAGAGATCTACCCGTGCACTGCGGTGCATCCAGGGCATGACCGCCTTAACTCCGTCTGCTCCGGGAAATTGGCACACAAGTGAAACCAGTCCTCCACAAATCCATCACCCCATTCACGAGCTGAGTGCATGGACTCACTTCTGTCTGGTATTTACTTGAACAGGCGGTGTGAGTGCCTGCTGACACCGTTCCTGTATTCCATCACCTGAAGTTGCTCAGCCTCTTTGAAGCAGAGCTCTGTTTGCTCACAATCATGTAAGCTCCAGCTGGAAGTAGCAATGCTATTTAATGCCCATTCCAAGCTAAACCATCCTATGATTCTATGATTCTAAGTGTTTACTTTTTTCCTGGTTTGATTAGCTATCCCTTTCCTTATGCCAGGGTACCACTTTTTTTTGGTTCAAACCATAGTTCCTTCAGGTCTGTATAGAAACTATACAGTTCTCACTGTTTAGTCTGATGGTAAAACTAAACTTGTCCAAACACAGAAATGCAGATTTTCCAGGGAGAAGTTTCCCTGGAATTGTTTCCTTGACCATAGTTTTAAATTCAGAGCCTTTTTGCCCTTTGCTTGTCTTCATCTCCTTCATTTTGGTTCCCATAAGCTCACTTTTAGTCACTTCTCAAAGAGATGACTATAGGCTATTCAGTAATTGCTTATCCCAATCTCTGCTTTTATTCAAGATCCAAATTCATCAATGTTATTTGCATTGCAGTTGAAGTAGACATACATTTTAATAGGAATTATAAAAATGAAGTGTAAGAAGAAGCTTCATTTGAGGTTTGAACAATTTCCAAATGAGTGTGAAGGGACTGTCAGCTTGGTTAAGGGTTTGGAAAAATTTGGGAAGGCATGTTTTAACTATTAAATGGTAGAGGAGATGTCCAGTCCAGACTTACAGAACCATTACTCTTTTCCAAGTGGGAAACTTGGGATTTTATTTTTTTTTATAGAGGGGTTAGATTTCTTCCGTTTTGGTTTCATTAACACTAATTAGAGGAAAGAAGGGATTCTCATACTGGCTTCTTCCATGTTGTCAGTATCAAGATGAAGAGCTGGCTTGAGCATGGACCTCTCAGAGAAGAGAGTTGTAAAATGTTTACCAGCTAATTTGATAATATAACTGAGAAGAAAACCCTTTTTGAGCTGGATGGGGTCATTTCTATTCCTGTTGTCGTGTGTGATTATAAGCCATTGCAAACTCTATTTTAGTTGTGCAAAGTAGTTTTTATCTGCTTTTTCCTTTACTGTTTTTGAGTCAATGGTGGTGTTAAGGTGACTGGATAAATTGGGGAAACTTCATAGGCCATAGCAATCTTAAGAACAACATAATAGAGTTTTCTAAGAGTTTATCTGCCTAATACTTTGCTCCACAATATCTAAAGGAAAACAGCAATGCTTCAAATGAAGCTGCAGAAAGTTTGATAGTTGGTGACCCAGGAGGGTTGAGAGAAAGAAGTGTTTTCCAGTAGCTAGCAACAATCAGGAAAGCTCTCCATCATGTAGCAAGAGAATAGGGAGCACGCCAGAAGTCAGCAGTCTCAAGGAAGTGCAACAACTTATATATTGGATGTATAGAATGCTCGATAAGTGTTGAAGAAAAAAGGGTCATTTGTAAAATGTGATGCACATCACTATATCCATAATTCTGATAGCCCATATCTGTCATGACCACACTTCTAAAGCAACTCCCCCAAAGTATTCTCTGACACTCATTTTACAGAAACTAATCACTATGAACTGAAAATACACTTCCAAAAGAACGCACGCAACTGTCAGCGCTGCCAAATTGTGACTCAGGAGCAAAGTATGCATTTTTCACAGAGCAGAGGATGTTTCCTAGAGTTTACTAATAGTGATGTGAATGAATTGATCATGAAACATTAATAAGACTTAAGTTAGAAAGCAGTAATTTTGCAAAATTCTGTTCTTCCACTGTAGAGCTGTTTTCCCAAGTGAGTTTTACAACCCAACCTGTTATGCCAATTACTCAGTTGGCTATCTGAGTGTACCTAAGCACAGAGTAAACACGTAATTGGGAAAAGCCTGTCACTGCTTCCAACTGCAGGCCTCTCAGGCATGGTTCAGCTCTCAGACTCTGGACTGGTGCTTATGCTGCCAGTGAGACTGCATTGTTCAGAAATCAGTCAGCACCTAGAAGCCAGACAGGGATCTGTGTCCTTCAGTATCCGGGAGTAACTGGTCTGGCTGAACTTCAGAACAGCACAGTATGTTGTTCCAGTTGGCCCTGAAAGGTACGGCTTTTCTCCCCACACATCGATCAGTCACGTTGTAAGTGGTGATTCTGTCACAGTAGTTGATTCAAAGGCTGTTTGGTAATTCCACTGAGCTTCTGCACAGGACTCTTTGACTTACAGTTTAATATGGGTTATGGTGGAAGGCAAGCAAGAAACACTAATTTTTGTCAGAGAGACTATTTATACTTAGTTAAATCTTGCTACAGCTTACTGCAGCACCAAAAGCTACAAATCGTTGAAAACACGCACCAGTACTGAGTTTCCGACAGCTATTTTAGCACACCAACAGGGGTTGTGGCCACCAAGATCCTCATTCCAGAAAATCCTAAATCCGAGGGTGGTTGATTTTCTGGTCACCCAAGTCCAAAGTCCAAATCAACACTGAATAGCTACATAGCCTACTAGATCCCATCCCTTGATGCCCTCTTATACAAAACTCTCTCTTCTTAGAGAGAGCAGAGTAGCAACAGAAACATAAGGACACAGACATCACATTGCACTCGTAAACAGTGCTTTTAGTGTTACTCCTGCAAAGGTATGTCAGACCTATTTGATACATGTCACAGTAACCTGAAACAGGTTCTCATGTATTGAGATCTTTTCAGTTATACTGCTTGGCATTTCCTCAGAAAAGAAGGGGAGTTGATATTTGATCAGGTGTATCCATCCGCACTTAGAGCAAATTTATACTAGATAGAACAACTAACCTCAAATTGACAATTTAAGTAAGTGAGAAACATGAATATACCAGTTATCTCAGCAGACAGCATTTGGTTTAAAATAATAATCAATGCTTAATTTTTATTTTTAAAAAAGCTAGAAAATATTTCTTAAGTTCTAGATTAAAATCACATTTTTCAATGCAACTGCTGCTTAATCAGAGGAGTTCTTGGCAGTTACGAGACTGTCACTGTAACACTTAATAAGAAATGCATGCTAGGAGCACGTTTCTCCTCCTGCCCCACCCAGGATCACTGTGGATTTCTTTACAGAATGCTTCTCTTTCTGTGACTGCTTTCCGTGCTTCTTGAGAATAGTTGTTGGGAACTTATCATTTTTGCCTTCAGCGCAAAGAAGCTATATAGCTTTGTTGATTTTCACTGTGACTAAACAGATTCAAAGCCCCGCTTTCTTGGCTTTACCACGTTACTTCTTCACTAAATCATCCATGCTTGTATTACTGACATTACCTGAGTAGTTCTAGTTTGAATCAAAACATTTCTCAAGGCAGATTCTGGAATGGCTTCAGGGTTATTTGTCTACTTAGGACTTCCTTGAGGTGGAGACAGTATGTTAGTACTAACAATACACATCAGAGCCAAAGCAAGTGGCACCTTCACTAGCAAGTAGTTGAGTCATTGAAATGAAAATCGAGTTTCACAACTTCAATCTCTGCCCAACACACATCCACATCAAGATCTTATCCTGTTCTGTGGGTTAGAACTCTTGGAGTCAGCAGAAGTGCAGCTGAAATGGCTGTAATTAATTTGCAGTGAGGTCTGTAAGATGGATTCAGTAGTTTATACCTCATATATAAATAAATATATATATAAAAATAGATGATAGATAGATAGATAGATAGATAGATAGATAGATAGATAGATAGATAGATAGATAGATAGATAGATAG
>JAWMRA010000001.1:86259385-86349893 GCA_035584735.1 Pseudotriccus pelzelni | reverse complement strand
GTCTGTCTGTATAATCGTACTTATTGTATTATTTTAATAAATTGTTATTCTGACTTATAATCTCTCTTTTGAGTTGAAGTCATTCCCCCTGCTGGTTAACTTTTAAACCAGCACACATAGTAAGCTCCTATGTTCCAAAATGAATGAAGTTCATTTTTAAATCCTTTGAATTCTAATGCTTTCCTTCTCTGGATTTCCATGTGCTCTTTTTGTCCTCTGTCTTTTCTCTAGATTCCATGCGAGTACCCACAGAGATGGTACTGCATCAGTCATGGTCACAACCTGTGGGGGTTACCTGACTCATGGGTGTGTAAAGGTGGGGATTATGGGGTTCTCAGAATTCTGCAGTACTCAAGGACGCAGAGATCGGGGTTTCTGTGAATTTCTTTATTATTAATTACTACAAAAACTACTACTAGTAAAAACATATAAATATATGCTACAATTCATTGCAAAATTACTGATATGAAAACAAGTATACATATTATAAGAGTAAAGCAAATACAGATATATTAGAAGTTACTGCTGTATTCCAGTGAGTGAAACAAAGAAATACTTACAAACCTTTCCCTGTGTGCATACCTATAAATATATTATGCAAGGTGTTACCAGGATGACACTGACCAAACTGCTCTCAAGAGTGGGTCTAATCGACTAAAGATGATATATATTGTGGAGTCTGGAGTCAGCTCCAGACCCCATGCTGCATCCCCAGCAAGTGTCCAGTCTGTCCAGGAGACCCCTTGCAGAGAAGCTCATTTTGGGTAGGCAACAAGTTACTTTTTACACCTTTATGGCATAAATATCTGTGCGTAGGACATCTGTTCCTGGGACAGTTGTTGTTTGACTCCTGTATTCCTGGAAGGTCACAGTTTCTTTGTCCTGCACCCATCAGGGTTTCTTTGTTCTGCCCTCTACTTCCCACCAAGGAGGTTTCGACTGAGTTTAACAGGGTCTGAGTTTATCAGGGATGTCTTGGAACTCTGACTGGGATCCCTTCTTTGTTGGGATGTTTACTGAATTGTCTTTGTGGGGACTGTGGTCAGGTGTCTCGGAGGTCAGAACTTGAAATGAAATCAGCCTTGCTCTGCAAGCCAAGAGAACTCTGCAAGGCCTTCTCAGAGACTAAGGAGTCTAGGCCATGTCTTACCAGGAATTAAAGATACCAGCTGAGCTGGGACTAGACAAAACTAAAACTGACACAGCTTCACTCCAGTACATACACCAAATGGGGGGATTGATTACGAGTCAGCCACTTGATGCTATAAATACCTATCCCTAAGAGAAGTAGCCAAATTGTCTTCAAATTGTGCTTTTGTCTCTCCAATTTTCTTTCTTCATGACTGAGTTATATTCCTAAACTCATCCTGAGTAGCTAGCCCTATTTTCCACAGTCGGTAAGCTCTCTTTTTATCCCTGATTTCCTTCAGAATCTCCCTGTTCAACCAAGCTGGTCGTCTACCCCGCCACCTTGCCTTTTGGCACACTGGTGCAGCCTGTTCCTGTGCACTCAAGACTTCCTTCTTGACGCATGTCCATCCCTCCTGAATCCCCTTGTTTTCAAGGGTTTTTTCCCAGGGTATGCTCTGGACCAGTCTTCTGAACAGGCCCAAATCTGTGCTCCAGAAGTCCAACGCAGAAGTTTTATTGGTGCCCTTCCTTGCATCCTTGAATATTGCAAACTCTATTATTTAATGGTCACTGGTTTACAGGGTTCAAAACAACTCAAAGATCATCAATGATGTGGATTTGTTTGGAGTTATTTTGTCTTTCATGTTGCAAAGAAATCTTGTGTCAGTGATCTTGTAACCTCTAGTCAACTAGCTGCTTTCTTTCATTCCACAATAATTGCTGTCTTTTACAAAATCAACTTTTGCTGACTTAACACTTTTTGCAATACTCTGTAATGAATTCAGAGCCACCTCATTCACCATTGCTCAGAGCAGCCTTGATGTTTCCCCAGCTCAAAGCAAGCACACTGAGATGATGAAGGTCAATGCTCAATGAGATTGAGCAATATAATCAGTTTAAGAGAACATGCCAGTCATATCAAAGCTTTCTCCATTGGGGCATTCCCTGAAACTGGTACTAAATCACTGCCTAAGGGTGTGTTAGCTTAAACAAAGTGTTTAACCAGAATGCCTGATTCAAGAGGAGGCAAAAAATCTGGATCAGGGACCAGCATTTAACTGGTATCAAACTAGTAGTTTGAGCTGATCTAATGTAAGCTATTAAACTGGTAATATAAACCTTTCATGAGTGCTAAGCATAGAGTTTGAAAGTGAATTAAAATTGACAAAGCAGTTGTGCTTTTTCAGTGCTCTTTTAAGATGCATTAAAAAGTTCATCTTACTGTAATGACCAGTTCCCCACACGCATCCAAAGTGGCCCCTCCAGGTCCAAAGAGTGGCCACTCTGCAGAACTGGGAAGGTGATACCACGTGAGGAAACATCTCTTCTACCCTGGAGCAAATGGAAGAAGCAGTTCTTGAGTCTTGAATGTTCCCAGCTTCCCTTATGCCAGGTTATGAGTGAGCTTCATGTCCTCCTGATTTCAACTTCTTGAGCTTCAGCCTGAAGGAGGGAAGAGGAGTCAGACTACAGCACACTGTTGTTTTTCTTGTCTTAAACAAGGGCACACCAAAGGTAGAATTTCATATCACATGCAGGCAAACTGGAAACAGTGGTTTTTGTTCACATGATTCAACCGTAAGTGCTCTCTTTATTTCCCCACCCTTCATCAGTGCGTCATTTGTGCCGTGTTGCTCAGCAGCATTGCAGGGAACAGTTGCAGAATGACGGCATACTTGGGAGGAGGAGCAAATGAGGCAAAAGATATAAAGGACTGCAAGTGAAGTACAGAGATAAAGGAAAGAAGCCAAATATGTACTTTAGATAAACTGTCTCCAAAATAGATCTCATCATAGAGCAGACCTTATCTCCTTTTTTAGAAAGTTAAGTGCACAGATTTAACAAGTTGCAAAACGTTTGTTTTCCCTTGTTCTTTTACCTAGCAGAAGCTTATCAAAGCTTGTTTTGCTTTGTTCAAGAGCAGCTTTTCAAGGGCATGTTTCAGTTTACTGAAAACATTACAAATCTGACATACCAGCTGGGTGAGGTGTTCAAATGCAAGCAGCAAGGACGGGAAGGAGCACGGTTAACAGGCTGTGCCCCACTCGCAGGAGGTCTCCTAACCCTCCAGGGAGTTCTGTGCCCCGTAGGTTCCTCCCCTGGACCTCCCTGTGACCCTCAGGCTTAGGGGGTCCCAGCCATTAACTTCAGAGATCCAGTCATCAGGAAAGCCACAGCAGAAGAGAAGGGAAAAGGAAAAGCGTATGGTGGCATTGATGGACTGCTATGAAGGTGCTACTGTTCAGGACAGCTTTCAGAGGCATCCTAACACGGGGGAGAAACTAACCCGAGGCCCTAGCTGGCCTTCTACAGTGCAATTGCAGGGTGTCTCCTCACCTTCCTTGCACTGGTATCTACAGCAGTTGGGACCCATAATTTTCTAGGTTTTCTGAAAGGGATGGCATCAATGACTTGTGGAGAGGATGTTGCAATAACTCTTTCCTCTCTCCTGTCACAGAAAGCAAGCTCACAGAGCATAGACAGAAATCAGATAAAATATCCTTTAAAAATTACTCAAAAGGCTTAGCTGCTAACTCAGAAAATATGAGCATGTGTGAGATGAAATATGCCATGATTTATAAGCTGGCCAACTCCACACACCGCTTCAGAGAAGTGCAAGCTACACATCCCTGATTGCATTTCTGTTCCTGGCTTTAAAGCATGTAGACACAGTGTTTTTCTTCTTTAGCATAATTTTAGAAATTTCTGAATGGATTTGGGTGACTTTCCTTTTCAAAAAATAGACTGTCCTAAGGGATAATTTTAACAACATTAAAAGAGGTGACTCCTACAAAGTTTCTATCAACCCCATTCATGGTACTATGTATTAATTATTCTTGATATTGTAACTCCCCTCTGAAGCCTAATGCCAGGCAGTTATAACACATTAAAATAAAACTGGCCAAAACACACTGTTTACAAATCAGTTGCATATGAAAGATTGATGGGCTTTTCTGTATGTTTTCATTGCAATGGCTACTTGAAAAACAGTCTTTGAAAAACGTTCTTAGGAAAACTAGACTAAACCCACCATTTCATTGCTTATAAATATTTTTTGAAACCTTGAAAAAAGCAGACTAAAACAGCTCACCACTGTAAGAGTAATTTTGCATGGAGATCACTAGAACACTCTTCGAGTTTCTCATTCAAGAGGTTTTCAGCCACAAGTAGGGTTACACAAAGGCCATCACATCTACTACATCAAACGCAGGACATAGTAGCAATCAGTGCAGTACTAAAGCAGTTTAGACTGGAACTGGAACATTACTCAAAAGGTGCCAGCACACTGTGCTTATACCTCTGTGTTTTGCCAGGCTTCCTGCCTCTCCCTGTAACACTCAATAAAGAAAGAACTGTTATGGTTATAAACAACAAAAGTATCATCATCACTTGCAGATATTGCAAGTTTGTTTTCTATTAAAGAAGTGATTTAATTTTATCAATTTTTTTCAGTCCCACATTTTTAGATATTTGATAGTATTTGTCAATCTGGGTCAAACAGGATGCTAACTCCCTGATTGCCTGCAATAGATACAAGTTAGTTCACATCTATGCTCAACTCTGGGTCCACATATGCAGACCCATGGGATCTGTATGAATGTGACCTGTATGAGGACTGGCAGCTGGGACCCATGGGCAGATGCTCCTTTTCATTCCTAAAATCATATTTTTCAAGCATCCCTCATTCTGAGGAGATGGAAGCCACCTATAGTACCTGAGTTTCATGCATCTCACCTTTGCTATGCCTTTCATACTCTTTATTGTTTAGTTGATAATAGGTCTCCTGATGCTAAGATACCTGAAATATGTAAAACAAGTTTTACTGGCAGATTTGTGGTATGCCCTTCTTTTCTTTGTCAGTGTTGTCAGCAGCTATAAAGAGCAAAAAAATGCATTCAGCACATTAGTCCATAATTTCTTCCTTGAGCTATAGATGCTAGTTCTATGTTCAGAAGTATGTCAGCATGGGCTAGATTATACATATACATACATGTAACCTTACACTTACCTACATGACATTTATCTGCCACCTTTTGGCCTACTTCCTCAGTCTTGTAAAATGGATTTTCTTGTCATAGTCTCTGTTTTCTTTGACTTCTAACACAGATCATAGTCTACTTTCATATATAATCTCACTCCCTCCTCATCAAAAGTAAGTGCCTCCAGTCTCCCTGGTTTTGGAGGCTCCCATAGTACATCTGTCCATGTGCTCCTCCACATTGGCTATCATTCCCAGTCTCTTCACTGACCTTCTCCTTCAAACAACACTTTCAACACATCCTCTCTGTATTGTCACCTATTTCCAGTTTCCTCTTCTCTAGTTCTTAAACACATTTATTTGTCTCCTGCTCCCTGTCAAATTCTCCCTACATTGTTTCTTTCTTCTACAAAAGTGGCTAATACGCATCTCCCTGTTTAGACAACCTCTGTCTTTCAAAAATTTCTTCTCTTTATCAGGTTCTCTTTCCTCCCCCCTTTTGCTGTTTTCTGTTATTCCTTCAAGCTGCTCATTAGAGTATGAACCACTTTTCTCCCAGTCCAACTTTAACAGGAGTTAGGTCACTTCTAAGTCTTAGGCTCCATGCCCAGTCTGCCCCAGTTCTCCTACTGCACAGCCACATCCGTCAATCTCTTCTTTGAGACACACCAGGTACTTCTTTCCTCCACTCCTTTCCCTCCAGCCCAGGTGTAGTCCCCCGTGCACTCATGCAGATTGATTACTGATGCCCACTTGCCAGCTGTGGAATGGGCATGGGCAGCCAAGGAGAGACTAGTTTCCCTCTCTCAGTAGTAGTGTCCAGTTTGATTGCTGTGTAGTAAAGAAAATACAGGAAATGCCCACTTTGCTTCCTAGACTGAAGGGTCCTATTGCTCTGCAGACTTGTTCTGCCTGCTCAGCACTAACAGCCACAAAGCAGTGACTTGTGTTCAGTAAATGCTGAAATATTCAGTGCTGTAGGTTGCTAAACCTTAAAAGACTCTCCTAAACATTGTACTGGGAAATTTTCCATTCTCTATAGAAGCAGGAATTTGACATTTAATATCTGACATCATCTCACCATATTTCTCAAATACATTTCATAAATGAGCTGTCAACACGGAATATTTGCTGGTATTTTAGTTTCAAAGTCTCTAATTTCTCATAATGATGAAAGCAAGTGGAGTTGTGTTAAACATATCAGAAAAGGACAATGGGAAGCCAAACCTGATGTATAAAAGAAGAGGGGGAAAGGAGTATTTGAATTTGTAAAGAATGAAGGATATGAGTGGAGAAATTGCCATGTGTGCATAGCTTTCTCAGAAAAGCAATATAAAACAGAAGAGAAATAAGCAAGAATTGACAGGAAAAAAAATTGTAAAGAAGTTACAGAAAAAGGTATCACTTTAAAAAAAAAAAGTCAAGATGAAACATTTAAAATATCATAAAAAGTAGTAGCATATAAAAATAAAAGGTGGGGTAAAGTGGAAAAAAAAAGAAAAAACAGAAGAAAAGGAAGTTGATTGACTACAAAAGGAACACTGATGATTCTGGAGTGTTTTGAAGTATTTCCATAAAGCTGCAACTTTCTGAGAAGCCACCAAAGAACAGAGCACAAAGTGAAGGATGTGCTTTGGTGGTTAAGTGACCCAATTAGTGATGGAAATTGTCCTGATTTAGTAAGCAGGAGATATGCTTTTATAAATCACTGTCTTAAATATGACTAGTAGTCTAACCATCTTAATAGCAGAGCTAGATTCTTTGATGCTTGATTGTACTTTCTGTTGAAGAAAGCTTGTTGGGCCATTTTTGTTATATGTACTGCTAAGGAAGCCAGTATTTTTCTATAAGTGCTCACTTCACAAAGTGTTTACTAAAACAGGTTTCACTAGGTGAAATGCTTTGTGAAGTGTTATTCATTGCTCATTTTGGGTAGGTTAGTCTTAAATGAACAGCTGAGCCAACTTCAAGTAGAAATAGTTCCTTACCTAATTTTACGAGAAGTCTCGTTGAAAGATGGCATCACTTAGTCTGAGCTCAGGAAGAGAGCAAAGGTTTGCCCAAAAAGATTCAAAAGTTCTTCCTTTGTCTACCAGTGAGCATAAGGTCAAAGCTCCATAATTAAAATATAAACTATGTAGTCATTTCAATCTAGATTTTTTTCCCACAAGTATATAAAACTACATTAGACATAGTTTTCAGCAATTAAATGACATCATTTTTGTATAATATAAAATCCATCTGTTTAACAGGGAGGGATTTTGTCCAGGGCATAATAGGCACTACTTAAATCATGCAGTGACATTGTGGGTTTTCAACTAGTTTTGGCTAAACCTTGAAACCTGTGCCTGAAGTGACTGTCATCATCCCAAGCCTTATACATCCTTTTCCTTCCCCACCTAATCCTTTTCCTCTCTCTTTCATGCCTCAGACTTTATTAACCCATGCATAGCTTAGAAATACTTCTAAGTTCCTTAGAAGTTGGAAATGGCCGTTTTCACTGTATGAGTGCATCAAATTAAGAGCAATTAAGATTGTCTTGATGTTTCTGGAGACAGTGTTGGCTCTACCTCTTCACACTTCTCTTCCTCATTTCCAGGCAATTGGAAAAGTATAAAACAATGAAGGGATGTGTTAAAGATTCCTGTTTTATCTCCTTCTTCCATGTGTGGCAGAGAAAAGGAGAAGATGCTGCCAAACTGTCTTCCTCTGTTTTCAAGTTCTACATATTTTTAGATTAGAACAATAGCATTTGACTTGAGAGCAAATCCCTAGCTGCCTACAAAACTGCCATTATGCCTAAACATTTCCCTAACTCTCACAACATTTGCATCCCTTACAGGTAATTTTTTAGTCCTCTTAAAGCTTCCGAATTGGAATGTGGCTCCTTGTTTTCTCATGCTCTGTATCTCTGCGGGGGCCTGAAAGTGTCCCCAAGATGCGAGCTGAGTAGCACTCCCAGGCACATCTTTGCTCCTTCACGGTGTGCATATGGGAGTTACAGCTTTTTCCATCTGAAAGAGCCTTATGTTGCAGGTTTCAAGGCTCTGTTTTTTATCTTTTGCCATGTTCTGTCTGTTTGCCCTGCCCCTTTCTCTTTTCTGCCATAAGAAAATTTACAACAAAATTGAGAACTACTCCATAGATCTTCATCCCTGTGATGTTCACTCAACTCCTGCTCAGACTCTGGCTAACACACAGCTAGTAGTAAGGCCTGATGTGTGCTGGGAGCAATGCCACTAGGTCAAAGCAAGGACAACACATAGGCAGGACACAGTGGCCAGTGAGGGCTAAAGGTTATTATGCAGCCACAGTTACCTGCAGCTTTCTCTTTCCAGCAGCCATCATGCTTCCATATGTCTGGCAATTTCTTCAGAATAAAATAACTCATGGAAACTGTATAGACCAAACTTCCAAGCCGGAAGCTTTTCGAAGAGATCCAACAGTAGCTGGACTGCTGAAGAAGGGTAAGCACTCTCCCCATCAGCTAGTTAATTACAGAATCACAGAATCACAGAATATGCTCCATTGGAAGGGACCCACAAGGATCATCGAGTCCAACTCTTAGTCCTGCACAGGACCATCCCCAAGAGTCACATCACATGCCTGAGAGTATCAACCAAATGCTTCTTGAACTCCGTCAGGCTTGGTGCTGTGGCCACTTCCCTAGGAAGCCTGTTCCAGTACCCAACCAATCCTGAGTGAAGAACCTTTTTCTGATATCCAACCTAAACCTCCCCGGGCACAACTTCAGGCCATTCTCTCAGGTCACAGATGCACAAGTGAGGAGTTGTGAGTTATGAATTAGAGACCTTGTGAGTTAGAAACATCATAAATTAAGTGATGAATTAGTGAATTCACATGGTAGACTAGTCTGCACAAAAGGGAACGAGGCTTGTTTGTTGGGTTTGTTTCTTTTCTTTCCTAAAGCTCATACATTAAAGTCTAATTTACAGATTATGTTGTGCTGTAAATTTGAGAAATCCAGATGGACCATGACAATCCACAGTTATCTTAGCACCAACAGAGAACAGAGAGGTCTCTCTCCATTTGGCTAAACTAAATTCCAAAAGGTGGTCTCAAAAGTTGTCCTCAACTTCACTTCTGACTGGGAAAAGTCCCTAGCCTGGGCTAGTCCCTGTACCATAGGGTGTTTCCTAGAAGAGTGACAGCTGACACAAGCCAGAAGTGTGCCAGGGAGCGTGCAGTTAAAAGACATGGTCATAGGACAGAGCTTGTGCCTCTGCCATGAACCACTTTCATTTATGAGCATATATGTAGGCTGCCTATCTCCAAAGGAATTTCTGAACACCACCAGATAACCTTTCAAAAAAAGACTTTTACTTGAAATTCCTCCATATATATATAATAGAATGAAAAATGGAGAAAATAGGCGTGTACTGAATTTTTTCAGAAGTTTCTGGTTTTCCTTTTGAAATCTGTTGATGCATGTCAAAAGGATTTTTAGAGTCTGATAAGCCATAGCAGCTGAAGCTATGGTCATGCCTTTATTTCTTTGAGCAGCAATTACTCTTTTTGTTGCATCAGTAGAGAAAGTAACAATGAGAAAATTTCAGTAAGAACCGCAAATCAAAATAATAACGCCTATGTGTTTCTTGCAGGCTGGTAATGAACCAGGAGTCAGGTCATGATGCAGCCTTTTTAAAAATGGAGCAGGAAGGGAGTAATTTGGTTTCATATGAAAAATATCGGTAAGTGATAATACTCCTGATGTCCTCTTCGTTGCCTGCCAAGAGCTTAGTACATGTTAAGCAACTCACATAGAGCATGAAAAAGTTACTTGCTTGTACTCCTTCAACGGGAGCAATTTAGTAAAAAACTCTTATCAATTCAGTTCCAAGCAAATGACAGTTTTGGGGTAAAAAACAAACAAACACCAAAAGGTGGAAGAAATCTCATCATCCCACAGCCAGAGAATGTACTAGTCTGATATTTTAATAGATTTGAACAAGCTGCCATGTATGAAATTACTGCTGCAATATCAAAACTTTCATTTGGCTTGCACACACAGCAGAAATGACAAGTCCAAATCTGTAAGTGAGGCTTTCAAGACACCATATCTTGACTGATCTGGGTTTCCCCAGTTAGCTGCTGAAATGAGCCGTCTGAAATGAGTCACTGGACTGACTCAAGTTTACTGCTTGAGATCAGCAAGATGAATGAAAGTTGGAGAACTTTAAATACTCTTAATGGAGGAATAGTCCGGAAACAAAAGTCAGAAATAATAAATAATTTATGGTCATTTCTTTATACTTCACTGTTTAAAACATTTACAGGGGTAATTGTGAAAACCTGTATATTAACCACTTGAGCCATGGGACTATATTGTGTAAGTTATAACATCATCTCATCTGAAATAACATCTGCTTTTAATTATATCCCTGTACATAACTATGAATTTGAAGTTTTCTTCTTTTAAAATTTATTTCTACATTTTGAAAAGAAATTTCTATGAACATAGAGCTAATACAAATTGCAATATAAAATAACAAATTATAATATGAATTTTTGCTTATACAAGACAAGCTTTTGAAGCATTCACTGACTATTTTTCTTGTTGAGTCTAAAAATTTGAAGACATTCATCCCAACAGGCTTTCTTTTTTTAAACTTGAAGGACCAGTGGTCTGCTCCTTGGAATCAGAGCCTAATCATTGTGAATGTCATAATTTTTTTCTAGATTTTACATTGTTTTCACCTTTCACCCTTTTAATATGATACACTGTACTTGAAATTCTACTCCAGTTCCAGTTCACTGTCTACAGTGCACCACCATGAAGATTTGTTGAGTGTTCATCTAAAAACATCTTAGTCTAGAAAGGAAGATCCTAAAATGTTATGCAAGAAGGTTTAACATTAAATTGCTGGTATTCCCAAGAGAAAACATCAGGTGCGATCAGTGCTCAAGCCTCCCAGAATGCAGAGTGCATGGTTTCTATCTACCTTTACTTTAAAATCAGACAGAAGGACAGCTTGGGACCTTTCTTAGCTAGAAAAGCCCCTTTTGTAAAGTGTTCAGGCATCTTCAAATACCCTTCATAAAAGTGTGCTGTATTTCTAGACAGCTTGAGCTCAGGCTGACTTCAAAGTACTTATAAGTTGCCAGAATGGTGTTGGCATCTCCTCTGAGTCTGGTGCATTCCCAAGAGCCCTCAGCCAGGCACAGAACAAACTCAGCTAACTGCTGCCACAGCGGCTCCTGCATTTAGCTCAGTAGTTCTGTGTAAGCCTGTACTGGCTAAGCCACAAATGTCATTTTTTCCAAGAACAAAACTATTCCAACAACTTTCAAGGACTCTGAGTTTCAGTCCATCAGTTGATTTGAGTGTTGCAAAGTAAACTCTCTCTCTCTCTCTAATTAAATATAATTTTTTACAAAAACTTATGATACATAAACAGAAACTGTAGCAATAATATAGGGTTTAATATATAGTCTACATATAGAACTATTTCTTTAAGTGCAGCCTGAGAAAGATTTACAGGGAAAACCCCTATCAGATAATTTGAAGCATTAAAAAAAAAAAAAAAATCTGCCCCATTGTCCTGATTTTGACTGGACTAGAGATAATTTTCTTCCTAGTAGTTGGTACAGTGCTGTGGCTTGGTATGAGAATAATGTTGATAACTCACTGATGTCTTTGTTGTTGCTGAACAGTGCTTACTCTAAGTCAAGGACTTTTCGATGTCTCATGCTCTGCCAGCGAGCAGGTGCACAAAAGGATGGAAAGATGGGGGAGAGCACGGCCAGGACAGCTGACCTGAACCTGTCCCTTGCGACAGAACATCACGTTCAGTACATGAACTGGGTGAGTTGGCTAGAGGGGCTGGTGGATGCTCAGGGATGGACTAGGCATCGATCAGTAGATGCTGGTCAGTTGTATTCTGCATCACTTGTTTCTCTTGGGGTTTATTCCTCTCTCCTATATCTCTTTCTCTGCTTTTCAGTATTATCATTATCACCATCCCTAGAAGTATTAGCATTTTATTAGTATTATTATATTAGTAGTAGTAATAGTATAGTATTATTATATCTCTCCTTTTCAGTATAACTATCATCATCATTATTATTTGTTTCAGTTATTAAACTGTTCTTATCTCAGCCCACGAGTTTTTACTTTTTTACGATTCTTCTCCACATCCCACTGGGGGCGGAGTGGGGGAGTGAGCAATTGGCTGCATGACACTCAACTGCTGGCTGGGGTTAGAAACCACAACACCCGTTTATTCCATTTCCTGTGACACCGTGTTTCAAACTTACTTAGGAGTTTCCTTGCTAAATACTAAAAACAATTCAAGGTGATGACTAGACTCCCTTTAATTACACAGGAGAGAAAGAGGCTCGGAAAGAGCACAGGCAGGCAGGCAGGCAGCCTTCTGGCATCCAGTAAGCTCAAACAGTAATCTCAAGCAGTGGAAGTACAGAGTGTACTTCAATTCAGCATTTGCAGGGCTTGTGTCTTCAGCCCCGCTCCTGTGAATCCAGATGCACTGAAGAACTCACTAAACCCCTTTGAAACCCCACTGAATATTTGGCATGGAACTGCGTGGAGCACTTCACTTTTCATTTTGCAACACTCCATCTCATTTATTTTCTGTCATCTCTTACATGCATTTCTGACTTCACTCGAAGATTCAGGGTTCTCCTTCTGAAAGCATCATTCAGCAAAAAGAAGTCCTTGCTGCTCTGGTTTGCCAATGGATTCCCTAGAGCCTGCACATGTGGGTTTTGCTCACAGAATCTCCCACTGAAGAAGAGGGTGAAGTGCTTAAATGCTATGTTCAGCTTTTTCCCCCCTTTTATAGCTGACCTTTAAACACACTTTTCCATTCTCCTAGCTATGTTTTTAGTTTCTCCCCCAGACTTTGTTCAGGGCGCAGATTTGAATTTTCCTGTTGGACAGCATGTGCTTGAAGTTCTCTGATTACTCATCCTTGGAGCTCTTCCATCCACTTTCACAATCCTGGTTCTGCAGTGTGTGAACCACATGGGAAAATACATTCACAGTGCATATGGTGGAGAGTGCTTGGTGCTTAGGAGTCTGTAAGAGCTGTCTTTGGTTCTGCCTCCGGTTCCAGCAGGGTGTGCTCACAAGATCATCACAGCATCCCCCTCCACCTCCTGTCAATATACCATGCTCTCAAATCCATGTCTGCTGAATGTCCTTGAGGTCACCATGTCTCTGACTCCTGCCGGCTGTTCACCCCAAGCCTGGAAGCCCTACTGAAAGGAGGACTCTGGGGTGCAATATTGTCCCTTTTAGTACTTCTTGTATTTTACTAATTTTTGGCAGAGCTTGAGCACAGGAAGACTACTTTCTGCCATTCTACAGTTCTGTGTCCTACAATTTGTCTCTTCTTCAGAAGAGAGAGCTGGGACAGAGAGTTGGGACTCTTAGCAGAGAGCTATGCAGTACAATGTAGTAAACACCATAGTCATGCTTTCAACATATGGTCATATAAACAGTACGTGGAAACTGTCACACAAGCAACAATGCATAGAATGTGTGGAGCTCAGACTGTCCGAAAGTAACACAAGAGCAATGCAGGTAACAAGGTGGAGACAACAGCTGTTTGGAGAGGTCAGTCATCAGCCTTGGGAGTGTTTGATGTCTACAGGCCACTGTACAGATTTTCTTAGACAAACAGATAAAGTAAATACCCCTTCTCTAATATATCTCCCTACTAGGTTTCAGCTCTATAAAAACAGAAGATAATAAGTCAGGTCAACACTGCTGTCTGAAGCCATTGGTTCCTCCAATCCATACCTTCTCCGTCACTTGCAGGAAATAGAGCCCTTAGGGTGCCAAATCTTATTAAGTAAGACTGTTTATTCTGCATTTTCTTTGTTTTGCAGTGACAAGTGACAGTTTCAGTGCTGCAGGCATTCTAGTTTTCTGCTTTTTGTTAAAGAAAACACTACTAGATGACCATCTGTGGTTTTGTTCCACAACACAGCATTGTATGTCAGTCTAACTTCATAGTCTTGTAAATGATGTTTTCTTGTTTTGTTGCAATTTTCTGTGAGCACACTGCATCAAAGTAGTGATCAGTAGCAGTGACCAGTTTAAAGCTTGTTTTTCTACAAACTGTTCAAACACAACAACCATCAAACTTCAGGTAATTGTTAAGAATTTATATAGCAGATATGCAGCATATAATTAAATCTGGAATACACAGATGCATCTATAATCCACAGCCACAATTAATCTATAGTTCAAGAATAAATTTCATAAACTATCAAATAAAACTCACTGAAAGAGGATTTGGAACTGCGAGTAAAAACAGTTTCCTACACAAAGCACGCTGCGGTCAGGAAATGACTTTATTTGCAAAACAAGAAGTGCATCAAAGATATCTGAGTCCACCATCAAGCTCTTCTCCAGATAGAGACAACCCACAGGATGCAGAGTTTTGGTTAACCAAGTGGGTCAAAAATCAGCACAAGGGAGAGATTGTAGAAGACAGTTTTGAAGTTTCAAGAGATAAAGTGATCTTAAGTCCCCCCAAACTGGAAAGGGAAATGGAACTGGTAACCCCATGAGGTGGCTCTGACACTACCGTCATTCTGTGCTGCGTATTCCCTTGGGGTGGGATGTGTTTCTTTCTGCAAAGAGCTTTTGTAGTGTATCATTTTATAAGGTAATGATATTACAGCAATGAGACCACATAAGCCGCAGGACAAAAAAAGTTTTGTTGAAACACAAATTGTTTTGTGTAACGTGGCAACTGAGAGCACATTATAGCCCTTAGCATTTTAAGTTTCCTCAGCAATGTGGGCTGACTCTTGTGAGGAAAACCACAATTTGTGAAAATTATTTTAAACCTACCTTCCAATCATGTTTGCCTTCCTCCTGCCTCCCATTATCATTTTGCATTGGTTTTGTGAAGACACCCATAGCTTAACTTGCCTCTAGTCCTGAGGTCTCAGCACCCTAGAACCTGCCCTAGCTACAGGCCTCAGCCATGCTTTCAACCCACATCAGGGAGGCACCTCAGTACATGGTAAGGACCCCTTGTCCCTGGTTACCCCTCGTCACTTGTTTTCTCTGCAAATTAAACCTCACTTTGAGAGCTAAAGTGTTATTTTTCTTTTATTCAGATTAACAGTATAAATGTCTAGAAATTCAGAACTAAAGGCACAGCATGTGCCTCCTTCGAGTCTGGAGAGAGGCTGAAAAAGTTAGTTAATTAGGAGTTCAAGTAGTTGACCAAATTGTGGTTCTTTTAAGTATGAAGTAGTTCACGCTTTCACCCTTAGAGTGAGTAAATTGATGGAGACTGAGCACCAGGTCATAAAGTTTTAGTTGCTTGTGAGATTGAACTCATATCAGCAATATCATGGACTTGTTCTGTGCATTTTAATAGCAGAGCTGCAAGGTTATGCTATAATGACAATTTAAACATAGTAATGAGTTTCTAATTAAAGGAAAACAGAGAGTAAATCTGAGCTGACAGAAGGTGAGCTATGTGTGAGCTATGCAGACCTCCAGCTCTGGGCTATCTGGTGCACTACCTAGGATTTAAAATGCCGCAGTTTATGTTAAACCTTTCCCTTAACATGGTTTTTGTGATACCCGTAGTTCAGCCTGGCCAACATCTCTGAAGGACCATGGGTTTCCTGAATCCTTTACTTGTTAGTGTACTTCTAATTTTAGAAAGACGAGTTGAGTCATGTCATTTTGTTTTCACTGTGTGGATGGACAAAAACCCGATTAATAGCTACCATGTGTTTGTTTGGACTGATGATCTTAGCAAAGGACCTGGTCAGCAGCTGTCATTACTTGGAACTGACAGTTTTATCTGAGCAGATATCATGGGTATATCTGGTATAATTCTCACAGTTCTTGTATTTATCAATTGTTCATACCTCAGTATGGTAGGCTATCTTTAGTCTGCCTTTCCCCATTCACAAGTAACAAAATTCATTTAATCCAATTAGCTGCGTACTCTTGTTATAATGCCTTCAATGATGATAAATCACCGAGGAATATAAATTCAATTGTATATCTACATTTACACCTTACAGATCTCATTCTAAGTTTGTGATGTGGAAGAGAACTCTACTACCTTCCACCAGCTCTGGTTTAGCTCCTAGCCAAGAGTCAGAGGACATCCTGTCAGCTTAAAAACACTCACAAAAATGTCAAATGTTTGACTAATGTTAACTAATGCAAAGATTGTTTTGTCACAAGCAGAACAGAATCTGTATTTTCACTTCATTGTCTATTACTTGTGTGACAGGTCTAACTTCTAGCTAATATTACTGATCTGTGGCCGGTCCTTTAAAATAAATTAATTAGTGAATTCATGACAAAAGCCCTTTCATTAAAACACCCTGTGAACAAACTTGTGCAATTCAGATATTGAACCACACAGGCAGCATGATGTCTCACTTTTGTGGCTCCTAAAAATGATCGCTCTGTTTGGGAAGGGGCCAAAACAGAAGAGAAATCATTGTCCACATGATAATCCCTTCTTTATGCTTCATCATTTACTGCTTGTATCCTTTAGGAATGCCAAACAGGAAACTAAACAATCAATGTCTCCAAGGAGCCCCAGAAGACAGCAGAACATAATAATTTGTTGTGTTATGAGAAACAGGAAGCAGCACATTGTGCTGTCTTAACCTCATTCTCCTACTTTTCCACTAAATAACTGAGCTAGAGCCTGTTTTAGGCACAGACTTATGACATTAATATTTAGTGTAGATTTGAAACCTTTTCATGTCCACTCTCCGCTGCACTGCCTTCCCACTTTCCTTTATGTTCATATGTACAAATAGGGCATTATCTGATCTCATGCTTACTCCCTATGTGTTTCTATTAAAACTTATTTTTTTCCAGAAGTCACTGATAAAAGTGAAACCACTGACCTGCATTTGTTCTGCATAGTAGATTTAAAAATTGTCACTTGCTAGAGTCAATAGATCAGAAGAGCAGACATACAAGACCAAATTTAGAGGCCATAAGACCCCTGTCTCTGACTATGGCCAGCTGCGGGTACTTGTAAAATTAGTAGCGGAACAAGGCTAATAAGAATTTGTCTGTATTTGGTTTACTCTCTTATTTTCCAGTAATAACATTTCAAGCATCCCGTTAGCAAAAGGTCATGCCCATATTCAATAGTTACTAATTAACTTTCCCTTCATAGATCTGTCTAGTCCCTTTTTAAACTCATCTTACTTGCCCCCACATCCCATGGAAATGACTTGCACATTAATCATTTTAACACTAGTCACACACTGTGATTAAAAAGGAACACTGCTGCTTTTTCTTAATCTGCCACTCAGTAGTAGCAAGGCACCCTTCGCTCTGATTATGTGAGAAAGCATGAACACCTCTTTTCTTGTTCACTTTCTCCATTACTGCTCATGACTCAGAGGATCCTGTCTGCATTTCCAAGCTGAAGAGCCTTCTAGCAAAGCCACTGCACAGCACCAATCAATCATCTGTGACACCCTCCTCTGATCTGTATTTTTTTGCTGATGGGAGGACAAGGACTGTGTGCTCTTTCCAAGGCACTGGTGTGCTTGCTTTGATGCAACCACTTATCTTTACACTATGTACCTAACACTACATTGAATTTGGATCCTTTTAGTGCCATTCTCTATTCCTAATAGAGATTAGGATATAATACCAGAGAGCCCATCTGCCAGAATGCTGCTCATCACTGAGCTGTTGCTTTCAGAGAACTAGTTGTAGTGATATCAGTGTGCCTTTCTTGAACACAATGAAGAGCCAGCTGTTGGTACAGCTAATATTGTTCTTCCACAGGCATAAAAAGGCTTTGTATTTTCCTACACGAAATTTAAATCTCTCATTTATCAAACGGTTCTGTGAGAAGATTTGGTAAGACCCTTCCACAGCCCTTACAGTATGTTTTAATGGATTTGACTAGCTTAAATAATTCTGAAGCGCACATGAAGTCTGTCACCTTGCCTTTTTGAGAGCAACAAACCTGAAGTCCCAGATCCCAGCACAGATGTTAGTAGGATCCCTCTGTGAGTTCTCCTGGCAGGTCAGCAGCATCAGTGGCCTGAATCTGCATAACTCAGGTAGTATGAAATACCATCCTCTTTTACTTAACAGCACTCAGATAAAATTGCAGACTAAAGTACTGCTATCAACAGTGAGTGGGAAAGAGGATGCCACTCTCTCCCTTGTAGGAATCCACTGCTGTCATTCAAGAAGAAGAAAAGTGGTTCCAGGCTAGAAGTGACAGAACTTTGCAGCTTTTCTCATGTTCATGTGGAGATCAATTCTGTTACACTACAGATGATTGAGGAAATTCTTGCTAGACACAAGAAAAAATGAAATAATATGCAATATAAGTGTGACGTAAAACACATTCCCATGGCATTTCTGCAGCTCAGTGATCAACATGATAATCAATCCATTCTTGTGTGAATTGCATTCATCCTGCAGCTGACTCATATAAAAGTGCCAAGATGTCGCAAAAAGCACCACTGTGACACTCTGAAGCTGTCTGTGGTCTGTGCTAATGTTCCAGCTATTGCAATCTATGAATGAAGAGGCCAATGAGTTGTGAAAATACTGCTATTTCGCATTGCCTTATCAGTAGAGACCGAGAGGAAATCCAAAAATACCTGTGGCAAGCCACACAACATATTCTTGAATATTATCTTGAACTTGGATATGAACAGGAAGAGCAACTACCACAGAATTATCTGAATTAGGTCAAAGTGCCTGTGGATTCTCACTCCAAAATCCAAAGGATTTAGAGGAAATAAAAAAATCCTTTTGGTGAAGATATCAAAGCACTGGATATTTCTTTCCTTAGCACATTGGGTTGAAGATCAAATCTTCTGGAGTTTTTTACCAGAAACCAAACAATGTCCTCATTCCTGAAGAAAAGCCAAAATTGCAGGGTGAGAGAGACTCAGTCTCATGCTTCACTTGCTTTGGGACAAAGAATTCAGCTTGGCTCTACCATGTCCCAGGCAAAGGTTCTTCCTGGAAATTAATATGGCCAAAAATAATTAATTTCGAAAAGAAGTTTTTTTTCAATAAAATAGTGTTTTCCAGTGACTAAAGTCTTCAATCAGATGGAAGGAAAACTTTCCATCTTTTTAATGAAGATGTCTAATCAAGTAATTTCCTTTCTTTTATTTTTAAAGCACTTGCAGTCAGAGCAGTTTTAATTTGAGCCCAACCATACCAACTTACTCATTGGGCTACATACGTAGCCAAAAATTATCCTAACTGCTGAAACACCGACACCAGCTTCTTCTGCCTTTGCAGAGCCTGTTAAACCCAAAAGGTCCTCTCTGTGTTTTTGTCATTTATTTCATTTGACAGTGACATATAAAAGAGAAAATAAATATACTGAGGGCTGATCTGCTCCTTTCAGTAGGATTTATCAGGCCTTTAAGTGAGCCACAACAAAAACAAAGCTCTGTTTGGCAGTCCATGTTATGGCAGGTAAAGCCTACCTGGAGCAGCAATCACCTGTCCTTAAGGAAGAAAGCTTTTGTTCTCTTACATAGCTACAATCTTCACGTAGTAGGAACTTAACAGTTAAATATTTCAAGGGTTAGTAAGGAAAGGTGGGAAGTTGCCAAACCCACATTTACGGGAGCATAAGTCAAGTGAGGGCTTGCGTTTCTGCAATTGTATTGTCATACATCCCGCTCCTACTCATAATCTGCCAACAGGGCAATTCTCTGTGTGTGTATGCATGCAGGATAGGAACTTTGAAGTTAGTGGAAGCTTTGCCATTAGTTCCAGTGGGAATAGGATTGTACCTGGTTGAATGCCTCAAGTATCATTCATCCTTGAAAACTGTGTGTTCCATTCAGGATCATTGCAGCACCTAGTCACGTGTCATACCAGTGACTGGGAGCAAGATGTGCTCTCCAGTAGCTAATTGCATATGCTAATTATTAAGATAAACCTTTAGACCCCTACTATGCAAGAACTGCATCAGCACACAGTTATCCAGCAGGAGTCCTATTTGTTCTGAGCCTTTTGTGCAAGAGTTCTGGGCAAATGAATTTACTGGAAAAGGCGTCAGCAAAGCTACTTTATAGTTCTCAGAAACAGTCATTTAAAAGAAGAGCTGTCATTTGACACAACCAAGTGCTCTTTAGGAGAACTCCACTGCCACCCCCTCCCCCACAAAGTGTTATTTGCTTTTTTACTCTACTTTTGAAAGCCAGGCTCATTGCACAGCTCCTCTTTACACAGGAAAGTGCTATGTACGCCAGTGAAGCATGCATGTCTTCCATGCTGCTTCTTCTACTTACAGACCTGATTGGCTTCCGAATAAAGTTATTTGAAAGGTTTGGTTACTTACAGGGTGGTGCTGATGGAAAAGTGGAGAATAACTGGAGTTTTAAATAATTTTGAAGAAACACAGAAATATGCATATCTGCATAAAGACAAATCAGTGCCTTTTTTGCTTCATATTCTCTGAAGTACAGAAGACAGTCCTGATCCTGCTTGACATACTAATACAGCAGAAATAAAATGCAGCATGACTGTTTGACTGCAATTATTGGTGTGTTTAGGTTTTGTACAAGCTGCAGCCCACAAAAACAATCCATAATTGTCCTTGGGAATCTCAGGGTCAGCTGGGAACCTGCACAGTCTCTGCTGAAGATGTTTCTGCTGGTTTTCAGAAAGTCACAGCTCTCAGTCCTTATTCACTGAGTGTTTTTACTGACCTTACTGTTACAAAGCCCTTTCACTTCAGCATTCAGGTTATCCACTGAGCTCACATACCACCGAGTCCTTAACCTCAATACAACTGGAGTTGAAGCTAGAACAGTACTGAGAAAACAAAACAAAACAAAACAGAAATAAGTGCTAGGAGCTATAGGTATTCATACTGTGATTGTGCTGCTGCCAACCTGTCTTCCTTTCCTCCAGGCATTGCCTCTTTCCAAAATCACAGCTTTGGGCAAAGGTTTCTAAACTTTAAAATTGTAGACTGTCTTAAGCTTGAAGGGACTTACAAGGATCTCTGAGTCCAACTCTTTGCTCCTTGCAGGACTCCCTGAAACTAAATCATACAACTAAGAGCATATTGACACTACATCCTGTTTGGCTTTTGGACAAGGCTCATTTTGTTCTGCCTGACCACGTCTAGCACAGTTTGTCCTCACATATATTTAATTAGGCGCCACCACCAAAGCTGTCAGGGTGGTACCTCCCTGTCTGAGCACCTTCAAAAAGCACAGCTTCTGAAAAGAAACAGCCCCAGAGCCTTCTGAGTTGTGCTGTGATGGGATATGTGCTTGAAGAACAGACACATTTTGGTCAGCAGCAATCTATGGAGTAGGTATGAACTGACAGGGCAGCTGTGTGCAATTAGGAATACAGGCAAGCTGAACAAAATTAAGAAAGAGCGTCTCAGAGTGTTTCAGGATTGATCCAACTAATTTTGGGCCAAATTCCCACTGAACACTTAGCCTTCAGCCAAATTATTACTGAACAATCTCTCTTGGTGATATCTTATGTCACAGGTCTATTTTTTTAAGAGAAAACTTGATGAAAACTCTGGGCTCTTCCCCAGCACACTCCACTGCCATCTGCATTCCTGAATCAAAAGCTGCTCTGTGCTCTCAGACCTTGTTCTTTACACAACTGCTGGTGAGGACACCATCACACCGCACTCAGTTGCTAATCACAGCAAATCTTCACCCAGCCTTAGACTAATCCTTACAGGAATTTCAGCCCTGTGTAATCCAGCCTGGCTGGAATGTACTTGTAGCTGGTATATTTATGGTACGTTCAACAAGGATGTGCAGGTAGATGCAGATGGGAGAAGGTTTTGCTCTTCCTGGAGGGCCCATCTCCTGTTTTACTGTTACAGGGCTTTTCCTGAACAGCATCTTGCAGCCACTTATTCCAATGGGCCACTTGTAGACACAGCATTTCTGTCCACATGCAGGCAGGAGCTCGTGATTTGTACCATCTGCAGCTCTATAACCACAGGGTTATCTCTTGACCCTCCTGGAAGGGTGGAGGCAAGGGGAGGGGAAGTTCTTCCTTATCACATTGTAATTGCTTTTATCCCTAGAACATAACTTGAGTTACTTCCAGCTGATTTTCAGCTGTGGCATGTAAAAGTCCCATAAATCGACTAAACATGATAAATTAAAAAGAAAATGTGGTCAATAATTTTATTAAAGGAGTTTGCTTTGCAATTACCTTGATTAAGAAAAGTACCTGCGATGATCTGATTAGCACTGATTTTTCCTGTGATGAAAAACCATTGGCAAGTTGCACATTGGCTGTGACCTTGTAGTCCGGAACTATGAATTTCAGATTTCTTTCAAGATATATCAGGGGTTTACAGCACCTGTTACTGAAAATGTGCTTTTTGAAACCGGTTACAAAACTACCAGAGGAAAATCAGAACCCAAATTCAATAGAAAAGCCATGAGCAACTTTTGCAGACTGTATGATCAATACAAGTGTCAATGTGAATAACCTGACTTGTTAGTTACCTACATGCTGACGTCCAAATTCCTGCAGTCAAAATTGACATTGTGTAAATCACCCAAAAATCAAACACTAAAGTAAAGAAACTGCAGTGTTTTCCTGGTTAAAACAAATAATGTAGGGTGGACGCTTAGAAAGAAAGAAAATATTTAATAAATGTTCTTAGGTTCTTTTGGAAATGCAAATCACAAAGTCAATTATATAGCTATATTGTTAGTCAATCTATGAATCTGAAGGAAAACTGAACTGTATGTTTATGTAAAATGTGTATTTGTGTCCACAGACTTAAAAAGGCAGCATGCGGAAGAGCTGTTAAGGTGAATTTTGCATCCTGCTATTTGTAAATGTCACTGAAGACTTCCAAAGGAAACCTCTCAGATTTTATGCCATACTGAGCTCAGACATTCAACAATGGAACTCAGCCTCAGAGAACCAAAAACAGACCTGGCATTTCTGTCAAGAGGTTAAGCCACATGTTAGTCCCCAGAGAGAAGTAAAGGGAAAATTTGGGTTCCTGGAAGGGACTCGAATCTCCCTTGCAGGTAGAGCCTGATTTTTGCTCATTTATGTTTTTGTTGTTAAAGAATGTTTCCAGCATGCTCCAGAAAAAGTTCCAATGGATTAGCGCAGTAAAAAAGAAGCAAAATTTTCTCCACTTTGGTGCACAGAAAGTTTGACTCAGAATTAGTCCATAGAAGCTGTTGGAACTGATAAAGCTGTTGGAACTACAGACATGTTAAATTGATGCACTGGGTATATTGCTGCCTTCACAAACCCTTGCACAGGACCTTGGAGGTAAAAGCTGGGGTGTAGCTTGAAGTGTAGCTGAATGTGTCCCTCACTTCTTCTTTCCACAGCTTTGATATGCTGAGCATGATGCCATAGGGTATGGGATAACTCTCCGATCAGCTGGGGCCAGCTCTCCTGGCTGTGTCCTGTCCCAGCTCCTTGTGCATCCCCAGCTGTCACAGTTACAGGAAGGGGGTTTTTTGTATTTTATTTCCCTTTCCAACATTTTTTGAGGGAATGTCTCTTTAAGAACTGCCAGGAACCCCTGCCAGTGCCAGGGCTGCGGGATTTCCACTTGACAGAGGACAAGTGTTTCCAGACTACCAGCACTGCTACAGTCAAGACCTGAGCTTGACCTGGTGATGTAGAGTGGGCAGTTTAACAGTATAATTCCCTGTGAACAACACAGTTTCCCTAGGTTTTCGCTTTTGCCCATTTCCCATTGTTTCTTTTGTTCAGCTGGGCAGAGGGGAGTGGTTGGCGGGAAGGACCCTCTGCCATTTTTTCCCCCTTTGTTCCTGAGTGACCACGTGGAGTGACAAATTCCCATCTTTTGTGGGTAAGCTGTTTCCTTTGTGTATTTGTGGTTGCCGCTATTTCTTTGTCAGTAAACTTATTTTTTCACTTATATTCCTCACATTTTGTCTTTCTATATTGGTGGGGAATGAAAAGGGGAGGGAGTTCATTTTATTGACATTCCCAGCCCAATATTAGTCTTTAAGCCAAGATGCCAGTCTCCTCACTGGTGGAGTGGGATGAGGAGCAGAAAATGCCTGATGCTGTGTAAGCACTGTTCAGCAGTAGCTAAAAGAGCCCTGATTTAAAAACAGTTTTGGTCACAAGTCCAGCTCCACACTAGCTACTATTAAGAAAAGTAACTCCATCCCAGCCAAAAACAACACACAACCCCGCATCATAGTCTATTTCTGTCCTTAAACTAAAAAAACTTTCTTCAGCTGTAGAGTTTTCCTGATGTAAAACTAGTTTTCCCTAGTACAGTATATAAATATTTATTTCTCCATGCAAAACTGAAGAGATTACCCCTTGTCCTAATTCAGTGAACACAGAAAACAGCCGTTTGCTCTCTTCTTGCCATTTTGGAAGTCTGTTATCATATTACCAATATTCCTGTAGTCTTCTCTTTTTTAAACAAACTTAGTTGCTTAAATCTGTTCTAGATAAATCATATTTTCAAAAAATCTTCTTCTTGGGTTATCTTCAATCCATATGCATCTTTCTCAGAATGCGATTTTGAAACTCAGTAAAGTTTGTGCACCAGATAAGGTCTTCCCAATAAGGATAGAGTAGAATAAGTACCTCTCATGTTTTATGCACAAGAATCCTGTTACTACATGCCAATACAATTTGTCTTGGTTGCTTTGTATTATTGACCAGCTCAATTTCTGGATGATTTCATTTTCCATACGCCTTGCAGAGCTGCTATTGCCAAGTCAGTTCCCCAAATACCACTAATTCTTTTTCCTAGTATTTTCTTTCTTGGATTTATCATTATGTACCATCACCCTAACATACCACCACACCCACTTCGACCTTTGCCGTTTGTCTTCACAGTGCTTCCACCCTTTCCTACCGCTGTTTGAATTATAAATCCATGGAACTAGTCCTTAGTCCATTATCGACACTGACAACCTAAATGGTTAAAGTAGAATCAAGCAATTTCCAGGAATTACATTTGCAACACTGCCTTGAAATATCCCTCATTTCACAGAAATCCATTATTGACTACTCCATGAGTAAAGTTTTTCAACCTTTACCTTCCCATCATCTCTACCACATTTCCCAAACTTACTTTTGGCATTCCTCAAAACCCTTACTAAATCTGAGATATACTAGTGCTCCCTCTCTAACACTAAGCCAGTTATCCTGTGAAAGAGGAAACTGAAGTGATAAGGCATGTTTTGTTCTTGGCAAATGCATCTTGTTTTTAATCAACTTTTTGTCTCTTACATGTGTTCTTGTTTCTTCGTTGCTCTTTGAAATGTCTTCCAAAGATACCCTGCTACCTGTCTGCCTCACATCAGTTCAGGGCTTCCTTCCTTTATTTGGAACGCTATTGTTTTGTAGTCTCCTGTAACTCACATTATCATCTGACATTTGTCTGAATTGAATTTCAAACAAATTTAATTACTGTCACTTATCTATTAACTTCCTGTGCCCTGCAATAAAAAGTTGCCACTAACACATTGCCAGAACTTGCTGAATGATCTGTTTCCTCCTCTGTTTCTTTCCCAATAGATACTTGAATAGTTCAGATCTCTAGTACTGGGAAATCCGTAACTCTGTCTTGACTGTGAGACTGATTATATTCCATTTTGTATTTTTAAATAAAAACATTGAAGTATTCTGTCTTCCACTTTTTTCTGGACTTCAGAAGAATCATATCTAATCAGACTGTGCAGCCAAAACCCTCTCACATTCCTTTTTCTAGTCTCTCCCATATCTTTATAAATCATCATCCTAGTATAATCTAGCTATAATATTAACCTGCCAGATTGTAATAAAATATCTCACAGTATGCTGTGAAAAAAAGAAGAGAAAGGATATAAGAAACTGCAGAATAAAGTGAAAAATAATATGAGATAAAGATACAAGGATAAATTGTATGTTATATTTATATATATTTGTAGTAGTTTTATAGCATGTATATATAGAATAATTTCAGAGGGAATATATTTTATTTGAAGTAATGGAACATCAAATCTTTGTTTTAAAGAAGTTAATAATTACTACAGATTTTTTTTAATATTTATTTTGAAAGACATTTTTCATGTGGAACATATTTTTCTCTCTGACACAATCTGTGAGCAGGAAATTGACTAAAACAAAGTATATTTCTCACATTTCTTCCATTTACTCTGTGTTATTATGTATCAGGAATAACATAAGCAAATCAGTACTACAGGTTGCAGGAGACTGGAAAAATCTTTGATTCAAAAGAATGCAGTTAGCCATTTAGAAGGAAACCTGAGGTTTTGCTATGGAATAAAAAGGAGTATGGAAGAGTTGCCAGTGGCTGACAGAAATGACAAAAACATCAGACACTCTCAGTGCCAAGGAAGGTTTTAAGGTGAGGACCAAGGTTGCATAAGGCACTACCTAAAGAGTGTCAAGTACAAAACGAATTGCACAGATGAGAATTAGGATCAACAGCCATGGCTATAAATAAATAAATACTCTGAGTTCATCAAACACAAAAAGCTAACAGACAGAACTAGGCACAATTAGTTTGTTACTTCATGTGAAGTATTAAAAAAGGAGGCTTAAGACGGGTTTTCTCCATCCTTCCCAAATTCTCCACTTTCTAGAGAGGAAGAGTCATGATGCACTCCAGGAAACAGACAGAAACAAGGCAGGGGAAAGGGAGGCAGACGGGGCTGGGGAGCTCCACTCCCTGATCTCTGGGATGTGCCTGCCTCCTAAATTAGCCACTCATCAGAAGCAGCAAACCGTGCCAGTCACTGGAGCAGACACTCACACCCTGTCCCTTCCCTCCCGGGGCAGCCTGGCACACCATGGCACTCCCATGGGGTGGAGTTTCAGCTTCCTTGATCTAAAAAACAGCTTAGATCTGGTCTTTTCCAGGGGACCCAGGGCTATGACCACGTCCAGCTTTTCAAGCTGCTCCTTGGTGCCAAATGTCTCTCTGCAGAATTCTGAATATGGGCACAGCTGTAACAGCACATCACTCTGGAAACACCCACTTCTGTGCACATATCAGCATCCAGCTGTGAGCACTTAGGAGATTGTTCAGGCCATACTGAATTAGACTCGGGGGGCTAGAAAATGCTAGAAATTAGGAGATGTAGTTGTTGTTGTCTTGGATCTACAGACCAAGGTGTAGGATATGCAGAAGTCAGATACACTCTAAGTTCAGGGAGAAAATATTCACATTTAAAGGAAAATAATGGCGCTTCATTCTGTAGATCTGGTTGGCCTAGTGCAAGCCAGAATGGAGAATGGCAGACGACCTCTGTCTTGAGAGGTGCATAACAGAATACATTTCAAAGCCAAATACAACTTCTCCTCTTTGTATGTGCAGAGACATTTGTATATGCAGTGTAGAAGGAGGCAAGCTAAGATGCAAAGTGCTGAATAGTCTCTGAAAAAATAGCTTAAGAATGCAGTTGCCTTCAGCATTAGCTTATTCCTTTCCAGAAAAAGTGTAGGTTTGCTCCCAGACAAGGAAGGAAAAGTACCTCTTTATGGGAACCAAAGAGCTATTTTCCAGTTTAGGCAGTCATCATCTGGCAGATGTTTGTGGAAAAGCTTTCCTAGACGAATGAAGCCAGGAAAGCAGTGCAGAGATACTGCCTGAGAACATATGACACAATTTCGTATTTTATTTCCTCATAGCCGAATTGCAAGAGGCAGATAGCCTAAAAACAGGAAGAAGAGAGGCAAAAAATGTCAGGGTGGAGACTGAGACTGGATGCAGTCAGAAGTGGACCAAGGCAGGGACTCATAAACAATGGTGGAGGGGTCAGGATCAGTGGAAGAGGTAGTCACGCAAGAGGCAAACAGTAGAAATAACATTGTAATCCCTAATTTTCAATGGCAGTATTTTTCCATGTCCACCCACAAGAAATATGTTATACACTGCAGTATTATTTGTCTAACTAACATCCTCCACCCCTTTGACACTAGCCAGGCCTGGCTTGACTAACATTCAGCTTACCACTGTTATTTTTAATAAACAAAAAGCTATTTTAGGAAAAATATGCACACATAAAAAAATGTGTTTGAAGAACACAAATAAGATTGCAAAATCAAGTCTTCTGAAATTATGTAATTTAAGAATTGAGGATTGAGACACATTAAGACAAATTCTTTAAATACATGATGCTTTATACTCTTTTTCCACCTTGGACACCACACCATGGAAATTTATCAGGCCTGCACCATACAGGAGGGTTGTACATGGGAGGATTCCTTTCTTATTCACTGTAAAAGCTGGAAGTTAGTAAAGGATGAAGCAAGGGTTGGAGTAAAAGAGAAGACTATTTTTTAGGGATGTGAATGTTGTCTTGAGAATAAGATTTCATCCCTAGATTTGCCACAAAGCTCCTTTGAAATGATAAACAAGCCACTTAAACTAACTGCCCATGGGTGATTGCTAGTGCTGTGCCAATCTTTTGACAATCACTTGGATCATTAAATTATTTCTTGCAACTGATGCAACAAAGAAACTTTGAATTTATGGGTCAAAGATGGTTAGCTGCATGTATTGCTGAGTGGACTGGTTGTTAATGTCCCTGACAAACACAAAGACATTGCAGATAAGCAATAGTTTTGAATACCTTAAGAAAGCTTTCCTGAGGGATTTTTCTTTCTTCTTCTGTAGTAGTATTAATCAGAGTCATTATGTTGAAAAAAAAAAAAAGAACATAGAAAAAAAAATTTTTCTTTAGTTTCATCTAAGCAAAAATTAGGAGAACTCTTGGGTGCCTTTTTTCTTTCCTTCCATCCTGCACTTGTCTGTATTCATTATGAGGTATAGGAGCATAAATCCCATAGAGTAAATATAGCTCTGAAAAACAGTATTTGAGATCCTGCTTTTAAACTCTGGAGAGCCGCAAGATTCCAGCACTGGGTGCATGAGACCCAAGCATTTGTGATTTTTGTGAAATGTAATTTCAGGCCTGTGAGAAGGAAATAAATAGCTTAAGTTCACTAGATAATTTTTTTTTTAATAGAGTGTATTAAGCTATTTTTATACTAAGTTACAAAAGTCTAAAATACTTTAGAGGGACACATATGCCTCTCAGACTAATGGAATGCCAAACTAAAATATCCAAGCTCTTGTGTTGGGTTTAATTCTGCTACATCCATGTATAAAAATGTAAGAAAAGTCAACAATTTTTCAATGTAAGAGGTCTAAACAAATCACATGTGAGCAAACAAATCACATGTGGCAAAAACCAATTGTGTTCACTTTAAAATTGCCAAAACAGGCACGTATTAACTAGTTGTCCTAGAAGGACAAGCTCAGACCAAGTGAAAAAAGATGTATCTATGGTAGTCACTTCTTAACAACCTACTGTGTTTCATTAGGAGTCTGACATTTATTTTCATAACCTAAATTTAGCTGTCTTACATGAAACTATAGTCATCACTCTTACAGCATTTTAATGACATGAGAAATGCAGAAGTTTGAAAATACAATGTTATCAACATCTGCACTTAAGACAACTCCATTACAAATGCCTCAGCTGACATTATTTAATTGTAATACACAAATACCTCGTGGTCTCTGATCTCATGCATTAAAGCTTTACTAACATGGAAAGGCTGAATAACAGCACATGACCACAAGCACCCTTGAGTTAGTGACATATTTTTGTTGGTGTCCAAAAAAATAATTACATGCCCAATTTCGAGTTAGGTATATAGCAACGAGTCAAAGGCTCCCACCTCAGGAGCCAACCTGAACTGGCTCAGCTCTGAGGAAATCATCCCTATATTAGGAACTGAGGTCAAGGTAACTGCACCCAAACACCCACACGTGAAGAATGCCCAGGCCTGAGACAGCTGGTTGGCTGGACATCACCTGGGTCTTTGCTGACCAAAAGAAATAGCCTGAAATTAAGAGACTGGCACAGAGGTAGAGATGTTCTTCTGGTATAACAGAGATGGAGTCTGGAAGGCAGACAGGGTGTCCTGAGGAAGAGAGAAGCAGGAAGGTTATGCTCACAGGTGAGCTGCACTGAGACTTGTCTCTTTCCTCTCCCTCCCATCCCACCATCCTGAGCTGGCTCAGTATCCAGTTAGTCCTCTTACACCCACTTTGCTGGAATATATGCTACAAACATAATAAACAAAAGGAAACCGAAAAAAAGGGAATGTTGAAACTGGATCTAGAGCAACCTAGGATATTATCTAAAAATTATGTTTTGCTTGTGCAAACAAGTTGTGGCATGCTCAGACCTCCTCAGAGCATTGCATCATAATAATTTGTTTTAAATAATAACTAGATTAAAGCTCCATAATCTCTTTTAAAAATAATTTTTAAAGTAGGGGTTTAATTAGTTTTCTTAATTGAAAAGAAACAAAATGGAAGCAAATGGTAAATATGACAGGCACTAAATTGCAAAAGTGGTGACTGACACATACAGTCTCAGATTGCCTTGCACAATCTGTACGAGGACAAGTGTATTCCATATTGGGTAGATGATGAAAAACTTGAGTTACTGATTTAAGGAGGGGTGAGGGGATTTCATTTGGGTAAATTCTGTTTTTATAATTAAAGTTTAAAAAAGTCAACATACAGAAACAGGCAATAGCCCTGAAATATAATCCCATAAACTATAAAATGTTTTTGACAAGCCTCCAGCAGCCATGTTTCAGCAGCCGGTTTCTATGCCTAAAGAACTCTTCCAGTGCTGGGAGTTGGATGCCTATGCCACTTATCCTTACTGCACTCTTTGCTTCTTGCCTTCAGTGACCTGATGTTCATGGCAGAGACATCACTCCTGCTGCTTGCAGTCTGAGAGATCCTGCTGGCCTGGGCCAGGAAGTTTCTGGGATCCTCTCTGTGGCCATGTTGTTCCATTATGGTTCCCGGTGCACAGCCAAGAGTGAATGCCACAGAAGCAGCCACCTAAGCAGTAAATAAACGAGCAGAAAGCACCATTCAAGAGAATGAGGGGAGAAGGACATAGCAGTGTTTAAGGGCCTCCTCCTCCTCTTCACATAACAAAGGAACTTGGGTCCTATGAAGAGCTAAATTATCTCTTACAAGACAGTTTTGTTTAGAGACTATTCACCGTCTCCACCATGAAAGGCAACTCTCATTAAGGACTGTTTTCCAGAGACAGCTATCATCTCCCAACAGAGTTTAAAACAGACTAGAACTTTGGACATGTCTACAAAGACATATCCAGCAATTGTGTTCAATGTTTAATTCTTTTGATCTTCCGGCCCTTACAAGCCTGTAAGGTCTGTAAATATGGGCACTGGAGGTTTAACTGAGGAAATAATGAAAACAAAATAATTAAACTCTTGGATGGCATTTTTATCTTCAGCCATCCAGCCTTTTTTCAATGGAACTAAAGAGCACAAAGCCACAGGACATGATTCAGCTGTGCAGGAAAACCTCCTGCTGTCAAATCCTTTTCATAGCTGTACCCACTCCAGGCTTAAAAGAATTTCTTTTCCTACACATTACTCTTCCTGAGATGCTCTTTCAGGACCTCACTGCTGCAGTGATTAGAGGCCAACTTAATTTTGGTTATGCATTTCTTATTCCCATCTCCTTCATTAGTGGAAATAATTACATCCCTTCAGATGCACTTATGGGCAGTTATCATGGCCAGACACAGGGTAAGCTTGTGTTGCCTATTCTACCAAGTTCTCCATTCCCCAGATGTCCTTGCAGCACTTCACAGCTTTACCCATGGGAAGCCACAGTCTTCCACTCATGTTTATGTTATCCCATGCAATCCATGTTTCCTAAATGGCATCACATTAACATCATCATCCTCATCATCCTCATCATCCTCATCATCCTCCTCCTCATCATCATCATCTTCATGCTTATATTTTCTTTCCTAGCAAGGAGCAATCAGCCATAGAGTTCTGCCACTCTTAGGTGGAGATGTGCTTACTGGCTTAGATTCAGCTGATAAACTACCCATCAGCTGTGATCAAAGGCAGGGCCTGTGTTTCTTTCCTGAGCTGATAGCTCTTCTCTGCTCACAAGAAGGGAGTTTGTAAAAAGGCTGAAGAGTGACTTTTTACAAGGGCATGTAGTGACAGAACAAGGGGGATGTCTTTAAATGGAAAGAGAGTAGGGTTAGATTTGATGCTCGGAAGAAATTCTTTACTGAGTGGATGGTGAGGCACTGAAACAGGTTGCCCAGAGAAGTTGGGGATGTCACATGCCTAAAAGTGTTCAAGGCCAGGTTGATGGGGTTTTGAGCAACCTTCAAGTGAAAGTGTCCCTGCCTGTGGCAGGGGAGTTAGAACTATATGATCTTTAAGGCCCCTTCCAACCTAAACCATTGTATAAGAAGGAGGTCCTAGTCTCCAGCATCCACAGATGAACAGAGCTGTAATGATGAGCTCAAAGAAACCACCATGGTTCACTCACCGTCTCCTCTGGAGTGCTCTCAAATCGGCTGAAGATTTGAGAAGGTAAGGCCCGGTCAAAGCAAAGTAAGGCCCAGTGAAAGCAAAAATAGTAGTAGTAACATATTGAAGGTACATGTAATGATACCCTTTAATTATTTTGTTGTGCGTTGTCTCCAACTTGAAAGCCACAAATTACTCGAGAGGGTTTTTTTTCAAGTAAACAAACAATATCAACTATTTCCAGTCATAGCCTGGCCTCCTTAGCACTTATGAGGAAGCACATTTGGGAGCCAAAGCAAGCAAACAGGATGATTCATTTATCCCAGAGCTTCACAGGCAGATGAGTGAATTCTTCATCACCAAGGAAGAGCAGGACCTCTGCAGCGTTAAACGCATAGTACTATTCAAGAGCCATAGGACAAAAACCCTGGCAATGCCTCATTATCCACAAAGTAATCAAGATGTGCATTACTATGAAATTTACATACATATAAGTGAAGTCCCTGTGGTGCTACTCAAGAGATGGCAAGTCAGTAAAAACAGTGAGAAAGAGATGGCCCTCGTCTCTTGTCAGGGATGTGAGACTTTCACCATGCTACAAAGGAGTTTGCTGTTAACACTTGAAGTCATCGTCAAATTCTGAGAACATTAAGACTGGTGTAAAAACCTAAAATTGGTAGGATGGACACACAGTTATAAGAGCCAAACTGCACTTTGCCGTTAAAGATTCAGTAATAGATGAATTTCCCAAGTTCTAACAAGCCAGCTTGGATCTAAGTGAGTTTTTAAAAGCTTCGTCATTATTAGGTGCCTGGCTGAGGAATTTCAGGAAGAGATTGATGTGTCCTTCTTGAAAACTGACTAATGTTATATTTCATCTGCTTTACTAAGCTCTTTACATCATGTATACTAGTTAATGTATTGACTGATAGAGACTACAATTTCCAGTGCAATGAGCACACTAAAGCAGACTAATAATTTATTTATGTGTATGTATATATACACAGACATTTTAGTAATTTTCTTACCAATAGCCTGTTTGTCCACTGGCAGAAGAGTGGTTTTGTGATATTTCATTTCTGTATGGCAATTTTTTCCAATCTTCTGCTGTGGCCCAGCAGTGCCTGCAAGGAGCAGGCAAATGCTGGCTGCTTTGGGAATTGAGCTGGCTGAGTGTAGTGGAAGGGGTAGCAGTCCCTGCTGCCCCATGCATGCCCAAGAGCCCCCTGCTCATCTGCAGCCACACAGCAGACTTACTTCTGGTGCCAGGAGGGCTCTATGTACTTCAGCCACACACACAGAGCAGGTCTTTCTTTTCCTCCTGTAAAAAGGGAAAAAAAACTTTGGCAGTTCATGACCACATAGTCTGTGAGCCACTAATGTTTTTCCAAGGCACCAGCCAGATATTTTCAGCCTGCCTCTTGGTTGGATTCCACTGTATATGTGCCTGCCTCCTAGCCTCTTACAGTATTTTCATTTAGCGTGAGCCTGTGTCCTTGCTCTGCACAGTGAGCTGCCAGCATTAATGTCATTTCCCAAGAAAGCCCAGCAGCTTTGACTACTGAATGGTGTCTCTAGGTTTGTCTGTTTCTTTTTATAACCTCTGATGACCTGAAATCCAGCTATCCACAACCAATCATTCCTGTAATGCATGGTGGTTTCTTCTCATTGTCATAAACTGGTGGAAGAAGACAGGCAGTTCTAAGGTGCAATTCATCCCATTTATTTTAGGCACCAGAGAGAACTCTTCCTACAGTGATTGGAGAGGAAACATCAATAGCTAGCTTGGACCAGCTGTATTCCTTTTGGCCATGCAAAGGCTGGATGAGAGGTACCACACCCTACGCTATCTTTAGCAGCTAAAAGGTTATGAGTGGACAGGGAGTTCTTACTAAAACATAAGACCTATTTCTTACTTTGTTTTGCTCTTCTGGGCCTCTTGCTTTGCAAACTTCAGTCAGAATAAACACTGTCATTAGCTGTTCTCATACTTAAAGCATTGTTCCTGGCAATGCTATTTCACATGGTCCTTGCCCTCCTGCATGAAAACCTTCCCTCTCCAGCTACTAAAATAAAAAAATGTAAGCTTCTTGTCTTGATTGGCCAAGACCAATTCTGTGCACAGGTCCAATCCTTATTTCCACTTGCTCCCACATTTATTTACGGTCTTTGTTTGGGAACAAGCAGGTCTAATTATTTGATGCTCTTAAATTTATGTTTAGGGGTTTTTTAGGTGCTACACTGGTCAAACATCAGTTATGCTACCTATTCAGATGGATAGCTGATATCAAGATCACATATGCTGAATAAAACAAGACAATAACTGTTAACTGAACTTGTTTCCTGAAAAGAACTACTTGCATGAGCAGTGTCTGTCCTGGCTGCTAACTCATGCCAAGACCATGGTACATGGGTCTCTTCTTCTCTGTGAGTGTGCCTTTGAAGTTGCTGCAGATAGACAAGCTCTCTGGAAAATGTTATAAACCCACATAGTTCCAGGAACAGGGTGGCCTTGTCCTCCTTACATCCTTAATTTTTCAAAGAGAAACATTGTGGTGCAGAGCTCTGGATCCTTGATGTGAAGTGGTGTTCCCTAATACTGTATTTCTTTTCAGGTCTGATTATAAACCAGTAAAACTAAATCCTCAGTTTCAAATTGCCTTGAGATTCAGGACATTTCCTTCCCAAAATGCGTGAAGACTAACGACGCTGAACTTCCAGAATGGACCTACCTAAACTACAGTGACAACTAGAGTTCTCTAATTTTGAATGAAAAAAGGGAGACAAAAATCTTGCCTTTTGGGAAGCTAAACAAGAAGGATCCCCCCACCTGCGGAGCACATGCTAAATTCACATCTCTACAGTGACAGTCTGCAAATAGAAGTCCCCCCACAGAAGCCAGTAGGTGAATGGAATACTCGGACAGCTGGAAGGCAGAGAAAGACCACCCAATGCCACCTGCCCAGAATGAGCCCAAAAACTTGGGGAAGTGCAGAGCAGGAACAGAGCTTGGCCCATCAGGACAGTCCTCCTTCGGTGTGACCAGGCACAGTCACAAGGTGAGAGAAGCAGCTGAAGAACAGAGCTCATCCTGAAACCCCACAGAGCAGGGGTGACTGTGCCTCCAGGGGACAAGTCCCTCTGCAGCAGAGCACTGGAAAAATCACACCTCTCCAGGAAAGCGCTGCCACCCTCCAAGTCCCATCTCGTATCTTACATCTTTCTTCACACACACACCTCACACACCAGCATATTGTTTTGGGTTTTATTTGTTTTCAAAAACAATGTTGCCCTTGTGTTTAATGATACAAATCAATGTAAAGCATTTATATTATGTAGGCCACTTATTCAAGCCTATCTGTAAAATATCTACCCAATATAGTTCACTTGAACAAGTCTGCTTGTGAGGAAAGCCTTCAGAATATTACTAGATCAATAGTTAGAGAAGCAAATATCACTTTGTAAAAGATAAGCCTTTGTTTCTATACATTTCTTTTGTATTCAAGGAGCCACTGAGTAACATCTATTCTCTATATGCTTAATTTTTATTTCACATTCACATTTTTTTCTCCTGCTCTAGTTCGGAGGAGGATCTGAGGTATTTAACTTTCTTGCAGCACCAGCACTCCACATACTGAAGTTCTGCTTCTTTTCCACTATATAGTGAAATCCAACCCTGTACCTATAGCTAGATGTGTTGTCAAACTACTCTTGGAGGATACAGATGGAAAGGAAGAACAAATCAAATTTTGAAATGTTACATTTATTGACAAACCTAATTTATTCTCTAGCTACAGACTGGTGATTGCTTGAAAATAATGAGCATTCCTGATGTTTTACATGTTCCTTCCAGCATTGATCAGTTCATCTATAGCTTTCTTCCTTTAAAGAACAGATATCCAAGTGAGTTGACTGGTTTCCACACTTGCATACATCTCTTTCCCATCTGCCCATAAAATAGGAGTCTCTATCATCATAGCTAACATTGCATGCTTGGAAACAGTGATTCTGTAGTCTTCTTTGGTTGCACTTGACTCAGACTGTGTCAGAACTCTAATCTCCACGCCTTAGAATATTTAAAGGGAGGCTTTGGCTTAAATCTCATTACTTGTGAAGGTTCCTGCTAGTAGATAATAAAGGTTTCCTAACTCAATCCTTCTCTTTGAAGTTCTTCCAGATATTTATTGGACTAACTCAGAGCCTGCTATATAAGATGGTGGAAAGGCATTAAATTATGCCCTCTCCCAGTTGGACATGAGCCGTTCAATTCCCTAGATTGTTACAATTTGTCTGTTTGGAGCCAGTGTTTTTACTGATTTTTTTTTCCCTACGGAGTTTGAAAAACCTCCGGGATGATTTACATGAATAAAAAGCTTTATCTTCGAAGTCTGTGAGATGTGTCAGTTATGGATCTGTAACAATGTAGTCCTTTAAGGCAAGTTCTCTTCCCTTCCATACAGACAAAGATAATACACATTATATGTCTTATAACTGTTTCTCAGCTATTATAAGTGGTATCTGAAGACAAGTAACCAAGTCATTTTACTCCTGACCCTCAAAGTGCAATATGGTCACTGATTATTTATTGCTCCCTTCTGATTTATGTCAAGACTAGGATCCGTTTAGATTAACCTAATAGGCAGTGTTTCGCATCGTGAGTAATCAATTTGCATATTGCAATTTAAAGGACACAATTTGAAGCTACACCAGATTGGTCACTGAAAGGGTTGGTGGCACAAAAGGGTGAGGCTCTACATTATTACTGGCAATCTGTCCAACTACTTCCAGGTTTTATTAGTCAAATGGCTCTCAAAACCCAAATTCTTTCCTTGGCAAAGATAACAACATGTTACAGCTGCCTATGAATCTCTAGCTATGACATATTAGTAGATAAGACAGAACGGAATATTCCAATGTACAGTTATCTGTTATGAAGATGTAGTTATCTCTGGGGGAGGAATATTCTGAGGCAGTCCATTTAAGCAAAGAATAATTCAAATGGTGAAAAAAATTGGTTTTTCTTTGGAGAAGTTCATAGATATACAGTTACCATGACAATTGCATTTGGCTCTAGAAAAGGGAAAACAAATGGATCTTTTTAGGGGGATTCTTTTGCTTTTGTAAAAAAATCCACTAAGTTTATTGAAATTACAGAGGGTGAGAGCACTTCCCTTTCCCTACCTTTACTATATCCAGAGCATGATCCCGCTATTCTGTGTTCCAAAATTCTACAGATTGCACTTTAGCTTCAGAATAATAGAATCAGGTTTCCTGCATTTAGGCAGCATAAAAATGGAAACCTATATTCTTAACTTCATCAGATCGTAGAAGACTTGGAGAAGAGGGAAAAATATCTGTCTGCTGGGAATGCAGTATGTCAGGTCTGAAATGCTCTCGATGCCTCACGTGAAAGATAGCCAGGGTGACTTTTTGTTCTGTTGGCAGCTGGAGAACCAGGCAGAATTTAAACCTTTGCTATTCTATATCCTTTATCATCTCTCCGCTTCCAGCACTTGTGCATGTATATCCCTCCCACGATCACACAGGCCAATGCAATGGGAATCATTGCAATGTACCAGGACAAGCCAACAGCTGGAAAAGTAAAGAATAAATATTAATATTAAAAAACCAAACAAACTCTCAGGAATATAGTTCTCTAAGTTCAAGGAGGAAGAGAAGAAATCATAATAAAAAGGATGTGTGCAAGTTAACCTTCCAGCATGGCTTATTCACCTGTGAAAGGAAGAGGTCTGTTGACTGAACACTCTGGGAAATGTGTTTATGAAGATGGGAGGAAGAATTCAAAACCAACAGAGGGTGAGAATTTAAAGTTCAATCCTTTGCATATACCTGACTCTTCCCCAACCCCAGTCAGATTTGTGGCACTTGATTTGTGGCACACAAATTGATTTGTTAAAAGCAGAGACACTCCAAGACGGAAGTAAAAGCACGCTGTGGAGCAGGAGTACATTAACAGCTACTCTACCCGCAAGCTGTGTGAATGATTTTCTCCTACATAGTGGCTTATAAATTAGTAATGATCAAGGCAAAATGATGAACTTCTTCCGAAATACAGCTAATTTCCAACACCAGTGTCTGTCCAGACTATTTTTGGTTATTCCAACATATACTGGTACGTGGATTGCCTCTTTTGTAGTAAGTAATACCTGTGTAGCTCAGGGAAGACAAGGCCAGCACATCCAGCAAAATGAGTACAAATCCCTCATCATAGAATGCTGGAATAAGTCATAACTCATAATGAAGTCTTAAATGTACCTTTCTAAGACAGTTTGAGCAAGCTTTGGTGATTCACGAGCCTCATGCAAAGAAACAATTAGCATTGCTTCACATTGTTTTTACAGCATGTTCTTGGCCAATGGTCTATCATGCTGCAATATTAATTCACTGAGCTTAAGTCTTCTCTTCCCCTCACTAGGAGCCAAAATAATAACACCCATCATAATTTACACTTGTTATTTTGGTGGCAGTCTGTGCATGAGGAAAAAGAACACTCAAGTAATTAATTCTGTTATTGTCTCTTTTTTCTCTTCTTCTTGAGGAACTGGAGGAGCTCTGGCCCTGCCACAACCAAAGGGAATTTGCCTGTAGTCCCACTGAAAACATCATTTCACAAAGTATATCTAAATTGGACTCTTATTCAATAAACAGATATACCAGCACAGATGGATCCTTAGCCCTGCACAAAATATCTGTGAATGACCCATAGAAGGTGTATTTTGTGAACAGACTATATCAAAGGCTACAGGTGAAAGAGTCAACCAGACTTTCTCCAGGCAATAATTCATCCTGGCATTATCTCTGACAGTATATAAGGCTTGGATGATATGTCAGCATTAGAATAATAATAGCAATTATCCAAAATAAGCAGTGAAAATAACTACCTTCCCGCTTGACCCTTGTTGGCAGTACTTGGTATCCATATGTGTTCTGGGCCAGACAGGTAAAGTCTGTGTAAAAGTCCATTTCTTCAACAGAATCAAAAATCAGTGGTACTTCAATGAAGTTTTCACCATTTTCTACAATTTCTCTGGAAAAAATAACAAAAATGTAATGTTCGATACTTTTATAAGCTATCTTTTCTCTATTTAATATGTTCATTCTAAGAGCACAAGAAAATGCATTGGATATTGGCTCATTTCTGAACTAGTCACACAACATTCAAGGACACATGTTGTCTCCCAGTCCAGTTCTGCTAACTGTTTGAGTCTCAATGGGCAGTACCCACCCTGCACTTTTTGGACCCTACAGGAGGAAAGATCTGACTTTGTCTTGGAAAATTAAATAAAAGGGAAGGAAGAAAGGCAAGTAGAATTCTCTATATCTTTAAGCTCGCTACACAGCATTGGGGAAGGACCTAATTCCTTCTTTCTGATCACCTATTCATTTCTGAAATTAATTATTATTACCAGATGGAAGAGGACATATGGAGAACATAAACCTGCAAATGGTCTCTCAGAAAACTGAACCACCATTCCTGTCTATCACGTGTCCCGAGCCAAGAGCTCAATACAAGAAACTGTCTAAGAAGTTGCCAGCTTATTTCAACATTATTGTTTCATGAGTACAACTATTTGAAAATGGTTTTCTAGCTGCAGTCAAACATTGTCCCTTGGTATATTTTAGTCACTGCTGGACCAGTTGTCCAGCTGCTCTTTAATGATCTGATCATGAGCCTGCATTGCGCCACGACAGTGGAATTCCCCGGGCACTGCTCCCAGGACTGTACCACAAGAAGGCAGGAACATGGCAGTAGGCTCTTTGCCAGAGATTTCTGCAGGGAATTTGTTTTCTTGGTGGTATTCGAGCTGTTTTGCCATGCTGCCATAACGGGGGCTTCCAGCAGAACTGGAGTGTCTCGTGCACTGTGGGTTCTACATGAACCTTAGCTGTCATGGTCACTGTCCTCGTGCAATTGCATAATAATACGTAACAGCAATAATGACAGTGATAGTCATTAATCAAAGTAATTCTGAAAGTCCAAGTAAGAAAGTACATGTGTGCTCTATTCGAAAGCCTGCAGAGACATTTTATGGTTCCTGACCACAGGTTTAATGCATTTTCACTTATCCATATAAAAAAGATTATAAACTAATGCTTCCAGTCATGCTGGGGGGAATGGGAAAACACATAAAGGCTTGGGCACACAGCTGAGTAACCGCATTACCTCTGGCTGCAGCATGACCAGGTTGTTATCTGGCACTGGTGGCCCCAAATGGCCAAAACCAGCTCACATCCATAACTGTTAAATACTCTTGTCCCTCAAAATACAGATGCCGCATCCCTAGTCTTTGTTGGAAATGGTCCCTGACCCATGCTAAATCCTAATCAATAGCCAGGAACTCCTTGGGAAGGTGTTCTCACCTTTACTTCAGATCTGTCTGTACCCCATTTCATTACCTGGCATTCAGCTGCACCAAGAGCCCCTGCTGCACTGCAGCTTAAAACAACAAGCACAAGGAAGCATTTTCAGCCAGACTTACTGTCGTTCTCCCTCTGTAACTCTGCTTTGTTTATAAACCACATCAACACTGGTGTCATTTGCCAGCCATTCCACATCGGTTTGGACATGGCTGCTCAGCCCAACAAACACTTTGCATGGAAGAGTCATCTTGGAGCCTGCCAAAAAAACAAAGATTGAAAAACAGTTTGGATACATGGGAAGAACTACTTATTCTTCTCATGGTAGCCAACAACTCCAGTGGAAGATCAGGTTCCCACACATGTCAAGCACCACTACATTCAAAACTGAAGTTAATCCCCAGATTGCTGTTGATCCCCTACTCCTTGGCAGAAAGCCCCTTCGGTTTGGCAGTCCTTCCCAGTGCTAACCAAATCATTTTCCTATTGCAACAGTTAGCGACTATTGCACTAAACACATTCCTCAGGAGGCAAAGCTCGGTTCCCGCGGCCTTGCTCTTTCTGATACATTGCACCCCAAAGGGCACCATGTGAGTTATCCCTCTGGAGCAATTGCATTAACCAAAAGTGCAGCTTTGCTTGAAGATGCTGTGGGCAAGAGCATTCAGCTCAAGGTGGGACCTCCAGGGATAAAGTGATTGTGCAAAAATGCTGAAATTTTGATTCCATTATTGTAACTCAGAGTTAAGGATAAAGAGACTCCAGTCTGGTGTGGATCTATGGAAAACACAGGGCTTAATAATGCAAACAATGTTATTATTATACCTGTGCAGATGGTGATAAAAGGAACATAAAACACTACATGGAGGTAGATAGGGGGGAAAAAAACACCAAACAAACAAACAAAAAACTTACTGGGCCTACAATGATGGAAAGAAAAGTATCAGGGAAAAGTAACACATCATAGGACAGAGCTGTGCGTATAGTGCCCAAGTTAAAAAAGTTTCGTGTAAAATGTGACTGGCAGTGTCTAGGAGGAGGAAATGCAACTAAAATTTGTTGTCATAATGTAATCTTCAAACAAAAATTGAGATCCTATCAAGGTAATTGCTAACTAAAAACTGTCTCATTCAAACAGTAAAAATTAATGAAAAAATGTCTCTTTTCAAAAGAGTTAGAAGGCTCATTCAAAGCTACCAGGTAACCAGCCCAATCTGAGGAAATATGAGAAAGAAATGTTCTTAGCGAGGGGGTAACTGTGGGCAGCTGAGCTAATGGTGCAAACATGCTTTTATTGCTTTGTGAGGGGCTAAAATCTCAGCAGTTCTGCAGCTTCTCCCATCTGGAAGACATCATCTGATTGTAGACAGTAAGAAACAGCACTGACTGACCCTCAGGTAAGATAACTGAGGTCAAAGAAACTACAATTTACACTAACAAATTACACCATAAGAGGACCTGCTCTAATATTTATCTGATTAGGTGTTTCCAAAAATAATGTTGGGCCTTACCAAGAACAGCTGATGTTGTCTTTTGCGTTGGATACACAATCATTGGGGTAATTCTCTTCTCTCGTTCTGAAATTAGAAAGAGAACAGAGTCAGTGATACTGCAAGAGAAAACGTGGGCGCGGCCCCAGAGTTAGAAACGTGACACTTCGCTCAAAACCTGTTGTCTTCCACGAAAACATGTGATCGTTAAACCCACTGGCAAGAAGAGACGTTCCCGTTTCAAGCGCAGAGACCCCTGTTGGGGAGGCAGGATCCGGTTCCCATCCCGATCCCGAGGGCTGCAGCCAGGGGAATTCGCGGCACGCCCGCCCCCTGCTGGCCGCTCGGCGCAGCAGCGCCACGGCCCGTCCGCGCCCCCGCCGCTTCCCGCCCGCTGAGAAACCGCGTCTGGTCCTCGCCCCGAGCGACTCGCCAGGGTCAGTCGCTGAATCACAGAATCACAGAATGGTTTGGATTGGAAAGGGCCTTAAAGATCATCTAGTTCCAACCCCCCTGCCGTGGGCAGAGACGTGTTTCACTAGACCAGGTTGCTCAGAGCTCCGTCCAACCTGGCCTTGAACACTTCCAGGGATGGGGCATCCACAACTCCTCTAGGCAACTTATTCCAGTGCCTCATCACCCTCACCGCAAAGAACTTTCTCCTGATGTCTAATCTCAACCTGCCTTTCAGTTTGAAGCCATTCTCGCCTGTCCTGTCACTCCACGCTCTTGTAAAAAGTCCCTCTCCATTGTTCTTGTAAGACCCCTTTAGGTACTGGAAGGCAACAATTAGGTCACCCTGTAGGCTGACCTCTCTTTTCCAGGCTGAACAAACCCAATTCTCTCATTCTCTCCTTGTCCAAGAGGTGCTTCACATCTCTAATCATCAAATATTATATTTACCAACAGTCTCCAGCTGAATTGTCCTGGTGATTTCATACATCACACCTTCAAATGGAAATGACATCTTGCAAGTGTAATAGCCAGCATCTGTTGGTAGCACAGATGTCATGATCAGAGAAGCTGAACCTTTCAGAATTACAAATTTCTCATTGTTGTCTTCCAAAGGCACAGCATCCTGGAGAAAGGACAGCAACTGGTGTTATGACTCAGATATGGTTATGCCCTGTCTAACTCCCAGACAAAATTACTTATCCCTTTCTCTCTGTTATTAAATATCACTGGGAAATCGGAGCAGTTCCACTTCCCCACCAAAGGGCAAGTTCTTTTAATGTGTATCTATCTCTAAAACGCTCTGTGGCGCTATATGAAGTGTGAAGAACTGTTATTTTAATCTATTTACAATGTGTGTGCATAGTTCTTCAATAAAAGTACATTTTAAAATGGAAAAGGTGTAATATGCTCTTTTGTGAGTCCTCTTAAGAGCAATCAGCCAAGATATTCTTCTAAAACAATACCATTTTAGTACCCATGAAGGTGTTCTTTGAAGACAAATACTAGTAATCATAAAGGTTTTCACATAACTGTTACTTACCCTACACACCTCATAAACTGTTATAAATTCCTGCTCTGAATCCCTAAGGTTGGAGGCCTTTTGGGAGCAATGATGTTCCTGCTCCATGAAGGCAGGGCAGCTCTTTCAGACAGTTGTAATGAGAACCATATTGAGGGGGGCAGCAAAAAGCTTCCCCCCCCAATATGGTTCTCGTTACAACTGTGGATTATAAAGTGGCTTATATCCCACTTTCTGCAGGGAATCCTGAGCAGCACCATTTTACTGGTGTGGTACCGATCACAACCTAGGCACTGCTGTAGGAAGCCAGCCTATGTACTTCATCCTGTGGTAAGACAGCAGCTGCACGAGGCAGAGCACGCAAACATAGTGAAGCATAAATAAGAGCTAACCAAGGTACTATGAACACACAAGAAGGATCCCCTGCGCTCCAGTGTGAAATTGTACAGATGAGAATGACAAATGATCAAAAGGTATTTGACCTTAGAGGCAAAACCATGCTTGCCTACTTGAAAAACCACAAACTGGCAAGTTAGGCAAGAGAACGTTCTAAGTAAGCATTGTGTAATTAACCTAGTATTTCCAAATGCTGTATTCCGGTTGATTAAGGAAAGCTACCCCATCTGAAAAGGGAGGAAGCATCCTTAGGAGGTCCTACTTTACGGCATTCACTACAAGGGCCATAAAAAGAAGCACAGTGCCAAGGGGAAGAGACTGATCTCAGGTGGCAAACCCTGGAGTCAGGTAAGTAATCTGTCCTTAAAAATAGTTACACTGCCTGTAAGAGCATACAACACTTGGAACACTTCATCCTGTGCTGAATCCATCCAGAGAACCTTTCTTAAAATGCATACATCTGCCCCAAATTTCCCAGTATATTATACTGTGCTCGTGACTTGACCAGTATGATGTTCAGGAGAAACATAAAGTGGAGATTTATGTGCCAAGTTGGGATTAGGCTATGCACAAAAAGGAAAGTTCTACCTTGTACCACTTGAGCTCCAGGCTTGTCCAGTTTGGTGAAAAATCCCACAGGTCAGGACAAACGATCTTTCCAGAGGTAAAAGTGAAGAGGACCTGGGGATAGGCAATCTCCCGAGCAGCTGTTTTCTCCACGACTGTGAGGTGGATGGAGACTTCTGCACAGTAGGAGGAGTTCCTGCAGACAGAGGAGGGAGATTTCAGCACCCACCAGTGACGTGGGGAACTGCAGTGACACTCAAGGTTTCCTCCTGGATCCATTTTTTTCCTCAGCAGTCTGAGATCATACCAGGAGGGATGCTGGAAAAATCACTGGTGCTGTTCTTTTGGCACAATCTAAACATGTGGCTGACACATGTTTGCCTTGGACACTCGATCTTTTCTTTGTACTCCAAGTTTCCTGTGCACCCTTAGACTACAGCATGTTTTTAATTTTTTCACTTGAACAGTAGCAGGTGTGTCATGAAGTCTCCACCATTTCCTTGGAAAAGGTCCTGACTATGAAAGCCCTCATGATGAAATAAAAACCTTCAAGCATGCACCGAAATACATCTGCCATCACTATTGCACAGCCGTAGGCGTTTCTGTGAGTACATATCATATCGTGCAGAAAAGAAGGCATTCTGGCTTCAAAAGGTTTGCAATATTCAACTTTTCATTCTGCCCCCAAGTGGCAATCCCTTCCAGTCTCAAGGAGGACCAAACTTGGGAAGACAGATGCTTAAATCCTGTCCTCTACAACCTCTGCAATCCTGCCTTGGAGGTGCCTCTACGCAGGGCAGTGTCTGATCCTTGAACGGGCCAACAAAGCCAGGGGGGTTGTGCTGCCACCTCCAGGAGAGCAGCTGTGGGCTGCAAGCAGACAGACCGACACTGCCGCCAGGGCACTGTGGCCCTCTCATTTAAAGGCCAGATGCCCAATTCTGAAATATTAGCTTCACAGAAGCAGAGATCTCTGATAGTTTGCTTCTACCCTCATTTTACAGTGTCCAAAAAAAAAATCTGGTGGCTTTTCCAGAGGTTGATTTGCAAAGGAAATACAATTTGCTTGTACTCTATTAATGCTGTAACTGTGTCAGCAATGAAGTTATGTACTCGGCTCTTGCATGTCTTTTTCAAACGTGTTTCAGAGCATTTTGCTATAGCTGTTAGTAACACTGCCATAGTATTAGATATTGACAATCTGAGGCAGAATAGTCCAAAGAGAGGATTAAAAAACACCCTTGAAGATCTCAGGCGCTTTTCTGCTCTAGAACAATATTTGCAACCTTTTATTACTTTGGCCTCACTATCAGTGTCAACTCTTCTGCTCCACCCCTTCTCACTGCTGAGACATGTGGAAAGACCAATCCAATATGCTGAGCGTGATTTCTCCACTGGAGTTCTGCCTGTCCATATTTTCTGCTTTTGACACACATCATTCACAATGTGTCTCTTGCCAGCAAGGACGCTGTGCTTTACACAAGCAGCTCCAGGAACGTGGAGATATGTTCTCCACTGTAAACCCCAGAGCAAGATGTCAGGGATGCACTAGGAGGCTGGTTGGCTGGAGGAGCTTGGAGGGGACTGGGACCTGGGACACCTTCTGGAGTTCGGGCTTCAGGGGTGATGGGGGTTTTTGCCTTCTTCAGTCCTGAACGAATCCAGACCCCAGTACCTCTTTTGAAATGGTACAATGGGCTGTCAGATTGTAAACACTCAAAAAAAAAAAAAAAAGACCAATAGGTCTGAAAAAAGCCATGTCTGAAACCTCCACCCACTGCAATATCACAAGTCTGTTATCAATCTAGTAAATACACATTGAGTCTTGGTAAAGGTCTTTCAGCAATACCAAGGCAATCAAATTCTGGTTTAAAATGTGGAGGATAAATAAAATGAAGACTAGGGATAAGGAAGAGTAAAGAAGGAAGCCACTGCAGAGCCACAGTGTCTTAGTATAGATTTCATAAGGCAACTTGAAGTGCAACAAGGCTACTTGCATCCTGCAAAATCCCCTGCCTGCAGCATGTCCCACTTGGCATAGCACTGACTGGCTCATAGGTAAGCCAGAACAAATTCTTTATACACTGTTTTCTCAGGAGATCATAGCCAAAGCAACAATCCCATCCCACGGTTTATCCAGCTTTCAGTATATGTAACTGTAGGAGACACATAATGCATTTAACATTCTGATTTTCCACATTTTTTTCTCCAATAATGTCAGTGAGGAAATGATCTTACCCAAATATACTCTGAATATAACTGGAGTTTAAAATCAAGCTAATGCATTTTAGACACAGTACGCTTGTTAGTACACTGGATTTTCTTTTAAATACCCACCTTTTGGTGCAGATATATACTCCTGAATCTTCTAGCATCGCTGGTAAAAACCAGAGTGCATTTCCTTTTGCCCAGATTCTTGGATCTTCATCTCTACTCGATATCATGGCTTTTGAACCATTTTTATACCATGTGATATTAGGGTTCAAGGCAGAAAAATCCAAATGTTTGTAAGTGGGAGAAGGGCACTTCAGAACCACAGGTTCTCCATGCAATTCATAGTAGTGTTTGAAAAACACGGTGTGATCTGAGCAGTTTTCTACATAAATCAGAGATATTTTTACATTACTGTCAGACAGGCACATTGAAAAGAAGGGTGAGGGAGACAGAAGTTAAAAAACACATGCCCTTACCCATGCTTTTTACTTGCTGGAGTCTGAAAGCAGAGGCACCTGCTGTGCACGTCACCAGGACAAAGAAGAGCCCACACATTTTTTTCCACAGGAAATTGGAAGGAGAAGGTCGAGGGAAAGTCTTTTGAAATCTGCAAGGAAGTTTACTACAAGACAAATGACATAATGAAAATACTCAATATTATCTTAGGAGTTAACTGCTCTTTTCCTTACACCAGACCTGCGAAGCTTTGGTTCACCCTTAGTGAGCAGAAAGGTGTCTTCATCCCTAGTTTATGGAGGCTGACTTGTGAAACCAGAGCATCTGGCTTGGCACACACATATCACTTCTGTCCCTTCCCTTTCACTCCAGGAGATGAAAACAGCATACCACAAGATGCTGCTCTGTCCCCACGGCTTTTCAGTGCTACAGCTAAGGGTGGAAAAATCTAGTTCTGCTTATTTTGCAATAAGTTGTAACTGAGGCAAGGGTCAGCTGCTTCAAGGGAGCTGTAGTGCAGTAGCTTGGGTGAACCCAGGAGCAAAAATGCATCAGAAGAGACTTTGGTTCTCTGAAACCATCCCCTCAAGTGTGTCCCAAGGTGTTATGGCCTTCACTAAATCCTGTGTCACTGCATCTTTCCCAATGTGGCTAACCAAGTAGGCCAGCTAGTGTGGATCCGGCTGCAGGCAAAATTCCTGCTATAACCAGGGGCAAGCTTTCAAAGTCTCCAGCAAATGTTTCTGTTTGGACAAAAACATTGACCCCCATCGCATCCACACCCATCTTGCTAAAGTGAGTTTTTAGCATGGACACTACTACATCTGTTCTAAAAAAAAAAAAAAATAAGGAAAATCCTGAACAACTTGTCCTGAAAATCAGACATGGTGACACTAAGGGAAAACAAAACTATCCGCTGCCAGTCGTTCATCAAACATCATCTGCATGGGCCTGGCATGGGCCCAGCAGTTTCTGTGTACATCACTGAATGCTTCTGCTCTGCCACGAGGCTTCAGCTGCTGCTACTCAATTGATAATGTGTAGTTATCTAATAAAATAAAAATATCTCAGTGTGAAGCAGGCAAAAATATATAAAACATGCTGCATAGAGACACTAGTTTATGCTCTGTGTAAGGAATTTATGAGCAATACAGTAACGTATGGACATGATATGTACTATTTCCATTTTATATACAGAAATGGAAATCACATACATTTAACATTAGCCTAACACAATGATGAATATTAAATGACTGGACAACTACTTCAAATCATATCCAAAGGCAAAAAAACATTTCTAACAATATAACATAGCCTTATTCATAGGTATTCACCTTTGGGCATCTTCTGTTTATCCTATCACTCCCCTATTAATTTCATGGTTTTTATCCAAATTTCTTCCTGTTCTGATAGCTATACTTACCTAGCATCTGATAGTTTGACTACAATAAACTATTTCCAGCTTATTGCCATCTCTGCAACACCACAAAGCCAACCTCTTGCTCAATAATACTGTTTCGTAAGCGTGGGTCATCTCCCCTACTGCTAGGTCTGCAAGGGTTTCCAAGGGCATTGGTACGGAGCTGCAGCCTCTCAGCTGCACCTGGACTAGGTGCTCGTGGCATTAACAAGCCCCATGATTCACGCAGATACACTGTAACAGATGAGTTTCTCTCTTTTCAGTTTCTTTGCCTGACGCAAACACTTGGTTGCTTTGTTCATAGCTTTCGAGTACCTTTACTTTAGTAACTAGCAATCTCCATAAACCGTACACAATTTGAGGGTTCAGGGGAGGTTTACATTCCCAAGTTTCCATCAGATTCACTTACCTGTGTTTCTGCAGTCTTTCAGCCATTAGCTTTTCACAAAGATGCTATCATGAAAATTGCTAGTGAGGACCTTATATAAGGTTTAGCTCAACACGCAGCGGAAATTTGTCTCTCATTGCCCAATCAGATTTGTGTCAGAACCAAACGACATTTTAGACACAGCTTTCTTTCCTTCCTTAGAGTGAGGATGAGAGAAACAGAGGCACAGAGAGAAAACATGTGTTTGGATTTCCCAAAAAAGGGGAAATAACCGCTAAATGAGTACATGACTAATTTTCCTTTTTTCTGACGAGTGGTAGCTTGCATACACTCATGTCTTCACATGACTATTTCACTCTTTACCTCAAATAAAAAATTCTCATGCGTAACAAAAGGTGTTCTGCAGCGTAGTCAGCTAAAAAAATTGCACAGTAGCTAAATAATTGCAATTTTCACATTATGTGGTTTAACAAGCTCTTCATGGACTACATCAATCTTCCATGATTTCTCAGATCACTTGTGAGTTACAAATGTGTCGATTGCCCTTTCTTTCCATGACACCCATTTTAGTGTGACAGCCTATATTAAGGCTCTCTTGCAATAAGGCATAAAGAATGAATAGATATAAGCAGACTGTGAGCAGAAGGAGTAGGAAATGGATTACAATTTGTGGCAATGGTGGCCTTCACATGTCTAGAAGAGGACGATCTAATGAGGAACTTCAGTCTGGAACTGAACTACAAGACAGTTTTTCCTGTGCCTTGTCCTGGCTTGTGATGTCCCCTCCAGGCAACCCTGCATCTCCTACAGCCTCTTGATGCTTCATGAAGCAGCTGTCATGCATTGCCTCATTGCAAGCCCAGGAAGGCAAGACGTGGTGTCCGGCTGACCTGCCGGACCTGGAGTCAGAACAGAGGTCTAGCAGACTTCAGTAAAATGTCCTCACCTGCCTGGGCTTCATAAACCTCAGCCAAGCAACCCTGGTCTAGAGCATTGGGGTCCTAGCCCAAGGCTCAGGCCTTGTGGTGCTCTCACTAACCAAATAATGACAGAGGAATAAAAACAACATAGCTGTTTACTGCAGTAAGCATATAAGAACCATTTTTTATTTAATCCTAACATAATTTAATGACTCTTTCTTTAATATCAGTCTCAGTTTTATTGAAAACCTCAGAATATTGTTTAGGAGATGAAAAGTTATCAGGTTTTGAGACCATTCTGCCCTCTACTATGGAGAGAAGAAACATATCGATGAAGACATCTATTAATATACTGCAATCTTTGGGGATGTGTTATATGCTTAGATTGTGTATATTACTTTGTGCAGGCAATATTGACCATATTATAACAAGTTCAGTTAATAAACAAAAAGAAAAGAAAAATCATGAAGCCCCATATTTCAATCTGTAGTGGTCTTTATAGCTTCCTGATCAATGCAGTCATTGCAAGAATCTGTATCGCTAGCAGCCCCACATGCAAGCTGACCGATTTTCCTTAGCAGTCCTGTTATCCATAAATCTGGAAGACTGATAATACAACTGAAGTTACTTACTGCCCTGTAGCGCTTCATCTTCTTGTAGAAAAGAAAGAACTCAATCCCCTCAGTGCTAAACTCCCACACTTGAACTATGAAACCCCTGGTTTTGTGTTCTGCAATCTCTGCATTTCATTCTGAGCATCTGACCTCATGAATTATAAAAGTATATCAGTCTTTCCTTTTCCAGTTCACTGTATGCAACCAGAAAGAAAGGCTGTCAGATTGGGTGGCCTGTGTTATATTAAATATCACGCTACTGGTGCATGAGTGACTTGCACGATAGATGTGGGAGTCTCTGATTGTAACCCTGGTCACCAGAACGAGGCAAATCCCCAGCAAATAACCCAGATGTTGGCCAGACTCAAAAAGAGCAAAACTGCAGGAAGTGAGGCTTGATATCTTCGTAAAGATTGTACCTACCCACTGCTGCAAACACATTCATTGCATGCACTGAGTAAAGACACGTGCCAGCAATCTGTTTGATGAGCAGCAGAACTAGCATCACTTCTTTTCCACAGATTTGTGCCCCATGCTCTCACAGATACCCGTCCTCTGCAGCCACCTCATGGCCATGCTCCAGTGCTTTCCTTCCCCTCATGTCATGTCCTCTTTTCCCACCTCGCCCACGACTAGTTTGTCTAGGCCAGGTGCAGCAGCACATCCTTGGGCTTGCTCACAACTAGACTGATGCAACTGGTCAACTTGTCATTGCCCATCACCATGTGCACAGACTGGTTTCTGCCCGACTTTCCCTCTGTGGGACAATGCTTTGGGTCTCCCATCTGTACACATGGGCAATCACCAACTTTCCTCATGCTACTACAACTCCAGGCATTTTGAAAACACAGCCCCTTGGAGGATGCAGCTGAAACATTCCAAGTGAGTTTATAATGCAGTAACATATGCTGGCTTGCCTTAGGAAACTAAACTAAATACAAATAGCAGTGCAGTTCTCAGATAGCATCATGTCCTCGGATACATCTAACAAGGATCAACACAGTTAAACAGCCTTCTTTAAAAGAAATCTGTCCTGGCTGTCTTCTTATCCAGAAAATGTCCTGATCACATGAACCATTACAAGAACTTAAGGTTAAAATAGCTTATCTGGAGGTGCAAAAGTCTGGTCTAGAATAACTCAGGCAGAAATGAAAGATAGAACAAGTACTTTTTTTTTTTTTAGGAGCTGTCTGCTGAGAAGGCCACGTTATTTTTGTGGTCAGTTATCACTGAGTATTTATAAACAGAAATGTGCAAGTCTAGCAGCTATACATATAGACAGAGACTCTTTTAGGGAAGCTGGTGTCATTCTGTGGTTTCATTGTGCTGATGATTCATTTATACAGCTCAAAATGCTGGAGAATAACTGTGAAATTCCTAACTTGAAGATTAGACTATTCCCCATACGCCTCAGTCGTTGCTCATTTCACCAGATAGCTATTTTCCACACCAGGGCCACATGCAGCTGCCTTGCCACATTTGGGTGGATTTTGCTGTCCTCAGACATCCTAGTAAAATAAACAAAATCTCAAGAAATATTTAATGTTCTGGAAGTTCCTTGCAACAGAGACCTTTAAAAGGCCTCCACAAGCATGATGTGTCTGTTCAGCATCCCTAGTCCATGGAAGGGGAAATAGAAAATCAGGCATCATGTAATGGAGATAAGACCATTTCTATAAGGGACTGTTAACGTGCCAGCTTCTTCTAGCAACTCTCAGGTCCTGCTGTCTGCCCTGGAGGAACTCACCCAAGTAGCTCTGTGGCTGATGATGTTTGGCATCCAAGAACTGCACTCCCATAGACTTTGCTATTTATTCTGTTATCCACTTTGGCTAAGTGAATTTCATGCAATTAAAAACTGAAGAAAATTTCTCTGGTTCACATAAAAATAAGGTGATGAGGGATTAAAAAATATTGAATGTTGAAAGCTGACTGGCAAGCAGATGCAAAGTAAACCACAATTATTGCACCACCACATGTTCTTGGGCTTACTGATATGACCAAACCTGGTTTTAGTTATTTATAATATCCTTGTGCACAGTTCCCAGATGGGATCCTGAGGAGCACAGAAATGAAGAGGGAAGAAAAAAAGCTATTCAACTCTGAGAACCACCAAATAATGGAAAAGAGAAAGACTAAACAGAGGAATTAGCACAATGCACAACAGATTCCAGGAATATAGGAATTTGAATGCTTAGCCAGAGGAATACGTGCTGTCATACACAAGTTGTGTATGACTAAGTGGAAGAAACAGGAGGAGATGCTCCAAGAGATACACTTTGTCATGAGGGAGTGCTAGTTTGGCCAGGGCAGCAATGGCTTGGTTACAGATTGCCTCACCGCTACTTGTTCCTGGGATTTCAAGAGACTCTTTCATAACAATAGAAGCCAGGCAGACTGTGAAAAATAATTATACTCTCAAAAGCTGGAAGGGGCATAGAGGAGGAGACCCTCAATATAGAAATCAACAGGCTGAAAGGGACAAAGTAATAGCTGGAGAGGCCCAGAGTTGCTGTGCACAGACATAAACTGGTGAAATAAATGATTTCTAAAAATGTAGGATTTGCTGGATTTTATTTAAGGAAGAAAACCACCCTAAGGCACAGTCTACTTGACATTTGGTGCTATGTGGAAAAGCAGTGACAGGGGACTGTCGCAAAGCTCAGTTTATTAAAAGTAGTAGAGGTAAAGCTATATCTCTCTCTCTATAAACTGAACTAGAGACAGTAATTTAAATTGCTAAATAGTGACAATCTAAACATCAACACATCCTAATGCCTCTCTGAAATGGCAATAAAAGTGAAAAAATATCTCTTACTGCCCTTCTTTCTGTCATGGATAAAATGGTGTATAGATATTCTGAATTTTGTTCAGGGACGTCGTTCGTATTAGTGCTGGGGTCAGAGAGTAAAAGAGCCTAGAGCTCCAAGGGCACTGGGGATGAAAAAGGCAAGCCAAGGGGATCATGGCAGGGCCCCAACATCATTGCTGTCCCTACCTCTTTTTAATCTGGCCCACCCATGGTGATGGAGGCCTCAGCTCCAGCAAGGGGACCAGTGCAGGGCCCCAACACTGCTGCCCCTGTATCTTTCTAATCTGGACCACCCATACAATCATTCAGGCTGGAAAGAAACTCTAAGATCACTGAGTCCAACCATTAACCCAGCATTGCCATGTTCATCACTAAACCACATCCCCAAGTTCCATACCCACACACCTTTTGAATACTTCCAGGGACGATGATTTCACCACTTCCCTATGCAGAACATTCCAAAACCTGTCCATCTTTTCATTGAAGAAATTTTTCACAATATCTAATCTAAACCTCTCCTGATGCAACTTGAGGCCGTTTCCTCTTGCCTTGTGACTTGTTACCTGGGAGAAGAGGCCAACCACTAACTTGCTACAACCTCACTGAGGTTTCTTCTGCTTCCCCAAGCTAGCAGCCATCCCCAGTGCTTGGATGGAGTAAGCCTATAGCATACATCACCTATCATGCATTAGTGCAAGGCTTCAGGCAAAGCTGCAGCACCAACATGGTCACTCACCATGTCAGAGCAGAGAGGTGGGGCTGCCTGTGAGGAAGCAACGCCAAGGAGAACAGCAGACATTTCCCACAGCTTTGGCATCTTCTCAGACTGCAGGCAGTGAGTCAGTAGGGGCACTAGGGGCATGCTAGAAAAAGAGCAAAACTGAGATTGCTGATTAACTTTTTCTTTCCCTCCAGTTCTGAAACCACAGTGCTTGCTTACAATCATTATTGGTCTTTTTACATATGAAGCTCTGTGGTCTTGCATGTGAAAAGTCTTGAGGGATTTAAAAACAAAGCAGTGATTACAAAAAGCTCATGGTAACAGCAGACAGGGAGGAACTATGTCAAGTTGAGGAGCGTGAAGTCATATGGAGTTACATGAGCCAAAACAACAGGGACAATAGATTTCTAAACCACTTATGGTGCTCAGTTTCAGCAGCCAACCCAGCAAACAGGAATTCCAAAGGCAAAGAGAAAAACAGATGACAAAGATTTTTGTTCATAATGAACTTTTTGTTGGTCGAACTTAAATTTAGTAGGTAAAAAATAACTTCATGCTATGAAAAACAGTGACAAAAATATGGCTTATGATTAGGGAAAACTGAGCTGGTACAGATCATACATTACTGTAGGTGTACTGGGAGTGTAATATCAACCATTACTTTTACTTTTTTGTTACACGTTCCTGAATTAAATATTTGTCTCGCCAAGAATATGAAGTCATTTACATAATGCAGGCAGTAAATCTGCTCATTTATCTTAGTTTTACTGTCCTTCTGACACACAAGTATATCTCACACACTTGTATGAAACACACTTAGCGGTTACAATTACCCAAGTTATTTCTTTCCTGCTCCACTATGGTAATGTGTAATTCATTATCACAGGATTTATGGGGATAGGATGGGATGGGGGACACAGTGCTATGGAAATACAGACAACAAAGTTTCAGTTGTACTTGGCATTCTCCCTTGGTGCTTGTCCTGTACATAATATCACGATGACCAGCAATTCTGACTGGCATCAACTGTTCCTTGACAAAAAATATGACAGACTCATTCTGAATCAGGGATATAATTGAACTAGGAGAAATCAAGTCAGTTCAGAAGAAACAGAACCAATCCCAACAACACCATTGTCCTAAAACAGAAATGCAAGAGCAACCAAGTGGTTCTACAAGATCATGCTTGCAATAAAGAGTAGGTAGGCTTGGTCTCTCTTTTTATCTTTTGTGTATCTGTTCAGTTGGTTGATTTAGGTTAATGAACACATTTGTTTTAATAAAAACAGTTACCATCAGCTGAGCTCATGGTGTTCTGTTATACTTTTAACAGCTGACCACATAACAGGAGTACAAATAGACATGGGGCAGCAAAACTGATCTTGGGAGGATTTCAGTCTTCAAATGCACAGTAAAGCCCTTCTCAAAAACATAATGTTCTGTACCAGCTTAAAAGGGAACTCATCATTTCAGCAACTTCAATTCCTTAAAGACTTTGGGAGGATTTTACACATGATGGAAAGCCAAGACAGTATTTAATGATATTTGTTTAAATCATTGCAATCAAGTATACTATGAAAAGAAAAAGAAGATATTTTAACAACAATATTGCTTTCATATGCATTTTTTTCTTAATCACAAGCTGGAAGAGTTTTCACTGGAAGACTTTACCATTTGCAGGAAAATTTGGGCAACTTTAATGAAAGTTTGCAAGAAAGTAGTGGGGTTTTCCTTCAAAACATTCCCAGATTGAGAGCTTCCTTCCCAGCAAAACTGAGATCCTTTCTGGTCTTTCCAGGCTGTAGCTTCCAGGATCTGTTATCACAGGGGCATTTATTTCACTGTGGACCAGCAGAGCCCTGCACTTACTTGAAGGCCAGCTCATAAGGGTTGAGCCATTCCCCTTGTCTTTGTGGAAAACTGAAAGATCTCAGGACCTTTACAAGTTACTATTTTGAGTAATGTACAAATTTTGTGAATAGACTACCCAGGGAGAGGGGTTTCGGCAGGATATATGAATAATAGATGTGGCTCTTGGCTTGATACCACAGTTACGGGAACAAAAGAGAAAAAAAGGGGAACTAAATTTAACCATTTTATATCATAATGATATGGCAGTAGTGTTTGGAACCTTAAACCATTGTTGGCTCCCTTGAAGTTGCTACTGGCCAGCTCTGCACAGCAAGGACAGAGCATTCAGTGGTTCAGAGCTGCTGTCTGTTTCACTGTGTGTTTATGATACTGGCCTGAGATGAGAGGCTTGTCATTATGTGTCCCATGCAGAAGTCACGGAATCTTTTGATGGACTTTAAAATATCCAAGTGAAATACTGGAGATAAGAGATCATATATAAGAAGGCACATACTCCTTTGCAACTCTCTCTCTCTCTCAATACACAGATTGAGACAAAGAGAAAGAAAAAAAATCGGGGACTCACTCATATGTATTCATACATGGAGAAATATAGAGGTTGCCACCTGATGAGAGGCAAGGCCTGTATTCCAATTGCAAAAGACCCCAAAAGAAGGGTGAAAATGAAAGCCCTGCAGGGTTTCTGTTCCTGCTTGGCAGTCTGTTCTTCCATTGCCCCATGCAAAGTGAAAGAGCTACAGGGGTGCTGGCTGTGCTCACTGGGGACACCAGAGTAATCTGACCAAAAATGTTTAATGCAAAATAGTAAATGTTTGCAGTAACTCAAAATTATTCTACAGCAGAACTCCAGCAAGAAAAGGTTTACTTGTTACTAACACAGCTAATAGCATTTTAGTGATGTTTACATGTATAAGAACCCAAGGGCTACAGTAAAAAGTATTTATATAGTACTGCAACATTGAAAACTTCAGTAGTAGCAGTGCTGTGTCATTTTAGATCAAAATCCATTAATGATTTTGCTGCTGATACCATGTTTATTAGGGGCTGACAGCACCTGGCAGAGCCCCTGCAGCTAGTCATTCACAGAACTGTCAAACTAGGATGGCATCCTCCAGACCTTGCTTGGACCACTTGTCTCTTCATCTTAGGATAAATTTACTTCTTCACTTTCCTGAATTCCTACTGTAACAGAAGAGAATGATTTTTCTAGTATATACTCCACTCATCAAATTATTCTAATTTCTGAAGGCTTGGGGGAGTGGAGAAAAGGTCTGACACTTTCTGGCACAGCAGTCTGCAAAAGGGAGATTCTTAGTGTTTTTTAACAATATAAGCAGCCCCTGTTTTTAACGTTCTACTTAATTGACTATTTCAATATCTTTTAATGTTATAATGAAGAACAGTACCTGGCAGAGCTCTTAAGGCTGCGCTTTCTGAGAAGATGAAGAAACAGTACCTTGAGGAAAGGATTCTTCTAATGTGCCAAATTTGATGTTTATGCAAGACAGGTTTTCACCAGAAGCTGGTGCACAGGAGGAATAATGAACTGAAAAAGCTCTGCTTTTAGCAGGGCTTATGCCTCACTTAGGATGTGCCATGGGTAAATTCATATTGCTCTGGGTTCAGGTGTTTCACGTTCAATAAACAAAGTGCAGGGTTTGCAAATCCTGTAGTATTTTCTGCACATTATCAAGCTGCACTCCGAAACAGACCTTTCTAGACAGAAGCAAGTTCACCCACAGCAAAGTGGATGCAAATTCATCTATACTCTGAGCCAAGTTCTGATGTGTCCATGATGCATGTTCTTGTCCATCTCTTAAACTGCTTGCCTCCACAACCCTCACCTCTCAGCAGACCTCTGTCCTCCCATTGCCCTTACCAGTCATGCCCAGGCTGCTGTAACCAGATCACACATTTAAATAGGGGATTTTGTACAGAGGTAAGTTACCTACTAACACAGTAGAAGTTAGGTCATGAGAAAAAAATAGGGCCAGGACACAGGAGATGGACAGTGCACAGTGGTACAAATACAGGAGAGGCTGTTTTTACCACAGAGAGATTAATTGTATCAATCTCCACCTTTGCACTACTGTAGAGAACCCTCTCAGCCATGCACCTGGTTCATCCATGAAGGCTGCCCACATCACAGACAGCAGCTCTTATGGTGATGTTTCTCAGGAATGTTCAGCATTGATCATAGGACCCTCTACTTTTCTGCCCTGAAAATGCATGCATAGATACACCTATGTGCACACTGCAGCTTACTCAGGAAATAGTTAACTCTTTTGCTAGCAAAAGGCTTTGTAAGACAAGAACAAAAGACATTCTGGACCTTTGGAACATCAGGAGAAAAAGCAACACATATATGTATGGGAAAAATCTTCTTAATAAACAAAATAGAGGGAAACATCTCTAGGTCTTCTAAGGACCCTATAATCTGCCATAGGGCATCCAACAAGTCAGGGGTCTCAGCTTGCAGCATCTTGCAGAGAAATATTCATGAGAGCTGGGGAGTTCAAAACGATAAGAATGTCAGAACAGTCACAGTAGGGCAGACTGAAAGTCCACAGAGCCCCATTTCTGGCCCTGACAGTAACTTGCAGCCGATGTTTAAGGAGATGTAAGGACATGGTACATGAAATGTGACTTCTCCCTTTTGTATTTTCAGTAATTAAGGTCTTTCAGAGCCTCAAGAAAGGATTGATATCAACACCACCAGGCTTTCAGGTTTACCTTCAGCCTTTAACCATGACCATGTCTTCCAAATGCCAACTCTTCTCACTGCTATCAGCTACCTAATCTTGCTGTAGGGGGTGTAGCTCTGGATCATCTGTCATTCTTGCTTGCCCATGTGTGTACATTTTGTAATTTTGCACCCCACATGAGGTAGGACAGCCAGAACCACATGTATGCATAATATGGATTTTCAACACAGAAATATTTTCTGTTGTGTCCTTTGTTCTCTTCCTGCTGGTTGAATCCCGCACCATGCAGCCCCAGAAGTACAGCCATGTCTAGTTACAAAGAACTTCCAGTTTGCCACTTAGTGTTGACAAAGGCACTTTATGGTGACACATTCCCCTGTTGTGTATCATCATCTACCAAGTGGGCTAGCAAAAAACAGAGAACAAATTTGCAAAGAGCAAAGTCTACATGCTGGAGTTCTCAAGCTGATAGGCCACTGCAGCAAGCTCTTTCCACAGCCCAAGACAAGTGGCTTTTAATGTAATGGTGTCTTTCCCTGCCATCCCATCCCTCTGATCCCCACCGCTGCCCCCCTGTGCCTACTTCAGGTTGACTCATCTCCAGAGGTAGGACTAGCTGATTGCATTCATCTTTCTCATTACCATCAGCTACTCACCAGTTCCCTGTTTATGTGCCTGACTGCAAAGACCACAAAGTACATCAAGGCTTTCACCATGCAAGCAGGCAGAATTCTAAAAAGGCACCCATTTGCAGGAATTATACCAGTGGGCTCAAGACATCCTGTGCTTTCTAGGGCATTGTGCATAACATGCACAGGTTTCCCGAAAACTTGTGGGAGCAACACTTCCCAGCTGACCGGAACACACGGCGCCTATTGGCAACCTGTGCTTATGGGGAACGCAGTGAAACGAAACCTACAGACACTGATTGCAGAACAAAATGTACTGTACGTGCACTACTCACGCAACCATTCATTGCTCCAGCACACGTGTGGAGCTGAAAGTGTAGATATACCTTTGAGGGCAACCTCATGTTGGAAAACAATTCAGCCCCTGCACCCCCAATTCAGCCCATGCTGAACCTTTGCACTCTGGTTCATGAAGTTGTAGACCTCAGGTTTGCTAGTTGAGAGAGGTAGCCAGAAGGTACCCAGCGTTCAGTGTACAAAGAGCATCCCATTACTAGTCAAGTAATAGGAAAACACGCTTGTGAAATAAGACCCTGTGACTGTGTTTACTTAGGCAACATCTCCGTGCAAGTATTCATTGATCTGTTGTCCCCAGGGGCCGTGCCAGATTGCATGTCGCCTGCCCTGTTCCGGAAGAATTGCCACACATCAAGAGGCTTCAGCTTGCTTCCTCTTTACAAATTTGATTTTGATATGATTGCTGCTCACTTGACAACAAAAAGCTCACCCTGGCTGAACTGATTCAGTTTTCAACTAGAGCGAGTCAGCAATGCTGTGAAATTATATGAGAGGAAAGCACCCAAGAACATTTAGAATTTGCTTCTGGAAATACATCCTCGAAGAAACTAAGCCAAACTGCCATTATAATCACTCATGTCTTGAAGTTTAATGTGGCCTGCTGATGTATATTTTCAAATGTTTCTTCAGTCTCTAGGATATAGGAATTTGGGAATCCTGGCTCAAATTATTAATTATGACATTCTGCAGGACATCTATTGCAACTAACATTACTTGCATATTTTAATTCCAACAAATACAACAAGGAATTTGTTCCATGTTGTGGGATGCTTCCAAGATACATTTCTTCAAATTTGTTGGATGTAGGAAGCATTTCCCTTCAATAGCCTCAGTCATCACTGGATTCCACATAAAAATACTGAGACCCACGACACAACAGTTTACGTGAATGACAGCCACACCAATGTTGCCCTAAATAAGAGAACTCTTGTTAGCTAGGCTGGGTGGTAGCATGACCTGCTCAACATAACAAGGTACCAAGGCAGAACACTGCTTTTTTAACAAAAATTGTACATCGAGTTTCTTATATAACATTTCTTTTCAGCAGCTGGAGTTGGAGGAATATATTGTCTCATTTCTGCTGGTAAGGTTATAAGTATCAAAATCAGCGGCTGTGCATCCATCCAAGTCTAACAGCGTTATGCACTCCACTGGAGCAGGAAAGGCAGCTGCAGCAGTGGACACAGGGCAATATTTTGCATCAGTCTTTCACTTACCTCTCCTTTCAGCCTTGGCTCCCCATTCTTGGTGGGTTTTTTTTTGTTTATTGTTTTCTTTTTGTTTGACTGGGATTTTTTTGTTCACTTTTAATAGACTCTTCTCTCCACTTTGTCAAGTTTGAATACAGGATATGAAATTCATGTTTTCTGATGGGTGGTCTTACACTTTTTTGGTCTGCCTTCAGTCTTCTTTTTGTGGAAAACTGAATCAACATTTCAATAAAAAGAAGCCATGTATCTTTTTTTTTTGTCTGGTTTCAAAAATAACAGTTCACTTCTCCATCTGTGATCCACAGTAAATATTCATTTTACCATATATCCAGAGGTTTTGTCATGTATCCAGCAGCACTAGAGACTGAAACAACTTGAAATATTTCCTTATTTGAATATTAAAGACAAACATACTTTGCACAGAATATGGCCCTAGTTTTATAAATAAATAAATAAATAAAAATCTAGGTTTCATGTTTTTGCAGATCTTTTTTATTCTACAGCGTTAGCCGTGTTCAATTAGAGTACATTTTGCTTCCTCAGTTCATACAACATATCTAAGTATCTACCAAAAAAGACAGCTGGTACCCATCTGTTTGTTCCCAACGACACTTACACTGCTAACTTTACCTCCTTTTTTAGCTGCTTAATGCCTCCTTTCACATATCACATGCTGTTCACTTCAAGGATGCCGTACTGTCTTTAAATATGCCTCAGTTCTTAAAAATAATTCTCAACAGTGGTGAAATAAATAAGTTTCAGTCCACCAGTTTAAGTCCCAACACACCAGCACAGACTTGAGGTGGCAAATAAGCCCATTCACGTGTGCCTATTTACTCACACAACCTTATGCAAAAAGGGTTAAATAGATGTGATCCAAACTGAGACATTTGGCCTAAACAACCTCAGACCTGGGCACTGAAAAAATCTGACTCTGACCCTGTTTCAGGACTACACATTTCAGCACTGCACCAGCCAATGGTGATGGTGGGGGGAACTCAGCTAACCATGGCCAAACCAGTTTGCTCAAGTTCAGTTCTTGAAGAATTCAGATGTATTCTCTCAATGGCAAAGAGAGTAGGTTTCTAGGAGGGTTTATTTAGGCAGCATTTTGATTACCCTGCAATATCTTTTTAAGTATCATAAATAAGCTTAATATAATTTCTCTTGCAATAAAAAAGCAATATAAAACTATAATAAGCAAAGCAATATAAAAAGCGTAATGTAACTATGTGAAAAGCTACTGACATTTACACTTGTACTATTTTAAGATTAACTTGTGAAATTATACATTCACAGTTCTACAGTACTCGAGAAATAACAGGCATATTTCCTAGACCTGGAGATCAGAGACTTAGAAGAGAGAAAAATACAAGATCATTGTACCTCAAAGGGAGCCCTTTGCTAAATGATATCAAAATGGCTTATAAACCATTTGTTTCAAATCTTGAAGAAATCCAACTACTGATGGATTCTGCTAAAAGCAGAAAGGGTTTGTCAGTGCCTTGGTGCCACAGTAGGCTGTGAGCAGCACATCAAGTCAATATGTCAAGATCTCACCTGCTCTCCCGGGCAAAATTAAACACTATGCTTTTCCAAGCTGGATGGATGTGGCCACTCAAACGATACTCAGCTGAAGTAGGCTGAAGCTTTTAAGGGTAGTGAAGTGAGAATTTTAATCTCTTAACAGATGAAGACATCAAAATGTGTTCCTAACACATCTAAATGATAGCATTTAGACAAAACCTTTGGAGGTTTTGGGGTTTTTTTTTGGACAGGACAGAAAGAATAATCTAAAGGAGAAGTTAAAGGGATGTTTCCAGTCTCACCCAATATTTAGAGGCTGTTCCCTTCTAGCTCCTGTGGGCAGTGTTGTTCCATGAATCTCAGATAAGCAGGAAGGGGAAAATAACAAGGTGCCTCAAGGGGGTTTTCATGGTTACCAGCTCTCTCTCTTGGAAGTTCCTGCCACAATACATCTTAAAAACATATACTAAGAAGATGGCTACATTCCACCAATATACGAAGACTGTACATTAAAATCTTGCCATATTTCTACTGGAAAAAAATTGTTCCCTTCCATCCACTACTAGGAGTTTACCTGAACTAATCATCAAAGCATCAGTACAGCAGTGACCTTGAAAGTCCCTCCAGGAAAAGTCTCCCTGCTTTAAGAAAACCCCAATAGAAATCCCAAGTGCTAGAATTATTCAGACTGCTTTGTAACTGTGGGTGAATGAAGTTTTGGGTTCCCTGGAGTTCTATTTAAAGCAGTCTTACATGTTAAAATCTTATGAATCTGAGAATGGATACAGTCAACATTAAAAGTTTCCCAGACAAGATTCACAGCCTCTTACTATGAAATAGCCATGAAACTTTCTTCCCCTGAGATGTGAACTTCTCTATACTGTGACTTGAAGCAGGCTATCTTAATGTGGTCAATCAAAAAAGGGGAAAAAAAGAAAAAGGAGATATTTGCCACATGCAGAGGGGTATTTCATATTGCAAGTCTTGTTGCAAGAAGAATTTGTCCATTTACATAGACAGCATCAGTGTTACTCACCTGACAAAGACACACTTTAGTTTTTTATCTCTGACCCATTACAGGCTTCAGAAAATATTTACTGCAACTGCCTCTGCAAACATCAGATTTCTGAGCATCTCCCATCTACTATCATTGCACAAAACTCCCACAAGAAGCTGTCCTGTGTGCCAGCAAGCACTCAGCATCAATGCTGAGAGATACAAGCTCAGCCTAGACCTTACAGGAAAGAAACTCAATGCACTTTTCTGATGGTCACATCTTCACACGAATGGTGTTTCCTGGGGTGAGATTAGAACTTGCAAAATGCACTTGCTTAACAGCACCATTTTTCAAATCCAAAAGGAACTTCTAGGCCTCTGCATTTGGTGTGTGAGAAATGTCAGCACAGACAACACTTTCCAGAGTAAGTAGTGAAGGTGGCTATTATGAAATGCATTAGTCAAGCATTAGAGTTACCCCAATCAACTTGAAACCAAGTCACGTATGTGAAATTACAGCATTTGCTGATACACTGTTCGCAAACAGATGGCCAATTTAGAAACAAGATTTGGATTTTGACTGTTCAAAACCTCTTAGAATCATAGAATCATTTAGTCAGGAAAAGACCCTTAAGACCATTGAGTCCAATAACTATTGAGTCCTTAAATGTAACTCTGCCAAGTCCACCACTAAACCCTCTATACACTTCTGATGCTGAGAAAATGCCCCAGCTGCAGTTTTCCAGGAGGTGTTCTCCTGTTTCTGCAGCGCTTATGTCTTCTGAGATTTGCAAGGTGCCTGCCAAGACAGTGCTGCATGTAAACATTCAGGCTCCAGCTGGTACATGTTTGACCTGGATTTGGAAGAGTGACCACAATTTAAAACTCATCAATCCACATAAAATCAAGCATTTCAATATTTGCATTATCTGGTTCCTCTGGTCTGTTTCTTGCAGGCTAGTATTCAACCTACAGAGTATTGAAACTTACACACACACGAGGGAAATGTATTCTGCAGCCTCATCCCTTCATGCAAACACTCCTTTGCTTGCATATTAGCCCAAAGCTGTTTGACTATAAGCTGGAGTGTCTGCCCATCTGGGGACACTTTGCACTAGCACGCATGCACAATTACACAGTGCAGTGCAGTGCACAAATACAATCCCTGTACACACAGTCACATTTTGCTACAAGTAGCAATAGCTGTATCCATTAAAAGAATCTCCAGTGTGCCGCCTCAATCCATTACATTGCAAAATAAACACTGCTTTTTGGCAGAAACAGAAGTATGATAGCTAGTAAAGGAAGAAAGGAAGGAAAGTCAGACAGCAGGAAAAAAAGCAGAAGGGAATGGGAACAATAACACTTCTTCAAATACAACTGAATTTACAGCTGCTGCAAAAATACAACCGCCTTAAACTTCTGAGAAGTTAATGAGTCCTTCAGGCCTTAAAGGGATGGTTTACAGAGGGAAAAAAGCTGCATCTCCTGCAGCAGATGCAGCCAGGTGTGGGAAGATCCTAAATAACAGGTCTCACCCAGCAGTGAGATCTGCTGATGGGAATTCCCCCCAGGTGGTGGCAGCCAGCTTGGCAAGCCCCAAGGTGCAGCACCAAGTGCTGCCTCCCTAGATACTGTATGCTCCAACTGTGGGGCACAGCTGTGGACAGCAACCAACACCTCCCCCTACCCCAACTCCACTAGCATGCAGTCCCTGGCATGTCTACTCCTTCTCTTAGGAGTGTCAAGAGAGGTCTTGAGTATTTGGCCTTGCCATGCAAACACTTCACAGATACTACTAGCAAATCACATCTTCCTCCTCGGAGAGTTATTTTCCCAGAGGAATGGGAACACCTAAGAGCCATTTTAGCCTTTCAGCAACAGGAATGAGAACACCATGCTCTTCATTACTAGAAACAAAACTGAAGCTAAAAGGGTTGGTACCGTTTACAGAAGTGGGGCAAAAAGGGAACAACAACTCCACTTTGTTCATTTTTGTTGCCTCTTGCTCTTCTTCCTACTCTCCACGGTGGAGCTGACAGGGAAACAGGCATGGCATGGGCCTCACTAGGGCCAGCCGTCAGGGTCACCAGAGGGTCTCTCACCCCAGCCTAGGCCACCCGCTGTGGCAGTCCCAGATAAGGAGACCACCAAAACACGCAGGTCTAAGAGTACTTTACCACCTTCCACAAAGAGGACCAGCAAACATCTTGGTGGGCTTACTGGGCTGGCCAGCCCTTCCCCACAGCAGTGGCTACAAAGAGTCTGGTGATGGAGGTTTGTCTGCCTTGCAGGAACAGAAATAAGCAGATCCAGGCACAAGAATGTCTGGGAGAGCTGTATGCTCCCTTGCCTTGGTGCATACAGGAACTCACAGATGTGTTTGGAAGTATCTGCAGTGAGATCACTGGCTATATTATGGTCATGGAGCGCATAAAAATCAGAGAGCAGAAGATGGAGCTCACCACCAGTAGAAGGAAGCTCTCTGTTGCTCATCTTCTCACTGTTCACCCAAATCAACCTGAACTTACTTTCATTGTCCTGAGGTATTTGGAGTGTGGTTGACTACAGAGGTTTCCAGATTGCTTCCAGTTTACACTCCGTTAAAGTTCCCGCAGAATCCAGGTTCAGAGATTTCACTTCCAGACAATTTTCTTACTGGGAAAAACCCATAAAGCAACACTTTTACTGTTAGCTGCTTTCTAGATCCTCCACTCTGACTGGTCTTTTAAAAACAAATGATCTGCTGCAGTGAATCTCAGCTGCAAACTGATCTCAGGGGATCAATATACTGGAGTCACTTAAGAACCCAAATTGTGAGATATTCTCTGCAATGGCATGAAAAACACTGCTGAATAATGCTCTTTTTCACACTTAGACATATGTGCATGTGCCACAAGGAACACAAGGAGTTCTGCTCCTTTCGCCTCTATGCTGTGGCATGGGGGGTTGTGCCCAACTCCCATGGCGTCAGTGATGCAATTATCTGCTCTTTAAAAGCTCCCAAATGGAATTTGTGGGGAAAATCTATTTTGTACTGTCTTCACAAAATAAATATCAAGGTATGCATCTTTAGGCAGAAGACACATGTTTAAAGGCAGCGAATAAATCCTCTTCTAAAGACAAGCATGAGAAACAGGTAATAGAGATCAGGGCCCCATGGTAGGCACTGGTGTTGCAGCATTGCACTATGACCCTTCCTCCTCATTTTCAGCCTAAATCTCCCTTTGTTCTACTGGGCACATTTTTCCTTAGGAAACAACCAGCTCTAATTAATAGTTGTCTGCCACTAGCACTCGTCCACCGGTGAGATGAAGACACAGCCTGCTGAACTTCAAGGACTGTCTCGCAGCTTGTGTTTAGTCCATCTGAGGAACTTGGCAGTCTCTGAGTTGTTTATGCTTTCCCCCTTCTGCCCTGACTCGCAGTTGTTTTAACAAGAATCATTATTCCAAGGCACCTACCCGAATTAGGGGTGACTGGCACTTTGTTCACAAGTCTGCAGCTGAGATCTGTGGCTGCCTAAAACCAACAAAGGCATCTCACATGGGGCAGACGGCAAGGCACGGTGCAGCTCGAGGAGTGAAAACTTCAGCCAGATGGACAGAACATCACTTCAGTGCTTCATATATAAAAACATCACAGGGGTCTTATGCCTCTTCCATCTCAGCATTTTCCTCTTTAATCAGAAAATTAATTTGCTGTTTAACTGGTACCTCTCATGGGAAGAAGTGCTAGTCTTGTGAGAAAGAGGTACTCTGATCAAGGAAGGAGAGAGGTAAATTTTGGCTGAGGTCAGTTTTACTGAGACAGAATATTTTGTTTAACTGATACACCCTGCAACACTTAATCAATGCCATAAAATTTATAAAACATTTTCTCTCACCCAGCACTTAGATATTTGTACATATAACCAACCCCTCAAAAATGTAAATGCAGCCTGAAGCAACACATTTCCTTTGGAGACAAACTTTGTGAGCTGGACCACGAGAGAAGTTGTCCATTCAAAATGCACTGCATATAGGGATGATGAATGTAGCAACATGAAAATACCTCTAGAATTCAAATTACAGTTAACATAGTGATATCCTGGTGGTTATTACAGCAAACAAAATATTACAGTTATTAGAAAATAGGAAATTAGTTTTGAATAAATATGCAATGTCTTCGATTTTTCCTGAAACAAAACGCTCTTTAAATTTTCTTCCATAAAAACATCTAACCTTTTGTTTCTTATTTCAAGTTAGGATAATAGAAAAAATTCTTCTATTGATATCTTCTACTGATACCCCTCCCTCAACAGGAATGCAGAGAATTTCATTAGTATTTTTGAACTGAACTAAATTGATATAATTTATTAAAAAACAAGTACTTCAGATGATATCAAGATATACATAAGGCTCCAAACTAATTAATGAGGGTAAAGACAGGCTTTGAACACTCTCACGAATACCATCTGCTGGAAAGTGAATACAGCTCTTCAAGAAAAGTCTATACATACAATTAAATGCTGAGCAGTAGAAGGAGGTGTCTGGATTAAGTTCGAAAAATTAAATCCTGGTATTTTCCAAATTTTCAGCATTTTTTTACAAATCCTTTGTTTAAAGGTTTGCACCACAACATTTACTGGTTAGGTTACACACCGTAGTACACAAACACACACAACAGATGACAAGCCCTGCACTGAGGAGTTTAGCATCATGGCAAACATGCTAAAACGCCTGATGGGATTTAGGTGCCTAAACCCAAGCATGCAGTTCTCATCCAGACATCCCCACCTCCCTGAGAACCCCAACATTTCTTCTGCAGCAGCTGGAAGCCAGTCAAAATACCAAAGGGCATTCAGGTTTTAGGGACTCTGAGTAACCACACTGCAAATATCCCTACCTTGGGTGATCCACAGAGAGTGTGCTAGGAGCAAACCTAGAATTCATTTCCTTGCTCCTTAGTGCACGACACCACACAATACAGGCAAAGTTATCCTCTACCTTCATTTTTTGTTGTCAGAAACTTCTAACACCTGAGTTTGTACACTGGTACCAGCAAGGAGTTTCTCCCCAGCTGCAAAGTCTTCAGTGCCTTCAGATGGAGAGACGGTGGCCCACTGCCTTCCCGGCTTGTCGTTTGTGATCCACTGCCATCTCGGGTCTCTGATTTCACGAGCAGAACTACCGATCCTTCGCGCACCACACCTGTTCACGGAGCAGATGTTCACCTGACATGTGTTACAAGAGCCCTTTTAAGGTGACACCAATGAGCCTTTGTCTCAATTCTGTAAAGTGCAGCTTTTTAACAGCTGATTTCCATGTTCCGCCATCTCAGCACTGGGGACTGAACCAAGAGCAATGTTAGCCACTCGAAGCTGTGCGATCCTTGCTCTGAACTGGAGCCCTGGATTACCAATTTACCAAATCCCTTCATCTTAAACACGTGAAGAACTCTGTTGCAACCTGATTGCTGGCTTCTGAGATTGGCAGCGGCCATGAGTTTATGCACCTCACCAAACATGAGTTTAAATAATGCCACAGAACAGCTGTGTGATGTTAAATCAATCACTTCATAAAAATCCCTGGTGTTTTCTCCAGTAAAATGGAGATCCATCCCACCGGCACATTTTGAAAAGCGCTAGAAAAATGTTTTTATCTGAATGGCAGATAATAGATGAATTCATGCTTAACTTCCATTATTCCATTTTAAAAAAATTAGTTTAAAAAACCTATCTTAGCAGCACAGTAATGATAATTGCAGTTTAATTACCCGTAACTGATTCTTTATGCCCTGAAATAATTTATTCTCCTTTTATACTTGTCTCTGATATCCATTAGAGTCATTACAACTGTGAGTCTATAATTACACACTTTGCATTTTAACATTCTACGATAGTTTGTGCTCTCTTCTTATCTTTCAGCTAATTTCATTACCAAAATATCGAGAAAATTTCCATTTGAGTTTTCCAGAAGTTCTTGTGATTTGATTGAGGTAGGTCTAGCACTTAATGAAGCCCAGAGAGACAGTTCTTAGCAAAGAGCTTCTGTGTGTGCCCACCACTCTGGCTTTGCCAGCCCTCTGTTCTGTGTAGGCTGCACCATGACAGGATCCTTTGGTAGGAAGTCTCCCTGCAGGTTTGGAATTACATTTAGGCAATAAGTGGAGGTCAGGACACAACTAAGTGCTTGGGAGAAGAGAGATTATATTGTGTCCATCATGTTTAAGGATAAAACAAATGCTTTTAACCCTGCAGTGGAGTTGAAAAAGCTCTTGACAAGGCTTTTCTAGGAGGACTCAGGTTCACTTTCTGCCTGGTGGCACCACCAACAGAAGACACGGGGTTTCCAAAAGCCAGGACTTCTCCTTGTCACAAGTAGGCATGCTCTATGCTAACTAACATGCGCATGTATCCCTAGCAGTGGTAGGAAATTTGGTAAAATTGCTGCAATAAAACAAGAAGAAAATGTGCATTTCCTCTTCACTTCTGCTCTCCCACATATCTCACCTTGCTAATGGCTTCCTGTCTGAATTGCCAAAGTTTAGTCAGCATCAGCATCTGGCCCAGAAATGTGACCCTGTGGATCACGCTCTATTGCCTTCCTCAACCATCAGGGAGACACCCATACCCGAAGGGGCTGAGATGGTTTAATGGTTGAGTTGAAGGATCTTCAACTAAAACCTGCTTTCTTACTACCTCTCTGACTCACTAAAAGCTCCTAAACACACCATTTGCTCTCTTCTGTCTTTCAGTTTTACCTGTTTGTAAGACTAGAGTCTTGCTAACTACACTTATGGGACTCTATCAAAAATTGTCTGTAACCTCCCGGTGACAAGAGCTGACACAAACAGTATTTTACAATCCCTTTGCTCCAACAATTGTTTGAGAGCCCAGAAAGTATTTTTTCCATGGGTAACATGCCTGGGCAAATTGCTTGGGAGATGCAAATAGTAAAATAAAATGGAAGTGCAGTAATGCCTTTTAAGGGACAAATTATGCTGAATGATAACATGAAGTTGCAAAATAAAAATTTCACACAGAGGGCAAGTAAAATCTGAACTGTGTACAGCAGTTGGAACAAATTAATCTGACTTTACCGTGCCACATATTTACCCCATAGAACCACAAGAGCCTGAGAATAAACCACTAAAAGTGAATTTCCTGTTAGAATTTAACAAAGGAAAAAACCCTGTCATTTCCTCAGCTGAAAAGGGCATACTTGGATTGAGTCAGGGATTTATTTTCTAAACAATGAAACACCTTCCTCCCTCCTTCTCTCCCTAGTTTATTATTGTTTAGACCAAGAGTGGGATAAACCAGAGAGGTAAGGAGAGTACGATGATCAGTATTTCTAGAGCAGAGTTTTTACCCTTTAGGAGCATGTGCTGCATGAAGCCACACCATCACAGAGTGAAAATGAAGTGACTTGATGTTCTCCTTTAATTCCCCCAACCAGTAACCTCCACAGCAGTCCAAGTGGCTATAATGGCTGCGCTGGTTTTGGCCTGACCCTGCGTTTTCACACCTCCCCAAGCAGGACTAACACTGTAGTGTGTTACAAATGACTTTTAAAAAAAAAGGTTAAGTCAAAAGAACACAGATGTCATCAGCCTTCCCGCCTTTTAACGGGTTGGTAATAGGCCAACAGCTGGGTGCTGGCTCAGCAGTGAATTTGCGCATGTTGGGAGACAGCTACATCCAGCATTTTTACAGCTGCTGGACGCACATGGCTCTTTGAACTTGCACCCCTTACACATACCAATATAGTCCAGCAGGCAAGGGACATCCCTCATATGCAGCCAAAATCCTGGTCATAAAGCAGGTTTCTCATGTGGCAAAAGAAGTCTTCTCACAGTTAAGTTCCCTCCCAGGATTGTTTCCCTGCTGGACTATTTGGGATTGCCAGTCAAAGTAAGAGTCTGCAGCAAGTAAACCAGGCTGGCCATGACAAGTGCTTACTGAATACTGCTTAACCAATATGGCACAACTCAGTGCCAGTATCTCTTCAGTGATCTTGGAAGAAGAGAGAAAACAGCTTTGGGCTGAGATGCCAGAGATCACAAGGCACTGTGATCACAAGCCACTAAGGTGGAAATGAAATGCATTCACATTACTGTAAGTGTATTTGTTGCCACAGATCATTCTGACGCAGCAGATACCCCTGCTGAAAGCACAGTGCTGACTTGTCTCTCTGTCATTGGCTGTTTTCTTGCATTTGAAGTTTCTCCAACTTCAGTCTCTTTTCAGCACTATTACAGTCCTCATCCTGGACCACAAAATGATTATAAGCAGAAGAATTAACAAGCTCTCTGCACAAAAGGTAGCAGCCCACAAAACTAGACTTTCCACCTTTCATATACAGTCCTAATGCTCTAGCACATCCCTTTCAGCAGAGCAACCTGCTGGAAAGGGCTGGCTCTTGTATGTTTTCTAATTTGGATTTTTGTTACTTCAATCTCCTGGGTAAGTGTTCTGCACTTTACTAATATTTAACTTGTATATTTAAAAGCTTTGTAAAAAAATTGTTTCAAGTGATTCTTTTGAAGTTTGATAATTTCTTTCTCTGGTTTGACTACTGCAGTTGTTAATTTTTAAGATATACATGTTCCTTTGCTGCACTGTTTGTTTTCTTCTGCCCCACGGACATCTCTCCTTCCCTTATGTAGTACAAATGTGGGTCTCTCTCACCACTACTACCTACACAAGTCCCATAGAGGAATGAGATCTGCTGCTTGGTTTCCAATGTTCATTTTTTTTTATTTCTTCTTTCCTGTAAGTCACCATAATTGTGCCTTTCTTCACAAGAGCATGAAGGTTTTCCCCGTTCTCCATTGCCTCTGCCAGTGTCCGCTGTGAAGCTCACACCTGGGGTTGCTGCTTTCATTTACTGCACGCTGGAACAAGCATCACCTCACATCTGTCTTCATGGCTAGACACAGTGCTCATTCAATTACACATAAGCATGTTTAACACAGGGAGGTCTTCAAAGGGTCAAGAATGACTGGGGAAAACCAGCAGCTCTGAAGCAGCAACTGGAGCAGAGCCAGCAGGAGCCTGACCAGCAGTTGGCTGGTCCTGATAGCTTTTTAAGCTCAGTCAGGATTTATCCTTGCAGAAGCGGAAAAGCTGTGAGGCTTGCGGATTTCAGATACCTTTGTCCAAGTGAAACCCTGAAACGTTTTTCAACTTACACCACATCCCATCCCTTCTACAGATGAGAGTGCAAGGAAAGGCAGGGGCCCGGGACGGTAGACTTCTTCCTCCTCACACACAGACCAGCCTAGTCGGAAGGAAATGTCTACTGCTTATCTCCACTTCAGAAAACAGACACAGCCTGCAGTGGAAAGAGTGACTGACTCAGAAAGCCTGGCTTTTTTGAAGTCGTGCTTTCATGCCACACAAGAATCTGGCTCAGGACTCCTGTTCATTGCAGTCTTGACAATAAGGAATGTCAGTTCACAAAAAACACATGCCTGAAGGCGGTGAGGCAGGAGGGCACGTTCACAATGCACCCAGGCTCACCTTGTGCAACTTCTTTCTGAAACACCAGGCTTTCATTCCTGTTTCTAAGATTGTCACTTTCTCTTTAAAAGGAAAACTGCAATTCTCAAAAGAGCAACTGCACCAGGAGATTGGGCTTTAAAGAAAAAAAGAACAAACAAACAAAAAAAGCCAAAAAAACCCAAAACAAAAAAAAAACAAAACACAACAAAAAAAGCCCTCAAAAGCCCACATTTATTGTCAAAGTCTCTAAAATTATGAGATTTGACAATAAGGCTTTCGTTCTTATGGTAACCTGCAACTATGCAACATGCAGCTTGATTTCTGCAGCCAGTAGATATTCAAAATACTTTCCACATACAAGAGGTGTCAATTTGACTTTATTTAAGGAAAAACGGGGAAAAAACAGTAATTTCCATAATACACAGAAGACAAGTTAGATAGCACTGCAAAAAAAGGCTGAGTGTTTTACTTGTCACCAGTCTGCTTTGCAGCTCTACGATTAGTAATTTTAATGCAGTTTGTCATTTTGTATTATTGTTTAGCAACTTTATAATCAGCAGAGTTTGGGGTTATAAATCACGAAAAGTGTACTACTACTACTATGAAAAACTAAAAAACCCACAAAAATCACTTTCAAATAAACCATAAATATGTGATGCACATTAGTGTAACAAAACCATTTTTGTAAACATTTTCTCAACATAACATGTGCATAAGATAAAAAATGAAAACACTGCAGTCATACAAGTTAGGGTTACTTTGACTTAAAGATACAGAAAATTATTACTTATTAAAGCTTAAAACTAAACCTAGGAGCTTTTCTTTTCTTCTTTGCTTACAAAAGCACTGTTTGAAGAGTTCAATGTTAGTATACGTAGTGGTTTTGTAATACTGTTTTTACCTTGCCATGTCGGCACTTCCGCAGAGGCAGAAGCTGCCAGGCGGGCAGACCCACTGAAGGAAGAAGGTTTCCACCCTCCCTCAGAGCCACAAAACTTCAACAGCACGTATCCATGACTTGGGCATCCCTACAGCACTGGAGCATCTTCCTCTAGGTGAACAGCATCAGCTTTCAAGGACTAGATTAATTTTGACCACATAGCACTGGAAGATTTAAATCACGCAGACTGACATTCGATCGAATCAGCTTCGGCAAACTACACTACAGGGCAGCTCTGTGATTACACCCATGTCTACCATCACGTTGAATTTCCAAGTCCCCTTTAGTTCATTATAGTACAAAAGGTTGATCGTTCTTCTGGCTGACCACACCGGGCCTGAAAAGAACATATCCTTCACCTTCAACGCTATCCAAAAGTCATACAATTAAAAAAAAATAGTTCTAGGTATTCCTCCGCCAGCAAATGTAAGGCTTTCTTGAGTTTTGATTCTTTTTGGAGGGGTGGGGGAGTGGGATTGCTGTGTGCACACACATGCGCTGGAGGTACGCATTTACCGCTTGCTTTTCAACCGTTTACGATGTTTGAAGGAGAGTCTTCAGCAGCAGCGCTGATTGGGGTTGAAGGATTTACAGCAGTCAGATTTGACACCAAAAGAAGGGTCTGTTGAGTCTGAGCTTTGCACACTGGGTGCTCTTGGCTCTTAACTGATTGTGTGACCAGTCACTTGAGCCATTGGCTTGACTGAATTGAAGAATACTTGTTTAAAAAGCCCTACCTGTCATGCCATGAAGGAAAGTTAACCGCAGCAGAAGACAAAGCCCATGAAACACTGAGAGCCTGTTCACTGAATGAACAGCTTAAGGCAGCTGTCAACAAAGTACCCCACCAAAGGAATTAAGGGAAAAAAAACAAAGAAAACGAAAAGGAAAATGGCTGAATCGTGACACTGTGCATTATTACACCAACAGATTATTATACACTCAAGATTTCTCAAGTAATGAACATGTAGCCATTAAACAAATTATTACTCTCAAGACATTTATTACAAATGTCAGAACTTATTCATAAAATAAAACTGACTTTAAAAAAAAAAAAAAAAGAAAGAAAAAAGCCAGAGCTGGGATCTTACATCTAAACACAGGTATACGCTGTTTTTATGAATAAGCAGTATTAACTACATTCTTAAAAGAGTTTTAGTGCATTGCATTCTTAAAAAAGAAAAACATCACCGCCCCAAAATGTTTCCTACAACATTTAACAATTTATAGAACTAGCCTAGTTACTTTTACCTGCCTGTTACTAAGCCCACATGTTAGAAGAGTGAAACCTCTGGTTTTAGGCTAAATTCAGAGTTCTATTAAGGATAAAACTGGTTTAAAAAATGCTTGCTTCACCAAATTTTGTAAGCAAATTACATTAATCAGTGTCTCACTGCCATACCGCTACCACTATTGCCCCAACGGACTACTCTCTCCTCCTGCTGAAACTTGCTATGCAATAACAGTCAGAAACCTTTCAATCTGGTAGTTTTGGTATTAAGATTAAATTAGACATTAACGGTTTTCTTCTAAAAACGTATAAACTAAACCACCTCTTTTATTTTATGCATTAAAAACAATGAGGTAGGCACAAAAAATAAACATATGTAGTTTGGATTTTATTTCTCTCTTTTTTTCTTTTTTTTTTTTTTCTTTTTTTTCCTTTTTTTTTTAGTTCTGCGAGTGCAGACTGTGGTAAAACTGTTGTTGCACTTCTAGGTTTAAACAAAAATTAAACCTTTAACTGAGGCAGTGCTAATACTGTGACATAACCAAGTTCTGGCCTAACACAGAATCATTATAGAAAATGAAATTTTTTTTTCCTTTTTTTTTTTTTTTTTATCATCTGCACATGTTTCAGGCAACACCTGGTACACAGAAAATGACTAAAGTTATTGGCCAGGCCAAAATAAAACTGCAGAAACAAAAAACCCTAAGAATTCCACCCCGAGTCCCTTCCCACCCTCCCTGTCCCCCAAGAAGTTATCCTAGTCACTGTGTCTTTCACATTTTATAAATATTAACTTCTTAAGACCTGCACCTTCCTCTTTGTCCACATATTGTCACATTACAAAAAAGAAATGTCAATTAAATACATTGTTAACATTACTAGACTAGATCTGCCCTCTTTTTCAGCCAGTCTGACTCTCTACACCACTTCTCACCTTCTCTTGCCTGCCTCCTATCCACTCAACAAACAGCATGTTCATGGTAAGCCTGGTTTGTTTTTCTTCCTTTTTCCCCCCTTCTCTGTTTTAACACTAACAATCTGAGTCCTTCAAAGCCTAGGAATCCTGGAGCTGAAGGGAAAGAAGACCTGTAGCTTTCTAGCGTGATCCCGAATCTCAAAGACATTGTAGCACCTGATGGCAATATCTTTACAGCACCAGCTGCCTCGCAGCCTCAGTTGAAAAACATAAAGAAACCTAACACCAGTGATGCCTGCACACACATTTACACAGAGTGCTGCATTAGTGCAGGTCTGTACTCCAGTTGAAAATAATTCCAAGTTATGAAGATCTCAGACTCTGGATGTCAGCAATTCCTCTCCAAATCCCACCACTTCTACCAGCTCAGAAGAGAAGTCCTGCCAAGGGTCATGAAATAGACTTGACTACTTCCACCTGACCGTACGGAGGCAAAGAAAACCTGCAAAGAAAAGAGATTGGCAAATTCAACAGGTAGGACAGCAGTGGCTCTAATTTGCCTTCACTGTCCCCAGTATTGGCAGTACAATTGCTGTGTCTGGTGGGGACGGAGTTGACACTCTTCACAGCAGCCTGTATGGTGCTGGGCTTTGCATCTGTGGTTAAACAGTGTTGTTAACACACCAGCGTTTGGCTACTAATGAACAACACTTGCACAGCATCATGGCTTTCTCTCCAGCCCACTCACCCCTAAAAGGCCAGTGGGCTGGGATGGGCAAGGGGCTGGGAGGGCACAGTACTGGGACAGTTGACCCAAACTGACCAAAGGGATTTCTCATAACATGCAGTGTCATGCACAGCATTAAACGCCCAGGGAAAGGGAGAGGACAGTGGGGACATTGTGGTGGTGACATCTGCCTTCCCAAACAAGCATTACTCATGAAAAGCATCTGGACATCCACTGGCCAGTGGGAGATTGCATATAAACTCCTTATTTTGTCTGGCTTGCAAGTGCAGCCTTTGCCGTCTTATTAGGTTGATTATATCTCAATCTATGAGTCTTTTTGCCTTTTTACCATTTTCTTTCCATTCCATGGGAGAGGTGAGCGAGCTTGAGGCTGGGCAGGTGTTTGGCTGCTGGTCAAGGTCAACCCAACCCAAGTACCCAATCGAAGTACCCGTTTATCATTCTGGCAACAAATTTGGGGTAGGGGGTGGAACATACCTTGTCATTGCGTTCACATAAGAATTTGAGTCTCTGTGCCCTTTTGTGCATGAACACACCATCCAAGTGTCCAGTTTCCACGGATCGTATTTCTATAGCTTTTTCTCCCCAGCCCATGATCTGGTTAGACCGGATGTACGCTTTGGAAAGAAAACAGCATGTTAGGACAAGTAGAAAGCAACATGGAGGAACAGAAAAAGCAAGAAACATAGTGACTCATTCTAGTAAAATCACCAGGATGTGAATATTAGAGCTACACACATGCTCAGAGTACTATTTCTGTCCTCAGAACATTCATGACATCTAAAAAATGCCTTTTTTTTTATTATTTCCTTTGTGTGTTTTCTGTGTTAGTTATGTACTTCTTCCCTGAGCATTCATGACACAAAGGGAACTTTATAACCTTTAATTAAATACATTTAGTTTTAACACAGGCTTCTTCTCACAAGTTTGGCAAAGAGACAGGTTAATTAGGTGTTGACAAGGAGAAAGCAGAAGCCAAGGTTTAAACAGACTAGTCTAGCCGGCCTGCAGCACCAGCTCTGTATCTTAAAGTGTTATTTTCCCTCCCTGAAGGAGTTAGTCAGCAAAAACACAGAGAGTGAGAGGGAGTAATACTTCAAAAACTGATCTCCTTGAGAAAGCCAACTGGTTTGAAAAGCATTCTGTATATCTCAAAAAAAGGTTCACATTAAGCTCTCAAAGTAGAAGTATTATTATTTGACATCCTGCTTTCCTTTGTGTACAAATAAAGCAGCAAATCAAACATTTCTCCATATGAATGGCACAGGGGAACATAGATTAGTAATAGCACAAGGAAAAAAATCTGCTCTTGATAGCAAGAAGAAAATTAAATGAAAAGTCACCACCATTATGAAAAGGTATATTCAAAAAGCAGTTCAATGGATAGTCTTAGCAATGCTGTCAAAAATAACATATGGGAACTTAATGAAGACTAAGCTGTTGCCCCTGATTCACATGCATACTTAACAGAAAAATAAAAATAACTTCTTAGCCACAAAAATTTAAAAATATTTAATTTTTCAATATTTCCCTTTGATACAATTTTTTTCATATTAATTTTCAGTGAAATTAAGTCAAATTATCTACTAAAGTACAATGCACACCAATAAATTGCAAATGCCATCATGATGAAAACCTATCTATTTTTAAATGCGCCACTAGTGCTAACTGGGCCAAATTGTTTCTAAAAATTGTCAGATGAGATACTCAGATGGTATCTGCTGCCTCAGTGTTATTTACTTCACAAGCACTCCAGTCTCCAAAGGCTCTGGAATTTGCCAGCTGCTAAATTCTGCTTGCTTCTAGATCTAGTCAAGAGTTAATCACAAAAGTGAACATGCTGTGCATGAGGCTTCTTTAAATTGCCTCCTCCAGTGTTGTTCCTCTTGCTCGAACAGCTATCAGCAGTCATCTCCCAGTACGTGCATCCATTCCACAGCACGTAAAATGCAACGTGCTTGCCCAACAAAAGGAAGGTGTGACCACAGCCCATGCTATGCTCTGCGCTGAAATACAGCAGCACAAGAAGTAAGAGTGATCCTGGTGTGTACTTGTGCCTATAAAAAACATGCACCCATTTTACTACGCTCATTGCTCCCCCTCTCAAAACGCCCTTATTTTGAACTGGAGAGATGAGGAAGAATTGTGCTAGGATAGATGAGCAATCTACAGGTGAATAAGTAGACTCATCAAATGAGATACACATTTTGTTATCTATATAGAATTACCCATAATATTCTACTCATCCTTACAGTCTTTATACTGAAAAGTTTCCACTACTTTGGGGCTGTGGAGAAAAAAATTCTGCAGCAGCCTATGGAGGTCATGGTGGTTTTTCAGTCATGAACTGTACAACTTGTGGATTTTGTTCATAAACACTTCAGCACAAAACAGATCCATATCATTACTCCTCACTTTGTGCAGCTGTTTTCCAGAAATAATATAGCAATGACTTCAGATGCAGAAGCAGCAAACTCGATGCTCTTTCCTCCTGCCCACGAGAACACACTCACGGACCGTTCCTAACAGCACGTTGTATATGGCTCACCAGAGGCACTTACCAACTGAAGTTGGCATTTCTCCCCACTGCAGAACCACATCCTTGGTTATCCTTCCATATGTGTTGACATAAACTCCTTCATCCTCATAGCAGACCAATAGCTCCATCCCATCCGTGTTTGGGAGAATGATGATTGCGTGAGGTTGGATACTACTCTGGATCTACAGAGATAGAAGTGAAGAGGAATCTTTTGTTTTAATGTTGCAGAACCTGTGCTAGAAGAAAGGGCCGGGTGATTTTTATTTTTGGCTCACACATCAGGGATTCACAGAATGGCCTGGGCTGGAAGGGACTTCAAAAGATCATCTAATTGCAAATTCACTAATTTTTAAAGTGCTAGATCTGCTCCCCTCAAACTACACACCCTACACAGTGACCAAGACCTGTAAAACCCTTGGGGCACAAATCCTCTCATCTTAAAGTTGACATCCAAAACCAGGGAGAATTAATTTTTCTGTAGGTGTGCCCGTTTCTTTCAATGGGCAGAAAGGGAGTCTGGAGCAAGCAGCCCAGACGCAGACCTCAGACCTCTGCACTGCATTGAACAGTGCTTGCGGTGGCCCATCTGACACCTCTGAGAGCAATGAACAACAGGAAACCTGGGTAGCTAAGGGCATCTGGCCTTTGCCAACCCTGTTGAAACTCATCAGTGGGCTGTTGTGTTGTTTGTGCTGCTGGGCATTTGAAATGTGCTCAGCCATTTAGCTGCTAGCCCTGAAACTGTCACGTTGGCCACACTGGATCTGAGTGGGCAACTCCTAACCATGGAAACACACTGGCCATGAGGAAAGGACTGACACTGAGGCACAAACTCCTAAGCGTGCATGGCTGCATCTGCTTAAGACTTGTCCATCCAATTTACCGTTGCAAGCATTTGGCACTGATCCACAGGGACTGCCTGATACATTGCTCATTTGAGGAAAGGAAGGGGTAGGGGGCAAGGGGGGTGATATACTAGGAAAAAAAAACCCAACCCCAGCAGCAGCTCTTACATGTGTTGGTAGATAAATATCATAGACCGATCCCGAATCCACATCAACAGCATGGAAACCAGCGCAGGAGCCATAGATCACTTTTAGTCTCTGACCCTCTTCTACAGTTAGATCCACCAGCAATGGCTTATGTACCAGTTCTCCAAATGACTGTGAGACAACCATCAGAGAGAGTTACTTAACTGCTTAGAACAACAATGGGCTTTATAAAAACATTCTCAAATGCACACACTGTGGGGTTTATTCCTCCACATGCCTCTGGTCCCCCACCACCAGACCAGTTAGGTTAACGTATCTCTCATGGACAAGGACAGATTACTCTGCAAACTGCTGCATTTCAATCACCTTAACTATTTTATGTGGAGTTTACTCGGTCTGTTTGCTTTTTTAGTAAGAATTGTTTTCTCCAAAGTTCAGGACAATTTGACACTCCTGCAGCACGCACTTCAACCTGCACAACAAACAGTAACTGTCTGTAAATCAGTCCGGCAATTACACCAAGCCAGCTAACTTCATTCTTGCAGCATTCAAAAAAAATCTCGTAACAATGCTTCATAATTCGTTCTGCTCAGACAAAGAACTTTAGACTCAGTCCACTTCTCTCTGTCTCATGTTTTATTACAGACAGAGCAAACAAAAAGTGGGATATTGTGTCTTTACTAGTTTATGCTTGGTCACAATTCAGATCTTTAAGTACTGCCTCTTAGAACTAAAAAACCTCCTAAATTAAAACACAATGCCAAGTTTAAGGAGATTTACCGAAGAACCTGTAATATGGGCATGATAAAATGTTGGAACATTTTTGTAAAAGGGATAACTTCAAGCGGCTATGAGAAAATCCTATGTATGGCTGAAATATACTGTTACCTTAAAGGCCATAAATTTATGGTATGGCTTTGGTGCCCATGCATAGACTTCCACAGAACTCTTCAAAGCAATTACCAAGAACTTGATTCTTTCATATTTTACTGAAATTAAAGAAAACAAAAAAGAATTCAGCAGTAATTCTAAAGTCATTCCAATTACTTCAAGAAGGCAGAAAATTTATGTAAGTATGAACAAATACTGTCATTTTGAGGATTTAGTAACACTGCATTTTAGGACTGCTAATTCTATGTGGTTAAGAATGTTGATATATATATATGCCACAAAAGTCATTATTAGTAACTGAACATGTCACTATATTTAGAATTACCTACACAGTACACACTTATTTACACTTTTTTTTTTTTCACGTTGGACAGTGCTAATTCATCAAGACAAGGAAATGAGTTTTCAGATAGCGACATTCCAGTAAAAGAAGTCTGTGACTCTGGAAGAGTGTATTGGCAATTCCAGTCATAGCACTGATATTTTGAGCTGATGGCAAAATTCCTCAAAGGATAGAAGGAAAAAAAGAAATTTAAAGAAATAATATTAAGAAACAACCCAATTTCAAAAGCAAAAGGCAAGTTTGACAGTGGAGAATTTTTCTTTGTCCCTAAAGTCTGAGATAACTCATTTCAGAAGAAAGAAAAAAACCCCACTCAATTTATCAGAAATAAAGTACCATTATATAGTGATCCACAGATGCTTGAATGCTCTGTTGCCTCATTCAAACTGCTGACTAAATTAACCATCAGAAAAAGTCTGTTCTAGACATTCCAGAAGTGTTGCTGGATCTGTATTTCCAGCTACCATCTGGATTTGAGAAGGAACAAATCATGCAGACTTAGAAATACTTAAGTTTGTTTATGTGTTTCCAGCATTCTTTCCCATTTCCATAGCAAAAGAAAAAAAAAATCAGTGTTATTTAGATAATAGTGCAACCTCTTTAGCCCAAGTTTTAGAGGAATATAACACTTCTCCAAAACAATGCGTAATTCCATGCACCTTCACCTTATGCCATTATATCTCCCAACCAAAACTATTTTTGAAACACATTAGGAGAGAAAAACTCAAAACTTGTGAGAAGAACGGTTCTTTAATGAATGCTATTTTAATGTCTTTTAGACAGCCTACTTCTGTACAAGCCTGCAATTGTTTTCTCTTGGTAGGAAACAGGTAGACCAAGCTAATACTTGCTTTTTTTACTGTGCAGGAAAGCAAGACTACTGAATTATAAGTGTTAAAGGACTTGACACTTTTTCAACAGACAAAAAAAGTCTCTCAACCTCCAGAGCTGTACTAAAACAGAGCTTTTGTTCAGTCTTGTCTTGCTTACAAGACTTCCTGGAATTTTTTTCGGGGGGAAGAGGGGAGTGTTGAACAAAACCACCTTATCTGTGAAAGGGGACATTTGATAATACTCATTCTTTGCTCTGGATGCTATCTGGGAATTCACCCAAATCTTAAGTTTCAAAAGAGCAATTTATCATTTAGAGGAGCCAAAAGTTGCCTGAAGCAACTGAAATCCATAAATACCATTTCACCCTTATGCCTGAGACCCCTGTTGCATCAAAGAGACAAGGAAGCGATCAGTGCCAGCTGCCTTGGTGACAGCGTCCAGACTGCAAACCAAACTATTGGCAGAGCTCTCCTTCTTGGGAACCGAAGCACAGCTGTCAAAGAGGCCTCTCACTACCTGAAGAAGTCTACTGTATTTCTATGGTTCAGAGGGAAGTTCAGTGCCAGGCTGCAGCCCAGCATAACAAACCTCTCTTCAACTGGAAGAGAATGCTCTTTGTTTCAGATGCTTCCCTGCTGGAAAGCCTCCTTTCAATAGCTGCTGATGTATTGTTAACAAGCCACTTTATTATGCTGCTGACACCCTGGGGTATGATACCAGAACAGTGCATTATTAATTGTTCTCTGGGTCAAGCTCCTGGTTCAGCAGTCACTTACTGCCGCTGCTATTGATTACGTCCCATTAGCAGATTTCTCCAAGAGCACACGCATGACAGGAGGAGACTGAGAACAGTTTGATTGCTGCTGCTCCACACTGACTGACACAGATGGAAAGGAACTGAGCTGGCTCTTGGGAGAAAATCAAATCAAAGGCAACATCCAGTGCCTCTTGGGATGCACCATGAAACCGAAGCAGGAGCAAGAGCTCTTGGTTCATATCCCCACCTGCAGGGCAGAAGGCTCACTGCATACTCTGGTGGCTGTGAATGCTGCATGTCTTTCACTAGCTTTGGTGGAAGTTTCTATAGCCAAATCCATTTAAATTACTTAAAATCACTCAAAGGGCACCTGCCTAATGAAAACACTCTTCATCCTATAACTCTACTGCAGTGAATCTGAGACAGCATTAGGGAATTTCATGAGCTTAGAGGAATCGATGAATCATCTTGAAGTTAAACATATGCTTCTGTTTCCAGATAGCCTCCCAAACCTTGTGCACTAGTTGGGCTTCCTTTCTCCTCCCACGCCTTTTTTTTTTTTCTTTTCTTTTAATTTTTTCTCCCCCAGTCTTTAAAATCTGCATTAAAGAGAGACTTTTTTCAATCTATTCCAGCATGTAAATTCACCATGGTAAGAGATTAGGGAAACTTGTTAGTGAAGAGAACTCTTGCTGGGAAAAAGAATCCCTCTGTTATTTAAAGGGTCTAAGAGAGGTGGTAAAATATTACCAGTCCTCACTGCCCATATCAGCACCCTTCTAGAAGCTGCATCCATTACAGAAAGCAGACAGATCGGGATTTGTACCCTCTCCAGCTCACAGCCCATCATCCCATCACAAAACCTCTCTCATCTTCAATTTAACCCCATAACTTGCCATCTATTCTGGTGCTTTGCCAACAAAATTCACCTTGAAGAATAGGTAAGACAGCTGTAAATAAAACCAACCACATCTTGAATGTAGTGGCTACACGTACTGCAGTTCTCTTTCTCAGCCATCTTTTATCACGACTGTTTGATTACTGTATTTGCTACTCACCAACTTTATAGTGCACACAGCCTTCCAAGTCGCCCACCGTTGTCCAGCCCTGTTTCTTTTCTACTTCAGGGTCGTTGTGAAGGATTTTATTTCTTAACCAGGACAAATAGTAAACACGTAACTTGTTCTTCTTACCTGGTCACAAAATGAAAGAAATTGGTTTATCTCCACAGGAAGACACTTGCCCTGCCCAGGCAAACAGAAAGTCCTGCAGCGTAAACCAAAATAACAATGAAGCAGAAAATGCTGCAACCACAGAAATCTCCCTCAGTTTTTATGTCCACAACAGCTTCACTCCAGACTCCACCCAGACACGCACTTTACCGATAAGCAGTGATAGCGACACATGCTAATACCACATGAACATGAATGACAAACTCAAGGGAACAGCTCTTTGGCTGCAGGGTTCTTAGGACATAAGCAACTTTCATTAAAACACGGCTATACTCCCACAACAAAAGCACCAGAGAGTCATGCACTGAGATTAAAATAAAAATACATATACAGCTGAGTCAGAATGGCTCTTTTTGGCACAAAACTGTAGGAGAGCAGCAGGATGGAATATGAGACCTGAAACTATCTATACAGCTATCAGAAGGACTAGGACTGGTTTGAAAGTAGGAAGCACAAGTGAAGAAGAATATGGATATAATATTTTTACAACCCTATAGATATTTTTACAAACTTTACAAACTTTTCCCAGTTAGCGACTAGGACATTTCTATCGCTTGTATCATTCTCGGAGACAAACTGATTGAGTTATAATAACATTGTTCATGGTATAAATTTCATTACTGAACCACTTTACATGAGTTCTGTTGTAAGGAAGAATGTACAGTATCTGAAATTACTGTGAGGGAATTTCATGTGACCCATGCAAACTTCATCTGCTTGCTAAAAGCTGATGACTGCTTTATCAGCACCCCTTCCCTTGTGCTGCAAGAGGTGTAATACTTATCAGGCTGTACACAGAAACTGCGAGAGGTGTTTCTTCTCCACAGGTGAGAGAAGCTACTTACCCAGGCTGCCCTATCTTCAACTGACAATGCATCTGCCATGTCATCAAAATACTGCACAGACTCTTAACTCTCCATGTGAGAAGGCCTCTTTGAATGCAAAGCAAGGTTTGTGATGAACTTTATCAGTAATTCTTGAACAACTAAGGGCCTACAAAGTTAAACTAGTGAGAAGGTGGCCCTAAATGCATATATTCAAAGTTGAATTCTCCTTCTCCCAGCTCTTTGCTGCTTGAAACCATTACAGTTCCACAGATGAAACTGTGGGCTGGGAAGGGAGATCATCCCTGCTTTGACTGGGAGCCATTTAATAAGGCTCCATGAGGTCTCTGTGGAAGGAAAGGAAACGAGATGCTCTCAGGGACCATACTAGTCACTGGAGTAGCTCCATGCTCATTCTTCACCAGCCATGATGAGGTGGCCAGGTGACTGTAGAGAACATTTCACGGCTCTTGGAGGTAAGAGGAAGACAAGTGACCTGTACTGCAGCCGCTGCTGGGCTGGCCAAGTGACACAGCACTGATCTATGCTGCAGAAAGCTGAGACCTGTCAATACAGTCCATCTGGCAGCCTTCCAGCCAGACCCAGCTACAGAGTTCAGCTAATGCCTTTGTCTTCTAAGTCTCCTTGTCTTGTCTTCTAAGTTCTCCCATGATGCCTACTGATGAATCAGTTCATGGAGCTGGCTGCTTGGGGATACTGGTGGCAGCAGGACATGAGGCCCAAGCATTGAGACCATCCTGCTGTGCCCAGCCAGCTCCACACAGGGATCCTGGAGCTGGCACAGACCCCCTATCCTGATGGCAGGGCATCCCTTAACAGAGCTGGGCTTGCCAGAAAAAGAATCTGTAATGGCTGGGGTAGCACAAGGGGAAGAACAGCTTGCAAACAGGCTGCTCCATGGACTCCAGCACAAGGCACTGCATTACAAAGACACACAGTCTAAAAGATCTTTTTATGATTACCAGGATGGGTAAGAGCAGGAAGAAAAGAGGAGGCGGTTTCAAAGTAAAAAATCTATTCACCAAGCTTAAATTTAAAGTGGAATTGGAGACCTGATTACAAATACTGGACCTGCTACTTAATTTTAAAAGCCCTTCTGTTCTGATAGCATGCAATGAAATAACATTGCACTATCCTTTGTTTATCATCTCCATTACAAATGGGACTGTCGATCTGGCAGTAAATGAGCACCCTGATTTATTGCCTGGCTTCATATTGACTAAGACATGTTTCATAAAGGAAATGAACCCTACCACTCCTGTAGCTTTCCCAAGATTTGGAGAAGGGACTAGAGCATGAAACAGTCCCCAGAAGTCCCACATCTGACCAAGAAAAGGTCCTTCCATGAAAACAGTGCAAATGATAGCCACAAAGACCCTTTTAGAAACACGGAAAAATAGGAAACATAGACCAGATCAGAAGCCACTGAAGTTCTGGGCAAGAAAGAGCTCAGAGGGCTCAAGGTCAGTACAACGCACCAAATGTTGTGAAAACCATCGTGAGACCCTGCTCACCAGGAGACAAATTCTCCTTCAGATATTTCCAAGGCTGTAGCTTCCCCAGTAGCTTAGTCAACCTTGAAGACTCAGAACAAACAGTACGCATGGGAATTTCCCAGCACGTGGCTAATTTTTTTTTAAATTCTGCTTTACACGATGTGCACCAGGGTATTTCTGTCCAAGCAGGAACATTTTTCAAAACAACAGAGAAGTATATAAAGCATGTTCCCACTGTGTTTTGGTGTCTAGACCACAGGGAAAAGTCACAAGACAGGAAATTCCTCTGCCTTTGTGCAGCCTGACGTGAAAAGACCAGGACCGGTTAGTTATATAAATGTGGCTATGCATGTATTTCAACAAGTTATGGTGCTCTTAATGTTCACATTCGGAGTGGGGGTATTAGATCTTTCTCTTTGTAAAGTTCTACCAGTCAGTTTAAACAGCTCTCAAAAATCTGGTCTTTTGAATTTTCTTGGGGGCGATCTAAAAAAGAAAACTCTGCTGCAGCCACCAAAAGAACTGATCAGCAAGAGAATTCCTTGAGAACTCTCAGCTTGAATTCTCCCACAGACACAGTTTCAAATGCGAAGTCCCTTTTCCTATAATGAGTTTTTGTTTTTATTGTCTCTGTGGTTTGCAATTATTAAGCAGACAGATTCCAACAAGTTCTTCTACTCTGTCATCTCTTCCTACATTGCTGGTGCCACTGTCTGCCAGCTGGGCTGGCAAAACCCCCAGGGAGTCACAACAGGAGTGTGTTCTGTACGCATGTTGCCACTCTCACTTGCAGTACTTTTATCACTCTCCACTGCCTCACCTGAGCAGCTGAAACTATGTTTTTGCCCCTCAACAGTATGAGCTGAAGAACCAATCAACTACTTTCTTTTACCTGCAAAGCTTTCTTGTACCAGTTCTAGCAGGCTCAGTATCTCAGTATCAAAAGCTTTGTTGTCAAAAAGTTTTGTATTTCAGATCTAAATTGGGTCAAGAACTGATTTCACGTTTTCAAACTCAAGAGTGTATATTAAAAGCAATTTTAGGTGACAATCCTTTCAAAATCCTAACACATGGCAACTTCTTCACACCATGTGGTGACACCTTTCAAACCCCACCACCATCAGCCCATCACTTTCCAAAAACTCAAATCAATAAGGCTAAGCGCACCACAGTGAGCTGAATAATGCTTCCAGTGAAGCTGTAGCAGTCTTGGGACAAAGCTCAGAGGCAGTTCCATAATCAATCTGCCGAAACATACCACTTGCAGAAACACAACCTCATTTCAGCATTCCGGTTTTGGCTGGAGAGGTGAAGCAACTCACCACAAATAAAAAGATACTAGGGAAGTCACACATGAGGGTAACAAAAACTAAGAAGTGCAGCACTGCAGGCAAAAGCACGATATAAGGAGGAACTTGGGCATAACAGCATTACGGCTTCACTGAGTTCGCTCCCCCAGCCCTGCCTTTCAGTGGTCAAGGATGTTTCTTTACTGCCTCATACTCATACAACTCCTTGCACTCCCATAAAACACAGGAGACGGAACAGAGACAAAGGCAAAAACCAGACAAAAATCAGCTGATTTCCTAAGGGTTAATGTAACATGACTCCACAGAGGAAGTAATAGTTTTGAAAGAAACAAAGAAAACGGATGTGTCAGGGTACTCCAATTGTGACTTGAAGCAAAGATTAAAAAAACTAAATTATACACAAGACTGAATCACAGACATTTGTTGACTGTGTAGGGTATGTTTCAAACCAACAGATTTCACACAAGCTGGATCATATAATATTTTTGTTTACAAGGTCTGCTGTAGAATAAACTCTATCAAACGGTGCCTTTCAAACAGCTTATATTTTAACATACAGCATTAGACATCAAAAGGACACACAGCAGGTTGTGTATTTTTAAACACTGCTTGATTCATTTTTTTATAGATTTCACAGCATAGCTATAGCTGTAGCTGAGAATGTAGTAAGCAACAAGCCAATAAAATTCAGTTGTTCTAGACAGAAACAAGTCCTGTGTTGATGACGTGAGCATGGGCACGATTCTTTGGACCTGTGGTAGCACATTGCTAATGCATTAAATTCCACTAAACTATGTAGGTGTATGTCCTTTTGCACAAGTGTTGGGAGAGCCAAAGAGCTCCTCCAATGGACTCAAAGGTTCCAGAGCCTCAGCAAAATCTAGGTGGGTCTGAACAACAAAACACTGTGAGAAACCTTATTTAACATTCTCTCCCTGTCACACATGTGCAACATAGCAAAGACTCATTTTCCAAACAAACCAAAATAAAAGGTAAATGGCTGAACAACACCTGTGAAAAAAAGACTAACAGTGCACCACATCAAGTTGCCTAAGAGCAGGATAACCTTATGCAATAACTCTCTGGAGCCAAAGAGTCTGGAACCTCAAGCTTCATAAAACACATTTTTCATCAGCACAAACAAAACAAACACAATCACCACCACCCTTCATCTCCCGTTGCTTTGCCATCTGCAAGTTGCATCCAGTGAGAGACCAGGCCAAAAGCTGCACTGATCTGCCTTCCCCCCCTGGGAATTTCCATTCCATGTACACACTGTACTTCTCTTTCAAACACAAACTCTTACTGCACATAACACTAAAAGCAAGAGCTTTTCCCATTCTACCGTTTTTAACATACAAGAAAGACGTCTTTAAACCCAAGTAGCAAATTGTGTTTCAGTTAGAAAGAGGTCAGGTTGAAAGCAATTATGAGGGAACCAGAGGGAAAGAATGCCATTTTCACAAACTTCACAAAGCATTAACTTTCAGCTCTCATATACTGAAGAAGCAAACAAAGACAGACATTTCCCCCAATCCCGTGCAGCACTTTTAAAGGTCACCATACAGAAAGAAGGACAGGGGGCAAGCAGGCATGGGCGTTGTGTGGAAAATGATTAACTTGCAGAAATAAACTGTAGACTCAAAGAGGTGAAATGATGGAAAACCCACTGACTTCAGTCAAGCCTGGACTTCCCCCTCAAAAGGCTGCCAAGAAAATCTTTCTGCTATGCCATGACAAATAGAGGAAAAATATAATGTTAAACAGTTAACTTTACCAGAAATTGTCACCAAGACATTCAGGCCTTCAAGTACATCCATTTGCTGGAATCGTCTTCGATTGATGAGTGGATAAACCTTCCCCTGTCCACTTCTGTCTAGGAGCATCAGACCGCTTTCAGTGCCCACTAACAGGTTCACTCCTAGAAGAAACAAAAGATCCAAGTTAGTAGGCACATTTCCACATATGCTGATGAACTGATGATTGATATAGCAACTGTCTTGTTTCAAGCAGGTCTAACCACTGCTGGTTGGGTCTCAGTTGCCTGCAGCCTAAAAGATCTCATGATGTAGAGGCTGTCTACATTACCTGCCCACAGTGACTACTGACACTAAACAATGTTCAAAAGAGTAAGAGACTGGTAGACCACAGAGAACTTTCTAGAATCAGAATCACAGAATATGCTGAATTGGAAGGGACACACAAAGATCATCAAATCCAACTCCTGGCCCTGCAAAGGACTATCCCCAAGAGTCACAACATGTGCCTGAGAGTATCATCCAAACACTTCCTGAACTCTGTCAGGCTTGGTGCTGTGAC
>JAWMRA010000001.1:86236175-86255486 GCA_035584735.1 Pseudotriccus pelzelni | reverse complement strand
CTACAGGGCTTCCCTGACTTCCAGGAGTCAACAGCTGCTCCCAGTTTTGCGTCATCTGCAAACTTGCTCAGTATCCCACCCAGTCCTGCATCCAAGTCATTTCTGAAGATGTTGAAGAGCACAGAATCCAAGATGGAGCCCTGCAGAACCCCACTAGTGACAGGTCACAAGTCTGATATCACCCCATTCATTATTACCCTCTATGTTTGACCCTTGAACCAATTGCTCACCCACCACATGATGTGTGTATCCAGCTGTGTGCCAGACACTTTTTTCAGAAGGATCCTGTGAGAGACAGTATCCAAAGCTTTACTGAAACCCAAAAAGATCACGTCAACTGGTCCCTTGATCAACTGGGTGAGCTGCCTTCTCATAGAAGAAAATCAGGTTTGATAAGCAGGACTTTCCTCGCATGAAGCTGTGCTGGCTGTGACTGATGACTGTGTTGTCTTTCAGGTGTTTTTCAATACTTCCTCAAATAATCTTCTCCATAACTTTACCAGTCACTGAAGTGAGACTGACAGGTCTGCAATTTCCAAGGTCCTCCTTCTTGCCCTTCTTGAAAATCAGAACAACATTCGCCAGCTTCCAGTCAGCTGGGATCTGTCCAGATTCCCAAGACTGCTCAAAAATCACTGAGAGAGGTTTTGTGGTGACATCAGCCAGCTCTGAGGATTCTTGGGTGAATCCCATCAGGCCTTACAGATTTGTAGGGATCCAGTTGGAGCAGCCGATCACAATTTCAGGGTCAACTGAGAGCTGATCATTCTCACAGTCATGGTTTTCCAGCTCAGGGCACTGAGACCCCCTTGGTCCATCATCCACGTTAAAGACAGAGGCAAAGAGAGGGTTAAACACCTCTGCCTAGTCTCTGTCCCTGTTTGTGAGATGACCATCCCCATCCTGCAGCAAGCCAATGATATTTCTATACAGTCTATTGCCATTAATAGAGTTGAAAAAATTCCTTTAATTGGTCCCCGCATTTCTGGCCAGCTTCAACTCCAGTTCAGCTTTGGCTGCACAAATTTTCTCCCTGCAGCAGCAAGAAGCATCTCTGTATTCTTCCCATGTCACTTCACCTTGCTTCCACTAGGCACAGACCTTCCTTTTTTGCCTTATTTCCAGAGAAGATCTCTGTTCAGCTAAGCCGGCCTTCTGCCTCGCCTGCTTGACTTGCAACATTTGGGAATTGCTGCTCCTGTGCCTTTAGGAGGTGATGATTGAAAAGTGACCAGCACTGATGGACCCCAGCACCTGCAAAAGCATTTTCCAAGGGGACTTTAATTATTAATTATCTGAGCAGCCTGAAGTCTGCTCTCCTCATGCCCAGAGTTGAGGTGTTGCTGGCACTTTTCCTCCTGTCAACAGGGATTTTAAACTCAGTTGCTTCATAGTCGCTGTGGCCACCAATCTCAACTTCACTCACAAGATCCACTCTGTTGACAAGCAACAGATCAAGGAGGGCACCTTTCCCATGAGCTCCCTTAGGATCTGTTCCATAAAGCTGTCATCTAGGTTTTTTAGGAGTCTTCTGGCCTGGGTTCTACCAGCTGTGTGATGATCCCAGTTAATTTCTGGCTAGTTGAAGTCCCCCCTAAGGACAAGGGCAGTTCACTTGGAAGTGTCCCTTAGTTCCTCAAAGAATAACTTGTCAGTGTCCTGGCTGGGAGGCCTACAGCACACTCCCACGATGACATCCGCGTTTGTTTGCCCCTTGATTCTCACCTAGAGGCTCTCAACTGTCCCACAGCCAACTGTGAGCTCCATACATTCTAACACTTCTATAACATACAGTGCCATCCCTCTGCCTCTCCTGCCCTGCATATCCCTCCTGAAGAGCCTGTACCTATCCAACAGGGCACTCCAGTCACAGGACTAATCCCAGGTTTCACTTGTGCCGCTGATGTCAGATCTCTGGGACTCGGTCAAAACTCTGAGCTCCTCTTGTTTCTCATGTTGTGCGCATTGGTGTAGAAACACTTCAGTTGATAGTCTTTATATGACTTTTAAGGGAGGGCTGAGCGTAGGACAAATAAAACCCATCCCAAAATGTCTCAGGTCTTTTACTATACTTTGACCACATATCATTTCACCTTCTCAGGAACACACAAATTATAAGGTTCCTGCAACAACGAGTTTTAGAAGTCACCTATACGCCTTTTAAAAAGTAATCTTTTCTCTAATACTGCTGAGAATTACAGTTTTTGGCAGATGTCCTAAACGCCGTTCCTGTTACAGTCACGGTCAAAACTGTCTAGGCTCTGTGCCAGCATTGTAAGAACAAGCCCTCAATTTTAATTTAGGAAGCAGGGAGGGGGGGAAGTATATGCAACTTGTCCAGGAAGATTATCTAATACATAAAATTCTAACAAAGAATATTAACTGGGTATATGCAAACATAAACTTACTTTACACAAGAAAAAATTACAAGAAAGCAAGGCTTGGTAAAAATATCAACAAAGCAATGGAAGCCCTGAGATTCAATGCCTGACACTAATCTTAACTCCCATTACCAAGCTCTTCATTGTTTACTGGCTTCATCAAAACAGGGGGGGTGAGTTAAGGACAAAGTGACAACATTCCAATATTTTGGCCTTCAATTGTGTCACAACACTGATGTTTATCTAAATATATGTCTACCACCCTTCCCCCATCTGAAAGAGCTTGTTTTGGCTGCTATTTTGTTAAAAATCACTTGGGATCATACATTTTTCCAACACAAGATCCAACAAACTAAATGGAAGGGGGTTTGAAAGCTAAATGTGAGGCCTTTTTTTAATTCACTTTAAGAACAATATGCCCACCCCTTCGCTTGCAAAAGGAAACCTTTATAACTCATCATTCATATTTACGTCTCCAGGGGAACCAGACAGAGGTTACAGACCAATACAAGGTAAAAAACTTCTATCTTGAAAGTATTACATGGTTTATTGTGCAACCTTATTCAGCAACACATCAATCTACATTACATGCTGTCTTCTGGATGTGGAAGCTGTCAGTTGTGTTTTGTATTTTAAAAAGCAGGACTGATTAAACACAACTTTCAGGTAACCACCTTTTCTTTTTAGTTGCTCATTAAGTTATGACACCTGCAACTTCCCCAAAAAGTTGAACCCATGCAAGAAAACAGTGCACTGCTTTGTTTCCACTACTAGTGGCAGCACCTCCTTTATTTTAAAAAGAAAATCCAGATTTTTAGAGTTGCACTGATTACTAAAGTTAAATGACCTAGATAATTTAATTGTAATCCTCTTCCTCAACAAAAAAATACTGCCTGCAGAACCTTAGAGATTAAAGTGGCATTTAAGAGAAACCATTGACTTCCACACTAAGAAAAATTTTAGAGGCTAAACAGTATTTCAACTTTGCTCACCTTTGTCAACATCAATATTTTATTTTCATAATTTTCTAGTGTCTTTTTTTATTAGTTGCTACCCACACAAAATTGCTACAGAGTCAAAAAACACTTAGGAGTGCTACGATGTTTATCTTGGCATTCTCAGAAGGGTGGGGAAGAAACAGCAGAGAAATTGAGTTTATATGCCTCCCCTTGTCCCTCCTCCTGGATTCATGTGTGGCGGAATCTTAGCTACCAATCCCTCCTTACAGCAGCACTAAACTCATTTGCACACTGAAAAAGAGGGATAAGGAGCATAATGTGACCTGGAAAGCTATTTGGAACTTTGTATTATTTGTTATGCAAACACGCCATGGGATGCAAATCAACATTTGGTCCTGGTTGCGTCCTCATTAAACATTACCAGAATTTGGAAAACCAGACTGGGTGTAGTTTTTCCATCATTGCAAAGTGAACGGCTTAAACAGAGACTCAAGCAAGAGGTCATTTAAGGACGACTGGAATTTGACCCGGCACTTCCTGAAGAGCCAGAAGATTGGTTTCACTTCAGCTCTGTGTCATACCCAGCTTTGCCCTGAAGAGCTGTTTTGAAATCCTCCTACCTCTGAAGCTCACACTGCATATTCCATCTACATACATATATATATATAAATGCACATGAGATCTTTGGAGGTGACAAGTATGACAGAACAATATTGAACATGTACATTCACTTTATCTTCCACTTGTGTATAGAAATTGCCTCCTTACCATATCACAAACGTACGGTTTACATATCTGTAATTCTTGCAGAATTATAATTTTAACACTGATTTATAAAACATATTTATAGATTTACCTTTAAGGGCCCCTTCCAATCCAAATCATTCTATGGATTCCATGATCTAGGTGGCTTTTAGTCATTAAGCTAATATGCATGAGAGAGTAATAGATTAAAAAATAGGCTTCTACCTACCAAGAATGAATGCTAAATATAGATGTTTGAGAAAGCTTTAAAAGGAAATTTGAGACATGTTATGCCCCCGTGCCCCCCAGAAATACTCTTGAGAAAAAAAATCCATCTGGAAATAATTAATGTCTCCCATTCTCTACAGCTACCTGAAGTCTAAGCAGAGACCAAGACACAGCCTTGCCCCAAAAAACACCTTCAAACAACACAGCTCTGGCTACTGTTGCCTCCATTGGAGCTGCTGGATATTTAAATGCTTGGGAAGACAGCTTATACTCAAGTAGCCAGTAATGGATTTAAGTGCTTTGCAGGTGGATTTTCACATGTGTTTTCCTTCCTGAGATGGGCCGGGACTACAGGGAACTCTTTTTAAATGGGTGCAGAGATGGTAAACACAAGTGGGAGAGGGGCTTCTGCCCCCCAGACCCCAGTCTCCTGTTTCTACCTCTTCTAGCCGCCTCCTTTGCTCCTTCTGCTGCTCGATGCGCTTCTGCCTCTCTGCCAGCAGCTGCCTCTTGTACTCCTCCTGCTCACGGAGCTGCTGCTCCTGCAGCAGCTGCTGTCTCCGAAGGGCCTCGGACCGTTCCTTGTTTTCCTGCTGCAGCCTCAGGAAATCACGTCGGAGGGTTGATTCTCCAGGCACATTGACAATGGAACTGCAACAAGAGGAAGTTAAAGCCTCCTGTACAATAAAGCCCGATGAGCCATTACATACCTTTTCCAAAGCAGGGGAACATTATTAAAATATACCATGATGGTAAAGTTTTACCTCAGTTCTTTCAAAGCAAAGACACTGGATGCATGTTAAATACACGCTCTCAGTGGAAGGTCTGAAATGAGGCCAAGCAAAATAAGGACCAATGCTGACATTGTGGAGACCCTGATCAATCATATTTGCCATAAATCTCCCTCCATCCAGAGCTTGTTAGCTCTAAGCCATACGAGGGGAAGCTTTAAACCCTTTAGCAGTCACAGCATAGGTATTCAAACCTTTTGAGTGGTTTGTGTGGCTTGCGCATTCACTTAATAAGAGAGAAATTGAGCTTGCTCCTGATTTATAATCACAGACCTTTAGACTTACTTGGCATAGACTGCCCTGAGCCATCCCAAAAGCAATTATTACCTTGGCTCTCCTTCTTGTTCAGGCACTTCCTCCTCTTCTTCCTCACTTCCACTATATTCATACTCCGTCTCATCTAACAGAAAAGAAACAAAGGCCTAGATAGTACTTATCTTTAATTTTAGGACAGTGGAGGGTTGCAGTAGCACCTCAGTGAACCATTTCCTGTCCCCTTCAGTGAAAAGATCTATCACAGACCCTAGAACTCATTCTATATATACAAGCTCATCTTCCCAAACTTGTAAAGCAGCACAGAAGACTTCCAGCAAGCTCCCTGAATGACACTAGGTTTCATATGTAAGACACGACACCTCAGCAGCACCTGAATAAAGAGAAATGGCTACCCCAAACATTTGCTCATAGCTCTTGTGATGGGTTATTCTGTGCAAGTCTGATTTATGGCACTGTTCCAGGAAATGAAACTACCACAGATCAAAAAATGGGAAATGCATGTATGCCAATATCCTCCTAAATACCATTTAACACTTGTATGGAAGAGGCAGTGGCCCAGAAGCGAGTACACTCAACACATCGGAAAATACAGCACTTGAAATTGATAGTTTCTCTGTAAAGGACAGAACAACACATAGAAGCCTGCTGATAGTCAAATTATTAATTAAAAAAAAACCTTTTAAGGATTTGGGTTGTTTGGAGCTTTTCTAAGGGGTGAAATGCAAAGCAGGACAAAAATATGTATTTTTGACAAGTTGAAATACTTGATTTTTATAAGCTGCGTACCTTTCTCTCCTCTCTTCTTTCTGGTCCTGTCTATATGGTCCTTAAGCTGGATTCGGACTTGCCTTTCATTTGGCTGGTCACGTATAAAGGGATGTTTCAACAGTTGTTCTGTAGAAGGTCGCTGCATGTAGTTCTTCACTAGACAACCTTCTATAAAGCTGAAAAACTTTTTCGACCTGAGAAAGCATGAAGGAAAAAACTGAACAAAACGAAGTGACAGGTGGATTTTCAGCTGAAACATTTTTTCTGTTTTCCTTCAAAGTTTAATTCCTTTCCTCAAAGAGCATCGCATCTCAGAGGACAGTACAAGTGCTGCCTGCAAGTGTACCTCCTAAAAAAAGCTGAAAGTGTCCCAGCTAAGCTGAGCTGGATGGGCGCAGGGCTGGAGGGACACAGGGTAATATGAACATACCTGCAGTGCTTGGGCACAGCCTCACAGTAATGTGCCCTCTTTCACAGGCATAATTACCCTGAAAGTCAGGATCTGTTAGTAAGGGCAAATCATGCAAACCCAGCTCTGCTACTTCTCGATCAGAACTGGATAGAATCCAGCTTGCTTGGAGCAGAGGCAGGGCAGCTCTGGTGTGCCTCCACCTGCCTATGCTATCTAAGGGAATGTCTGCTACAGACAGCCATGCCGGAAGTCAGAAGAACCGTGTCTGCCACAATCAACACACACTTTTGTATGCACCTGGCCTCACGAAGTTAGATCTGCTAGAATTGAAGATTATTTTAATTTTTACCTGAAGAGTCATGCAAAAAAATTCTTATACAACAACAGGTGGGTGTTGATCGGTGCTGTCTGTTCATGTACCTGGGGTCAAATTCTCCCTGACACAATTTAAGGGTGTGAACTGCACACAGCATAGTGACAGGGTACGGGAGTTAGCTAAGCTGCTAAGCACCACCTTCCTAAATTTGCACTTCATTTGAACTCTTGAAAGAAGACGTCTCCAGAAAGAAGTCACCAACAAACCGCCTTACAAAATGACAATACTGGAAATATTCAAAACTGCAGTGAGGCACTGGAACAGGCTGTCCAGGGAAGCTGTGGATGTCCCGTCCCTGGAAGTGTTCAAGGCCACTGAGCACACTATCAAAACAGCTGAGTCACAGCAGCACTGGCTTTGACCAGAGTCACTTTGTAATTGGTGGGTGCTCTCAAACTGCTCCAGTGCTTGGAGAGCAAACATCTCCACTACATGGTTAAGAGTAAAAACAATGGTTTCCATCCCTTAGTTCACTTTCCTACTGTAATCAAAAAGGCTGAATTCAAGGTTACTTGGCTGGTTAGATTTTTTTATTCCTCACGCCTTAAGTGTTATTATTTTATATAAAAAGGTTAATGAAAGGCTTATGCAAATACTGTATATGCATCTCTATGCCTTTAATATATGTAGAAGTGAAGTATGAGAGAGAGTGTGCTTTAACAGTACAAGTGCATAAATAAGTCAATCCAGGTAAAGACAAAGCCCAGCAAGCAAGCCAAGTTTATATTATGTTGATATTGAATTGGCAATCAAACCACTTCATTATTTTGACAGGATCACAGCATCCTGTGATCACGTTCAATCTATAAGAAACCTCTTTCTAAGGAGTTGGTTTTTTTCATATGTGCCAGTTGTAACCAGTAACTGGGAGGAAATCCTCCGATACTAATGGATTCTTCTCAGCTGGCAAGAAGCATGCACTCAATTCCAACCGTTTACAATAATTATAGTAAAAGCTTTCATTAGTCTTAATAGCTCCTTTCTATTTAGCAACTAGAACACTATAGTACTGTTCTGTTTCTGTTATGATACATCTGAGAAAACATACTGCATATTAAGAGTGCTGCATGAGTTTATTTTTTTAAATATGGATCCATTTGTCACCTAAATACAGATGCTGCTCTGTCAAGGAGCAATTTTCACACAATTCCAGATAAAATTTCTCTGAGACAAACAGAACTAAGTAACGCATGAATTTTATTTCATGCTTTGATTCAGTGGCACAAAAGATAAGAGTGATTTTTGCTAACTTAAATGGCTTTACAGTTCTGCGGAAGCGGTCACAAAACTGTACCTGACACAAAAAAACCATCATGCTACGAAATGATACAAGCAAGATGTAACTAACACTTACCATTTCTTGGATTTTAACCGAGGTGGGGGGTTCCTGGGTATCAGAAAAAGTGCCCTCATGGGATGCATGTCACAAAGTGCTGAAAGGAAGAAAACAAAACCAGAGACATACAGACACTGGTTTAGTTGCTCTCTGTCAATACTTCAGCTTCCACAATCATTTCCACCATCCCAAACATGCATGCAGCAGGTGCAGACAGGAACACAGTTAAGTGGAATTAGCCCAAAATTACAACAATTCCACAGCTCAATATGCCAAGGATGGCTCAAAAGAGACAAAGAGATAGAAGTACAGATTAACCTTCAGAATTAACCACGATGGGAATATCTGAGCATGGCCATCCTCTAGCCCCACGTCATCCAACTTTTTTACTGACTTTCCAGTCAATAAAACATTGGGAGATGATGATGGCAGAAGGGAACAATGACAGTTACTGTTTCATAAAATCTTCCCTCCACCTGCCCTTTGCTCCCATTATGGAGGATGCCTCATTTCTTCTCTCCAGACTTAGGTATTTCCTTTACTTCAAGGCATGGCAGTTTTGAAGCAGAGGAAGGGTCTGTATCACAAAAAAGGATTCCCTGCAGAACTGAAATGCAAGCCCATAACTTCTGTCAAAAGAAGTTCTGTTGCTTTCAGTGGACATCTAGTGGAAACCCAGGAACTCTGCCCAACAGCCTTTTCTCCTGTCCCATAGCAAAGCAACATCAGAAAATAAAGGAGCAGGGAGAAAGGCTGCCCAAGAAAGGTCACTAGGAGCAAATCTTCTGTTTTAACCATCTTCCTATGTCTTGCACCATCAGCAGCTGTAATGAAATGACCATTTTTCAGCCAGTAAATATCAATACTTTAATTTAAAGACAGATGTTTCAAGCTGGGCTGTGGTGTGGTGGTAGTTTTTTATGTGTAAAAAAAAATTAATTTACTCTTAGGTACCTTAGGTTGTTATTTTTTAAATACAGAGCTTCAGTTGAGCGTGAGGGTAAGTATATTTGCAAGTTCAATATGGACTTCCATAAAAATGATCATGAAAAGCCAAAATGTCATGCCTAACTTCTTTTCTTTTCAAATGTTTCTGTCCTCCTTACATATATCTGCTGTCTGCCTTGATATTGCAAAAGAACTACGGGAAAGGAAAAGAACCCATGAAGAAGTTGTGCGGTTTTGGTTTCCGATTTCCCTCTCAAAAAATATCCATGTGAACTGACAACGATCCCTGCTTGAGGATACTTAAGTTCAGTGCTTTGTGTTGAAGATGTATTTACACTTTAAGTCATGTCACTGCTAAGGAAGACCAACACTACTGACTGACAAGTGGAAACAAAAAGAGAGGCAATGTTAGCATTATCCAGACCAACAGAAAGCCAACACAGAAACAATTGCTACAGATGTTCTTTTCATTAAAGTCTGTTTCCTCAAAGCCCCACTGACCCTCTCCCCAGCTGAGGTTTCAGTATTCCAGGCCAGGTCATAAACAAATTGGGACACAACTCCAAACACAATATACTACCCATAGGAAGGAAGTCAGACACTCGATTAGCTTCCAAATATTCCTACTATAGAAATTAAATTACTGCAATCTGCACTGTACTGCTTAAACACAATCCTATCTTTATCAAAAGCATTGCTATTTACGGGCTTTCATATTTATAGAGCAGGCAAAACCAAAGAGAACAGAAATAACATGAGGATACTTTCAGAAACCTCAAAACTAGGCTTAGATTACAACCAGCATCGCCCAAGTATACGTTTCTGCCTTAATCAGCCCCCTGGAGAAGCACACGTATCACTTACGGGGAGCTCCTTCTGCCATTTCTATGGCCGTAATGCCGCATGACCAAAGGTCACTCTGCGTAAAAAGAGAGAGACCATATGTTAGTAGGTGGATTTGCCCATTCAGACAGTAAGAGAGTACTATTTAGAGAGGCCCTGCAGGTGAAGCTGAAACCAAATACCATGGCTATTTAAATAATACAGCTACTTTTTTTTTGTAATAGTATAATAAAGTCTTACTTTTCACGTAATACATACTTATATGCAGAAACACAAGCACCTATTCTTACAGAGTGAGCAAACAACCCTTTCTAATAACACATAAAAATATATTCACATTATGACAATGGAAAATACATCTGCCACGAATCTAAGCCTGTGAAACAACAGTTTCCAATATTCCGTTATTTAAAAAGGACTGAACAAGGGTATTGCCAGGGTGTGTAGAGATGCATTTATAAAAACAAAAGCTTAGCTCAAATTTAAAGTGGTCAGAGATATCAAAAACTACATGAAAGGGTTCTTCAGGTACATAAACAACAAGCAGGAACAGAAGGAAAATACTGGCCCATGTTAAACAGGAGAGGTGAATTAGTCACCAACACCACTGAAAAGGCAGAGGTTCACATTTACTTCACCTCTGTCTGTACCAAAGACATCGTTTGCAGCCAAAGCCAACACTCCTCCCCTACCATCTTAGCTGTACAGAACGAGAATCCTTCAGCAGGAGCCTTTCAAGGTACCAGCTCTGGCCAGCACCTCTGATTAGGGGGAGCCCGAACAAGAGTCAGGAAGGTCAAATACAGGCAAAAGATGGAAGAGTCTGGCAAGGAACCAACTCCAGAGACTGACATGGCTTAACGGGCAAAGTGCTGGAGGAGGCTGCTGTGAAGGAGCACTGTTCTTGAGAAAAGCAGTCGTCATGTCTGGTCATGATAGTGTTGTGTTTATTTTAAATTACTTAAAAGTAATGAGCAAATAAGCTCTTCATGTACTACAAGCAGAAAAGCATTTCCAACAATCGTATTTTCAGACATGGCAAGGCAGTATTTTCTCTTAGTCCAATTCAGCCATTTAAGCTAAACTGCACAACCTCATGACCTTACAGAATCTTCCAAACATGAAGTTTTTGGGAGAGAGTGCCCTATAGGCTCCACCAGTGACAATAAACAGGTGTTTTCAGAGGCAAGAGGAGTGGTTTTTCACATCACTACTGCATTACAAATATTACAGGGAGTTTTTCTATTTTATTAGATCATTTAACACCAAACATTCCTTACTAATAACTCCACCTGCAAAGATATAAAGCATTAGCTTTAGTACAGTGGGATGATGGATGTAAAAAGCAATTAAATCATGAGAAACAGGATCAATCTGATCAATCTTAGTCAAAAGGTACAAAAACACTGATTCAAATAATCTGGGTTTTCAAACAGATTTAGACATACACAAACATACTGATAGCTAAAAACATTTATCAGTCTCAGCAAATTGATACAATTAATTGATATAATTGATATTCAGCTCTAGGGCTTTAATCCCTGGCTTTCTGATATTCTTGCTGCCCTTGGTTAAAAGCTGGAACGCTACATTAGTACAAGTAAATTTTTCTAAAAAAAGCTTATTTTCACTTTTTTTTTCTTTCTTCGTGCCCTCATTAAAGTCAGCTGAGAACAACTTTTAAGATTACAGTATGCTTTACTAGAAAAATGTAGCTTTAAATACATATACTTCATATTCTTAAGGGTAGTGCAAATACCATCAAGGCTATTACAGTTTTGCAGTAACTAAATCTTTGGTTTGCACCAAACAATGTAAAGAATGATCTTTGTCAAGAAATGTTGTGACGGATAAATTTTTATCAACTTGTATATGTATCCTGAAAACAGAAATAGTTTTAAGAGCTCATTCTGTACCTCACTGGCTCTCCAGACGGTGGTTCTATTTAAGGCAACACCTAAAATGTATTGTTCTGGGTTACTACAATAACTGGGACGGAGTCTAGCACAATTTAATGTACAACCATTACACAAATTGAGAACACAAGCATTTCCAGTTAAGCTCTTTTTTGCCTTCTCGAAGCACCTACAGCACCCTGAAGTCCTATATCCCTTATGTTTCAAAGCTAGGATAATACAAACAACAGCAACTGTTAAAGGTCACAATTTGACAGTATCCATACCTTGTACTCCTGTAGTAAGAATGTAACTATACAAAAGAGTTATTATTCCTACAAAGCACAAGTTTCAAAAACTGCCATCATTCCTGGACATTTATACTGCAAGTGTTTGTTTTTTTTTTTTTTAATTTGAACAGGACTCTCTTACTCTGTAATCATACGTAGCATCTGGATTTTCATCACAGGCAATAACTTCTGGAGCCATCCAGTACGGAGTCCCAATAAAAGTGTTTCTCCTGCCAACTGTCCTGTCCAGCTGAGCACTCACACCAAAATCCACTGTGGGAGGGAAAAGAGTAAAATAAAATAAGAAGCGAAAAATAATGCAATGATTACTTTCGTAGAGTGATTTGGAAACAAAACCCTGTAGATGTTCCATGTGGGAGGACCAAGCTGAGGAAAAATACAAAAATTAATCCTGAGGCAAATAAGCCCGTGTGGTTCATATGCAATGTCCTCGGGCCACAAGTGTCAGGGAACACGGCAGCCTATGACCATCTCTCCTGTACCTCTCACTGGTCTGCCTGGACTGGAGAGAGAGCATAGCTGCAAAAATACTGCCCGGGAGCCTGAGAAAGCACTATTCCCTTCCCACACAGTGAAGCCAAACACCTTTGCCTAAGCGCTACTTCCCAAAGGTACTTCTCATGATGGGGGAAAACCGCATTCATAAACACCTTTCTGAATCTCCCTTTTGGCTCACCACTTTTTCTGCTCTAAAAAAAAATAATCTGTTGTTCAGGGAATTGGTCTCTGCTTTGATGACAGAGAAGAAGCATCAATGGGAACAAGAGATGAGGTTTGCTCGAGGAGCGCTAACTTTGAGCACACACGTGAAAGAGATGCCCATTTCGTTACAAGGCAATTATACAAATTACAAGGGTGTTTTCCGCCCTTCAGTTCTCCCTGCTGACAACCAGTGCTATATGTCTTTCTATACCAGTAGCTGCCTGTGTCAACTTCAGCCGAGTGACACTGACAAACGGGTGCACACAAGCTCAGTGGGAGCCATGGTTTGGAAGCTACTGTGCTCCATTTTGGACCAAACAAAGGAAAGCTCTCCCGAGAGCTTCCTCCGCCAGCAGCCGGGACATCTTCCCATGCCTTGTGCTGCAGGAAGGTGTAATGAAAAACAGAAGGGATGTGGGCTGGGTGGGAGGGCTTCAGCATGGCTCTATATTTAACGAGAAAAAGGTGGTGAGCGTAGCGTGATACAAACACAGAAGGTTAACATGTGCAGTAACTGAAAGAGACAAATTAGAGAGGAAGAAAAAACGAGTATGTCCACTTGGCAGAAAGAGAAGAGGCCAGGGATGAGCACGGCTTTCATCAGGCATGCCAGAGCTGGAACTGTGTTTTGAACTAGATGCTACAGCTCCCTTGAGAGTGCCGTCCAGATCATATTTTTGTGTCCAGAACCTGAACAGCAGGTGCTATTTTAATTAAAGCCAAATACTAAAGAGATTCCTGTCACTTCCCAAGTCCAGAATAAAGGGAATTAGAACAAACTGAAGACACACACCGCCCTGCAGGGTAAACAAAATGATCCCATCACTGATTCTCTGGCATGAAAGCCAACATCTTCTGACAAAATTCAACAACAACCTGTGTTCCATCCTCTCAGAGCAGGAGGAAATATATGCAGGCTGTCAATCCACAGGGAAGCAGTGACAAAGTATTCATGCTAGAAAACATGTTGTGGGGCTCTTAAATGATTAAATTAATTTGAGAACATCATAAAACCAACGGCTGAATTAATGAGGAAGTGGATATGTGTGCCTACTTACCAAGTTTGACTTCTGCATTCTCTGTTAACAGCACATTTTGCCCTTTGATATCCCTGTGAATCACATGATGGGCATGAAGATGTGCCAACCCCTGCATTAAAGGAGAGAGGAAGGAGAGGATGTTCAGAGTTAGGCTCTTGGCCTAGCAACAGACTACCCATAAGCAGCAGCCCCAGAGGTCACAGCACTGGGTCTTGTGCTCTTGCTCAGCAACTGGATGCAATGGGATCCACAGCAGCCTTGCAGCAGCACACCACCCACAGCATTTGGTAATGGAGCAGAGACAAAGGCCCCAGGTTATGCACACACTGTACATAAATACAGCCCAACATCTGCACCGTGCAAACACCTCTCCACTATCGTGTGAAGAAAGTTCAGCTCCCAGAAAGTCTCCATGCACTTACACTGTAAATGACATCAGCATCGGTGCACATAACTGACATCTGACACGCACAGGGTCACACAGAATACCGTCTGGGGAAGGGAGATGGAAGGAAAAAGGATGCAGCATCAACATGCATATATGCACCCCTGCGAAGGAGTGGGAGGATGATGGACTGGCAGTCATGTTTGAGGGCAAGGGTTGACAGATGACAAAGAAATGCTCTGCTGCAAAGCTGCAGTTCTTTTCTCTAGCCTCCTTCATCTATATGAAACCAGATAATTCTTCCTCAGGGAAAAAAAAATACAAAGGAAAAAAGAGGGGAAAAAAGATTTTAAAAAGCATAAGCGTTATACTTTCCAAAGGAAACAAAACCTCCTGGCATACGGTGCTTTTTGTTGAGACAGCACCTGGATGCATGCCCCAAAGCGTTAGCCATGTGGAGGGAGGGCTGAGAAAGACATATGTTGCATTTTACTCTCTAATGTAATTGGGAGAACAACAGGCAACCCTCTTAGCAACTGCCTGTATTTTGGTTTCTCCTCAGTTTTCTGCTTGGAAAATTGCAGTCTCCAGTGGGATTGTCTTGCCTGTTCTTGTTGCTCTCACAGGCTTTTAATTTTTTATGAAAAATAAAGAAATAGAACCTTTACAGCTGCAAGAGGTTAAGAGAGTAGTGGTTGCTGTAGAAAAGTATTTCCTAACACATGTTCTTCATTAAATGATCATTTACCAGTTTGCCTACATAACCATTGGGCTATTTTCTTTTTTTTTAACAATTAATGAGTGTGACAAAAACCCCACAATCCACAGCTTCTCTACACACATCATAAGCAAATCAAGGGGACTGATGTCTCCAAGACCCTTCACTGACTGCTAATGCTAAGTGTGGTCCTATTTTTCACAGGAATGAAGGCTTTTCCACAGCTTCACACAGGATATTTTTTAAAGCCTTCTGCTACTCTGACCCAGCCAGAGAGATAATCGTCTGTTCTCTCCAGAGCACCACCTAACCTTACTGAAAAAACACATTAGGTTTTGCAAAGGGCTGGGAGGAGAAGAGGGGCACATCTCCACTCTCCTGCAGTCCTCAGACCCCTCCAACCACACAAGGATCCACTGGGTTGATTTGAGATACAACTCCTCTGTTGTAGACAACGCAAAATGTGCCAGCCCAAATGCCAGCAGCTGGACTCTCCTCTAGCATTTGGAATTAGAGCAAGAAACCAAAATCGTATGTCTCCCTTCATCCTCGTCTTAACAATTGCCGAGGCAGAGCAAACGTGTAACACAGACAACAGCAGCATTGATTTATGCAAGAGCCAGTCTTGGTTTCCTTTAACATAAAGCCCTTCAGAACCTCATTTACAATTAGGCAATTGAACAAATATACCATGTAGTGGTATGGGTAGGAGGCAATTTGTTTTACAAAGAAGCACAAGAAAACCATACCAGATTCACTTAGTGCAGCAAACAAATGCCAAATAAAAAGCACTTAAACTGTACCAACCGAAAATTAAATATTAAGAGTAACTAGTTAAAGTTTCCATTTCAGAAAAAAATGGTAGGTTGCAGCCCCCTTCCTGAAAAACTTTTGCAGCGTCATCTGCTAGCACCGCACAGCCACACGTGATATAGCTGCTTGCTCTAGACAGACTGCAGGAATATACAGTATGAGGGCACATTACAGCACGGAAGTCCTGACTGCTGGCCTGAGCCAACAGCTCCCTTCCTTCATAGATTTGATTAGGAGCAGAGAAAGACAGCCACAAGCACATTTGGAAAAGTCCATTCCATACCCTACTGTGCTACAGCGCTGTTTCAGCCTCAGGTCTTGTGGAGACTGTTTCACAACTTCCACAACAGCTAAGGTCACTGGCTCTTCTGCTGGCTTCTCATGACTAAAAATTGCTATTTTCTGCAAGGTTGCTTGTACAATATACAGTACAACTCACAGCCAGTTAAATGTTGTGGAGCAGACATCTAGCTGCTTCTACGCACTCTTCAAGTGATGACATGACTAATGGGATTGATCAGAAACAGCTTCTTGCAGAACCTCAAGCTAGGCTACGTCTTCTAAGACTGTTTCTGTGTGGAAAAGACTATTTTCCTTACCCGGAGGATCTCTCTGGAGATATATGCTATCCAGTCTTCTTTCAGAGTATTCCCTTTCGTGTTCTTCACAAGGTCTGTGATAGAGCCTGCTCCACAAAACTCCATAACAAGCTGAAAAACAAGTATCAGTGTACAACCAATACTAAACACAGTTCTCAGCTGTTTAGCAAAGCAAAATAATCAGGTTGCAGCATTGATTTGGGAAACCCTTGTGAAGTAGAGAATGGAACTTATTTTACATCTCTGCCTGGAAAATGGATTCAAGCAAATGTCTTCAATGTGTGTCAGACATATATGGAACATGTCTCACATCAGTTACCACATTTTCAAGGACTGATTTAATCACTGTAATTTAATGCTGGGAATCTGGATTTGCTCAGCTACCCAAAATGCATTAGCAGTAATAGCACATCCAATGCTGAAGGAATCAAACTGATCACACCATTGCAACACATCTTATCCTTTAACTCCCATTTATTTACAGAAGAACATGCACTGATGACTACACCCTGTCATTTCAAACCCAAACTTCAGTCCTCTAGAGTGTGGAGATGTGGTGGGATGGGAAGCGTAATAGGTACAATTCTCAAGTGCAGCCTTCTTTTTACAGTCACATATTCTTACTGCTCAGCTCAGCTGTCTTGTTCCCAAGAAACATGCTACTATCCATTGGGGAAGTGGGGGGAAAAAGTTACTTTAACAACAAATCCACTGCTTACAGCAAGTTTTGGTTCAGACATCCTCTTAGGTATGTGTGATTAGCCTACGTGATTCACTTATCTATCTGTTCAGGCAAGCACCAAATTCCATTAGTTTGTCTTTCCATAACATGGTATTTCTGTCATCCTCAAACTACATCCAATAGGGAAAGACTTATGAACATGTTTGAAAAGTATCTGCTTACCCACAGTTGGTCGTCATGTCCCGGAGGACTTTTCTTAATGAAAGCACCATAATAAGTTGCGATGTTTCTATGATGAGAATATTTCTTTAGCATATTAATCTCCAGTTTGATTTCTTCTTCTTCATCCTTTGGGAAAAAAAAAAAACAACAAAACAAAAACCCATGTTGAATATACCACATGTATTATTTATTTATTCTTCACTTTCATACAAGTAGTTTTTTTTAAAGTTCCATTTTTACCAGCATCATGCTTGGGAAACCCGTCCTAAACCTGTTTATTGAGATGGTCTGAAACAGGTCTTTACTTTCCCATGTTTTCATCAGTGCAATAAAGCAAATGAAGGATGCACTGGACTTTACCCAATGATGGAGCAGGACATAATCTGTTCCAAAAACCCTGTGCTTATAATACCATATGCAAATATGCAGCTAGCAGGCTTCTACTGTATGTAACCCAGAGAACTAGAAACCCGGAAAAATCTGTGAATTTATGATAGAGGAGTATTATTTACATCTTCCTCATTTTTTCTCCTTTAATTTTGAAAATTGCAACCCGTTCTATTTAACTGCCAGAGAGCGGCTCCATGCAGCCAGCTGCTGCAGCAGGTTCCCATCTCAGTGCCAGCATGGGACTGGCACAGGAAAGCAGAGGTGGAGATCAGGAATTCCCCTCACTGCAAGGACAAAGCATTGGCCTCGTGCACAAGTTTCCTCCTCCTCCATCTGTCTCTGTGGAGGAAGAGCAAGTGCATCAGGAAGAACGGGCCAGGAGCCCAGGCAGTAAACAGGATGCTGGGACACAAAGGCAGAGGAAGGATTTCCCACAGCTCCCCCTGCTTCAGCAAGATACTAAAAAGAGAGCAGCTCAGGTGAAGTGACGTCACCCCTTCAAAGAGATGAAACAGGTAACACTCTGAAAACCTTCCTTCAAAACACCCACGATCTGTTTCTGAAGTGACAGTAGGACATGTTGCATAGAAGGATCCACACACTTTAAGGTGGTGTCTGAGCAGGCAGCCAGCAGATACGGAAGAAGCAGCAGACACCATCCCACCCCCAGCTCTCCCTTCCCATACCAAAGACAGTAGGAGCCTTCTTCAAGCACCTATCAAGGCAACAAATTAAAAGGCAGATGGATACCCCTTTAGGCACAATCTTTATTTGCTCCACAATCTTCCATCCTTAGATACCTAGGCAGGGAATGTCTACCCTAAACTCATTCCAGGAAGAACTCAAAACTTCTGTTCCCTAGGGTTGCTGGCTGATGGGAATGATAGCACATATTTGGATTATCCTGTGATGTCAAAGCTGATCGCATGATAAAATTTTAAGCCTTAAACTTGCTTGCAATTTGTACCATGCTAGCAATCAAATATCCTATTCATGACATGTACGGATGTTAACACTAACTACATGTTAACTGTTTATAAACACTGGTACAGACAGATTGAGTAAAAGAAGCTAGTCTATGCTACAAAGCAAGCAATTATTTTAAATATTCTGAAAGTGAAATGCAATGCTTAGTCATAAATTGTTATGAAAGAATTCCCAAAATGCACCAGGGATAAACTACTCTTATATCTTCTCATGATGCATCTTTGAAGTAAAATACTGTATATTTCTGGAACACTGAATAAAATAGTAAAAGAATATTGTAAATCCAAGTTCTCAGTGAAAAGTAGCCCTGGGACAAAGCATTGTCAGAACAGCTTTGTGAGCCAAAAGCTAACTTGTTGCTTCCTTAGCTGCTTCTGTTGTCTTTGCTATTGCACGATTTTTTATTTATTTAAATGATATCCAAAAAGAAAAGGAAAGGAAAAGGAAAAGGAAAAGGAAAAGGAAAAGGACAAGGAAAAGGAAAACGAAAAGGAAAAGGAAAAGG
>JAWMRA010000001.1:86198141-86236075 GCA_035584735.1 Pseudotriccus pelzelni | reverse complement strand
AAAGAAAAGAAAAGAAAAGAAAAGAAAAGAAAAGAAAAGAAAAGAAAAGAAAAGAAAAGAAAAGAAAAGAAAAGAAGTAGGAACTACTACACTGAACCTCTGAATTGTGTATTCAGGAAAAAAAACTGTGGTAGCTTTGTTACACTTAACAGTTTGGGACTTAATTGCTGATAGGTTAATATGAATAATTGGCTTAATCTACTACTTTGAACGGACTTTTTAGATAAAAATTATTTCTTACCCTCAGCACATGAACACAATAGCTTTTACAATACAATGAGCAGGATGTCCTAAAGGTTGTCCAGGTTTATCTATTGTAACAGCAGCCAAAATGATAATAGTTAGACAGGATCTATTTCTGAAAAATAAAATAATCTAAATCCCACCAAAAAAAAACCCAAACCAACAAACAAACAACAACAACAACAAACCAAACCAACAAACAAAAAAGCTCACCAAAAAACCTGAAGAACAAACAACAAAAAAGGCACACACAGACCCAGCAGACTGGGGGCAGTTACTGCTCTTTCAGCTCTTCACTGCGGCTGTGTCACAGCACCTGCTCAATAGCCCCCAGCAACCCCAAGCACCTCCCTTAACTAAAGCTAATAATTATGGTCCTACTCTTCTACTTCAGCCACCTCGGAGCATTTTGTCCACAACACAAATAGTGTCTCACCTACAGTTCAATCCAGTCCAAAACCTAGTCTACAAAAAAACAAAGGAATTGGTAATTCTTGCCAAGTTCTGGAGGACTCCACTTAGTGTGGATCGATAACTCCCTGGCAATGAGTCCTGAAGACTTTGTGGCGACAGGAACTATCATGAGGATTAATCAGCAAAGAGGAGGCTGCAGCAGCACTGCAGTACGGCAACTGCTGGAAGATTTCTTTAAAAAAAGGAAATTTAAAAAAAAAAAAAAGTTGGCCAGACCAAAGTTTTTCTCTTCCAGATTCAGGGACCTTTTTTTTTTTCCCAGGTTACAGCTCATTTCATTCCAATGTGGACATCTGAAAGAGGCCAAACAATGTGCACCCTACCGGTGTTTACTTTTCCCCACTGACTACAAAAGGAGGGTGAGGTCATCAGCAAAGATGCAGACACCAATCTTGCAGATGTCTTGCATCAGGGTGACACGAATCCCACCCAAAAATCTCACCGGATAAGACCATTTCCGCACAGGTCTCCTTACGGACACAGATGCCTCAAGGAGGGTATGCCACAGCTCTGTGCAGCAAGGATCCTCCTGCATAGAGCGAGGTGTTTTGGGAGCCATCCTGGGACCTGGACATGCGAGCCAGCCTCAGAAAGCAGAAGTCCCTCACCTCCTCCCAACAACACATGCGCTGCATGACCACCACTAACAGTCCCTCCATTTACAGAGGCGATGGTATCACAAAAGGAGAAAATTAAAACTGGTTGAGGCAAGAGACTGTCATTCTCATGAAGTAATACAAAAGTACATCCTTTTTTCTTGGAGGAGAGAGGCAGCTGGTGAGTCCTTCCTAGTGATTTTATGCAGCTGGCATCAATTACCACTTTAAGCCATTATCAGTGGATACAAACTCCCATTGAAACCTTCTTTGTCTTCCCTGTGATTGGGCTGGTGTGTTTTATACTTCTACATTTGCTGTCTGTTTGTGACAGCACGTCTGACTACCAGTAATTTTTGCAGTAAGCTATACTTTCACAAGACTCACGTGGTTGGATCAAGCTTGAAGCAGCTTTCCTCTCCCTTTCCATGTGTTTCCCCTCAGAGATTAAATGGACATGTCAGCATTCCTAGGGATTTCTAACTGCAACTCTTTTTGATCAAAGTAATTTTGCCTGTAAGATTAAAACCCACATACTATGCCCGCACAGAATACACCTATGTACACGAAGATCATTTCTAATCACATGAACTAGCACAGTTAAAATAAAACTAGTCATGTTACCCCTCAGCCTGCCATCCAGCAGCACCTGATCGGCTTGCTTACGGCTGTAGCACAAAATCTCAACACCACTTACCCTTCCATTTATCACTGCATGCTAAATATCAGTACAGGTATTTCTGCATGCAGATGGCAAATCAATGACTCCTTATTTTCATCACATCAACATTTACAAAATTGCGATGATTTAAGTAGCTAATGTTTTAAGTATCTGACCATGGTTGCCATTGAAGTAACTCCCAGTCAAATAAAAGCTACTAGAGTAGATCCATAAAAGGAAGATTAACCTGGACAGCTCAATTATTCTATTTCATCATGTTTTCCAAAGGTAACACCCCACCATCCACATCATTATTGAAAGAAAATTTCTGCTTATTTATACAAATTTTTAGAAGATGAGGAATGCAAAAACGCTTCACTGGACATTGTGTAGGGATGGAAAAGAAGAGAATTAAGCTCTAGAAGTGTCAGAAGCAGGGAGGACATAACAAAAGGAAACCAAAAATCACTTTGTGTCTGTCATGTTTCTATATACTTCCCTAAACATAATTTGCCTAGATGGCTCAGGAGACTAAGCACAACATTTCTGACCTGTTCCAGCATTAAAACCAGCATGAGAACCCTATGAGAATCTGTCTCTGAGAAACACACTTCGGGGAGGAAGGGGGAAATACAAGTTCCATAGCACAGTGAAATCTTTGCAGGAGCTGAATTTTAAAATTAAAAAAATAAAAATAAAAAAAGCCACCTAAACACAGAGCAATGACATGTCCCAGGGCACGTAAGTGGTGACTTTCCATGGATGAGTTGTCTGACCACTGCTCTTTGCCAGCTGTTGATTCTGCCCTCTTAAGGCACTGGCACTGCTCGAGGAAGAGAAACTCAGGACAATTTCAGAAGATTTTATTTACCCTAGTAATATGATGAGGATAAATGCAAATGAGAAAACACAGTCCAGCAAGGATAAAGCAAGACAGTGTTCTGTGACAAAGGCAAGAGCGAGTATACCTATCCCGCCAGATGATTTATATGCTGCTCTAAGTCAGTATGAAGTGGAATACAAATTGGTCCCTTCAGTAACTTTGCCTTTTCACTTAAGAAATGAGACAGTGACAAATCTCAACGCTCCCCACACAAATGGCATCCAGTCATTTTAAGCCACAACCAAGGGTTTTAAGAATGAATATCACTGCCAAACAGTAGAAAGCCAAACACACTCGCAAAGGTGTTTTCGTTTGCTTTCCCAATGTTGTCCACAAAGCTCTGCCTGCCTAAACCCAGGAAGAATGGCAGCTGGCAATGCTCTGCCTGGAGTTTCAGAGTAAGCTGAGCTGTGGAGGATCATGAGTTCCAGTGGTAACCTGTGGAATTTGGGAATCTTTAGATCACAGGAGAGTTGGAATTTGTCTGGAGGGGCAGGCAGCAGGCTCAGGCCAAACAATTCAGCCCAGGACTAGAAGGGAAAAGGGACTTCTAATCCACAGACCCCCGAGAGTGGTAGAGAGGAGACCAGTTTGCCTTCAGAGGCACCAAGATGATGACGACTTGCCCTTTCTTTCACTATGTGCCTCTGACACGAAAGTTAAAGAAAAACAGAAGAAACCCAGTTTATTTTCTTTTCAGCTTCCTCTCACTTTTCATTTCTGCCCTCCACCCATATAAAAAACAGAACAAAACAAAAAACTCCTAAAAGACACCAAAACCACAAAGAAAAGCCTTCCTCAATAAATCACAACATTAACTTTTGCAAACCACCTTTCTGCTTGAGTGTCACAACCCCCCTACTCCTCACCAGACCTGGCCGGCATCCATTCGGAGCACAATCTGTTCAGGACAGGGAAAGTTTGAATAGTGCCTAGTACAATAGGTGACCTTTTTTTGCTGCTGGAATCCATAATATATACAGTCGTTAATAAAGTTCTCACACGCGAGGGAGATATTTTGGCAAAGAAAGTTGGGGCAGTATTGCACACAGCACGGTACTTGAACTGGGAGCTGTGGTGCTGCCTCCATGCAAGGAAGGAGATTGTAATTTTGGGAGGAACCAAACCACAAGAGCAACGATACTTCAAGTGCCAGGTAAGTCCCTGCCAGCGCCTGCCAAGGTAGGAAGTTTGTATAAAGCAGAGTAGCCTGCAGTGCGGAGAGTGCAATGTGGGAAAACGTGATACTCTCCAACACCACCAACAGAGTGTTGGAATTGGGAATATGACGTAAAATAGTTTTTAAGAGGAAATATCAAACACGGTTTTCTTGGGAGGGAAAGTCTAAAGAAGGGACTTTAATCAAGAGGTGCAGTAAACACTTAACAAATCCGTATACAATTCCTCCTAAATCTTAACATACAAGAGCCTCCAACTTTCTTATTACATCCCATTTCTTGAGAGTCTTTTACAGATCTTTGATCATTGTCACCCTCAAGCTAAAGACCTCATGCAAGTTTACTTCCATTCTGTCTCTCTCCTCCGTTACCTCCTCACTCCCAGCACTCCCTGTGCCTGTTTCACTTCATGTGCAAGGTCTGTTTTTTTCACAGACCCCTTACCCACAGACTCTCCCCACCTTGGCATCAGCACATTAATTTCTCTGCACTGTCCTTCAAGTCCTTCCCTAACACAGACTTTTTCAAAGGCCTTCAGACTGTTCGCTCTTAAGAAAAGGCATCTATCATGTCACACACTCGGTGACACTGAAGGAACACTAGACACCCAGAACGCAGTGGCACAGGTGGTGAGCATATCGCCTTGACCCCCAGAACTTCCCGCATTGCTGTGAGGGTGCCTCTCAGACTTTGCCCCTTGTTCGCAAATGCAGCCCAAGCAGAGCAAGCCTTTCACGGGCTTTACCATTTGTGGGCTTTCTGGAAACCCATCCTGTCACTGTGAGCTGCCCACCAGCCTCCGAGCTGCTGACGCCACCAGCACAGAGCCACGCTGCCAGAAACAGCAAACCGGCAACACTGCTCAGGCAGAGTAATTGCAGAAGACGGCTGGGAAGCTTTTTCAAGGGTCAAAAAAACCTTAGCTTCGCGAAGACTGACTGGCAGAACAGTGCTGTCTTATGACCACGTTTGGTTACCTTCAGCGGCAACATTTCATCAAGCAGGTGAGAAACACGCTTCCAAACACACACAAAACAGAAGCTGCTTTGTCTCCCCTTGGCACAACACCCTCTCTACTGCATGCTAAAGGCACCATTTGAAACAAGGGAGAAAATGAGCCAAGTTGCTCGCAGCAGTGCCATCGCTGAGGCTGCAGCCATAAAGCGACAGTTAAATCAACTGGACAAAGGCATGAGGGAGAGCAAGCTCTTCGGCAGGGTCCCAGCACTGCCTGAAGGAGCCTGTGTAGCGGCATTGTGCAGGCACGGGAGACAGAATCACGTGCAGGCAGGAAGGAGCCAAAAACCACGTGAAAACAATACTTGTCTATTGTCTCCCCGCAAACCACCTCCTCTGCCAGTCACTCCGACAACAATATTTTCTTTCTTGCCTGATGTGCCTCCAGAGCTTTTGCTGGTCACTCAATGAGCTGCTCTGAAGGCACAGAAACTGCACCACTGCTGATCTCCCTCGGTAAAACTCCAGGATGCCACAGGCTTTTTCCAAAGACAACCAGGAGAGAAACCTCCTAAGGGCAAATCCCTTCAACCGTTTCCAATGCTAGTCCTTCAGTCCTAGATATGATTACTTCAAAGAGTTTCCTGCTCAGATTGCATGTTTGTCCCAGTTACAATTCAACTGTCCACCCTCATCAAGCCTAAATTACTTACAGGTTATGCAACAACCTAGCCTTATACTGACATCTTCAGAGCTCTCACAAAAAAAGGGAATGTTTAGTACCCTACTTTCATCACTATTATTCACGCTAAAAATGCCTGTTGCTATACAATTCTACATCCAGTCTCAGATTTCTTGTAATCAGAACAAGCCCTTGCTAGCAGATATGAAAAGTAAGCTTGTGTGTAAAGGAAAGAAATTACACCAATCTCCTTTACACAAAGCTCCAGGCTCAGACAATATGAGGAGATGTAGATGCTGGAGAGAAAATAGACTAATGCACAATGCCAAAATGTTGCACAGCTTTTCTGCTTTCAGTCTCAGCTTGCATTTGATGCCAAGGAAAGCAGCATCTCTGGGGGTGACAGAGACAAGGGAGGCATGCACCCACTGCCTGGTCCCTGCTCTCCCCCGGGCAATGCGAAGCTCCATTGCTCCCACCTGGAACACAGATCTTCTTCCTAAAGGGGATCAACACATGGGTCCCTCCCTGCATGTGCAGTCCAGACACTGCTGGGCCACAGTTTGGACCTGGGAGGTGGAAAATGCTCCCAAGTCCTGCAGGCTTCATGCAGCTGGAGAGATTCAACAAGAAACTGAAGTTCTGGTTTGAGACTAAGCTTTAAACTCAGAGGGGGGCTGAAGGCAAACATCTGAGAGAGGAGAGAAAACAAAAAGGTTGAAATGACTGAAAGCAGATTTCCTATGCACCATAGATTTCCTATGCACTGGTGTGCAACGAGGAGGAGGTTGTGATAGTCAAGCAGAAATGTAAGCTGAGAAGATAAAATATATTAAAAATAGCAGTTCTAACATAACACTAATATTCTTCTAGTACATACATCATGAAAACCTACAATAACATGAAGATACTAATTCCCACACAGGACAGATTCATTTAGTATACATGCTCACACCCGCAGTGACCAACAAGTCCTGTAAATGAAAACGGAAGAGGAATTTATTTACAACCCCTCTTTCATTTCATAAATGGAAAGAAACAGAAATGCTAAAAGACATAAAATATCCCAACAGTTTGGGATAACAAACACAAAAGCTATCACCATGCACACCCAAACAGGAACAGAACAAGTGAGAGGAAGGAAAAGTAATCCCACTTTGGCTTTCCTTGGGGCTTTTTCACATAGAATCCTTTACTAAAAAGAGATGGGTCTGGAGAAGTACCTTACAAGAGAAATCCAGCAACTCCATCACATGCCACCATTTCTTCGCCTAACGGTGATGAAGGGCTTGGAACTGCTCAGTACCTTATATTATGTAGGTCAAAAGCAAAGAGATTTGCAAAGCAGAGGGGGCAGGCTGGCAGTGGTATTAAAAAAAAAAAAAATCAATCATACATTAAAAAATAAAATTCAAACAAACAAACAAACAAAACACCCAAACCAAAACCATGGAGCACAAACAAGCCCCACCACAACCGTCAGTAGCGAGTAGCTGGCAGCCTCAAAGCAAGTACCTCACACTTCCAGGAGACACAGTCCCACCAGTGATTTTTACCCCCCTATAGGACGAATGCCACCGCAGGTGGACAGACCTGTCCCCTAACAGGCACCTTTCCCCCCATGCTAAATTGCAGATGCCCAGGTCACATACATTCTAGGCTTCAGCACAACCCCTGTGTGCCTAAAATTCAACAGAATGAATCCAGGCCTTGGTTACTAGCAGCATCAATGGTTAAAGCCAGCAAACAGCTGCGGGAAGACTACAAATTTCTTGTGGACTTTGGCTTCTGAACCCAAATCAACTGGTACGTGCAACAGGAACTTTGTAGTATATGCTAATCCCTCAGCTGTCCACATTCCCTAAGTCTTCTACGCTTTAATTAAGGACACTCTCCCTATTAAAATGTTGTGAGTGCCGTAATTTTTCCTTCCAAATATTTAAAACTCCGTCTGCAACACTAACAAAGCCCTGCATTTTGTCAGAAAATGAGTACCAAGAAAAGCCTAGAAAACAAAATCACATCATTTTCTCTGCAACCCCACAATCCGCTTCTACAAAGTGGCATACTTCACTTAGCCTACTACTACAAAGAAATAGATTTAATGCTTCTTTTCTAAAGTGGTCTACATCTCTCTGAGGTACAACTGCCAGATGAAACAACATTGAACAGACAGCCACCACATCCTCAAACACTGAAGGTAATACACTGGCTGAAGAAGCAATAGGAATGCTTAATGCCTGTTTTTAGTGCTGCCGGTAACCTATGCTTTGGTTCACACCCACAAAAGGAAAACTTGAAATTCTGGGCTATGCTACAGCTTCCAAAAAACTTCTTGTAAGCAAGGACTAGTGTGAGATCATGATCTGACTTATTTAACACAAGGTTTCTTTTGTGAAGCAGCCAAAATATGTAAATTACGCAGGAATAAAAGGAATCGTCCGATCTGTACATGTGTCTTACCAACACGACTGAATGACACAGTGCGAGTGCACAAGTCCTTACAAGTTTTAATTTCAGTTAATCTTTGCCTAAAGGTTAAACACTTCAGCGCCTCTGGTCCAATATTAGTCACTGCTCAGCCTCTGTCAGTAATCTGCAGCCTTCTCCCCTGCCTCATGCAGAGAAAGTACTGCAAATGCAAAAAGCCAGGTGCAAACAGGGAGGACCCAAGAGGTTCAAAGGCCCGTTCCTCTCACCTGATGAGGGACAGAAAGGATCACAAAGAAAGGTACAACACCAGCTCACCAGCCTCTGTTTGAGAAACAGAGTGAATAAACACTGTATGTGCAGACTGTGGGTGGCTGGGATGAGGAAAAGGGAGGAGAACAGACCAAGCCCTACAGGCTTGTCAAATTCCATTTTCAATTTTAAAAATACCAAAAAAAATACCTTCGGTTTCTTTTACCAACACTGCAAGCAAAGACTGCTTTAAAAGACAGCCGGAGGGTGAGGGCTTGCTCCTCCTCCCTTTGCCACCATCTCCCCCCTCTCTTCCTTCTCTCCCTGGTTTGGTGAGAATTGCTCCTCAAAGCAGTGACAGAGCAGAGAATTAACATTCAGGTCAGTATCTGTGACACCATCAGCCCTGCACACCCCTACGGAAACACCCCGCCCAAGTCCTCAAACCACCTGCTACTTCTTGGGGGGGATCTTCTGCAAAGTATAAACCCAGGCCATGACTGATGCCAGACCAGACCTGGGGTTTCTTTTCCTCCCTGTTCTTCTGCAGCATTTCCAAAACCTACAACCTAACAGCAGCTTTGGGGGTGAAAAAGCAACACCAAGCTCAGCTACTCCGTGGGAATAAACAGAAAATAACTAACTAGAAATATATATGCTGAGAGCAGCTTTTCTGGAGCAAAGACCTCTCCAACTTGCTTGTTCATGTACAGATGAGATCCATGCTTATATAACCCTAAGGGTTTTCAAAGCAAGAAGGAATACAGCTATTATATTTTACCTCTAAAATACACTTGTGCTCAGAAATCCAGCTCTCTTTAAAAAGGGAAATCCATTACAGAATGATTTACATACTGATGGACAAGATGATGATGTCTGTAATTATCCGGTTCAATCACTCAAATTACAATTTACCAGCAGACACACAAACTACTTGATTCACAGTTAACATTTTCTTCAGCACATACCAGGTCCTTTCTAAAACAAGAGGGGAGACAGATAGACTCTATCAGTAACAGAAAAATGCAGCTGCTGACGAGAGGAATTCAGGGATGTCTGAGAGGGGCAAATTTCCCTTCACGTTTGTGCCAAACCTACATGGAGGGCACATGACAACCAGGGCTGTGACTAAAAGGCTTTTCCTTTGTGTTCAGACAGGAACAGCTGTTAGACAGGTACAAAGGTATAGCCACGTCTGGGCACACGTGATAAGGGTGTTCTTTATAAAATCAGTTGCTGAGGTTTTGGGTTTCTTTGGTAGATTAACGCTGACTTATGCACAGCATTTAAAATTGCCCTGCACTGCCAAAGCTCTATAAAGGCTGCGCACTTTAGCGTACAAGTTAAGTGCATTTGGCATTATGCCACAATGTACAAAATCATTTTCATGCAGCTGCCAGCAGAAGGGAGCTATATTCTTGGACCAGATGTTTTTGTTGTCGATGCTGCCAAGCACGCCTGGAAACCTCACAGCTGAACGGTGCTGCAGGAGTGAATTAACAATGAACAGAGGCACAAGATGCTCAAATCCATCTCTTACGTGGGATGTCACAGTCCCCTCTCTACCTTTCTCCTGCTCTCTGAGCAAGGAGGCTGCAGATAGCCAGCTTTTACCTGCCTGGAAAGGAAAGCCCTTCTGCCTTCATCAGGATAAATAAAAAAATCAACAAATACTTGCAAACAATGTTACACCCCACCTGCATTTACCCTTAGCTGGGCAGGTGACAAAGAGACCATGATTAACAGCCAAGAAAACAGGACTGGAGAAAATATAAAATGGTCCTAATATTACAGTACACTTCTTGTTTTGCTGCTGGGCTGTGAACAGGCAAGCATTTATTAAGAGGTATTTCACCTCAAAAATCAGAGCTGCTACGGCATCTCACTCTCCAGTTTAAAAACAAACAGCCCAGATTCCAGCACAAGTCTCTCACTCTTGAGCTGAAACCCTGAGAGCACTGGCAGGAGTTTAGGGACAGAAGTCCACTTCCTAACCCCAACACCAGCTCCCAGTGAGGTTCAGTTGCTCTTTGCTTTCCTGTACCCATGCTGCAAAGCAGGGACTCCTGCCAGACCTACCTGCCAGCCTTCCCTTGTCTGTCACAACTGCACACGACCAGCAGAGGGGATCTGTGGGGCTGCAGGGGCTGAAATACTAAATTGTCATACAGCTGCTTAAAACCACAGATGTGTACGCAGAGCAGGCAGAAAGCAGTCCAAAAAGGAACAAAGGAGTCAGGCACTGACACCTGGGTGCTGATAAGAAGAAAATGAGCTTTACTCAGTCCAAAACTCTCCTGTGACAGGGTCTGTATCAACCACAAGTCTGAAAGAGAAACTCCAGAGGCCAGGCCATCTCACCCAGAAGGAAAAAGCCCTGCACCAGTCATGGAAGAGGAAGAAAAGCACATCCACCACCTCATCCAGGCTGCAGCCCGCCCCGAGGCCACGATGGGGGGAAACATCTCTCCTTCAGCCTGGTGGCTAGGGACTCATTTCTTTGTTTATTCCACTTCTTGGGCATCCTACAGGTTCAAAGAGGGGGGGCAGGGTGAGCCTGCTGGGAGCTGCTCTGGGGGCTCTTTTCTCAGGCAGGCAGTTCAGACAGGCATAGCCCACTGCTGTAGCACAAGTCCCCGTTAAAAAGGGAAACTCAGCAACTTGCCCGTAAAATAAACGCAGGCCTAACATGTCTTACTGAAACCCTCCAGTACATAATAAAATCTGATCTCCCTCAGGAAAAGTATTCGTTTGGTTTCCCCAGCCTCTAGTAGCTACCCATCTCCTATGCCCCAGCCTGCCCAAGCAGTGCCTTCCTTAAGGACACATATAAATTTTGGCAGTTAAAAAACCACAAAATAAAACAACAAAAAAATCGCCTCTTCTGTTCAGATAAATAACTAGTCATCTTTTCAGGGACTTTTTTCTGTTAAAATAAAAGTAATGCTATCACTACAGGGTCTCAGGGGAAGATGACTCATGAGCAGAAAAGGGCCTGTAATCCTATGCTCAGGGCATTTACCCCAACAGATATTACAACTTTTTACTATGCTAGTCTGGTAACACGATGAAGTGGCAGTCTGAAGAAATCTTCCCTTAATCGCACTTGATTTGAAACCAAACAAAGAGCAATTAGCCCAGCCAAAGCAGGGGGGGGGGGAGGCAGTATGAGATTCAAAATTCAGGAGGATATGGTTCAAGGCACCGGATTTGCTCAGAGAAGAGCTGTGGGACAACGAAGTCATGCACAAAGGGACAGGCTGCAGCAACCCTGCCAGCTCCACCAAGGCAAGGATCCGCTGATCGGTTTGGAAACATTACCAAGCAGCATGGAAGCGGCAGAAATCCCACACACAGCAAATTGGACCTCTCCCATAGTCGGATAGAGGCAGCTAAGTGAAAGACCATGTGTTGTGGAGGTCAGCTTCTGCCAGACTACAGGCATCTGAACAAAGCCCCGTCATGGCTGGAGGCTCCTCTCCTGCAGTTTCCTGCAAACTGGTCCCTCCAACATGCACATGGAGAAATCCCAAAGCCCAGTCAAAAAGAAAAGCCTCACATAAGTTGCTGGTTAAATTGGTTAAGCTTGTCTTTGCTGGTTTACTAACAAATAATGCACCACTAGGAAAAGCTTTTAGCTGCGCTCTAGCTGGCATGAATTAAAAAGTGAGAGGTCAGGGGTGTAGAATAGGAAAAGGAAGAATAGGAAGGCTAGTATAAAGATAAAAAAACATAATACTAACACTACTATCATTAATAATAAGAATAGGAAATTCTAAGGTTGTGGGTGCGCTTTCTTTTTTTTTCTTTTTAACAAAAGAACTCTTCCCCAAAACAGCTCCATCTGTAGTCTCTGAGCATCTAGGGGTTTCTGCCAAAGTGATCAGCAGCAAAGAGCTAGCATTTCTCTTTGAATCGCAGCCATTATGTGCTTCAGTGTTCCTACACCACAGAAAAAAAATCGGAGGCACTCACAAGTCTCCCTGGGCTAACGCTGAGCCACTGATCCAAAGCACAGGGATGATGGCAGTGCATGCGCCCTGCTGCACATAAAGGCAAGGCACGATAGAAAAAAATGGACGTTGCTGCTTTTCATGACCTATAAAACTTCACAACTGAAAGTGGGCTTGGCTGAGGGCAGCTCTCCAACTCACTGGAAAACCTCTTCAAAGCAAGACATCCCAGCAACAGTTGTCTTTCATACAATACACCCCTTATTCCCTCATGCCTTCAGTTTGTGAGCAGAGACTTTTCCCCAGGAACCACAGCATGTACCGCCATGCAACAGTCATGACCCAGTTTTGGCCACCTCTCCCCAGTGCCAACAGTGTGGTGCTGGCCTGGAGAACGGACCATGCCCTGTATGTTCCAGTCACTTCACCATCAGGGAAGTGCAGGGCACTGCAAAACCCTTTAACTGCTACTATCTGTCCATCAGCCCTACTCACCTCACACCTGTAGGGCCAGGTAAGGCCCTGTTTTACCATTCATCTTGTAAGGATGATTCAAAGAGAAGGTTAAAAGGGAAAAAAAAAATAATGATGAAAGAAGTTCTTTGAACAGAAGATGCAAAAAAACTTCTAAACACCAGTAAGCTTCTACTAGTATAACTCAAAGGTCTCTGTTACAATGCTGTCTATTATCAAGTTTCAGAAGAAACTTCTGGCTATTGACATTATGTGGAAGGCAAGCAGGTTTCTCCCTCTGAAGCCCTCTAGTGATGGTCAAAAGCAGAGCAGTTACAGAAGTATTTGCTTTGAGCGCAATCAAGAGGAAAAAACGCTGACAAACACCTGCATAAGAGGTCACTGCTCATCAGCCACACCAGGTCAAGGTGTCCACGTTTCAAGGAGCACAGAACACTTTGCAGAACCATGCTAAGCAGAGTGTTCATGACAGTTTATCCACATTCTAAGTTGCCATTTGTCCTCCAAAGGCTGATGAATATGGGTAATTTTGTGAACAATCATGGATTAGACCTCTAATCCAAAACAGAAGTCAATCAATCCTGAGTGATTCTTAATCAAGACTCAGGAAAAAAAAGTGGAAAATTCATAAGAATATAGGCTTGATAGTAAATGTCTCTATTTCCCCCATTTCAAACACCGAATTCCAACTTTTTCGATCTATACTGACCTTTAGCAATAGGCACAGCCTCTGCTCTCCACTGAATATACAGCTTCTGAATATTCGAGTTTCCACAAGTGTATTCATCCCATGCATTACCAAGCTGCAGAGAAGACCAGTAGAAGAAACATCTTCGTTTTTTCCTAAGAAAATGTCCTATTAACCGCCAGTCAGTCTTGATCTCCCTTCAGATCCAGCACTGCCTCAGGGAGGGATGCTGTGTCTGGAGGTCTTTACTGTGAAATAGCAACACACTGCCTAAACCCACTGAATTGCATTCTTCTGCTTTATCAACCAGCTGTATGAAATTCACCTGTCACAGAACTAGCTATCTAAAATATATAAAAAGGACATTGAGGTACTAAAGCATGCCCAGAGAAGGAGAATAAGGCTCACGAAGGGTCTAGAAAACAGCTCTTATGAGGGACAGCTGAGGGAGTTGGGTTTGTTTAGTCTAGTGAAGAGAAGGCTCAGAGGGCGACCTCATCACCCTCTACAACAACCTGAAAGGAGGTTGTAGTAAGGTGTGATATTTTTTATATGTCAAAGTGGCAAATCATTAGATGCATCACACGGAACAATGTTAAAAAGAGCACCGTTTCCCACAGCAAACTCTGCTCTAACACCTTATATATCTTAAGACCACTTTATTGCCAAAGAAACTGCTGATTTAAATCCTATCTAATATATGGAGGAAGAACGGGTGACATCCAGTGAATTAGTAATGGGAGCACACACGCAAGGGCAAGCTGGGCTTTTGATTCCGAACGTCATTTAAAGCAAACAGATGCCTTTCAGAGATAGACCTACTTTGGCCTCCTGGATTAGCCCACTGAAGGGGTTGTTTTCATTTGCCATTCACTAACCAAAGCACCATTAAACTCAGGGTTAACAAGGCTCTTTGCCTGCAAACAGGGGACATGGTCCAAAATGTAGTTCAGATAAGCCAGTTTCCCACAGGTCACCCGATTGGATGAGGTTGGCATCACACATCCGCAGCACAGGCTTTCTGGCTCTGGCATTGGAACTGAGCTTGCCACACAGTCATTCTTTGCTCTGACATTATCCTGAACGCAGGAAATCAGAATCACAATAAATGTTATGGAAATAGTCCAAAGAAGAAAGTGAAGTAATTTCTGAGGCAAGCAAGCAGACTAAAAATAGTTGCAACTAAAAGTGTTGCACAGTGGCAGGAATCAGAGGGTGGGGGAATCTCTGCAGAAGACCTTTACCCTCCATTCTTTATTCCTAAATCTGCAGGTGTGGAGCACTACAAACAGTTCCTCAGCAGCCACCGCAGGTGGCCAAGAAAGATGAAGCCAGGATGTTGGAAAGGTGTTGCAGCTGACTTTCATTCTGGGTTCACACTGCAAAGGGATGGCTGTGGGTTCCTCAGGCAGCCTCAGGACTGTAACCTTGCAGAGCTGCTGCTGCAGGCCAGCTTCCACATGCTTCCTTTCCCACTCCCTGATCTGCCTGGCCCCTCTCACCCACTACCCTGGCCAGCTTTAGGAGGGCAAAAACAGAAGAAAGCTAATATATATTTTTAAAAAAGGGGGGGGGGAGGGGGAAAAACACAAAAAAAACCCCCACCAGCCACCAACCTCCACTTTGCCAGTGGAGCTCTGAAGGATGGGACCAGGTAGATGCTGGTACAAAAGGAGCTTGGAAAGGAGGAGAAGAGAGGCAGGGCTGACCCTGCAGTACCAGCCACATATTAAATTGTCTTCGCTGTATTGTAAAACCTTATCTCAAGGGAGAAGTAACCAGAAAATTGGGAAAAGCCATAGACACTGATGTCAGGAGTAAGCACTGCTATCACAACAGGATGCCATCTGAACATTTACAAATAGAAATGCAACTAATTCCTCCTTTCTTTCCTGCCAGTGGGAGAAATCCTTTCCTGTACCTACAAGCAGTTTGTTTACATTTGTAGGCACAGAGAGTGAGTTTGCATTTACATGCTGATCCATACACTTTTACATGAACAGTGCAAACTCTAACAATTGGTGTTGCAAATCAAGACTAGGCTAGGTACATTTCCCAAACCTTTTAATCAGAATTGCGGAGCAACAGCAATCCTGAAATAGGAACAGACATATCCCTCAAGGACTCAAATTGAGTGGGGACTTGTTTGATCATGCAACCCCCTCTGATCTATAAATCAGTGCAACTCTATAATTTTATAATTAATACAAGGCTTTACATTCAGAAAAAATGTTGCAAAGGGGTGTAGTAAGAGAAGCAAAAAGAAAATTCAGAATGAAAACCAGCAAGCTCATTTATAAAAACAGTTTTATCCCACAGGCTCAGCGAGGCAACACCAATAAATGCTACTGAAAAGGCTGCTGAGTAAAATGTGCAAGAGACAAATAAAACCCTCCTTAATAATGCAGCCTTTGCATCACTGTTTCCACAGCAGTGACTCAGGGCTGCGTGTCCGCCTGCAGCCCTGGCCAGGAGGACAGGTTAGCACAGGAGGTTCAGGCAGCCAGCTGCCAGCCACGGGAATGTTCTCTCTCCCTGCAGCCTGTGGTCTCTCTGCCCAATTACATTTCCATTCGGTAAAATATTCCACATAAGAAAATTATTTTCAGGGATCATGGATGCTCTCCTTTCTTGCTCTTGCAGGCAGAGCCCAGGTGCTTTGCCAGCCTGATAATAGTTATTTGAAGGTCCATGGGCTGCTGCATTTACACTAGGATTTCCACTTAGTTCTTACCTGCTCTAGAATCAAACACTAAAACTCAGTTCAGGAAGAAGGTGCTGCAGTGGAAAATATCCCCGCTGAAGTGAAACACTGCAGAAACACCTCATACACCAAACACACAAAAAAGCTGAGCTCACTTCTGGAACTGACCACTTTTGCACCAGCGATGTGCTGGGTAAGGGAACTACCATTTTACCCAGTGGATCTGCTGCAAAACACAACACCCATGTGTTCGCTACCCACACAGGAACAGTAACGCTTCTGCTGATAACCTGATCATTTCTCACAGACACACCTTTCAGAACAAACCATTCAAAAAATAAAGCCTCACACTAAAAAAAAAAAAAAAAAAAAAAAAAAATATCAATAGGGACAAAATGATGTTTCCTCCCAAAACAGGGAGGTGCCTCCATGGCCAGACTCCCACTGCTGTAATCATGATAAGAGAGATGGCAAGCACGGGGGACCAAAATAAACTGTGTGCTTATTATGAAGCACCAATCTTTGCAATTTAATGACAACGCTTTTGCACTTCTAGATGGAGTGTTCTCTGCACTTTATTTAGTGTTCTCTGACAGAAAGGCTACTCTATATCTAGAGGCATGTACGCAAGACCCTTGTTGGAAAGAACCTAAGATACTTCTAGGCTCTGGAGACAAACAGCATCTTCTCCTACACTGATTAACTGAACTAGTTTGCACAGCATCTTCAGGGCTCTTTTAACACTAGCTCAGCTGTGTGTTTCCCATTGCATATTTAAGAGACTGGGCACAGTGGGAGAAGAACGCTTTCCTATTAGGCACAAGGGTAACCTTTCTCATGGTTACAAACCAGCTTAGAGTGAGTATAATGAATTCCCAGGTACTTGAGCATTAGCACTTGCTACCACAATTCCTAGATTTAGGAGCTGAGCTTGAAGACTATTTCAGCCAAAAACTCCAGGCACAATCATTCAGACTGTGTCTCCCAACAGGAGCACTGTCGAGGGACTTAGAGAAAACATTTTTGACTCATTTAATGTTGGAAAGTAGCATTGCTGGTTTATGTTTATATATAAATATGCATGTTAAGAAGGAGAGAGAGAGATCACACAGGGTAATCTCAAATGTACAATACCAGATTTGTGCAACCATAAAGAAAGAACCAGAGAGAGATTTTAAAAATGCTTGAAAGCAGTCTGTATGTGCTACCCTGCAGACATTCCTATAGCTGCAGTACTCACTTGAGAAGTAACATCAGATAAAAAAGAAGTAATCTACTTTCTCCACCTGATTTACTGCAAAACAGTGGTCAGCTGACTGATAATGGAAGGTGGCCAAGGTCTGTCTACCATTTTCAAAGCAGAGGCTATAAATTTCAGCCTCCCCTTCTCCGTGCAGCCTACCAGTTTTCACATAACTTTGTATCTTCAGAATTTCTCCTCCTCATTAAACTTGGCCGAAGTTGACCATCAGACCCAAAAGCTATCTGGTAGAAAAGAAGACAGGACATACTCAGTATCACCAAGAAGCCTCATTTCCTTAGGAAGTCAAGATAAAAATATGGAATGTTGTAGCAAAAACAGGAGGAACCCACTGGCAGGTGTGGTTTATGAAACTACAATTAAACACAGTCAAGAAAGATTACATTTCAAGCAGCTATATCTCCTTTAACGTAAACAGAGAATTAATTCCCCTGACTTTGATCCTAATGCCCAAGCCAGATTTTAAAGTGCACCTCAGAAAGACAGCAGTTCATACTGGACCTGGGATCTTTTGCTTGCCTATGCAGGCAGGAGGAATACACCGCAGAGCCAAGTTCAGCCTGGAAACTTGCTAAAACGAAGGCACAATGCTTTGTCACAATCCCCATTGGTTTTACTTGGCCCAAACTGGCAAGAGCACACACGCTCTAACACTGTACTGACAAGGTTGCTATGTTGTCTTCCAGCAGACAATATGTCTGATTCACTGGCGGTAAATTGAGCTGTGCTGTGTGTCTGACAGAAATGATATAAAATGCAGCCCCACACTTTTTGCTATTATCTGCACACAAAACATTTCTGTTTCCCATCAGAACTCAAATCTCCTCAGACAGCTCACACAAACAGAGTTCAGCACTGTGAAAGGCAGCGGCAAATCACTCAGATCGAGGCCACCCGCACAAACGCTCCCCTCAGCTCAGAAGAAATGCTCCATCACTAGAATTTGCATAGGTTCAATTGCTCAAATGCATGTCAGTGCAGGTATGACCAGTAGGTAAAGTATCACGACTGTGAAAGCCTCTGCACACTACCCACACTGAGCCTTCACCGCTGTTAGTATTAGGGCCCAGATTTCCCTGACAAAGATAGATGCTAGCAGCCATTCATATACATATGAAATCACATTGTCATTAGTGACTTCTCTGTCAATGCTAATATCAGGTCTTCAGATGACTGCAGGTACCAAGACTGAAGAAAAACAGGCACAGGATTAGAGCTAAATGCATGAGTATTGGCCACCTGGACTGATAAACAGTGCCTAAGGGTGGTAACAGATGTCAATATGTTCACCTAAATGACTTATCCTTTCTTTCTGAGTGTGTCCATGCAGTTGCACCATCAGACCAAGGGAAAGAAATTTTTAAAGAAAAAGTCCAGACTTGTCCAAAGAGCTCAAGACTTGCAGAGAAATCTTCTTACTACACAATCCTGCCCTTCCGCCAATGGAAGTCAGCTGTTTCCATTACGCCCCAGTATTAAACAGGAGCGCTCACATGCTGACAAGCAGCAACAGATCTCAGTGCCACAGCTGAGTATACCCTGAGCATCATCTGCAGTGCTACTGCAGAGTTCTCTTACAGCCAGGTAGGCAAAATTTTAAAGCTGTCTTCCTAAAACAAGAAGGTTCTTCTACGCTCCAAACTACAGCAAAGTTCCCTTTAAGTGGCCACAAATTCAGGCTGTGTTATCTAAACTACTTTACAATTTACAGAGGACCGGCAAAACATTTTCTTCTAGACAGGACAAATACCTTGCACATCAGATAAACATACAGAGCAGGAGAAAGCAGAGGCAATACAGCTTTCTTTACACTTTCTCAAAACAACGTTCCACAATCAACCTTGAGTACAAAGCCATCTCCTAGCCTCAGTGGAAAAGCCATGCAACAAGAATCCTACCTACTAAGTGAGGACTATGAAGCCTTCACAGACAAAGTTCTTTTGCCTTTGACAGATAATACATGCTGGTGAGGCACCAGTGGTGCCCTCAAGGATCTTCACGGCAAACATCCGTTTCCTCCAGCCTTGGAACAGTCAGGTTTCAAAACAAGCACATTAGAATATATAGAGCAGTATACCTGCAAGGACAAGAGGCTGTGCAGGCAAACAGTCTTCCACTCAAGTGGAAATCTTTTCAACATATGTTGAAAAAAGCAGACAGAGAAACAAATGTGCACGTATGAACATTTTACATCCATTTTCTTCTGTCCCCTTTATCCATTTCCACCCCACACAGTATCAGTGCAAAGTTGCTCTTTGCTGGGACACAGCAATGCAGAGCCTTAGTGCTCGACACCAGCTCTCTCCAGCAATGTAATTTTCCAGCCTGCTTCATAACTGCCACAGCTTTTTGCCCTGACCTCAAACTGCCTGTGAAGCTCCCTATTCAACCTCCTCTCTGCAACTGCATCAAACTTGACATCCTTCCTTTTCCAAATAACCTTCTGTAGCCCAGCAGTCTTGCTAACCACCTAAGTACTCAGATGAGGAGAGTGGAAGTTTGCCCTTTATCCAAACTGGTGCCAGCATGGCTCCAGAAAATTTCTTGGATCATGTCCAAAAACTGCAGATCTGACTCAAGCCAGGTGTTAAATGTGTTTACCATGCTGGGAGATAAAGTGACTGTTCCTTGTATGACTGTAAGAACAAAAGGCTCTTTAGAGTTAAATGTTGTTCTACTCTGTTATGACTACGAGCTGGCAAGCTAAGCACTGCCCAGCCACCCAAGGCCAGGGGTGTTGTGATGTGTCTGGCACCCCCTGCAAAGCCCTTTGCACTGCATCACCCTGAAGACGGACAGGACCACCCCTGGCTGACCCAAACAGGGGTCTCACAGAAAAAACAGGCAGTACAGAGCTGCAGGACAGCCTGGTCCCACACAGATGTCAGCCAGCACTGCAGTCCCTGACAGCACCCAGTGCTGAACCTCACAGCATCAGGTCTGCGGTAAAGCAGGGGAAAGAACTGTGCCAAGCTGCTGGGCAATGGCATGCAGCAGAGGCAGGTGAGGGATCTCAGTTAAGGAGGGAAACAGTCAATTATACAACCGCTCTGCTCAAAAAAGGCTGCAAGACTATCATAGCTCTTTTTGACCTCCTCCCAAGCCAGATGTTACAGCTCAAGAGACCACTCTGTCCAACTCTGTTTTCCTCTGAACTGCAATAGATAGTTCCCAGCAGCCTTTTTCTTTTCTTTTTTCTTTTTTCTTTTTTTTTTTTTTTTTTTTACCTAATCCCTAGAAAAGGTCAGAGGTTAATCAGCTTCAGGACAGACTGGACAGCAGGGCTATCCACATTGTAAATACCTTTCCTATTTACTCCTTTTTCACAGAACGATTCTTTGTTTTGCTGGGTAACTGTTTAACCCAAACTACAAAATGCTATACAGACTAGTAGTGAGCCACCTCACATTTGAGGGACAAGCAAGCAGAGTGCCAGTATTCCCCATGGAACAATCAGGATTTTTAGATCCCTTATCCATTTTCTCAATTCATATTAAGAAGTGACTCATAAGAAGAAGTAACATGGCAAAGGCTTTAAGTAACTCTACTGACTTCAGGTTTGCTCTGGCTGACTTCACAGTAAGTACAACCATGGACTGACATAAGTACTTTATCAGGCAGCTGCACTAAGCCAGGTAAAGCAGCGCATTCATATCTCTGCACTAGAAGGATGGCCCATATTCAGCTTCTCCAGACTGGCTTGACCCAGTTCTGTTGCACAAAGCCACAACGATCTGCATTTCCCAGTCTTCCAGAGTGAGCCATCAACTTTTTTTTTTTTCCCCCCTCTAAACAGATCAAAATCCATGGACTGTCTTTCAGTCTTCATGGGGAATAAAAGAACATACATAATAGTTAGGCCAAACTTTTGGTGTTTGTTATTTTGTTTTCCCCTCATTTTGTCTGCCACTTTGTGTGGGAATATACACAGTTTTTTATCTATCTGTGGTTCTTCTACATACTGCTTTTGGGATGTCCTATGGACAGCTCATCCATAAGACTGTAGTTTATAACACCATGTAGGCTATCAGACAGAGAGACTCACAAGAATCAAAGGGACTTGCCTATTGCAACAGAAATGAGCAGTCAGCAGATTGAGGAAGATGGCAATGAGTAATTCAGGTAACCTTTCCTGTTCTAGGTATGGGAGATGTGCCATGTTTCTCTGCAGGCCTGGAGGTTTTGGTCTGAGGTTGCTAATTTTTCTGCAGAGGATGTACAGAAACAGCAAGACAGGCGAGCACTAAAAGCAATCCAGCTTCTTTCACAAATCAGCAGGATACAGTATTCAGTTGTTTACTTAGCATAAGTTTACACAGACTAGACTGGACAAGTCATGAAACACTGGGCACAAGAGCTGAGAAATGCTGCTATTAAAAAAAGGCATGCGGAAAACTTTCCCAGGGGATGCCAAGCGTGTGTGTGGGAAGAGGTAGGAGGAAGAAGCAGCAGCATCAGGGGTTATAACAAACAGAAGAGAAGCAATTGTATTTTTCCCTCAAATTCAGTTACTAAAGCTTTCTAAGAGAAAAGCATTGCTGGAAGCGGAACACAGGAGTGACACTGGAAACAATCATGCAGCTGCAAGGAAAGCTTCCAAAGGAGTTAAGCAGAGTCAAGCTTTAGGGTATAATGCAAGTTAACAGCTTGGGTGCAGGCAGATTTGCCAAGTAAGCTTTGCTAAGGTTTTAAATGTTATTTACTTCACAAGAAAACCAATTCTTTAACTGAACAGTGACTACCAAATGTTAAGAGTCACGGAAATCTTACAGTCATGGAAACCTAAGTCAGTGAGCGGAAGGAGTCAACACAGACTCATCACTGCCTTCACCAAAACAATGTCACAAAAGGAACAGGGACCCTACAATAAAAAGATTAACAACAGACTACAGGAATCTCTCAAATAATGCCTCCCTACAAGACATGTGCAGCATGAGATTCATCCTACGTATGTACATTTTGTAAAACAATTTTCGAAGTGCATATACACTGATAGTTCATATTGTTCCCCTTTTACGGTCATTGGGCTCATTCCAACAAGGAATTAGAATAGCTTTCCATTGATGAAGACTGGTGGGTTTTTTGGTTTTATTTGTTCTGCACTCCAGTGAAATTTCTTCAGCCTACATGCACTGTAGCTTCGCCCTCAGAAAGTGAAAATAGGACCTACATATGCACCATTCTGTACTAAAACTTATAGATCTTTAAGACTTACAGATCCCTTAGTGCTCACTTTAGTGCTGTAGAATTAAGGATCTGTAAAGATCCACACAGTCTTCTAAGTCTTTTCTTAATTTGTTTAGAACGAAGGAAAATAGAAGAGGCAGGACAGTTTTATGCATATCAACACCCCCCCAACATTTAAGGCAGCAGTACTAACTACTCATAATATATTCAAAGATCAAGCTGATAGCTTCAGCCCACCTCCTCTTTTCTCATGATTGCCACCATTCTTTTCAAAATTAAAATCTAAAGCGAAAACCACAAGAAAAGATGAGAAGGATGAAGAGCATTTCCACAGTGCCATATACAATACAGAGGTATAACGTTTCTTCCAATATCTCTAGTCAGGGATTATACCACCTCATTTTCCTCATGCCAACAAAAACTTTTAAAGGAAAGCCTTTACTCTGACTTTGACAACCCACCTGTTGGGTGTTAAAAACTTTACAGCCCAGAACTCCTGTAACTTCACTGATCCTGAGCAATGTGTGAATTGCAGAATCATGGTCTTGAACTGAAAATCTGGGGTGTGCCCACAGAGCATGCAAACACATCAGGTTTTCTAATTTGTTAAGCATTTGGCAAAGCAAGCACTGGATCAGAGGTATCCCAGAAGAAAGTCTTATGTCTGTTGTCAACTCAAGTTCAGCAAAATCATCAGATATCCCTCACAGTACTGCTTGAATTTAAGCAGAGAGGTATAAGACTGCCAATAAAATATGCATATAGGCACAAATCACCTACAGCTTCAAGCAGCCACTCCTTGGAAAAATTATAATTTCAGTTTTGTGAACGTTTCCACTGAAGCTGCTTTCTCCATGGGAATGGACACAGTATTACCATTAGCAGTTCATCTAACTCCTCTTAAGCTGGCAGAGAAGGTAAATTTGAGGCTGTGGTTTCTTCAGCGTTTCTTCTGGGACAGAGCTAAGGGTGGCAGTCGCTGTCCTCTCTGTTCCCATGTTCTCTCCTCCCACTGTCCCTGTAAGCTGCGGTGAGCTAGAACCAGGATGGAGCTGCATTGTTTCCCAGCAAAAGGAGGTGTTCATGAACCATCCCATGAGAAACTGAAGTCATGTCTTGAGGATATGGCTGTATCTGGCAGAAATGTCAATTTGAGCTACTGCCCCTTCTCCCTGATGGCCAGCAGTAGCTCTTTTCTGGTCTCATGCCACCTTCTTCATAGCAATCACACAACAGTTGGTAACATCATGTGCTAATCACTGATCAATGAACCAATCCAGTTTATAAATAAACCAGGGGAAGGAGAGGAACAAGGGTATTTTTAAACTGGAACTACAGCCTGCTCACTGATCCAGGTCACCATCTGGCCCCCGGGCAGTCGTGTTGGCACAAGAGTTGGGAAACAAGCAAGGAACCAGCAAGCAAGACTGGACAGGCACATCCTATGGCCACATCTGCCACTGAGAAAATGATCCATGGAACAGCATCACCCATGCCTGGTGTTACAAAGCGCAGCTGATTTGGCATGACTTGGAAGAATTTACACATTTTTAGCCTCTGCAGGCTCATTATTTCAAAGCAAAACACATGAGGGTCCACTAGTAGGAACACCAATGATTTTTTTCAGCTGCATGGGGCTAACATCTCCAAACTCGTCCCTCTGACTGCCCTTCACCCCCTCAAAAAGCACTGTGCTTTTGAGAGACCGTGCCAAAATACAACTCACTTTTCAAAACCGAATGAAAATTACAGAAAGTTTCAAAACTGAAGCCATGTCCTGCAACATGAGCTTAGCCATACCACAGACAGCATTTTCAATTGTTTTCCTTTTGCCATGCAACCTCTCCATTACAAGTGTTTGTGATTAATACATACTATTAAAAACAGAAAGAGTGTGCAGTAGAGCCAATCTTAATATTATGGAAGAAGCCTTTGTCATGCACAGTCCAGCAAGCTGCCCTGTGTAAAACTGCTGCACAAATGGAAACATTTGCTGTGCAAAGAACATTCACTGTGTGTCAACACACCTTCATTTTTCTCTGGTTTCTCTGCTTGTTAACTGCAGCAAAAAAAGCATTGCCTCCTCATGAAGGCAGCCTTTGAAAAACTTCAGCTGAAAATTGATCTTTATCAGGCCATCTTACAAAGCAAGAATATCTAGCTCTTGGCAGACATAACAGCTTAAGCTAGAGAGCAGCAGTCACACTGCCCATCCATCACTAGGAGATTCGAAGATAAGACTGAAGTCCTATCAGTTGACCTAACCCTGCCTTCTTATTTTTTTTCCTCCTCTACTTACCTGTTACACCCTACCACTCATCTAGGACCTTGTGTCCAAGGCCACTTTTACTTGTTGCACCTATATACACACTAAACTACAAAATATTTTGCAGCAATACGCTTGTAGAAGCGTATATCTGTTTAATATAACCAGCCTTGCCAAAGGCCCGTATAATGCACACACATTAACAAAATTTTTACCCGAACACCTCTGTAAGATTGAGGAGTTCAGAAGGATAAGACACTTAGTTTGAAAAGGCACAAGATCTCTACAGAATAGCACTATCAGTCAAGCATTGCACATGGGAGGCTCTCATTCAATTTTAAATCTGAAACTGCTGTGTTAATTAGTGGATGTAACTCTATACAACACAACTGGAATCAACAGGGAGAAACCCATGCTTTTCTTGATCTGTTTTTAAGACTTAATTTAAACTGATTGCTTTTTGAACAGCATAAACTGCAAGACACCTAAGGATTCAAACATAGGCATATATTTTCTATTTCTTTGGCTGGGTTCATTTCCCTTCTTTCCCATATAAAGCTCCACAGTAAATCCCTGTGGGTCAGTTACTACTACTACTTTACATTGCTGAATTCTGCTAGCAATCTGCTCATCAGTCCTGCATCATTCCTACAGATGTTCCTGCTTTCAGGCTTCTTGGAACTTTACTGGACCCATTCCTTTGAATAAACATATACCCTTTGTAGGCTGCAAACGTACCAGGGAGAACACTGTCCTCTATGTCGAGCAGCCTCCTTGCCTTCTTTTTTGATAAAAGCAACATGATATATTTAAGAGAAAAAAAAGTGAGAAATCTGATTTCCCACCCCTCCCCTAAGAAATTTCTGAAAAAGGAGTGCTGTGTGCACTCATATGTCCTGCGACTGGCCAAAGCAATCTGTGAAGGCCAGAGGCCCCAGCACACAGAAATCTCATAAAGGGCAGATGGGTTTGAGAGGTGAGGTCCTGCAAGCAGAGAGCAAACATTCACATGAAAGAACCATGCCCTTCAACAGAAATGTGAGGTAAGCCCTATAACCATCTCTCAAATATTAAATTTTACCCATGTTCCTAATAAAGCAGAACGTTCCTCTACTCACCTCAGTAACGTCCATGACTTTGATGGCTGCCAGCTGACCCGTTTTGACATGCCGACCCTGAATAAGAGAGAGAGAACTGTCAGCACGAGCATTTCACCCAGCCCTTCAAGCATACACAGAACAAAACATTTGGATAAAAGTCACTGGATTTTCCCCAAATGTGCTAGACTGTTCCTATATGTCCTGGAAAAAAACAACAAATACTCTAGGTGGCAAAAAAAAAATTTCTTTTTAAAATGTACTTATACAACCTATTTCTTCTTCTCCACATTAAAATGATGATTATCATGTACAGACAGTTGATATTCACAGCTTCCCTTCTGTTTACTTTAGCAAAGCTTATAGTCAGTAATGATAGTTTATTAACATGTCAGAATAGATACTCCATGTGTTGAATATTTTATTTCTATGCACCAGTGCCTGGTACCTGGGTGGCATATTACTAGATAAATGCAAGTATGGTTAGCCCATGCTTAGGGCTTAGGACGTTTCTCTTTGTTTTGGTCTTCACTAGTAAAAAAACGTGAGATTTTTGCAAGTGATGCATCAGACCTGCAAGAGGTCTCTTCACTTGTCTCACAATAGCTAGACAAGAACAAGATGTCATCTCTCTTCACCTGTTCTGTGATAAGGGTAGTTTCTCAGTACAGCTGGAGCCGAGTTAATAGATCCCAGCTTCTGCAGCGGGGAGCTCCTACCCTTCCTTCCTCTGCCTCCTGTCACATATTTCTCCCAGGAGCACTGAGCTCCCTCTGGCACTCATTGTATCATATGATAAACTGATTGAGATCAGTAAAAAAGGCAGAAAGTTAACAGAGTTAACTGCAGGGTGGGGCAGGGGATTGCAGTCCAGGAAAGTAAACTGGTTTGTTCTGCAGCCGGAATAAAGACTGAGCTGGCAGGATGCAGACTGCAGGGCTGAGAGGCAGGCAGCACGACAGGCCTCTCCAAGCACTACAGCCCACTCCAGGTGGGCTGTAATTCACCTCAGCTGACTTCTAAAAAAAACCTTTTTCTCTCCTCTATATGTTTACTTGAAGTGGGGACACATCAGTTAGCTGGTTTGTACTTTTTTTACTAAACAGGCACTTAGAAATGGTCCCTATATTGATATTTTTCAGCTCTCCACTTAAAACCCAGCAATCTGCCTCGAGACTTCTAGTCAAACAGCCCAATCTCCCAATAACTTTCCCAAGTACCATCCCCAAAGGGTCTTGTCTGCATCAGTCAAGCTCTCCAGCAAGAGGTATGCGCACTACATTTCATCAGTTTTATCACAAGTAATGATAAGAACACAACAAAACATTTCACTAAAGGCACGGTTTGTTTATTCTTCTCCTCACCTATTTCTAAGTCTCCTAGCCAAAACCTATATGTAGCATCCACTATAGCTGTTGGACATCAACAGTGTGTTTTTTCCCTGGACTAATTTATTAATCTGGTTACAGATTCTTTCAAGACTGGCACCCCAGAACTGAAGCACTCCAAACAACTAGTCTCTTCGGAGAAATCTTGACCCCTTCACATCTTATGGTGCCCTCCATGGAGGTAATGGCCAGGCATTGCTGGTGCATTCAAGAAGGATGGAATCCTGCAGAACTGACTGCCTCAGCTCTCTTTCACAGCTCTTTTTGTCCTGCGCTCCCCACTTACTAACCAATCCACATGCTTTCTATAAATATATCACTGTTCTCAGGCTTTTGCTTGCTCTGTAAACTCCCTTTACTGCAGGCATTTCTTTTTACAGCTTGGTCTCAAGCTGGTTTCGATTCTGAAACAAAGTTAGGGTCATAACATGTGTGTAATAGCCAAGACTGACCTTACCTTGACCTTATTACTTCTTGAACCAAAGCCTTTCAGCAAGCCCCGGAGATTTCCAACTCCAATTTCTCACCCTGGACCTCTGACTAATGACAGAAGCTTGTGATCTTCTCCTCAAAATTTACCATCCCACAAGGAAGGAGGGGAAAACGGTTTACGCCAAGGCAGAAAAATGACTACTCTCAGCTCTGCCCCTATTTTCCACAGGTCAGTCAAAGGAACTTGAAGGCCCAAGGACATGGGATGGACACTTTGAGGTACAAAAAGAATATGCTAAAGATAAGAGAGTTACAAGGACATCTCAGAGGAAAAAAAGCTAAGGGCATCTGAAGAAAGAAACTTCTTAAGAAAACAGTGAAATGCAGTTCACCGTTCACTCTGCAGTAAAGGGGAGATGCTAAAATGGTGGCAGAATATACTCAAGCATAAAATGCGGCACATAGCAGAGCAAAGTAGCAAGACATCCACAAGACACCACATATTTTATGGAATTTTTTCTCTATTTGTCTTTTTAAATCTACAAACTACTGGTGGGCTTGCTATTTCCAGAGAGACAACCTGAAATTTCCCAGGGCTCAGCTTCACAGCTTTTCTCAAGTCAGTGTTCCTCCCTGTGAGACTGGCCCACTCAGGATGACTAATGTGCATCAGCCCAACCATCCTTCCCCAGCAGCTTCACAGGATCCTGCTGGTGCTTCCACAAGCGTCCCTACGAAAACCTGGGCCAGCTACAACAGAGCACAGCAATTGCTCATGTTTCGCTTTGCTTCTTCTGGGATGGGAAAAGCTTCTACATAACCCTCCTAAGGGACTGACAGCAAGGGAACTGCAGTGTGGGAAGAGTGGGCTGCTCGGTATCCCAGGCCAAATTTAAACCGTGGTCACTTCAAAATATTGTTTAAAATTACTCCAAATACCCTTTTCATAATGTATGGAGCACTCATATTCGAAGTATCTACAACATACGGGAGGCGGGAGGGCAGGCCTGCATGACATTAATGTATATGAGAAAAATAAAAGGATATTTTGAAGCCTCATTCTTTTAATTAAAAATATTTTCAGAGGGAGGGGAAAAAGCAAACATCACAAGCACAGCATATAAGCCGAGTTTTTGGGTTTTTGTTTATCTGCTTAACAGCTCTGTTCAAGAACAGACTTGTCAAACTATTAGCATGCTGGTATAATTTTGCTCATAACATGAAATGGCTAAGCATTCCCATTTTGGAAACCTATCTTCAGATTTTCATAGCCAGCTTTTGCTTTGGAAAAATTTTTCTGCATTAAAAAGAGTAATAACTAAATTGCGAAGTGATTGAACATGAAGAAAGAACTGCAGAAATCATAGATGGGAGAAACCCTCTGAACTCAATCTCCTGGGAATAAAATTTATTCAAATCCAACGAACTCACAGGACACTTCACAAATGCTGTAAACATTAAGGCTCCATCCAGACACCATATCTCAGCTACACTACTCCACTGAGACAACACTTTTTATGCAGAATGAGGCCCCTGCTTTAGTGCAATGTGGACTCGTGGCATCACGGGATCTCCCATCCTCATGGCACAGCAGAGGTTCTTGCACCTTTGTTTCTCCAGGTGAATTGTTGTCAATTACCATCTGGATATCTAAAAAGCTCTGCGAGACTGCAAAATGCAACCCATGCTAACCAAAAACAGTAGTTTCTGACTGTACCGCTAGATGCCAAATATCAGAGGCTGGGGATCACGAGATAACTGTCCCCATGGCCAGAATGGTAAGTATGGATATGAAATACGCAATGGAGACAGCAGCAACTGAGACGCATCTTGGTAAGCATAAGATGACTGTCTCCAGAGCCAAAGGACTGAGGAAGCTGCAGAGGTTTCACTGCATAGTAGTAGCAACAGATAGAAAAGGTTACATCATGCTGGGAGTGAGTTTGCCTCTCACCAGGTTTCAGCATGGGGGCCACAAGAAAACGTCAGCACTGTAAGCGCGTCCCCATGGAAATGAGCTCACCAATAAATTCCCTTCATTTCGACAACATTAAGATTTTATTGATCAAAATTTCCAAACAACTTGTCTTTTCTTATGCATTCTTCCCACCTTTCTTTCCCTCATTTCATAGTTCTATTCATATTAAAGAACGTGATTATCCTCCCAAGGAAGAAGGATAAGAATATTTCTAAGATTGCTACTTGCACCATTGCATTTTTAAATGGAGTCAATAGATTTGAGAGTGTCGGCCCCGAATTTTGTCCTGTTTCTTCTTGTGCAGATGACAGAAAGTTCATTTACATAGGGTTACAGCTTTTCTCATAAACACAGCAGCATTTAACTGGATCTTAAGCTGAATTCACTACTTAAGCACATCCCATATGTCTGATAGCAATATGCTGTTTATTTCTCATCTCAGTGGGCTTTATGCATGTTGAAAAGCAGAGGGGACAAGGGGAATCCTTGGTAAACTGCCAAGATCTGCAGAACATTATAAATTTCAAGCCTACCCACACTCTCCAAGTCAGTTAATACACCTACTTCTTGCTTCTTTCTTCCTTGGCACACATTATTACTGTAAAATTTTTGTTCTGGAAAGGTTCAAAGGCAAGTGCTGTTATATGCTGTTTTTCATGGTGCTTTTTTTTTTTTCTTGTGCCTTAATGTTATCAAAGAACTATGCAAATGAAATGCAAAAGGATCCTATCAGCTCATTTACTTCCAACCCCTCTTAATTATCCAAAATATGTATTTCACTGTGAAATACATGCAATTCTCCTACTAACACAGTTTCAGGCCTGTGTAATAATGCACCTTTGGGAGACTGTTCCTGGAAGCTGGTCCCCAGCTAAATGGCATGGAAGCAGAACATGGGGCAACATTACACATTAAGGAAGGAAAGCAGCATATGTGACTGTGACTTGGAAGCCTGGATTATCCTGTACACTGTACACAATTAAGTCTTTGAAAAACTTCTCTAAGCTCCCAGTATTCTATCATGACAGTTGTAGAAAGAAGGGCAACCAATTTGAAAAAAATATATATACTAATTCAGTTTCAGTTGCCACAATGCACAGAGAAGCAGCAGACCAGATTCAGACATGCTATCAAGTGAAAACTCACCACAGTACCACCTCTTAGTAGTGCTGTTCAATGCCCCCATGCTAAACAACTTTCCAATTTGCTTCTCATTCAGTTGACTCTAAACTCCTACCAGGCTGAGGCACCAGGCCATGAAGCAACACTCTGCTATTAGGTTGCACAGACCAGTACAATAAATGATAACTTATTATTCCAAGTCATGTTTACCATCAGCTCTTTTTGTCACTCGCCAACACAGACAGCTGCAGACCAACCAACTTTGCATTGTGAAAACTTGGACTCTACACAACACTTCTTTCCACTCCCCAAAAAGATTAGGTTCACTCTGTGAAAAGCAATGGAAGAAGCGCTTGTGGAGGAAACGGAACACATTCTGACAGGCAAAAAGACACAATGGCACAAAGTGAAAGCAACCTCCCCAGTCAAAACTGAATAATTAAGTATAAAGTATTCTTTAAGCAAAAAGTCTACCAAAATAATGCTGTTCCTACTGATACAGCATTCTGTAGGCTCCAGCAATGGACATAAAGTCATAAAAAAGATATAATGTTTACATGGCATGAAAACTACTTCTAGAATAAAAATCAGCAAAAAACCCCAGTACAAAAGCCTGGGAAATCACTGCAGAAACACATGACAAAAAGGCATCCTGTTAGATGATTTCTAAATCCAAACCAACCAGAGCTATTAAAGACTTGCACTGTTTAAATCAAAGACAGGACAAGGCTCTGAGTTTTCCCTGTTCTAAGTCTTGACATCAAATGCCTGGAAAGCAAAACAGAAAACAACATACTCTCTATCCTGCTTTAGATATCCCACAGGCTCACTTGCTGTCTGTGAAGACATAATAATGACAATTTACTCATGCATAGTACTGCATTCTGTGAAACCATGCACAGAAAGAGGCACAGTTATTAACACTCTTGTTCTTCCAGGGACAGAGTGAAAAGATGTTACACTTGCTTGGAAGAAAAGAAATAGTTCTATGCATTGATTTTTCATTTTGATTGCTAGCTTTGTGGTAGCTTTCCCACTCTGAAAGATGCTGGATATACATTATCAGAGGAATTTCCTTCTCCCAAACAGCTCATTGCCCAAATAGGAGAAAGGGGGGGAAAAAAAAAAAAGGATGGTGGGAAAACTGTGGCAGCAAGCCACAATCTAACTTTCCCAGGATCACAACAGGTCAACGGCAGAGCTCACTTAGAAGGCATCTCTGCTGACTCTCAGCACCCTGCCCAGCAGTCCATCTCACCCCACTGATCAGGAGGAGATTGTTTTGCCTGATGGGAGAGGACAGAAAGAACTGCAACGGCAGACAGTTCTCTTTACATTCACCTGGAAAACAACACCAGTTTCCCACAGGACCTTAGAAAGATTTGCCTAAGTGAGGCCTGACGATTATGCTTGTTTCAGTTCATAGTTGCTGAGACATTTGATTGGGCAACAGATTAAAAAAGATAGCAAAAGAAGTGGATGTCGCAGGGGAAGGGGAGGGTAATAGGTCCAGCAGCTGTGCAGTTTCAGACTATGGCTGGCTCTTCATTATCCAGTCATGCCATCCTCAGTCCATTCAGCCAACTGCGATCCCTCACATTTCCTGGCTCAAATGGCACAAAACACTCCCTTATCCAGTGGAGCCTACAGATTTCCCTCCTTTTTATTCCTCACAAATACCGAGTAGGAAAGGTTGACAAACCTGGGCCTGCTGGCAACATGGGCAGCAAGGCTGCAAATGCATTTTCCCACAAGGCCTCAACTTTGGGCCACTGCAAACTTCTTGAAAGATATGTCATGCTGAGTGCTGCCCCTCTGCCAGACACCCCAGTCATAAGCTGTGTGCTGCATCAAATTTGCTGCTCTATAGGCGACCACCCAGAGCTTCCTGCCCCAGATTAGATGCTTCTTCTAAAGGGACACTTGAGCTAACTGGCTTGAGACCCCAGCCCAGAAAACACCATCTTCAAGAGCCATCTTTGAAGTCACCACCCCATTCTTCCAATCACCACCATGGTATGCCCAGACTTAGGGACCTTTACTAAAACACCATCACTCGTGTTCTGTTATAATAGAGTGCACACCCTCATCCCTCTTCAAAAAGACAAGGACCTTACTGATCTTTGCACTTTTTTTCTGTTTTTAAACCTGCCTAGGTAATTTAGTTGGCACACTACTAAAAGACACCAAAAAAACTCCCAAATTAAAACAAAAGAAAATAATTAAAGCAGAGTGGAGGCATACCTCCCACATGGACACGGTTGGCTCAGAGAACATTTGGCTTCCTTTAGGAAACATCAACTAAAATCGGCTGTGTCTGGCTCTCATTCAAACCACTTCTTCACCCTACCTTAATGGCTTTACCAGTCACTGAATCCATTCCTCCTAACACCAATTTGTTTCTTTGGATGCCCTGCAATGATATCTTTCATACAGAACAATTTCTTTCTGGCAACTATAATTAAAAATGAGCCAGATGGAGAAAACCAAGAGAAGAATTTAGACAAAAATGATAAATCATCTCCTTGTAGATACAAAATTACATGTTCTACAGATACAGAGGCACTTCCATCACCAAACACTTTCAGCTGTATATTGGCCACTACCTAAAGGAGTGGCAGGCACAGTTTGGTGGTATGGCCAACAACATGGCCTGCCACAGGGGACACATTAATCAGGTTGAAGGGGACCACCAGAGCAAGCCCTGTACTTGCCACATAGCATCACAACCACGGGTCCCCACAAGGGTGGAAGGGGGCTTTGAAACAATGCAGGGGCGTCTGCAGCTGAGAGAGACAGCAGATAAAGGGCAGAGTCTCACCATCGCTTCTCCAGAGTGACATCAAAATAAGCTTGTATGAAAAAAGCCTGGGGCTGCTCCTCTTTTGTTTGACTGGTTTTTAAATGGATTCATATCGACATTTAACTCATCACCCCGGACATGCAAAGCTGAGCTTTCCGACTGAAAGGAGCAATTGACACTCTGTGACACCACTCTGCATACCCAGGCAACTCTGCGCCTATTTCACTCCACTCACCACCAAGAAGCTGCTGAGAAACCACCTCAGTGCTGGGCACACCCCTTCTGAAAGAGATGCCCACAACAAATTTAAGTATTTAGGCATTGGGTACACAGAAGTGCCACAAAGTCATACTTTTCTTGGGGGGGTGGGGAACAATCAAAACCTAGTTAGTCCTTGCCCCTCCATGCACCAGCACTGTTATAAGCAGCCTGCACTCTCCTGGGGGGCATTGTCAGAGGTCGTACACAAGGAAAGCCAAACTCACACACACCCTACCAGCCTTGTTGCGTTCTGTCTACTGACAAAAAAGAGCAGCTCTGCGAAATGGGTGACAGCCATCACCAGGCAGCGAGAGGTCAATGTCCCTCACTGGGCACCATCCAGCAGTCACAGACAATGTGTCCAGCTATGCTGCTTCAGAGCCTGACCGCCTGAGACACCACCCTGAAATGTCCACCAGCCCCCTGCAGAGCAGCATACGGGTAATAAATAGAAATCAACTTTTTCTTGAATTTGAAGTTAGCTAAATGAAAGGCAAAAAAACTCATTGTAAATGCAAAAGACATAGTAGGGAGGGGAAGGAAAAAGGAAGAACAACTGGCTTTGCTGCTTTTTATTTCCCTTTTTAGTATGTATTTAGGTTTGCTGTTGATACAGCCCACTGGACATGGAGGAGCCCAACACACACAATGCCATGCTCAGCTGTCCCCATCAAGAAAGTCCCACTTTTTGTCTAGTTGCATCACAACTTCCGTGAGGAAGATCCGGTATTGAACAGCTTAATATTAATGAGGGGCAAGAGGAAGGAAAACCATATCCATAAACACCATCCCAGTAGAACAACACAGCTGAGCAGAGCAAGGAAGTCAGGCCGTGTAACAAGTTTTATTTCAACATGGTTAAAATTGAAGATTTCATATTAACAGCCTTTAAAAAATTCCAGAACATTAGCATTAAAGAACAAAAGTTAGTGAACTCTTAAATATATATTTATTTATATACATATATATGTATATATATAAAAAATAAGTTCCAGTCCAACTGTCAATACTCCTCCAGTGCTACACCACACAACAAAGATGGGCTGGAACTATGTGGTTTTGAGCTTTTTGCTTTTCCTACTCAGGGGAGACGATGACTGCCATCAGAGCTGGACTTTAATGATCCTTGCAGGTCTCTTGCAACTCAGGTTATTCTGTTCTTCTATTCTATTCTCTTTCCTTTAGCTATTACAAACATCATCAGTGCCACTTCCAGTTAGTCACGTCTCCTCACTACTATGGACTAGGAAGTCATAATTTACCTGGCAGGACCTGCTGAAGTTAAAATACATTTTCTAGAGCCTCAGGTATGCTGCAGGAATACAAGAGGAAGCATTCTTAAAAAGAATGGAGACCATGTTTTATACTCTAACCCCCTATATAAGAACAAATTAAATATTTTACCAAGTTGCTTGCAAGATGCAAAACACACATTTAGCCTAAAGTTGTATGTATTTTAATTAAATGAGAACTCATACCAGGAGACTATTTCCAGCATTTTTATCTTCTGATAACCTGCCAAGTACATTTGCGACTCTAAAGGGGAAAAAAAAAATCCAAACCACCTTGTCCTTGAGAAACTGGCTGGTGGCCAGCGAGTGATCTGTAAACGGCTTTGTATTCACACAAACTATTTTCAAATACTCTGGCAGTATTTTCAGACCTCAAACTATTTCTGCTTTATCAGCATGGGAGTTTAACTCAAAAAACCAAGCCTGTACTAACAACCCTTCCTGTACCAGACTCAGTAACAACAAAACCCCAATCTCAGAGGTTGCAGAGCCATTTATTTCTTTATTTATGTATCAAAAGAAGGACCAAAATGAATGCAAATTCCTGTCAGTTGCTACCTGGATAGTATTTAATATGCATTCCCAAAGCATGTGGCAAATATGTTTATTATGTGAAAGAGCCACATGACAGAAAAGTCATTATGCAACACATTCCGCTCACAGGTTAATCCACGGAAAGGAACAGCATTAAGGAAATGGAGCCTGCGTGTTCTCCAGTAATGACTTTTTACCGAGTACTCAAGAACACACCAAGCGCCTCACAAAAACTAGTCAAAACACGTTCACCACTCTTGAATAACATACTACAGGCTTCCACAGATCAAGTTGTGGCAAACAAAAAGTGAAAAAATTCCTTGGGAGAACTTGCAAAGCGAGGCCACAGTGCTGCTCCCATTGCAGCCGGTCTTTTCCTGCCCTGCTGTGCACTCAGGGTACAAATAAAATGCAGATTAAACAAAAGTTATTTTGGTGCAAAAGGGTTTGTGAGATTTCTTTCCACGGGAAGAGTCAGCAGATCAATACCTGGCTGTGAGCCTGGTGTCCTCCCCAGCAGAATTTTGGGGCTTTTGATCAGTCAGCCTACATGATAGCAGTCCTGCTGGCAACAGACAGGTATACCTGTCTCAAAGTGGCAAAAAGATTTTTGCACAGCAGTTAACAGGGCTCACTGAAAGTGCTTTGAACTAGGTTTGAAAGGGGAAAGGGATAAAACCAGGCTTGCTAGGGATAAGCCTGTAAGAAACATGCCAGTGTTTGAGGGACAGTGTGTGGAGATTCATGCAGCAGCAAAGACACAATGGGTTATTGGTGTGCTAGAAACCACAAAAGCATCTGAGAATGGTTACGTAGGAATTCAGGCTTCTTCCCTCAAAAAGGTAACGGAACCAATAAATCAACTTAAGTTAATTTACCCCAATGCACAAAGCACGGGCAACAAACAGAAGTCACCGTGCAGCAGGAAAACTATTATATAACTGCCATCACAGAAACACGGTGGGATAACACTGTATGTTAGGGAGTGTTTTGACTGGAGAGCTTAATGATAGTGATGACAGGGTAGAGTGTTTATGGGTAAGAATCAGAGGGAAGGCCAAGGCAGATATCCTGGTGGAAATCTGTTAAAGACTACCCAACCAGGATGGAGAGGGAGATGAAATATTCTAAAAGCAGCTGGGAGCATGATCATGATCACTGGCCCTTGTTCTCACAAGGGACTTCAAGGTACCAGACACCTGCTAGAAATACAACACATCAGAGAGGAAACAGTCCAGGTGGGTCTTGGAGTACGTGGAAGATTACAACTTCCTGACACAGCTGGTCAAATGGGGACAACCAGGGAAGGTGCCCTGCTAGAACTGCAGATTGTGAACAGAGGAGGACTGCTGCGTGATGTGATGGTTGGAGGTCTCTTGAGCAAAATGATAAGAGTTTTCAATTCTTGGAGAAGAGGGAGGAAAGCAAAAGTGCCACCTTGGTCTTTTTAGGAGCCTGGTTGACTAAGACCACTGGAAGGTAGTCCAGAGGGGCAAAGGCTTCCAGGAAGCCTGAACATTATAAAAGAAGGAAGTCTTCAAGGCACAGGAGCAGCCTGTACCCATGTGCTCAAAGACAAGGGAAGAAGACCACCCTCGCTGAACAGAAAGCTGGAACTCGGGGAAAAAAAGCACAGGTTTTGACCTTTGGAAGAAGGGGCAGGCAACACAGGAATGTGCCCAGGTGGCCAAGAAGGCCATTGCCATCCTAGCTTGTATCAGAAATAGTGTATACAGCAGGACCAGGGCAGCGGTCATCCTCCTGTACCCAGCGCTGATGACACCAAATGTTGAATCCTGTGTTCAGTTTTGGGACCCTCACTACAAGACAGACACTGAGGTGCTGGAGCATGTCCAGAGAAGGGCAATGGAGCTGGTGAAAGATCTGGAGCACAAGTATTATGAGGAACAGCTGTGAGAGCTGGGGTTGTTCAGTCTGGGGAAAAAGGCTCAGAAGAAATCTTAATGTTCTCTACAAATACCTGAAAGAAGACTGTAGCAAGGTAGCAGTCAGTTTCTTCTCCCAAATAAACAAGTGACAGGACTGGAGTAAATGTTGTGCCAAGGGAGGTTTAGACTGGGTATTAAGAAACTTTCTTTACAAAAAGGGTGGTCAGGCATAGGAACAGGCAGCCCAAG
>JAWMRA010000001.1:86131583-86198041 GCA_035584735.1 Pseudotriccus pelzelni | reverse complement strand
GGTGGTCAGGCATAGGAACAGGCAGCCCAAGGAAGTGGTGGAATTACCATCTGGGGAGGTATTCAAAAGACATGCATGTAGATGTGACACTTGGGGACCTGCTTTAGTGGTGGACTTGGCACTGCTGGGTCAACAGTTGGACTTGATCTTAAAGGTCTTTTTCAACCTAAACAATTCTGTGATTCTGTGATTTTAGTCCCAAACACAGCCCCCTTCTGTAGCTGTAGGTAGGCTATACACCGCAGAACTTTTTGACACTAGACAAAAATATTATTTAGCTCGTGATCCTACATCAGCCATTCCTGTAGACCACAACTGAGTACTCTGGACCACAACTGCCATTAGATGTAATATAAAAACTGCTAGTCAGAAAGGCCAAGCTTTTGGTTGTAAATCATTCAGCAAACTGGAACAAATAGGACAACTTATTGTTGCCCCAGACTGCAAAACAGAAGTGAGAATCAAAATTCAGCTAAGGAGGATGACTCATACATTTTGTAGCTGATCATAGCTGGGGAGCTTATCCCAGCATCACTTTAACCATGAAACCTCTGTAATACTGCACCACTTCCCAGGTGGCAGAGGGAAAGGAAGAAGAGGATGGTGGGCATCTCAACCCCAAACGCTCCCCCACACGAGCAACAAGGACACAAGTGCCTTGACAGGGTTCCACCTCACTGAGGGCAGATGCACAACATAAAGGAAGCAGAAAATGGCCAGCCCTGCTGATGACTGCAGCAGCCTGACCATTTCCTGGCCCACCAGCTCATCTCCCCTAAACACAGATATGGAGATGAGAGCCTGTAAACAGTTTGGACAGAAGTCCCAGCCCCTGGCAAACAAAAAAAAAAAATACTTCTCCAGCAACCATCCAGCCCTGATTCAGGAGCGCCCTACAGACCCAAAGTTTCATCCTCAGCTGGGTGTTTTCCAAAGAGATAGTCATGACAGATTCCATGTATCTGCCGATATTCTGGCATCTCCAAGAGCAGAGGCAGCTGAGTGTGAGGGATGCACCCAGACACATCTGGATCGCAGCGCTGGTGGAGCCAGCACAATGCCTCCTGCAGCGTGGGGCTTTGCAAAACAACCAGTCACCTCAGAGGCTGACCAGATGGGGAATGGCCCAGAAACCTCCAGTAAGTTTTTGGTTAGGGATTCACAAGTGAAGACACTGCTTAATCCCACCCAGAATTTAAACTTAAAATTTTTTAATCTTACAAACACAGATATATATACATAATGCTGTAGCCAAATTTCATCTCTAACCATTACTTTCCACCACTTTCAACCTTACTAAAAGGAATGGAAAGGGGGACTGGAAATTTTTTTCTTTAATTTTTTTTTTTTTTAAGTAGAAGTCTTCCACTTGTTTTAAGGTATTTGCTTGGTCACACTTTCCTAGGATGTACAGAAAGCCACCAATAGAGGAAAGTTTCAGCAACCCTGTCTCAAAAGCTACCCACCATTTACATAAATCACCACTTGAATCTGGAAAACAGTCATGTTAATCACAATCAGGTACTCTGACCAAACACTAAAGCCATGACCTAAATACATTATGTGGTATGGTGGTGCAGAACAGCAGTTCCTAGAATTAAGCAATCATCCAATTAAGTGTCATGCACTGAAAACAAAATTAAATTATCTGTTATGCTGCCCTACTACTTCTACTCCCTTCTCCCATCAGGGAAAGACAACAAGGTCCTTTCCACCAGTCTGAATGCTGTATCACCAGCAGGACTGGATTTCCAAGATGCGGAGGAGGGGTCTACACACCCTAGATGTGCCTGTCCCAAATTACAGCACTCCGAGGACAGCTAAAAAAAAAGTAACTGTTTTTTAAAATTGTACTAAAACTGGATTTCCAAAAGTTCCAATGCTTTCAAAGTTTGCCTTATAAATTTACAGCCACTTGTCCAATTACGGAAAGAGCATTACAGTTTATTACAGTCATGTGTCTGCATTGAAAACATGAAGATAGAATGCTGGAATAGACTGCTCAATTATATAGTGCATAGCTATTGCAACTGCTGTCAAAGTAGAATTCATAACAAGTCCAAGGGCTTGTCTTTCAAAACACAAGCACGAGCAATACTTAACACTTAAAGCATTTTCACCGAACCAACAGATTACCAGAAGCATATGCAAGACAAAATTTAGCTGAAGTGTTGTCAAATATGGACCATGACTGAAGACACACACATACACAGATGTATATTTATACCAACTGTGGGGCAGCCCCACCAAACACACAGTTGAACTAAGGGCTGACTATGGCACGATGCTCTAAACCTGAGCTTCGACAACTGAGTCACCACCCACATCACCAACTCTGAGTGAGAAGACCCTGATTAAAGTCAGAATCCCATCCCACTCACCAGCCCAGTAGATAAGGGTCCTTCACCACCCAGGGAAACTATCCACATCCAGAAACTAGAGGGCACAAAGGGAAGGAACATTGGAGGCAGCCACCGAAGCACAGCTCTGGCATCCCCATCTCTGCCCAAGCTGTTAAATTCCGGCTGGAATGCTGCTGACCTATCACTGCAGGTGAAAAACACACACAAAGTGACACACATACACCCCAAAACACATTTTCCATCAGCACTCACCTCTGCCTGACTCTGTCTGTGGCAGGGAGGCAGGCTCCTACAACCAGCTCTTTCCAAGGGAAAGCTGGTGGCTCTCTGAGCTTCCCAAAGGCACCACGGGGGCACCCACTGCAGCTACACACAGCCTGATGGAGGGCAGTCAGGTCCTCACAGATACACAGGTGTGTCCCAAAGGTCTTGTTCTACCTAGATTAGGGCCTGAAAGGCTATTTTAGTCAAAACCAAGTTAAAAAACCAGGGTTCTTGAGCTCTCTCCTTGTCTGGCTATAGCACATCTCAGACTGAGATGCCTGGAAAGAAAATACACAAAACAAAGCTCCAAGCCACCAATTAATTTCCATCTGAAACATCAAGAAAACCCCCAAAGCTTAGTTTGATATTACGCTGGGCTTGAGTTCAAATAAACACAAGAATTCAACGCTGGAAGCACGTAAGATGCCCAAACGGCAGAAGGAAGGGAAGGAGCTTGTATCTTCCACCAGCAGAAAGCTACAGGTTCCTTTTCTGATTTTTGCCACAAACTCTAAGTGCAACCAAAGACAGGCAAAGCTAAGAGGACCAGAGGTAGAATCATCTGAGATCCGAAAAAAATTAATACTAATTAATACCATCCAAGTTTCTGCAGGGAGCACAGAGCAAGGGTTCCTCAGTATGCAGCCAAATGGTTGGAGCAGAGAAAATAAGCAGGTGCCAGTTCCTGGGAAATGTCATCACTCCATTTCAAAAAAACTAGCAAGTGCTTGATTTTACTTTAATGGATTTTGATGACTCTGCTTTTTATTTTCATTTTTACTATCATTTCGGTAGCTTAAAAATCATCTTCCATACACATTTAAAAACTGATAACTCACAGCTTCCATTTAGTCTGCTCATTAGTTTAGGAATATCAGGAGACAACATTCCGGAGAAAAAGGAAAAAAAATAGAAGAAACACAACATTTCTCCACTATGTGAATAAGTCTGTAGCTAAGAGAGATCTACCTAATTATACTGTTTGCCTTTTGCATTTATAGTTAGCACTGAAATCAGGGGGTAAAATTCAACAAGAAGTTGCAAGCAAGAAAAAGCAAACAATCTAGTTTACTGCTGCATGAAAGTCTTCAAGAACCATACCTGGCTTCAGTACAAACAATTGAAAATTAATAGAAAAACCTACTGCTGTGAATTTGAACTAGATCACTCCAGCTTTCCAGTCTTCATTTCACACAGAAATTCATTTGGTTTACTTTTATGACTCCTGTGAATGTGTTGCACACTCAGTGATAAGTACACACTTACTGATGACAAGTTTTAACTCTATCTCGAGATAGAAATCATTCAAAGCATAGGCAAGCCTGTGCCAGTATGTTCCAAGCAAACAAACTAGAAGATACATGATAAGCTTAAATCAAGACTGATTCTTTCAAGGAAATCCGTTTAGAAAGGAGATCTCCAGGCTACGTTTCTCTAGGCTGCCCTATGGAAGAGACCTGAGAGAAGGAGTGGGTCAAAAACACGGCAGAGGACAGATGAGCCCCAGAAAGGAACCAGGGCAGAGGTCTGCTTGCCCAGCTTGGCCCAGCCACCCCAGGGAACCACGCCATGCTACTGCTTTGGCAGAGCCCTGGGAAATAGAAGGTAACAACTGCAAACAAACAAAAGCTTGTTAGTTTGGTTAGTTTGCTGGATGGCTCAATGGCAAGAGCATTGAAGATTATGGCATGTAGGTACAAGTACAGCCTTATCTTTCATCTCTTCCTGCACATCAGATCTTCAGCTCTCCCAGCCATGATGACTCCATTCATCTCAGAAAACAGGATCCCAGAAGAGAGTACCTAATAAATGCAAGTATTGCTAGGATTTAATTTCCCCCAGCTTGTGAATGATGAGCAAAGCCTTTCTTTCTTCAATCAAGATTACCTGATAGTGGATGGCATGTGACACTCACAGGTAGGCCCAGGCAAGAGTGCCGAGCAATCAGAAATCAACTAGGGGAGGGGAGGGTGGCAATACCCAACAGAGCTTCTTTCCTAGCATCTCTGTTCATTTCAAACATCCAATCTCAGACAAATCTGTTTTATGGATGTAGCATGACATAAAGAGGTGGCACCCACTCCATAAAGCTGGAAGGAACAACTAAAGAAAAAGCAGGGGGGAGACAGGGGTGGAAGAAAAAAGGGGTTGCTTCCAGCACCATCAGTCCTCACAAAGGATCCCTGCCTAGCCACTATTAGGAAGGACAAATCAAGAGGACAGGCTATTACAACAGACAAGCCCAGGAAACAACAGATTATAAAGATGAGGAAATGCCAGCATTCAGTAATCCCAGCTACCACCATAACCTGCCAACGTGCTTTTTGCACAGAGGAGTCTCCCTTCAGAGCACCAAAGTTCATTCCTAATGCGGAAAAAATCATTGCCTAAACAGTGTTAGTGATTTATTGCCAATATAAGACGAAGATAATTTGGTTCCTGAAAGCTAGATTTAAAAAAGGCTTATCCACTTAATGACGCTGTTAATGAGAATTAACAATGCGTCTCTCCACCACAGCTAGACAGAGACACTTCCAGGACTGAACTCTACTTGTCCTTCCCACCACTATGGCTGTGACTAAAAGGTCTGCATGAAAACACAGGTACTTCATATTCAGTGGGGTAGGAAAAAAATGGCCTGGTGTTCAAAGACAGGGAAAAAAGTAAATCTCTGTACTGTTAGTCAGCTGTGACATCCAAAATATGCAAGGTGCTTCTCAAATCTTCAGAAGTGAGATAGATGAGATCCACTAAGAGGTACCAGCAACAAGAACTTTAAAACTTAAAGAACAAATAGCCATTAAGTATTTTTGCAAAACTGTTAAGCAGACTATAAACTCTCAGCCAAACTACTTCTGAAATCAACTGCTGTGCCAGAGGACCTCTGCATGTACAAATTATTTGTGAATAAACTTCTATACATGTTTAATGTTAGCATTGCTATCATTTTTTTGTACAGTTCATGCATGCAGTGGCAGTCTGATCCAAGAGCATCTGCATTTCTAGCCTTATGTCCACTTCCCTAAATCTCAGTTTGCAAATGTTTCTTTCTACTCTTTTCAAGCCTCATCCTGAGAAGTCTCCTCATCCTGCTTAAAAATTAAGCAATGGTTTCTTTTACCACTTTTTACTTCCTTGGATGAAGCATCTAGTAGATAAAGAGCACACATTTGCACCTTCCATTTACTCTTAAAGAGAAAAACATGCCAACCTTTTTTTATTTCTGTTAAACCCAGCAGCTAGCTCTAACATTCTGCTTACAAGAGAACACAGAAGCATCAGAAAGGTCCTCCCATGAACAGTGGGTTTGGGGTTAAAAGACAACACAGACACGAGAACATTGCCGGGATCCAAGGCACATTGAAGGAGACACATGAACACACACGCAAATCTGGGGTGTTTGTCACCATGAGACAGCGTGAGATAGGAGAGTGCACGTCAAGAAGAGAGGTCTGGAAGGAGATGACACATTTCCACTTCAGCTGTAGATTTCCTGTGCAATTTTGAACATGAAACTCATTTTTTTTCTGTGTTGTTGGATTTTTTTTTTTTTAATCCATAAAAATACCAGCTTTATAGTTGTTAGGCGTAATTCATTAATGTTTGTTTTTAAAAGTGCTTTGATGTTCCTGGTTGAAAGCCACTACAGATAGATCACATATTAAAAAACAGCTAAATATTACCAGGACTGGTGCCCTACACAAGTATTTGCAGTTCCTCTGTACTGAACAGCCATTTGAGACCAGTAAACAGCAGCAGACGCTTCCAGCAGAAGCATCGGGGACGTTCAGTGCAATGGCAGATCCGGAGGAGAGCAGACCACACCACAAAAGCCAAGATCATGGGTGTTGAGGGAAAACCGAGGAAATGGAGGCAGACTTCCTCTTCCTCCAGCAAGAGGCTGAGACTGGACTGCCAGCATCCTACGGTTCAATTTGTGCGGTCTAAATACTGGTGACTGATCCCTTATGAGACATCACAGGGCAGGCAGAAAACAGCAGGAGACCTGTTAGAGACATACATCCTTTTGGAGCAGATGTTGGGAGCTAGAAGGACAAAGCGTTCCAGCATACCCTTCCTTGGTGGACAGGAGCAGAGGGAAGAGAGTGTGGAATTGAAGAGTGTTGGTCCCATCCCACTGCTGCTGAGGTACAATGCCACCATCAGCAATCCCTCTGATCCAGCAGCTCCAAGGCAGCATCCCAGCTGGGTGAACCTTGGTTTTGAAGGCAGCAGGGCTGAGGCAGCCCCTGACAGTGGGAGGAACCCCTTTGACTTTGAGAAAGTGCCTTGACATGGCTGGAACACAGGACCTATGAGCAGCTTAACAGCAGGCATAGCTTCTCAGCCTTCATAAAAAGGCACACAACAAACACCACTGCAATTTGGCAGACAGGATGAAAAGAAGTAGCTATTCAAAAAGGCTACTGTTTACTACCACTTCACATGAGACAAGATCCCTCCACCTTTTTTTAATGTTTCACTCTTAAGCCCATACATTTTTTTAAAAATTCCCCTGGTCCTGAAGAGGTGGTGTGATTTTTCTAGGAGTGTATGCATTATAACTTTCAGCTTCTGAGCATTAATGTTTTCCGTGTTAAATTTGGAAAGGAAGAAAGGGGTTTATGTGAAGGATTATTCTTAATTCTTTCACTCCTCTTTAGTACAGCAAAAGGGAATGAGCAATAAGACAGTCTTTAGAAAAAACAGCTTTTTAAGTAAAGAAAGATCTGTTGAACAAATATTAACAGAATCATTTGGATGTCTTCGAGACACTGTAAATCCAAGATTTGCTGATGTAGAGGAAATGCAGATCTTTATCTATAAGCCTGAAAGAAAAGCAAAATGAAATAAATTTCTGAATTCCCTCTCTGTAGAGACATTTTGTCCTTCAGGACAGAACTGTACTCCTTCAGCACTGTCACTTCTGCACCTTGCCTGGCTCGGAGCTGGAGCTGCTGGTGTACTTTCAGATCTAAGGTGTTCTTGTTTCCAAAATTAAAAGTCACTAGATCCTCTGAAGGCTCTGTGTTTCAGGGGTGGTGAGAAAAGACTGCCTTTAATGCAGGCCAACTCCTCCCACACTTCGCAACTGATGGCTCACTCTATGCCAAATTATTTTTAAATTCTGCAAATCCAAGGAAGAAGTTTCCAGAAACTAGGAGCAGCCTCAGGCCGTGCAGCACTCTCCACCCACAGGGACCCTCTTCTGTACCCCACAACCCACCCAGCATTTGCTGCAGGTTTAAATCCTCCTCTTAAATAACAATTTTTGCAGAGCAAGGTGGGACCCCAAGAAACTGCTCCAAAGCAAAAGATCCTTAAATCATGATTTAAGGATCCTTAAATCAATCAAGATCATGATTGATTCAATGTTGTGATGGAGGACAACCAAGCACTTGGTGTAGCCCACCAATCCTGTGACCCTCCAATAGGCACACTGCCTCATCCTCGCTCAGCTGCAGCAGTTACAGCTATTTAAAGAAACTGCACCACGCATCCAGCAAGAAGGACTTGTCACCCTCCTCCCCACCTCTTCTAGGAGCGACAGACATCATTAATTAGGTCCTAAGATCACTCTCTGCCTGGTGCTTTTGTGTGTCTCTGATTCATTAGAATACTGCTAAGGTACGTTAGCAGGGCAGTTTACAAGATTATATATAATGAGCATTGGTTAGAGGAAAGTGCATCATGATTTTAACAGAACACTAAAAAAAAAGATCAACAGTCCAATTATCTTCTCCCTACGCCATGTTCCAAATAAAGCTCTCTGCAAGGCCCACACTATAGCACAGTAGGGAGCAGCACAGTAGGCTAAAACTGTGTTATTCTTCTCTTTGTTGGGAAAGGAGGACTAATAATTTGGACTGGAAGGCATTTAACTATCTAGTTGATTAGTCATTCAAGACAATGACGAGAGGTCACCATAGCATCACCCAGCACAAATGCATACCTGACCTCACATTACGTGAAAATGTGAAGTCCAAGTACAATTCCTCCCTGCGCCCCTTCTCCTGCCTCTTTCCAATGCTGGATTTGACACCAACAATCTGCTTTATCCCATTTATCTTAAACTATCAGGTTTCCTGCATTTTAAAAGACAAAGCTTACAGCAAGAACTCCTGGAGCAAGAAGAAGTTACACGAGCAGTATTTATAAATAACTATTTTATACTCCCCAGGTTATCTGGTTTATACTATTATGCCCAAACACCAACAGTTAAAGCAAAGCAAGGGGCAAACCCATGGCAAAAATAAAGCTACTACAGGGGGAAAAAAAAAGACAGAGAGCCTTTTGCACTGAGTAGAACAACCAATTACCTTAAGGTTTACATAGTTCACTCCTTCCTAGGTCAGTCAAGGATCCAAGAGGATCCTAAACCTCAGAAAAATGATAGGAAAATGAACAAAGGTTGAGTGAGAGTATGCCGTGGGGTCTATGGGTAAAACAGACAGACTCCCACGCATGCAGCTATGGCTACAGTAAGCTATAAATTAAATTAATCCGTCTAAGCCAAGGCACAGAGGGGGGGAACTTCATAGCAGGTATCTATAGCAGGAGTAAATACACCCTTCACACAGGTGTTTTGCAGGTTATTTTTCAAATATTAGTCATCCATAGGAAAAAATTAACAGGGATGGGTTTGCCAGGCAGTTTTTCTGCATCACTGAAAATATACAGAACATCACCAGCTCCCAATGGGAAACAGCTGAAGAAACCCCACAGGGACTGTGTCAGCCAGGAAGGGGGAATAAGGAAGCCTGCAGCTCACACAACTTCCCCACCAGTCACGTTTTGAGAATCCGACCTGGCATGAAGCACAGGAAGCCAAAGAAGCCTGTCTCTGTGGAGTTGCACTCCAGGCAGATTAGAGGAGCTCCGGGCATCCCCAGAGCTCAGACAGGCATAAACTGACGTGCAGCAAATGGAACTCAATGGGAACTCCTCAATTAGGAGCTCAAGGGAACAAGAGAGCTAACTCTGCAAAGAAAGTGGGAAGATAAGGCTGCAGCCTCTCCACCAGCTATCGAAGTGGTCGGGGTACTGAGGGAAGCCCACACCAAACACTAATTAAAGTTGGAACAACAGCCTGTTGGGACTGAATGGATTTACACAGGCGCAGCGTGGGAGTGTGGCTCAGCGACAATTTATTTCTTATTTATACTGCAGTAGCACTCAGTGGCCTCAAATCATGACCAAAGTGGCATTGTGTCACACACCGTTCAACCACTCACACAGGCAAAACACTTAGTCCAACAAGCTTATGACCTGATGTCCTTGCTTCAGGAAAGCATGTGCACCCAAGCTATCCCAGACAGCAAATACTCCAGGAGTTTAATCCTGCCCCAGTTAGGGTACGAAGTTTTCCATATGGAAAAGGCCTGGCCTGAACAAATGCTACTGCAAATTCAGCTTTTTCCTCTGGCTACCTCATGTCCAATACTCAGGCCCTGCAAGTTCCCAGCCACTTGGTAAGCTGGAAGGGAAAACCCTAAGAACCTTAAGATTCATAAAATACTCCCTAAAGCGATCAAAATGCATCTGTGGTATTCAAAAAAAGGCCATGCAAGTAAGAAAAGTATTAAAATCCACAAAACCAAAACACATACTCCCAAAAAATACCAAACCAAAAAAAATCCCGTAGACAGAAATTTATATTGATCAACTCAACTTGCATATAGTTTGAAGCTTGCTAAGCTTGCTCCTCCTGTTTCAGGGCTCAGAGGAGGTTTTCCATACCCAAACTTTGACCATGTTTATCAACCATGCTATGTTTCCCTATAAATGAGATTTTGTTCGAATTGCCACAGTTCTAACCTATAGGGCCTGTCACACTATTTACAGTCTCTGTTTTAATAATACATTATGAGGTTCTGATGGAGGCAGTTTCTCAGGGCACTCTTCCACTGAAGGACTTCTCTATGAATACCAGTGTATTTCCACATCTCGAGAATTATCAAGCTTTCTCTAATGTCAATTTCTCCTCTAATTTCAAATGTTTGCTATAGACTACTATAAGACAAAGGACAGAATTCAATCAGATGAGGGGAACTAATTCCTCCTATCATCCTCCTGATTCCCAAGGCCAAAACAAAACCACAGAGCACAGACATTCAAAGCAATCTCCAGGGAGAACCAGCCAGATGCCAACTCTCAGCCAAAACAGGGAAGAAGAAAAAAACATCATTAGTTTGAGGGCCTCCAATCTGAGGCTCAGAATGGAACTGTTTTACAACTTGAAGTACAACTTATACTAGAACCCAAATTAATAGTATTTTCTTAGCATTTGTATATATGCCTAAATCAAATCAATAATTAAGCTTTAGGCTTATAGGATTTACTTTGTTATAGTATTCTACTTGGCAGGGTATTTTACAGCAGCAAGTTTACATAGCAGTTCATCCATAACCATGATTTACTTCACTTTCATTAGCTTAAAGACTAAAATCAGAAGACATTTAATTCTTCTAATTTAATATTTATAAATTAAGGAAGTAGGTTCATGAGTACTGGGTTGCTAAAAGCCACTACCATGCCAAAAAGTTCAACAAGGAAAACTTACTGCTGCCAAGGACATCACTTTCAGCATGGCTTCACAATTAACTACCACTGTGCTGTGTGACTGGAACTGTGATGAACCCTGTCAGGAGGAGAAAAATATCTACCTTTCCCTAGACATGTCTCAAGGGGGTATTCAGTGAGGTGCCAAGGAACTGGTAAGTAATTGGAAAAGGCTAACACAGAGGACTCCTCCCATGACTTTTGCTGCTGTTACCAAAGCTAGAGACTTCAAAGATGGATGGATGGATGGATGGCTGGATGGATGGATGGCTGTCCATGATCTTGTAACACAGTAAGAAGGAAGAAAATCATGTTAACAAGAAGAGCAAGCAGATTAGATCACGGGCTGCTGATGAAAACCAGGAGCTCACAAGCAAAGTGGAGCTCCTCCAGCTTTTGTCCCTTTCCTGGAGAACAGAAATTAGTACCTGACCTCTTCACTGTGCTCATGCAATGACAGTGCCTTGTGCTACCTGTCAACCAGGAAAAAAAACAGGTAAGTAAATAAAATGTTATCTCAGCTGCAGACAATTTTATTACTACTCTACTCCCCACATTTTTACTAAAAATACTGTCATTTAAAAGAATCCATTTATTCCATCCTCAGCTATGAAAACAAATCCTGGTTTTTTGAGGACAACATAACTGTAACTTAAGCCTTTTCAAAACATGCCTCTCTGAAAGCACGCTCTCTCACATCAGCCAGATGAATGAAGGACTATTTCTCTTAGCTTGACTCCATTCTTTCAGCTAAAGCCAGTGAAACAGAAAGGCTGTCACTGTTTATGGGAAGACTAAGTCACCTTTTTTAAATATCTACAGAAACCAAACAGTCTAGTTTGCTAGGATTTACCTTTCTTCATGTGCAGGATCACTTGTAAAAAGTCATGGGTGATTTGGTCACTTTCTGTAATCATCAAAAGCAGATTTGATAACGAAGTATTGATCCCCAAAAGAGGAAAGCAAGAATGGTGAAAATGTTCTTTCAAAGAGGTTTACCATCCTACCCAAAAAAAAAAAAAAAAAGGTGTTTGAGAGAAGGTGGGTTTGTTTTCATTTTCAGCCAAGCTGCATGAAGTTAGTTCCTGTCCTTGTTTGGAGGTAAATGAGGCAAAGAAGGGAAGCCACTACATGAGCAAGAGGGAACAGGCAAAAACTGGGCAAAAGCCAAGGGTAAGAAAGCATCTGAGAATGTAAGCAGAAAGCAGGGTGTGGAACCAGGGGGAATGGGAAGCCCACATATGTGCACCAACACCTCGTGAGTCCCTCGCTGTCAAATTAAGCCCACCTATCAGACCACACTGCTGCAAGTCACAGCTTGGACCCACTGCCAGTGCACCAGAGGTTTCACACCTCACTCAGACAAGACTTGAGCAGATGTCTGTGGGCGTGACTCTGGGATTCAGCTAAACACCCATCTAAGGGTGAGCTACTGCCACCAGGAGCAGGCGACTGGCAGCTCCCCACCCCGCACACCCAGCCTCCCCGGCCTCACGCACAGCAGCAGCAGCAGCTGCAGCCGCCGCCACTGGTTCAGAGAGACAGACTGGCAGAAAACTCCAATTGCTCCTTTGTCAAGGAGAGCGTGAAGAAAATGCACATCCACAGCTCAGACCAGCATTGCTGCTCTGGGAGGCTGAGCACCTGCTGTCAGCAGCAAGTGGACAGGGTCAAGGCTTCATGAAAAGCAGGGGCAGAGGGACTGACAGACACAGCATTGTGTGCTGCCTCTCCTGAGCACAAGACACAAACTCCTGCTGATTTTCACTTATCAGCCGGAAATCAGGGGGCATGCTACAAACTACAGGGTTCTCCTTATCAATGATAGTTATCTCCAGAAATAGGCTGGCTGAGGATGCAGTACTATGAGACCACAGGCTACACAAAATACCCACCAGGAGCAGCCTAACAGTCCAAACACTCCAGTCTTGGGGCACAGGACTGGAAGGTCTCCTGAGATTCTTTTATATGAACAGAGTGTATATCTGTACATGCATATATGTGTACACGCATATACACAAGCACATACACATAAATTATTGATTTCAGGACAAGGAAAGATGGCATACATGATTTCCTTAATAAAGTTTACAGCTGACTCGTCTTGCTGGGGAGGAAAACAGAAAAAAGTCCAAACCCCCTTCAAATGACCTACACTATAAAAAAGTCCCAGCAACGCAAGACATGTGCCATGCATCCCATACCCAAGGACTGTAGTAAACACCTTTGGTTCTCTTACATAAGAGTCCCCTGTTCAGTAAGAAAAGAACAGGCTTCCCCCTCAAGCCAGAGGAAATCTTCCTAAGGTTAATCTGTTGGTTCTTAAGTAACTTAGGCCAGACACCGAAAGGAGATGTGATCACATGCAGGAGATTAGCACACTGCAGACCCATAACAGTCCAGGCAAAGGCGCTGAGGGGAATGTGTGCGCAAACCTCTGCCTGCACCGCTACTCGGGAGCGAAGTGGAGGTGAAGGGGACAATGACTCCTGTTTTGTTTCCTGTCTCCATCGGAAAACATGCCCATGTGGTCGTCATTCCTTCTCCCACTCCCCTTCCTTTCCCAGTGGCTTGGGCAGGGCCAGGGTGGGTAGGGGATCTGAGCTACAAACTTTCCTGAGGAAATGCCACTGAGATGGTATCATCAGATCCTTTGAGAAAAGAGAATAGATAAGACCAAGCTCTGGGAGATAATTACCCATTTGTGCTACAAATATATTTTCCTTTACAACAGCCAGACTTTTAAACGGCTTGACAATTTTTCTCCCTCAGGAAGGTTAACCTGCTATTATAAAAAACACTTATGCAAAGTGCCTACTGAAAGCGCAGATGACACAGATGAATAGAGGTTATTCCTGCCCCAGCTAACATCCAGTGCTGTGAATCATGATGCCCTCTGCAATGCTTAAGCCCCTCTGCTCCTTCCTCCTGCCCCTTCTCCATCAACTCCGTGTCTCACCTCTAAAGCCTCCTTCTCCCTGGAGGGAGGCAGGGCAGCTATTGATGGCACAGAAGGCCGTCAGGCTGGAGCAGAGCAGGGCTCAGATGTGGCTGTGGTCACCCCAGGTTGTAAGACAGGTCAGCCCAGCCCAGCGTCCCTGACTGCTGCATCTCTCCCTCATTTCGAAGCATGTTTTTTCAGACAGCCCTGACACCAGTTGGCTCCCACTGTAACGCTGGCAGAAGCACGCTGTAATTTTGCTCAGCCGTAAGAATTTTAAACCATGCTTAAGCATTCTTGCTAACCACGCTTAGAAGACCTACCAAAGTGCAGCCAAAAAATTACTGAAGCCCTTCAGCCGGCCAAAGGGCACCCTGGATAAATAAGTAAATAAACAAGCATGAAGCCAGAGACAATGAGAGCCTATCTGAAATATTTCAAAACCAAATAAGAGCATAAGAAGCTTCAATGGGATTTGTAAGTCAGTGCACAGGAGTACCATGTTTATAAGAGTGAAAATTCAAGCACTGATTCACTTCTTGAGGCTAGCACAGGGACTTCTCACAGGAAGATTAGCGGGGAAAAGAAGGAAAAAAGTGATTAATGCAAGACCTGACATTAGTTCAAGTCAGGAGAAGTCTGGTATTTTCAAAAGCACTGACTGGGAGAGCAATGGGAGATGTGTTGATAGTACAGTACCATCAGCAACCTCACTGGGGGGGATGTCAGAATATTGCAGGACATGAGGGCCTAGGGATTACTCAGGGACAAATCATGTGTCTGCCCATCTTTGAGCTACCCATCTCTCTGGGCTTCTGCTGCCCTTCAGGGCACCCCAAAATCTCTACCAGCTTCATCCCTAAAGGCCCAGATCAAAAGGGCTTCCCCACGGCAGAAGAGGTAAAGCCCACAAGGATGACCCATGTTTCCCTGCAAGAGCACAGCACAAAGGGCAGGAAACCAGAGAACGAGTTTCTGCCCTCCCTCAAGCACCCCCCAAACCCTCACTGCCTCTGAAATGGTATCACATGGCATTCTGTCAGCATCAGCACTTCCAAAGATTAAATAGTAACACACAATGTTACTTCAAAGGTTGAGGAAAAAAAAAAGAAAAAAAAAAAAAAAAAAAAGAAAAAAAGCAGTCAGTGATTTTCAGAAGACAGATACTGTGCACACTCAAAAAGACAAGTTTCTTTGAGCCCTCCCAAAAACTGAAGGCATGTGAATAGTCACACTTCTCACATAAGAGTTTGAGCTGCAGGCCCCACAGTCCCTGGGAATTAAATGAGTAACTACATGAGAGGTTCAAAGATTTCTTGTCCAAGACATGCATGCACACAGAAAAAAAAAAAAAAATCCCCTTCCTTCAACTTGCCTCCTCCACTCGCCACCCCCCCCAGCCCAAGTATTTTATCTGGGCACAAACGTGCTCTAACAACTTGACAGCAGCAGTGAAAAGAGCATGTTTAATTCAATTTACCCATAATGAAAGCCAAGGTTTCCCTAATGCCGGCTTGGGGCAGCTGGAGGAGAAGATACAGCTTGCTCCTAACCCCTCAGTGTTAATTCAGTCCCAGACACAGCCGCCTCTCCAGGCCTCCTCTGGATGCAGGCAAAATGCCCGACAGCTGCCGAGCTCTGAAGTGCTTAGTGATGAGGGCAATAGATGGAAGGGTGGGAAAAGAAAGCACCACCAGGAGCTATTTCAAGCCTCCCACACAGAGTCAGGGACCAAACAGTGGCACTTTCAGTAATAACTACAGGTCACCAAGGGACAATAATGTGTAATATTGCATTTGCAAGAATGGGTAATGTCAGCGCTAATGACTGCATAGAGGACTTTCTCTTCTGACAGCACTCTTGTAAAACATCCAGGGTCAGTAGTCCGCTTTCTTCCCCAAAACATAAACCTTCCCAGAAGAAATGAGAAACTTTGAAAACTTAAGTTGCAAGAAGTTCTGACTAAACTTTAATATAAAAAGCTGTGAAAGAGGCCCGTTTTCTTCAAAATTCATGGCAGGTCTAACCTGTTGTGAGGATCTGCAGAGTGATGCAAGCTCAGGACCTCCCTGAAGCCCAGCTACCCAGAGAAAACGGATGTGCTGAGCAAATAACAACAGTCCATGAGGGAGCACAACCGTAAGTCCGACTCTTACCTGAAATAGTGCTGCCTTTCAAAGGCCTGGAAAACTTGTAGGCCAGGGGTAGCAGTGGTTGAATACTGTGTGTGAATTAAAAACACTAAGGAGGAGCTTTACATTGTATCTGGTTAAGTATGCAACACAGTAAAAGCTAAGCACTCTTAAAACAAAGCGAAGACATATCCTAAACTCCTAAAAAAAGGATTTAAAATAAAAATCTATTCATAACATAAAGCACGTATTTTCACAGTTTTCTGAAGCTGCTGTAAGCTCTGCAGATCACTGAGACCAATGATGCCAAGAATTCACACTCCCTTCACACACATATTGCTCCTGGCCTCCAAAAGAGTTCAAAAGCTTCAGGTAACTCTGTGTCTTCCCCACCCCCTTATTCCCCCATCTCTTTCCTGTTGCCTCCACAAAACAAAGCAAAATAAAACCTGCACTAAACAACTGCTAAGTTATCCCCTCTTCCTTTCATCAGAAATAGGGAACGTAGGTTAAAAATGTGCAGCGGTCCAGTTCTCTCCATAAAAATTAATTATGGAGCTCAGGGAATTAATATCTGCTACACTTCTGAAATTGCCATGTGACTTTAAAGCCTTTAACACAATTCTGATAAGTTTAACATGTTAAACTCAGTTCAGAGTCAAATAGGTCTAGCCACCTAGCCAACGTTTTGTACATTTGGCAAGTGAGGCTTAAAACTGAGTCTGAGAAAAAGAAGGAGGAAAGGGTGAAAATGGAGGGGCAGCAGTCCAGGCTCACACCCCAACAGTGGCTTCTCCCCCCTTCCCTACAGCTGGTACAAGGTGGTCAAAAAAATGGCCAATAAAATGAGAAGCCAGCTGAGTGGATTTGTAACATGAAACCACCAGGCACAACAGTGAAAAATTTCCCGTCTGCTGAGAGGGGGAACACAAGAAACACCAAAAAACAAAACCACCCAACCCATTAGGTCATTAAAGACCTAACGGAGAGGTCATTATAGACAGATGGCTCATGCAGAGAGTTGGCAGGAGCGTGTTCCTCTGAAACCCAGGCACCAGCAGTGATCACCCACCCATGTATCTGCTGGCAGAGGTAGATCCCCATGGGCAGAAAGGGGGACTGTGATCAGGACTGGTGTGCAGCACCTTGCTGGGACAGAACACCCAGCTTCCACCATCCTTTGCCGACAGCTCACCCATGGCTGCTGCCAGAGAAAGCATGTCTGGACCTGGAGAGCTGGAGGAAAAGGAGAATAATGGTGTGGCCACAAATGACTTTCGCATTTAGGTTTCCTGGATGGGTATCAGCAATCTGTCATAAAAGGAAAGAAAAGCTCTAACCAAACCATCAGCTACATTCATTAAAATCCTAAAGACGTCTGGAGAACTGCCCTTTCTGCAGCGTTAAGTCATTGGCAACTTCGTCTTAACTGAGATAGAGACTTCCCTCTCCACTGCCCCTCCTCATCTTGAATGTAACTACAGAAGAGAAAACTGGATCGTGCTCAAAAAAAAAAAATCAGCCAAAGGCCTGCAGCAAGGGTGGGGGGGAGGAGGGAGGCTGTGAAGATAAGTCAATCCTTTGCTTTGCACATGTCTTGTCACTATTTATCCCCTCGCTGCCATCACGTGAGCCCAGCAGCGGAGGGAACAAAGGGCCTTTGCTTAACCATCCACAAGGAGCCCTTTAAGCACTTCAGCAGAGCCTAAGAGTATCCTTCCAATTAGCCTTTAAACAGTGACATTAAAATAAATAAAGAAAACCCTCTTCTGCAACATGTTACCCCTTCACCATGTCACAGAAAGTTACATGGCTGGGGCAAATACGTCCCTCACTCACAGGGAGAGAAAATTCCTAAATTTAGGCATGTTCTCTGCCCCACTTGTATCCATCAAGAGATCAAGCTCTTCATTAATGGTATTCATCTAACTTGCTAATTTAAGGGATGAAATCACTCCTGCACGGTATCTTGAAGGGGACAGTTATTTTAGATCCCCATTTCAGAAAAAGCAGTAAAAAAAATCAACTTATCATCCTTATTCCAACGCTAACCAGAAGCACTGCTGTAAAAAGCAAATGCAACTTCATCCCAGAGTTCAAACCTGACAGGGACAGAATAGTTTCCACCCTAGGATCAATACAACACCTGAATTGTTCTGGCTCAGAACACAGCATCGTGACTGCGCACGTGTGCGTGTCTGTCCGTGTGTCCGTGCGTCCATGTGTGATAGCAAGCCCTGCAGCACCGCAGGAGAGCCTGCAGAGGAGCAGACCTGGTTCTGAGGACTCAATCCCACAAGATGCTCAAGCGAACCCTACCTCACTTGAGCCAAGTCACCTGATTTCAGGACCTGAAAATGAGTCAAAATGTGCAGAATCAGGCTCTACAGTAGAAAATCGGCTCCTCTGCTTAAACCACAGCAATCCTCGCCTGCCAGTTCTTTTTAATCGCTAGACTGACAGCCATGTGGTAAAGTCGACAGCGCCAAGTACTTGTCATTTCATCGGTGCTGCCAATTCCCATCTTGCTGAGACAATGACACATCAAAAATAGCTTTCATCTGTTTATATACTGCATGCTCGGCAAACTATGTCACCAACTGCTGGTGTGGGAAAAAAAAAACCAACATTTTTTTTAATAATCTCCATCCTGGAAAAAAAGTAAGATTACACACTCTCTGAAAAATATGAAAAACGTATTCCATATCTTGGGAAACATTCAATGCATGCCTCATTTCATTTAAGATTACTATATTCTGAAAATATTTATTACAGTAAACCCTAGTAATTCTCTTTACTAACAAAGAGCAAAGTCATCATAATCAAAACTTCTTTTTTGCAAAATGCTGATTTCTGAAGCTGCTGAAAATATTCAGAAGATGAAAGCAGATAGTCAAAAGCATTTTTCCTTATAAAAGCTGAAGTCTTTTGCACATCCAAAGAGATGCCAAAAACAACATGCGCAAAATTTCACAGTCTTTCTTCACATTTTCATTGGTCTCCCTGAAAGACATACACTGCATGAGTCACATCCTTTTGTTCTGTCTTCCTGGGTTATTCAAATTTGCTGAGCTATTTCTTGGTGAACACCATAATTAGAAAAAACTCTGCTCCCTACTGATCTGATGAACATCTGAGTTTACATACATAAGAATACACCATGAATGTTTATATGTGCATTTTTTTGTTGTTTTTCTCCTTCCCTCCTTCCACAAAAGGGTAAGAACAGTATGAAGCACCAAATTCCATAGATGAAAATTTGAAAGTGGATCAAAAACAAAATGCATACACTTAGAATAAAGTCTGGAGAGCCAAATTAGAAAATTACATCAAATAAAACCCTACAGCTGAGAAAGTATACCCAACAAACACTATATGGCAAGCAACACCTAAAGCTTGCTTTGATTCTTCATAAAACTTATCTTATACTTTATTAAGAAGCGGGAAAGCAACTGCAGAAATTCAGGAACAAGATCTCTTTCAGACCTAAAGAATATTTTTAAAACTGAAATAACTTATTTAATTAAGCCCCAAATTTACTATTAACAAACAACTTTTCATCTCAAGTGCTCTTCTCCTGACTGCACAACACATATAACTGTTTCAGCAAAAATAGGATTCATAGCCGTTTTGGAAGGGAGTCCCAGCTAAGATTGCAAGAGACGGCAAGATACAGGCCTGACTTACGGAGCCCTCATGACAGCCTAATAAATCAGAAAAACATATTTTTCCAACTTGTGGATTAAAACAAATACCAATTTGGTGATAGCATGCTTTTGAGCAGCCATGTTTCCAAAGGAAAAAGGACTGTTTACACTAGCCTGATAATCTAATAGACGGACACGCACGTATCATTAATTATGCCCAGCAGATGGAAGTGGGCTGCGCATGCAATGCAACCCACAGGTCATCAAGCTGCCGAGGTGTAGGTGTAACTTTGCTATCTTGAAATGAGGGGAAAAGAACTGAGGCAGGAAAGATGAGGCTGTGCCAGCTGCAGACGGCTCTTGAGTGCTCCTCCCCAGGCAGAGACACCCGCCCTGATGAGCCTCACCATGGTGCTTCTACCACTGTTTATTGAGTAGCAAGTTCAACCGGTACTTTTTCACATAGCCAGACTCCTTCCCACAGGATGACACTGAAGCCAAAGGTGGAAACATGGTTTATACCATAAGGACTATTAAGCGTGAACGAACTGGATGCAACCTTGGTCAAAAAAAAAAAAAAAAGAAGCACCCACCCAACACCCCCACACCGTCAGCTGCCAAAGGTTGGTATATCCCATGGGAGATCTCTCTCTTTCTCTGTATACATATATTAATCCTTTTCTCCATCACTGCCAAGTACTCTAGACAGCTGCCTAGGCAGTACAGATCTGTAGTCTGATCCCACATGGAAGCTCTTAGGCTATTCCAAATACACTTAGACTTTTGTGTAGAAAAAGCTTAAGTTCTTGGAAACCGGCTTTTACATCAAGAGTGGCAGCTCACTGGCATCCTAAAAAGTAGGACTCAGCACTTGAGAAGATGTAATGCTGGCATAAAGCAACTAAGTAAAGGAAAAAGTTCCTGTTTTCTCTTTATTGGGATTTAATATCAAGATGGCTAAATGGAGTTGTACAGCTCAATGGAAAACACAAAGGTTTTTTTCCCCTACTCCCCTCCTCTTTTCAGATGTTTTCTTCCTTATGGTAGAAGCAGCAGGTAAATTAAAACAGTCCTCCATCCCCCTCAGGACCAGCTAGCCTGCCAGCTTCTGGGAGCAGAGCTCAGCTCTGAGCTTAGGAAAGTGCTTTTGAAAAACTGCACTCAAGCAAACTCTCTCTCCCTGAGGAGGTGGTGATATGGAAGCGGGTATTGATAAACACAGATATTAGCTGTTGCTCTGTTCTTGCGGTCCAAACCAAACAAGTGGAAATAGGAAAGAATTATGGATGCATTAAGATTAAATTCACACTTCAAAATACTATCAGTGAAAAACTGGTAAGAGATCAAATGCAATGCACTCCCTGTAATTGCTGGATTCCTTTGGGGTTTGTTTTCTTCCTTTTTTTTTTTTTTTTAAGTAAACATATTCCATAAGAGGAAAGATATTCACATATGGTTAAATTTTAATTTGGCTAGTTATATAAACTACATGCCACTACAAAAATTCTCACCAGTAGTTTCAATTCCATAATCACAAGCTGTTTTTCACTTTCCATGATTACACGTTCTGCCCGCTCAAAAGTTTGTCCTTCCACTTCAAACATGAGTTAAGCAATTAACAGATGCATTTAAATCAGACTGTAAAAGGACTTAGTGAACTTTCCAAGTATAAAATATGCTAAAATTAAGCCTGACTTTGTCGTCATACTTCAGCGACCTGTCATCAACTTTATCATGTACCAAAAGGTAACATTGTTCAAAACCGAGATAGACCATAACACCACATAAAAAAGACAAGGCAAATAATCTCTCCGTTTAATATTTTTTAGCTTAGTCTACAAGTAAAAGACACTATTTTTTTTACAAAAAATGCAAACTGTAGAAAACGTTCCTCATTAAAAATATATTAACATGCCATGCAGCAATACCCCAAAATGCAGCCTTACTATAAAAACACAAAGCATTCTCTTAGCATAAAGATCATCATGAGATGGGGTTTTATTCCAAGTTTAAAAGTAATTAAAATGTATTATATGCAAATCTGGGATGGGGCTGAGTGTATGATTCAGTTCTCATGTCACCTTCAATCACAGTGATGAATCTGCTCTTCAAGATAAAGTCTGAGAGCTATGGGTAAAACAATTTATTACTGCTAGCTCTAATTAATCCAAACCCAACTGTTTCAAATTCTTCAGTACACAGAATAAACTAGGCAGGTTTCTGCCATTTGTGACACACCTAGTTCAAACAGGAACCTCTTCAAATCAAGGATTACAAAAACGTAATAAATACATTGAAATAATTTGTCCCTTTAGGCCTGTAGTCAATGAAATAATTTGTGAACGTAAATTTGAGAGCACATCTGTATTTTCCTCCGTCTCAATGCCCCAGCACATCCATCTAAAACTAAAGATAACTCTTTGTACAGCAGCCTTCTACATACACCAGAAAACAGCATGCCGCCAACCAATCAAGGGGAATAAACATTGGGAAGAGAAATACAAAGGAGAATGAATAACAGATTAAAACTGCCACTTTTTAACAGAGATTATAGTATTTTCTTAGTAGTGCCTTCTGCAAGGTGTTTCCAAAGTCTGGTTAACATGGATATGCAGCTCTTAAGAATATAGGCTAGGATAAAATTATTTATTTTTTAGCTACAAGGGCACCCCAAATAATACTGACAGCCTCACTCTGCGGCAATCAATATAGCTTAAACCATTGTAAATAATCTCCAAGGAGAGCAATAACAAACAGTCATCCCCAGAACAGTGAACAGGGTTCAGGGGGCAGACTTCAACAATATTAAGAACAGGTATTTCAAAAAGAGCAGCTTCCCACTCATGGACACGTGATCTGTAACACACTGCTGAACCCCAGACTGGCACTCTGATCTCACTGAATCTAGGAATTATTTGGGATTTGGTCAGGACAGTTCAGTGCAGAATTGGACAGTAAATACCTACCTACCCTCCAGAGCCTAAAGAATTATTATCTCTAAAAGACCAGAATACAACAGAGGCATATGACAACTATGCTGTGAAAAAACAGTACTTTTCAGTCACTGAAAAATGAAAAACCCTCACTGTTCCCTACCCTACAGCTACAACAGAAACCTTTTTCTTTGCGCTAAAGCCATCCAATTCTCAGGCTCAAATTTTGGACCTGCGGGGATTATTCTTTTATCCATGTAAACTTTCATTCAGATTTCCTACAAATTGCCATTATGATAAAGTGCCATCATACTCCACTTGCCCATGTTTTAGGCTACACAATGAAGGATGAAGAAAGTGAGATGCTGTAAGAATAACTGAGCATCTACTGATTCCTAACTTCTGGGCCAAGAAATTCAACATGCTAACCTGGGGTTTGTGTATTTTTGTGACGTGGAGGATAATTTCTTATTTCCAGGAACATACTTATTAACAGACCCAAGACAGCAAGCTCTGGCTGGCCATACAGTGGTAGCTGAAAGTCCCCCTCATCGCAGATGCCTGCCACCCATCCCTGCCTCCACAGCAAAATTCACCCACTGAAATCCACCCATATGCACACTTTGTCTGCTCCAAATTGGCATGGCATCTGAACTCCATCTGCCTCTGCCCACAGCTGTGTGATACTAAAACTGGAGCACTGCAGGGCGGACACTCCTTCCCCTTATTTGGTTGCCACCAGGAAAGCTCTTCCAGCAGCACACCACCCTCCCTCATGGCTCATCTGCAAGCACTCAAGGAGGTGCCTGGCTGTCCCCTCATAGTTCACAAATGCTAGCTCAGTTATTTGCTTTGCCAACAAGTTGAGTGCAGGAATTTAGTCTGGAGTCCCAAGATCTTTATCCAGCAACCCTGACATTCATCACAGCTGAGTACCAGCAACTCAACACAACAGAAACTCTTTGGAAGCTGAATACGGGAAGCACACTAATTTTCCTACCAAAACAGACAATACTGACCACATGACCCCTCTTCATGTGATTAATCAAAAGGTGTTTTGAATTTAAATAAAACTACAGCAGAAATTCCCTTGAGTCATTCAGATCTCACCATAAAAGCAAATTCTGATTTGCTGCAGGCAAAAGATGCAAATATCCCTGAAGACCGATAATAAGCAAGCAAAGAAAAGGTTGGTGAAAACACCAATGCCATCTGCACTCCTTTACGCAGTCGGACAAGACTTAAAAGAATTGGAGGGTTGCAGTTATGTCAGACCTGCTTTTCTATTGTCTTTTCAATCACCTTTTCTCACAGAAAAATTACCTCAAGCTAGCGGGTTTGGGGTTTCTTTGTTTTTCAACCTGTAACATGGCTACAGCAGTTCTTCATTTACAAGACATCTCATCATTTGTTCCCCTTCTGAATCCTGTGAGCAAGCAGACCTTGACAGAGATCTATTAACACACACATGATTCATGGCACCAGTCAGAAAGCAGAGCGAACCCATCATTAGAAAAAGATAAATGAGAGAAACCAAGGGGATATTTCCCTAAATAAAGGAATTCATCTGGGAGGTGTTTTATTAACACAATATGAAATGCAAAATACCTAACTGGAAAACAAAACAAAAAAAAAAAAAGGCAAAAAAAATAAAAGTAAACTCCATAACTTAGAGGAAAACCAATTTCTAAGACTCACTGCTGGCCAGTATAAATGATGCTGCTTCACAGCAGCTGTTTTTTGCTGTTGGAGTTTGTGACTTTAGTTTCTAAGTAAAGACTTGTGCTAGCACTTTTTCTCAGAGAAACCCATGAAGCATTCAGTAGAACAGTTTTTCTACGGACAGGGATGCCTGGTGCTCTGAAGCAAGCTGCACAGAAACAAGCATCCCAGAGCATGCAGAGCCACCAGCGCCAGCGCTCCCTTCACCGGCGCGGGGCTTCCCTTAGGGTGCGCTTGGAGAGCAGGGAGAAAGAAAGTACCAGAGGGAAAAATGATTGAGCAGAAGGCCTCTGCATCCTGCAACCAAGCTCTGGGAGGGGCAGCAGCCTATTGCCCTCCTTGGCTCTGCTTCTGACTGCAAACCCAACAACACTGACAGCAGCAGGCCACTATTTTTAATTACACAGCTGGGATCATCTGTTCCCTGAAGAACTCTTTAATTGCTCTTTGCTTGACAACCCCATCCCCCTTTCACAGCAACCATGTCTCGAGCATCTCACCACAACAGCCCTGAGGTCCCTGAAACATGAGCACGTCACTCTGGGGTCTTTTATTCATGTTTTTTCTTTCCAGAATCAAGAAAGTCTAGACATATAAGTACTGAACAAGTCATCAGAGACCCACACACACAAAAAATCAGAACATCAAATATGAGCACTTTCCACCCAGAAGTCTGTGTTATTTTAATACTACTACGCAGCAGTGTGACAATTAGAGGGGCAGAGAAACCTCACCAGCACAACCTGCACCCTGTGCTTCAGGCACAGGTCACACAGCTGGTACTGCCAGAACCCCATCTGTGCGCACCACATCACACCCGATGGAATACAGGGCTGAACTAGGGACCTCTAATACCCTTACCTGGGGTTTCCAGGCACCTGCAGAAAACAGCTCACCTATTCCTGCCTCCTCATGGGAGAAGGTAAGGGACACACTATACCTGAGAAACCACTGAAACATTTTAAATACTAATACTTTCAACCTTAGCACGCGCTCTGTGAAAATCAAAAGCGCAGACACCTACACTGGGAAACGTATTTCAAAGAGGATTCCTTCTGGTTAGTCCCAGAAACGGAAGGCTGCCCAGCCTGCAGGGTAACCTAGCATCAGGGAGATGACAGGGTGAGCATCGCCCAACCCCGCACACTCACACTGCCAGCAACTCAGCCCAGACTTCCAGGGCAGGTCCCAAAACTCGCTGCTCCCCACTGCAAAGGCCATTCCTTCAAAGCCTGCAAAACCACTAAGCTAATCTTCCGTGAGAGGTAGCATTGGTAAAGCATTTATAGCAAAATGAAGTGCCGGGCAGGAAAAAAAAAGAAGCATTTGTCAAACACTGCTTTGGTTTATAGCAAAGTAAGTTGACAACCTTGTGAAATTAACTTGGTTTTTGTTTACTTTTTTTCTGTTAAAACACCTACTCACAGATTCGCAGAACAATTCATGAATATCCTTCTCCCCTTTCCCTCTGTTCCCAGTCCTTTTCCACTAGCTCTGGAGGTAGTAAATTAAATATACGAAGAAAGTTTCCACTGTAAGATTCAGTTTCTGACTTCATTTAAAACTTCATCATGCTCCAGCTATTTCAAAAATCCCCAGCCAGCTCAGAGCTGCAAGTGACACCCATCCATAATGGGAAAATTAAGTGCTTAAAATTAAGTACCTCTCACTTAGGGCAATGAAAATAAAAAGTCCAATCACAAGATGTTTGGCATGTTCTTTCTCACTCTGTGTTTCTACACCTGCTTGCTTTGAACAAATCTTAGGGAGAGATGATTGTTATTATCATCCTCTGTTCTAACATGAATTATTCCCATTTCCTATTATGCCTCCAGTGCAAGTGCTTTTTCTCTGTTATATGAAGACTGTGAATCTGTTTAGTTACTCTTTAGCCCACCATGCTGTCTACTATGTTATTGAGGACATGAGGACAACCCGACAGTCCCAACTTTGACCTCCCTCACTATCTCAAAGAGCTGCCAAGTCTCCTTCAGAAAGGTGGCTGCACACAAGCCGGAGGCAGAAAATTCCTGCTTAGAAAAATCACTTCCAGCTGCACCTTCAGGGGACAGAGGGTTGCACGGCCCTATCAAAATAGAAGCTTGCACCTCAAGCATACAAAAATCCTGGGAACATACAGTCTACATGTATGTTACAGACATATGTATATATATATACACACACATACCTCTATGTACATTACAGATGTATGTCTATAAAATATAGACAAGCACACGTGTACACCACACATGTCGGTGGGAAGGGAAACATAAAGGCCTCTTGCCTCACTGCTGCAAGCAGAAAGCAGTGCAGGTTTATAGAGACATATTTTCACCAATCTACTGCAAGAATATTAACACATAAATACCAAGACCAAAAATACTAATGAGTACAAAAGCCATGTAATCATTTTCCCAGATTAAATCCATCTGTCCAACAGAATCCATCTGTCCAAGGAGCTTATTAAGGCTGGAATAAGTCTTTTATTAGTCGGGTTACTAGGATCCAAGCCTTATCTCTGTCACCTTCGAGTCCTTCCAGGCGCACCATCCGGTGTGCAGGGCTAGTCACCCCCCCACAAAATAAGGCTTTGCCATGGCTCCTGCTGCACTGTGTCCCCTGCACCTCCCAGCTCCAGGCAGGAAAACTGTGGAAGTAAAAAGTCCCTTTTTCCTTCTTTTTCTTGCCCTGCTTAATTGTGTTTAGGAGTTTGATGCTCCAAGGGTAAAAGCAATGCTCTGACAGACTCTTCTCACCCATACAAAACAGGAAGGACCCCAGTGCAAGCTCCCCAACCTCAGCAGAGCCCAAGCTTTCAACCACAGCACAATCCCACCTCTGTGCCCCACTAGCTATGAAGGGAGTCACTTAAACCCAAACTCAGGAAAAAAAGGTGAGTAATGTCTTCATAAGCCCACAAGGGCACAGTCCCAGTGGCCAGCCTTGCCTTGCCAAAGAGCAGGAAAGCAGGAGGAGAACAGTGCCTCATCAGTCTCCCCGGCTGCTATTCAGAAGCTGGCAGGCGCCTGGAAAGCCAAGAGACTGCTAAAGTTCAGCTTTGTTTGCTGCTTGGCACGGCCAGGAGCAGCAGCCCAGGGAAGCTGGCACTGGGAACATTTACAGGAGAAGGGTCTCCCAAAAATGGAAGGGAGGGGAGGAGTGGCTAAACAGAGACATATTCCCACCACAGATGCCGGAAAAGAAAGGAAATGACCAGACAGATATTTAAAAAAAAAATAAAAAATCTTTCAAAGCAATTTATGTGAAGTTACACTAGGAAAGAAAAAAAGGGCATAGACCAGTTTAATTTAAAAGGGAAATTGCAGCAAGAGCACCTACCACATCGCCTTTTTTTTTTTTTCAGGCTTGTTTATATAAAAGACATCCATCAGCAATATGTTACAATTACAATACAAGGAACAACTCCTGCTCCTTTGCACAGATACACTGGGGGTTTATTTATTCTTCTCAAACCCTACAGGAACTTTTTCCTGTGTTTTATAAACTCTCTATAAAATAAAGAAATATATGTTTACAGGCTGACAAACTATCAGCTGATATACTGCTGCAGACAAGAAACAGTGGTAGGAAGAATTAAGTCGGTCACCCCACAGCAGTGGCGCACCTGCATTTACTGCTCATGGTCTCTGCTACAGGAGGCCAAAGTCCACACACAAACTCATGCCCACATGAGCCAGGACACCAAGCAGAAGACACCACTGTCACTTCTGCACTTTAAAGACAAACTACATAACAACAACACATTTTCTGTTGAAAAGATAAGGATGATACAATTGCTTCCAATCCCTGTGGCGATACCCCTAAGTCATTACAGCAGTGGACCACTAAGACAGTATAGACAAGGCCTATGGGGGGCATCTGAAACACCCAACCAAACCCTGAACACAGTCCGTTTATCAGTGTTTGTGCAAATCCTTAAAATAAGATCTCTGTATCAGACAGCCCTGGAATTACTATTTTACTCCCAAATTGCTCCTCCTCCTTCGCTTGCTTTCATTTGGAAACAGTGGATGAAATGGACTGCATCCAGCATAACAGCACATGCATGAATAGTACCTGAGTGCATGCATACAGGAGAGAGGGAAGAGGGAAGAGCCTATATCTCCCTCCTCATCAGGGCTGGGGCAGGCAAGTTGGAAAAGCTCTCTGTGAAACTCCACCACGAACCAGGATATACATTCGAAGAGCCAGTATGGTGTAACACTGTACCTGACCTATTTCACCCATTTGACTGGGCTTATTTTAGCACATTAAGATGAGCTGTAAAAGAGTTGTTTGCTTTCACACATGTATGTAATCATGCCCTCTCACCCTCCCAATTAAGAAGAAAAAAAATTCATATTTTCATTCAATCACGTAAGTCACCAGAACCACCTATTTCTCCAAAATCTAGATAGAAAAAAAATCAGTATGATGCTAACAAAGCTTCATATGCTAACCCATATCCAAAACCAAAAGGACTAATAGCTCTGCATTTTGTACCAGGACATACAATTTTCCTTCTCACATCTCCTACCTCCCAAGAGGAAATAAATGGAGGTAACAGGCTGTAAGATGTGCTGAGAGAAATAACTATTCGCGAGTATAACCTATTAAAAAATTAATTTGTTGCCATAATTTCCCCAACACTAATCTGCCCTGATACCTTAGGAATCAGTAGGAGAATTACTGCCTGTACTTGTCAGACGTTGTTTTTACGGGATCCTCAACTGCTGAAGGATAAACAAATCTAAGAATATGTCTACAAAACATGTAGTTTCATATATAAATAGCTCCTCATATAAGCAAGGTTTCGGTTATACCATTTATGCTGGTCAAACCCACCTTATGCTTTGCAGGACATGCCTCTTTCTCCATCTGGTCCAAAAGCATTTTACACTTGCACCTTCAGGCCTGCCTCTGTAGTCATTCCCTCTTTCCCACCAAATTTATGTGCACAGAGAGTTTTCACCAGGATGACAAAGTCCCAGTTACATTTAGGCTAGAGTGAATAAAGGTGTTGAGAAAATGAAGAGGAGAGACAGTGGAGAGATAAGAGGCAGAAAGGGGAGAGGAGGAGGAAAGGACAAGGAAGAAAAAACAAGGAGGAAAGAATTTAAGCCAGACCTCTGAACAAGGACTTTTTATCCTAGACTTACTAAGGGCTTGTCTACATGGGAAAGTCAGGGCAAAGGAAGTGGCAGTGTGAATTTTCAGCACACTTTCTTTCAGCAGACTAAATTAACCCGCCCAACAGGCGCTCTTAGTGCACACTCAGCATCCACAGGGGGAGTTAGTGCAGAGCAGCTAGCGTGCTGTAAATTCACACCCTAGCTTACTGCGCACTAACTTCCCCATGTAGACAAGCACTAAGCTGCAGAAGCCTTCATTTGCCTAAACACATCCTTTTTTCCTTCCTCCTCTCAGTGGGCTAGTTCTGGAAAACTCAAGCCATCACTATACTAAAGGGGGGGAAAAAAATTTAAAAAGGCAAACATTTATTCTTCTAGTAAAGCAAATCAGAAGCACAAACAAAAGTGCTTGAAGTGATCCACAGGCTGATTCAATTTCTCTTCCCCAGGTTTAACACAAGACCCAGAATCTGTGCAGATAAAAGCCACCAGTATAAACGGCATCAGTAAGATCTCACGGGCCAAGGTATTGGGTTTGCATGGCAAGGTTCTGGTGGGGGGATGTCTTCTCTGAGGAGCTACTAGAAGCTTCCCCTATGTCTGACAGAGTCAACAGCAGTCATCTCCAAAATGGACCCACTGCTGGTCAAGGCCAAGCTCAGCAGCAATAGTAGTAAGGACTTCAGGATAACATATTTAAGAAGGGGGGGAAATTATTGCGTGGAAGTAACTGCGGGCAGAGAAGAGAGGAGTGAGAAAATGTGGGAGAAAAAACCATGTAGACACAAAGGTCAGTGAAGAAGAAGGGGGAGGAGGGGCTCCAGGTGCCAGGGCAGATTCCCCTGCAGCTCTTGGTAGAGACCATGGTAAGGCAGGCTGTCGCTCTGCAGCCCATGGAGGTCTATGGTGGAGCAGATATCCACCTACAGCCCCTGGAGGAACCCATGCTGGAGCAGATGGATGCCTGGAAGAGATTGTGCGCCTGTGGGGAAGCCCACACCGGAGCATGCTCCTGGCAGGAGCTGGGGACCCATGAAGAGAGGAACCACTGCCGGAGCAGGTTTGCTGGTAGGACCTGTACACCCACAGGGGACCCACACTGGAGCATTCTGTTCCTGAAGGACTGCACCCCATGAAAGGGACCCACACTGGAGCAGTTCATGAAGAACTCACACTGGAGAAGTTTGTAGAGGACTGTCTCCTGTGGGAGGGACCCCATGCTGGAGCAGGGAAGGACTACTCTCCCTGAGGGGGAAGCAGTAGCAGAAACAACATATGATAAACTGTCCATAGCCCCTATTCCCTGTCTCCCTGCATCACTGGGGTGAGGAGGTAGAAAATCATGAATAAAGTCAAGCAGGGGAAGGTGGTTTTAAGATTTGTTTTACTTTTCCTATTCTGATTTGATTAGTAATAAATTCAATTAATCTCCCTGAGTTGAGTCTGTTTTGCCTGTGACGTTAACTGGTGAGTGATCTCTCCCTGTCCCTATCTCAGCCCATAAGCCTTTTGTTATATTTTCTCTCCCCTGTCCAGTTGAGGAGGGCAGTGAAAGAGCGGCTTTGGTGGGCACCTGGCATCTAGCCAAGGTCAAGCCATTATAGCCAACAACTGGTTTTCAGCTTCTCCCAGGTTCTGCCTGTCACACCAATAAAAACCCTGAGAGCAAAAAGAAAGCAGATTGCACCCTGTCAGCGTTGAAGCAAGACACAATCTCACAGTGCCAGCAGACTAAGCTGACAGTGCCTGAGAAAAGGTTTACTCCACAGACACAGTTCAGAACCAGCTGCTTCTCTCTCTGTTAATTAATGAGACCTTTTCCCTCATGTTGGGTGACTCATACCAAACTTTTCAGTCTCTCCTCAAAAGCTACCTCTAGTGCTGTTTCATAAGCTTCCCACTGTCCCTTCTAAAAGGGAGCATGTTCTACATCAGTAAGATACTGACACGGCTCTGAGCAGGCACTGACACACTGGTGTCACTATCTCAGAAGCTGCCCGTACCAAGCACGGACTTTTCCTGCCTCACACCCATCCTGCTTTTTGGGTCCAAGCTCACTGCACCTTGACCTGTGGTCCCACTGGTGGGACAGCCAAGCACCCAACAGCAGTGACAGATTAACCAGGCGTCACTCTCCATGAAAGCAAAGCAGCTTAGCAAGCCCCAGCTCCATCCTCTTGTCTGTCACTGCTTCCAACCACAGATTTGTCTAAAGCGATCAGACTTCAGACTCCTGAACTGTTCCCAGCACTTGTTTACCTCTAAGACCATTACAAGGTTAATATTGCACTGGAAGGGACAGAGAACCTCTCCTGAGCTGCAACTCTAATTTTATGCTACGCTTATTTTTTGTGCCTTTCTTACATCTCAATAGTGAAAAGAATAAGCAAGAACGCAAGGTGTGAGTTTAAGGAGCTACCATTTGAAGGTGTATATGTCTCAGCAGCTGGATGATCTGCACTCTGAACAGAAAGTAGCTGTTGGCTACCATCTTTGGCCTGCCACACCATCAAGAACCACATTTCTCATTTATTACTGCCAGAACAGAGCTAGAGCAGAGACCATAAAAGCTATAGGACAGTTTTATTCATCTTAAGGACCACTGCCAAGATCTCAGTTCCATCAGGACACCACTTTCAAGCAGGACATTACCAGGCAAAAGCCACTAGTAAGGAGCTGGAAGTACCACTGGTGAGGGTTAGTTGGTTACACTTTCACCTCCTAAGCCTTAAAAAATTAAAACTTTCTTTCAAACAAACACAAACAAGGAAGCCAATTAATTGACTTCAAGTTCATCTCTTCATTGAAAGTACGGTGATTTTTAGGGCATGAACTGGAAAGGCAGGAAAGACAGGAAAACTAATTTCTCTGAATAAGATACAAACAAACTAACTAATTTCTCTGAATAAGATACAAACAAACTAACTAAAAACCCACCAAAACCAGACAGAAGCAAGTGATAAACTCCATGTTTTTCACACAGCTCTGTCATCTTCTTGCAATACCCTGAGCTCTAAATGACCTGCAAATTAACCAAAACATGAAACCTGACTCCATGCCTCTGCTCTGCACAATATAATCAGTCTGCCGGACAGTCCAACCATGACAAAAAGGTTTCAAGGAAAGTTGTTTAAATATATTACTTTCTGTTGACATTAGATTTTCTACAAATACTGCACTAAGCACAGCCCCTTTTAAACAGGGTGGAAAAGGCTGCCCAACGTGGAGGAAAACACCAAGAAAAAGCAACAGTCTTTTTGAAGCAGCCAGCGAAAACAAAGGATGGCAAAGTGGCTTCCAGGCAGTTTTCAGCTCTTCTACCTGAAGCTATAAATAAGCTAATCAGCTCAAAACCAGATCTGGTCCTTGCATGCATCACAGACTGTCAGTGAATTCTCAGTGCAGAAACTGATACCAATAATTGCTCTTCTCTAGCCTTCTCTGAAGCTAACCTGATGGTCTGAAACAGTGCTAGGAGGCACAATAACATTGGAAGTAGTATCTCAAAATCAAGTGAACACATACCAATCTCATCTCAGCTTTAGAAATACAAAAGCGCAGCAAGGAGAAGAACAATAAACTCAGCATTTTGACCCAGTGCCAAACGCTTCTGCTTCCCTTTAGTCTTTAACTTCAGTCTTCTGGAGTTTTCTCCAGAAGAAATTTTGCAATATTACTTGGAGAATTTTGGGAGGCGCTGTCACATCTCCATCAGTAGGAGCCATTGCCATTGGCACATCTCTCCCAGGATGCCCAAGAGACACTGGACCTCAGTGGGACAGACATCCTCATCTCACGCAAGCTGCACCTTGGGAAATGAGTGGCAGACTTTAAGGAACCATTTTCTTTGCAAGAGATTACTCCTGTAGAGCCCACTGCACAGTTCCCTACTTGGCCTCAGGCAAACAAATCTGGCCCAGTCCAAATTCAACATGTCACTCCTTACTTTCTTAGGAAGTCCTAATGAATTGGGAATGGTCCAAAACAAGGGTTTATGCTCTTTCAACAACAGAGAGAAAGAAAGGAAAGGATTCACACACAGGATCATGTATCAACAAAGCTACCAAGCAGGCATCTTTGAATCTTCATTTTTTTCATCTTGAAGTTTCCTGGAGCAGATGCACACACATGGAACTGAAAGCAGATATTTGGGCTTTGACTCCTTTCCTGCCATTAGATGTTCTGCTCTGGGAAGCAGTGTTCCCATGGCCTATTGTTACACAGAGCTACAAGCCAGTCCCTCCATCCATTAGTGACAAGGAAGGCGTTCAGGCAAATATGCCAGGTCATCAAAACAAGTCTTTCACTTATTTCCACAGCAAAGAATGAAGGTGGGGGCTCCTAACATGAAGCAAGCCTTCCAATTCTTCTTTAGTAGCCTACAGATATTCTCAAATTTTCTTTCAAACTGAGGCCTCTCATGAAAGCAAGGGTTGGGGCAGAGGTTTGAGCTACCAAAGTGGAGTAGAAAACATCCCATTTGTTGTGAGGATATGCAAAAACATAAAAGAAAAGAATATATATGAAATTTAGGTGGAAGAAAGGAACATAAGCAATCATAGGAGTACAGGAGCTTTACTTCTGCTTTGTTTTCTGATTTTAACTTCCAATTTAAAATGCCTCCTATGAAGGGCTTTTGGAAATACAGGCTAGTATTGTTAAGGCTACAACACAGACTCTTAAAACAGAAACATGAGATGGATTTTGTTTATGTTGACAGACCAAAACCTATCTTCAAATATTTATTTTCACATTGTGAATGTCAACATTCTTTTCTGTCTTCAGGACAAGTGGGTAAGGTACAGTCACTGCACAAACCAAGGTCAAAGACATCCCCCCAAGGTTTCATTTGGCTAGATATCATTGGAGGACTTATGTGTGCAAGCTTGGAGATACGTAATCAAGCAGGAGACTGGAAAGATTCCAGAGAATTTGGGGAGAGAAGGGTGTATTTATTAGTGTTTTAAATTATAAATGGGTGAAGGATTAATTGTTAAAACAATAAGAGGACCAGAGCTCAGAGGAGGCCCACAAGTGCCTGTGCAGCAGGGTTCCCCTCAAAAGCACAGCCCCACATACACCCATGCTCTAACCTCCTAACCTAAGGAGGGAGCGGATACTTGTGTAATGAAAGGGCAAAATAAATATCTGAGGTATTTAAGCTGTATTTTTTTTACACTTAGATTTCTTTCATGACAGCAGGGCTGTAAAACAAAACCTTTCTGGCTTGAGCTCACCATTCTTCAAGAGGCTTTTGTAGAGCATAATTTCAGAAAGGGTTTTACAGTTGACCCTCTACAAGGCAAATAAACAGCCTTTGAAAGTACAGGCACTTGCTTTCCATGGGGGAGGAGGTGTCAATAGAATAATTTCTCCACAGACAGCCTATGTGCATGCCTTCCCACCACGGGCATTCCTGCACTCCAACAGATCCCAACAGCTAAACTGCAAGTGCTGCCAGAATGCAAAGAATTCAAGTGCAATGGCTAGATCATGGCTACACTGTCTGGAAGCATGGGAGCAACATACCAGGATCCTAACAGCTGCAACTAACTTACCATAGAGCTATTTTAAAAAAAAAAAAAAAAAAAAATAGAAAAGGGGGGAAAAAAACCAAAGAGCAAAAAGAAAAAAGACGTGGGAATACATAGCACTTGCCCTTGTTTAAAATCATTCCATCATAAAATGACAAAATTTGGTTCCCAAAAGAGCCCAACATTAAGAGCTACATTCAATATCAAAATATTTCAGCAACACTTGGAATTAGACAGTTTCATTGATAACTTGAGCTTAGGCAGAAGCAAAAACAGGCAGAAGCGTAAAACACAAAGGCACAAAACTGCACATTGTGTTACTTTATTGACTTTAGCCAACACTCACTTCAACCAGCCACGGGTCAGGCCTTTTCACCTTTAGATGATCCTACAGCAAAACCTTTCCTGTAAAACCTCCATGAGAGCCTCCAGTACATTTTCTGCTTCACCAAAGTTCAAAGAGGGCTACTCCAGGAAACAAAAACTATGCTTATATTTCCACACTTTGTCCAGCACATAATTCGTTTCTGGGGTAACCTCAGAGCATTTATTAATGCAGATGCAGCAATATCTCCAGCTGCCTGATGGCTAAGCAGGCAAGGTGCAGAGAAGCAGAAATGGGATGCTCCTCTCATAACCAGAAAACTCCAAGCAGATGTTTTGTCATCAGCACTCCTGAGTCACCCATCTGAGAATCACAACACAGGGTCATTGCCCCAAGCAAGTCAAGAGTGATGTCTAAAGGAAAAAGTGAGCATTTCAAGGCCCTTTTCTTTTTTTGGTTGGGGTTTTTTTTCTGGTGTGTACACGTGTGTTAATCATCTTATTCACGACGGGTAGTCACTCCACCTACAGACAAGACAGGCACTGGCTTTTCTCCTAACACTGCTATCAAGCATGCCTTTCAACAGTATTTGCTGATCGACCATGTGAAACAGCAATAAATAAGTCAGATAGGGGAGTGTAGCACTAACTAAATCCAGATCTGCACAACTGGGAGCAAAATCTGCACAATAACCTGTACAAAGGGTTGGCTGTATAAGAGGCAGAGCACAACACACAAGTGCAAACCAAGACATGCTGTGACAGAAATTCAAAACACAAGAAGAGATATTCATGGGTGTCACAGCAGGAGAAACCCAACTCCCGTGGTGAGACTTCTGATAGTTTTTTCTTTTGCACATATCACCGTGACGTCACCACCTGCAGTTACTGCGTTGTGAAACAATCCCCTCTCAAAGGTGTTCCTGAGCAATGCCAAGGATGCCTTAAGCTAAGTGCAACAGATCAGAAACCTTGACTTTAAAGGAAACATGAATGCTGTGTTTCTAGGAATGTAAATGAGACACCTGCACATCTAGAAAAAATCGGAACATTATAAAAACATGGAGAAGGTATAAAGCTCCCGCACTGGACTTTTTTTTTTTTTTAATGAATATGCAATGCAATATTCATTGAAATGGTAACTGATTAAAAACAAGTCTCAGCCAGCTCTAAGATTTTTTTTTTTTTTTCCAAAGCACTCTATGGTCACCTTTTCCTGGCAAGCACTGAACACCACATGCAGTCTAAAACTCAGCAGAGTTACACTGTGCTACAAAGCCCTGTTAGGTCCAAACAGATGCTACAGTGATCCAGGCGAGAAACAAAGGCGTCTAAGACTGCAGGCTGACACCCCAGGCACTGTGGAGCCTGCAGTGCTCCTGCTTCTCTCAGTGAGCCGCACAAGACCTCCCAGGGACCACCCCGGAGCGCTGCAACCACCCAGGCACTTTTGCTGGGAATCGAATAGAGGAATGGGCACGTTTTCACGTACCAATGGGATTTGAGCTGTAGGGTGGATGGCTTTTTTTTCCACTGAGTGAGCCATCTGATGCCGGGTGAGAAGCCTCACACTTCAAACTGCACGCAAGGTTAAAAGCTGAGTTAAACTGCACAGTATTTATGAAACACTGCAGGGAAAAAAAATCAATAGCATCGCATTCCAAGCCATTGTTCATGGCCTGGTACACAAAACCCTTACAGCTACCAGGCTGAGCAACTGTGCCAGTAGGCTCCAGTTCCTACCTGTGTTCCCCAATACACTATGTAGTCAAACTTTGTCCTACAAAAACAATTCAGCATTTTTTTAATATACTCATACCAAGGCAGCACACAAGCACTCTCACCTCCTGTGCAATAATCCCTTTCATATATTACCCAGTGTTTGCATGTGGCTATAGATCATCTTTTCACAGTTCACAGTAAAAAAAAGAGTAAGATAATTTGCAAGTTTTTTCCAATGCCAACAAAAAAAGCCCACATTTTTTTCTGCAACCCTGGGGTTCAGCTGTTTAGACCTTAATCACGAAAAAGTACACAGCTCCCCAGTAGGGAAAAGGGATGTGAGGAAAAGATAAAACTATCTGTAACTTTGCTGTTTTGCTTTAACCACCAGCGATTACTCAGCCCCACAGCAGGAATCCAGAATATGTCTCTTCCTGCATGTGCTTGTCCTCCTCTTGCCTTCAGTCTCACCCACCCAAGACTGGCTCAGCTGCACACCTGAGGGATGTTTGGCTTGCAAAAGGAAAAAACAGTAAACATAAGGAGGGAACACCCCTGGTTCAAACAAATACAACGGCTGCACAGCCAAAATACAATTTCGGGGAAAAACTTACCAGGAGAGTTTCATGCCCTTCCTACAGCTTCCAGGTAAAACGAAATGCTCTGCCAGTTTTCTGATGTGGTGTTTGCATCTCGATTTAATCTCCCATCAAGAAACAACAATAAATGAAAAAGAATGAATCTGATATTGTATTGGCCGTACATTCGCCGTCCCACAGACTCAGTGACTGGGAGAAGGGAAGCAAAGGGGCACAGGCTTTCCTACCTCTCTTTGGGGCAGGAGGAGCTATCAATTAAACAGATTTTGTCTCACTCCAACAGGGTCCACGTGATGTTCTCCCAGAAGCAGCAGCATACAAGGGAAACTGTTCAAGACAAAGCTGAAAGCCTCTGCGAGCACAGCCCCACGAGCCCCTTCGAGGGAGCCAAGACGGCTGGGAGGTGTTCCTCATCAGCAACATTAAGACCCTCAGCATTAAGTAGTCAGGCTGCACTGCACTCTGAGGAAAGAATCCTAAGACGGTTATCTTCACAGCATAGGTGAGACTCGAGGGATCCCCCTTCAACACTCCAGCCTGACATTTCCAATCCGTGTTTCATGTATTTCCAAGTGCTCCAACTCCCGAACTAACTGTTTCCAGCTGACACGGTACCCCAGTAAGGGCGACAGAGACCTCATCTGCACAAGCAGCATCTTGCAGGCATCCCGCCCAAGCACAGTGAAACCCCAATATGTTCATGGGGGCAGATGAAGCCCTCTTTTGGCTGGGTACATGCCATGGTGACTGTCCCCAGCCAAGGCAAGCTGCCGTGCAAGCAGCACCACATTTCCAAGGCTTTGCCAGCACACTGGTGCCAGCTGGGGCCCATACCTTTCCCCACGAGCCTGCCAGCTCCAACCAGCCAGCAGGCGCCCATAGGGCAAGCAAAGCCCATCGCCTTCCCACCCCAAAATGCTGGCAAGAAGCCAGCAGCCAGCCACATTATTCTTGTGTTAGCAAAAGCTCAGACAACCTGCCAGCTTTCTGCTGGCTGCAGGAGGAGAGGGACAGGCAAACCTTCATAAACCCCCATCAGTGGGAAGTTAATCTGGTTAAATAAAAAAATAAATAAACGCAAGTAGATTTGAACCAGCAGTTTGCACAGCAAGGATTCAGATGTGATCAGAATGCTTCTGATCCAGCACTAAAAAGCCCTAAAACCAACTTTCACAAACTGCCAGTCTCCAACCACAGTTTCACAAGCGCTTGTTCGACAGCACGGCCAAGCCCAGCATCCCTCCTCCTCCTTCTGCCTCCCTGCCATTCCAGCACCCAGAGCCACTTTGCGCAGCTCCCCGAAGACTGAAATTCAGGCTGCTGCCAGGGCTGTACTAGCCCAGCCAAGGGAATGGTGGTGGGGAAGGGCCAAGCTCTCCCAGCTAATGCATCTGCTGAAAGAAACGCCTGAGAAAGACCCAGGTTTAAGTTTAGGGGTTCAAATTTTGAGCCTCCCTTCCAAAAAGAAGCAAACGAGTGGCAGTATCCCCTCACTTTGTGACTTGAACCCCGCAAGGGTAAAACCCTAGAAGAAAAATTAAACCAACTGAACCGAACCAAACTGAAGTAAACCTTATTGTACAACGAATCCCTCACAAACTGAATTATTCACTGCACTCCACCCCTTTTCCAAGCTTGCTTAGACAGTAATTATTTGCAAGGTAGGTGCCAGCTTTCCTCCACAGACACACCTCACACGTCACAGGGGCTGTGTCACTTACTGCTCCCAGCCTGCACAAAAATAAGGTGACAGAGTGCTGCTTCCTAACCAATAAATTGACAATTTCCTCCTTACTAGATCACGTTAGAATCGCAGAATCATAGAATATTCTGAGTTGGAAAGGACCCACAAGAATCACTGAGCCCAAATCCTGGTTCTGGACAGGAAAACCCAAAAAGCATTCCTAGCATTTTTAGTATTTCTTTAGCGTTCTTATTACTTTTTTTCTTAATGTTTCAAAACTTCTGCTGTTTTCAATGAGGGTAAGTCTGGAACAACTAGAATACAGAAATGGCAAGAGGGTAGGACGCTGTAGACAGAGACATAGGCTCTTGAACGCAGTAGCTGATGGCAGCAGAGGGCACACTGTGAAATAACCATGCCATCTATTATTATAATTATACTCAGAATTTATAATGTTGAAAATCCTGTACAGATAAACAAACAAACAATCTCATCATGAGGAGACAGAGACACCCAGCTCTCCTCGCCAAATCAGAGGCAACCCATTTGCATATCTAAGAAACAGCTGAGTTCTCCACAGCCAGTACTGTACCCTTTCTGAAAGCCATTTGGTCTGAATCGCCATCTCCGAAGCACAGTTATCCCTCAAACTCACCTAACAGCTCTGGCCCTCCTTTGGGAATTACTGGGGATGGACCAAAGTCACCCTCCTCATCCTCTTCACAAAGCAATCTGTGCTGGGGAAATTATGGGGGAGGAGAGAGGGAACACATCTGTCCTAATTCAGGGCACCTCACTGCTAGTTTCACCTAGTCACCTTTTGAGTAGGGAATAAGACAGGTCAGGTGAATCGCTTGGAAGTGCCTATTCCTCTCTCAACCATACATGCAACTAAGCCTGAGTAAACAGGTAAGCCTTAGACATTAATTGCTAGTGTCCGAAAATAAAAAGTGAGAAGGCTGCATGCATAATAGCAAAATAAAAATGGAAACCAGTCAAATCAAAGAAAGGGAGAGGGGGAAATAACTTATTGGTTCTCCATAGGATGAAAAAGTGTATATTTACACACAATATTTTTTTCCACATTCATTATTTTCCACCTTTTTTTCTGCCCTAAGTGCAAACATGGTATGTTTACTGTAACTTCCATAAACATTGTACCTCTATATTCAGCTACATTTCAGTGGGTCAACACTCTTTATCCATTACTCTCATTAAGGCACAACGCACATATTACAAAAATAGCCACATTTAAATAAACATGGTTTTGTAACATCATGCAATAAAGTTCCAATATAACCTGGTTTATTCTTGCTAGCCTGGATAGAAGAGACTGGTTATAATTACATTAAGAAAACTCTTCTTTAACCCTGCTAGAAACCTAAAGAAAATAAGCCTTGTCGACATTTGGGCTTTCTGCTCTGGTTTTCTGTTTTGATTCTGACATCAATTTAAGGCAGAAATGTGTATCGCAGCACTTAAGCCAACCCATAATTCATGGCAGCATCCAGAGCTGATTAGTCCTGTTGTATAATCAGGTCTCCTTGATACATCAGGGGACTGCTGTTCGTGCAGAAGGAACTTACTATGCCACTTTCACTGTAAGCTGTATTAGACAGGATCCTTTTTTGCCTTTTATCAACCTGATCAAGCCTTGCATAAAGCTAGTGATTGATACAGGAACTAAAAATGAATACACGCGCGTGAATGTCCAAGAAACAGCTGTCACAGCTTCATACATTGAGGGGAGGATGTTGATTTAGAAGTCCTGATTATAAAGACACTATCAGCCTAACAGAGCAGTTACAGTTATCCCTTTAGTATGTTAACATGCATGATTTATATTATTCTGATGTGCAGTACACACACATTTCTCTCATACACTAAAAAATTCATAGTAACGACACAGAGGAGATCCAGCAACAACACAGCAGTGAGAGCTCTTAGAAGCTGCATGAAATGCCTGAATAGGAATATTTCACATATGGCTTTAACATACTAATTCAATCTCTCTGCATTATGTCCACCATTCTATTCATCATCCTTTTGTTTTCTTACCTCTTGAGTCAAAATCAGCATGTCATGTGATTTCACCATTCAAACTCCAGTTAAAGATTTAGCTCAACATTTCCAGCAAAGAGAATAATATCTAAAGGTACAGCACAAGCGGCAAGACCACTTTGGCAAACTTCTATTTACTTTTTGCTGTTTTTCTAGCCCTAAATATTCTACTCCTTGGGGGGGGAGGGGGGGGGAAACAAACACACCAAAAAAAAAAAAAATCCAGTTCTGGGCCGAATTTACCGTAATTTTGTAAAAGGAATGCTCAAATGAGAGAGACAGAGGTAACTGCTTTTAAAGATACAGAAAGAAACTGAAGCACCTCAGCACTGCCCTGCTGAAAAATCCTACTCTGTGCATCGTGGTACTTTGATATTGTCATGTGAATGACTTTGGGCCCAATTTCATAAGTACACCCACCGTTGGTGCTAGCAAACCATTCTCTGCCCCAGTCCTCACCCTTTCCGAATAAAATGTTAAAGCATAAAATCAAGGCCAGAGCTCAGCTCACAAACGAAGACACAGCAGTAGCTGAAGGTCACTCGGCTTTAGTGCTGGGCTCAGTACAGCAAAACTTCAGTACAGCTGAAATAAACAGAGTGACAATCACCTGAAACAATATTTGACCCTCATTCAGTCCATCTCCCTGGTAATGATTTGGGGCAAACAAGTAATAGGGTTTTCTGTTCTCGATGCATCACTGACAAGGGCTCCAACAGGACAAGCATCCATCACTGCAGGAAAATAGTTACAAAGTCTTCTCCCAGTTCAAATTTCTGTTTGAGTTGATTAGATTTGGGATTTGAGACTGGGAAGAATCCAAAATGGAAAGACAAATTCCAGGCTCCAGGTCAGGATTAACTTCAATGGCAGCATGGCAAAAAAAAGGAGTTAATTTCCAAAGTAGTGATGTCCTTTGGAGAGGGCCATTTAAAATCACTGCCTGGCACTTCTGCTTTCCCATCATCAAGGAAAAAGAAACTATCAATGTTTCATCATGGGAAAAACATTAGGGTAGAAAAACATTATTAACAGTTGCCACCGTGATCTTAGATTTTTCCTCTAGTCTGTGAGAAGAAATGGTTTGTTCTTAGCCAACAGGCAAGAGACAATATGGACTTAGAAACCACTGCAGATGAGGAGGTAAGGGAGGCAGCTTTCTGCTCCCATCGAGCACGGTATCTAGAGAAATATTAGATTCCCTCTGTTCCTCAGTCCCTCACTGGGGGTAAAACTCGTACCTGCCAACAGCCACGTCTTGATTCAGCCTGCACTCCCTTCTCACTCCTCAGACATACTGAGACATTCTGTTTTTCCTCAAAGTACACCATGAGGAGGGGGCTGAAGCAGGTACTAGTATCCCCAACTCTCCTCTTCCAAGCGGAAGAACTACAATTAACAACCAATCCTTCATCCTCTCTTTCATCTGAACAATATTTCACTATTCTTAACTGTGCAGGCTTGAGACTTCTTAGGAAACACTGCACGTGATGACATATCACACAAAGCTCTATGCATCGTATCATGTCCTTCCTAAAGCAATCAAACTTTTATTCATTCAAGTACTAAAATTTCAAAAAGAGGACAAGATCAATTCTACCAAGACTTTTCTACAGCACAATAGCTGGAGTAGCCTTCAGAGGGAAGGAGATAAAGGATCACATTCCAGAGGAAGAGCTTACATCTGAACTCCATGCTAGCCAAGTGCTCTTGCTAACACACTACAGAGGCAATGCTAGCATTCCCTATATTTAGTGAGTGCTCATGCCACTGCTTTTCAGGGTTGCAGAGTGCTCACACAGAGAGCAATCTTCTGTTGCCCAAACAAAAGTCTGAAACTCCACTTACAATGCTGCTGCACACAACCCTCACTAGTATTTTACTTGCCTGCACACATGGCCCTCTGGTCAGCAGTCTGGTTTTGTTAGATCCATCTTGAAGGCATCTGCTCCCCTGGAGCCCTGCTGGGATGCACAGTTTGTGCTGCTTTCACACAACAGCAAGGCACTGCCCGCAACCTTGTCTGGCATCTACTTGGGGTATCACCCAAAACCGAAGCAAGTGTTAGGGTAGGGTAAGAATTATGAGGGCCCACACTGCCCTCCCACCTCTCCCTCAAAAACACACCATGTTCTCTAAGGCGTAACTTGGCAGTGTAAGGTTAACAGTTGTGCTCAATGACATTAAAGGTTTTTTCCAATCTAAATGATTCCATGAGTCTACAATTAGAAGAAAACTGCCAGCTCCCCTATCATTAGAGGAACTTTTCTGCTACTACCACCCCAGACTGAGAAGGGGTCAAGCAAGGAACACATTCATGGGACACCAAACCATATTTGCCTCATACATGGAAATTCCACCTCCACTTCCCAATTCATCAAATCAGTGGCTACCATGCTTTCCGTGCCCACAACAGCGTAAAAAGACACAGAGAGGTGAACTCCGATGAGCAAGAAGAACGAACATCCTGGTTTCCACTTCCCCTTTTTTAATCAGTGTTTTCCAGTCCCACTCCCAGTGACAGTAGCCCTCTTCAGAGTGGAAGAAATCCCCTGGATGAGCAGAAGAAACTGCCAGGCAGTACATTTTGCAGCCCAGGCCCAGGAAGTCCGCAGTACTCTGCAGAAGGGCACATGGTGCAGCAAGCCGTCCTATAAATTCAGGATCAAAGTCTGCAGAAGCCCGGCTGTGACCTTAAAAGTGAATTTCATGAGTAATTCAACCTTGACCAGTTGTGCACCCAAACGTGAGCTTGGCACAGCGTGTTCAGAGCAGTTACTGGATGACTATTACCAAGATGAAAGCGGCACCACTAAACCCTGCCTAAGCAAGGGAAACAATCAACTTGTACAGATATCATTTATTACAGCTGTTATGGATTAAGTTAAACATGCCATTCACACTTCCAGGCACCAAACCACAAAGAAAGATTTCCAAAGACCACCTCAGAAAAAAACCCAAACCCCCCAAAAAAACCAAACAAAATACTCAAAACGATTCATGTTGATGCATATATCTTCATTAATATAAAGAAAGAAAACCTTACTCTCAGGCACAAGTCAAACATTGTGCAAACAGCTGGGCATTGCATTTTAAAAGCATATTAGGCAAGTGTGCTAAACTGACAGGGCCTCTGCAGTAGGATGCTCTGCTTGTTAGGGGTATCCCTACGAGGTTGAGTTGACATTGCCTTCTCAGAGGAAAGGAGAGCTTGCTTGAGCAATTTGCCTAATGCTGAATCTATTTTAAGAGCAGTGACCCAGATCTTTGTTTTGTCAGCAGATGACTTGTATAACAGAGATGAACTGACAAGGAGTTAAACCGACATTGGGCAACACCAAGGTGCTGACGAGCAGAGGCAGAGGCAGGTGATGGAGGAAGACAACACGACCAGGCTCTCCCACCAGAGCTTAAGCTTTCCAACCTCCAGTCAGCCAGAGGGTCATCCATGGCTAACATCAGCCCTGATACAGATCAACCTTCATTAGCTATGTGACTGTGTCCCTATGACCCATACCCATGCTGAGAGCATCTTTCCATGGCTGTCCACAGTAGCAGAGTCCCCTCAAAACACATTTAGCCTCAGAGAAAGGAGTGGGGTGAGCCACAGCCCTTCAGCAGAAGTTTCACCAGCGTTGTGCACGCAGCAAACACATCCTCTACCCAACCATATATAACATAACCTCCCTGATGTTTCCTGAAAAATGAGAATCTGCCCCATACCTGTCTCTGCCTGAGGCAGGGGCCAAGAGGAAAATGGCCAAGCATGTCCCCCCAAGCAAGCCACTCACTCAGCCGCAGCTTCGGGGTCTGAGTCACTCCATCCACACTCGTTGGAAAAAGTTGCAGAGACTGAGGAGACATACAGTCTTGACAAGTGTATCCCTAGACAGATCTTAAGCATGCTTTTATTACCGGTGCTTAACAGGCAAGAGCACTTGGCAAATCCAGAGGGGAGAGACTTCACGGAGCCCCCCGAGGCTGAGGGAAAAGGAGGGTTGCTAGTGGGCAGCTGGAGAACACCAAGCTACTCAGGTGGCTTGTATTATATTTTTTGTCTTGGAAGGCCTTTTGTTTTGGCTGTCTCCAACATTTCTTGAATACCTACAACCTTATGGAAAATAGACTAAAGAAAGATTAATTGTCCAAGTATTAAATATTCTGAAGGATGGAGAATGCAAAACTCAGAGACCAAGAATATAGCATAAGGAGAGGAGAAAAAAAATTAAGTCACAAAAAACTTCTCCAGGAAGGGTCTCTCAAAAGACAAACAGCTGCAGACCTAATCATAACGAGGAGAAATGGTAAAAAAGTGTCAACTACTGGCCTGCACCTCTGGCTGGGTGAAAGTACTTCTAACAGCCCTGTTTGGCACAGGCATGTATTGATTACTCACAACAAAATATCACAATTGCTAACATGGGATCAGTGCTTTTCCCTTCAAAAATGTGTATTCTTGCTAGGAAAGATATCTGCACTGTGAATAAGCAAAGTTCTGTCTGGAGGTGGACTTTTTTTTTCCTTACCCTCTGCAGTCCAGAGTCTGCAGGCCCAAAACACGAGAGTGATAAAGCAGCAGCAAGAATAGACTGCCTGTAACAGCTACAAACAACTGCTTATGGCTGGATTGGTTTGTTTTATTCCCCTTGACCTCTCTCTCTCCATTCAGTGTTGTGAGAACACCATGGCACTGGCTGACATAAATTATATAGGGAGATAACGCGGGTGCATCTGCTCAGCAGCACTGCCTGTGTCCCAGCAAGACAAGTTTATCCAAAGGCTAGAAATGCAACACAGGAAGCAGATGAAAGATCTGGGCCTTGCTCAGCTGGGAGTTGGGGGAAAAAAGCAAAGCAGCACAGAGGCCAGTGGCACCTACATGCTTACAGCACACAGACAGGTAAACAACCTCCAAATATAACTCAACAGGAAAGGAAGATCCAGAACCCTGCTTTAAAATGCACAGGGAGAATCAGTCTCTTTCCAGTCAAAAAAAAACCCCAATGAAAACCTAAATATTTTCTGACATAAAATATTTCAAAGCAAATAGGAAGAACAAATGCTTCCCCACCATTCCTTCTTCCCCACCCCACAATCCCTGGAAGCACTGGCTGCTAATAAACCTATAGCAAACTGCTGGCAACAGCAGAGAAACAAAGGGTTCATCAGAAGCAAATACATCTGCTTGCACTTTTAATAGTAGATTTTTAATAAAATATAGTACATAGCAATAAACCAACCTTATGCTAAAATAATAAAGTTAATCAAATATTTATGAAGCAACAAATTTCAGGACCAGAACTTTCTGGACCTCCCAGAGTTGAAAATGTAGCACTGTGTCCAGCTCCACAGGGATTGGTATGCCTATCACAAGGATGGGGCTATGGCTGATTATACCCAAGTGCTCATTCCATGATGAAACAGGATCATGATGAAAAAAAAATGTCAGAATCCTGCAGGCTTAAAAAATCAAAAGTAATTAAAACCATGCAGAATTCAAGTCTACTACAGATTTATCAAATATTTAATACAGAAAACCCTGAAGCATATCACTGTCAACCGAGCTTGAGAGAAATGTGCTCCTTTCCTAGCATTCTGCTTAATCTATTCCCAGGATGCATTTCTTTACTCAGTAATTTCAGTTTAAACAGAAATGAACTGTGGATGTATATTTTAGCTAAATGACTGCCTTTCTTTAAACAGACCTTGGGTAAAAGGGGCATTAACCCCTCTCTCCCCCTGCCTGTTCAGCTCTGCTTATCAGTGAGACGAAGTAGTATCTTTTCAAAATGTGCCCTTTAATCCTTCTGGTGCCTAAACGTGAAACCCCACCAGTATGATGCCCCCAGAGTAGGACATGCGTGCCGTGTTCCCCCGGCAATCAATTCCAGCACAGAGAGCATGAAACACAGCCAGTTAAGTTCAGCAGAGCAGGACTAACAGGATCCGTGTCCAAGGGCAAGAGCCAAACACTTCATGGGGTCAAGTTGGAAATCTGCTGCAATTTAAACTCTTCCCAAGAACATAAGCTGCTTTCAGCAATTCCTGCATGGGACGGGTACAGGCCCAGGCAAATCCAAGGAAAAAGTGATTCCTAAGTACTCGAGCATGCGTATTATTTCTGAATTTGCCATATAGGAACAATTAACAACTAACATTGCCTACGCAATGCATTACAGAGGTCAGCAGCAAACTCTCTAAAAAACAGATCTGCCCATCTGCACCAACTACCTGTTGTTTTTTTTTATCCAGTAAAAACTTCAAAAAACACACTGCCCTAAAGTAACCATATAGCAGCCTATACCTTCCTTTACTGCCTTTTTAGCATGCTAGTACCATACACACTCCACATGAACAGGCTTCCCCTGGAACTAGTGCAGCTCCTCAGTAAATGAATCTTTGTCCAGATGGTGGTCTGAACAGAAACTCCTCTAAGTACCTCCTAATACCTAAAAAAACAGACTTGGCTCAATCCTTCCACAACTGTCACCTCCCTGCAGATCAAAAGGGGGGGGGGGAAGAGGGAATCTTAAAAAAAAAAATAGATGCAATCATGGTTTTCCAGGGGAAAAAAGGCTATGTGAGTATATTCAAAATTGCAGATATCTGAGTAAGAGTTTGGATCTTTATAATTTGTTGCCTGCCACTACCAAAGGGACCACTGTATTCCTGCCCAGCACCTGAAAGACTGGGTAAGGATATGGTGGCAATCACTGTGCCTAATGCTGGAGCAAGGTACATCAGTATCTCCATCCCCCACTGCTCACGATATGGCACAAGGTCACAGCCTTCGGCACGCCTCAGTTAATCCATGAGGTGAGAAAAATCTGAATAAATAACTAACTGGACTTCACCTGGTAAACCCGGCAGGCTGGGAAACCAAGTATAGTAAGCCTGGTGTGTGTCCCTGCTCTCCCTCCCACCCACCCCACTCCCAGGAAGGGCAGGAAAGCAGTTCCTGGGCAGCACAGTCTGAATCAAAGCAGAGGCCTGAATGGCTCTCAAGAGGAGAGCATCACCTGTGTGCATGGAGCGGGTGGCCCTGGATACATTCAGAGAGAAGCAGAACCAGCAAGAAAAACTGTGACTAAGCTTCAGGGTCCAAGGGCAGTCACTCCACATATAAAGCTTCCCCCATCAAATGTTATTATCATCCTGACAAATTAAATGAACCATTTCTTAAGGCCATGATGCCCACATAGTCTCAGGGGGACAATCACACAGGCTAACCCACAGAACCAGAGATGGGATGTGGTGTCGGTCCACGTGGAAACTGCAAGCCAACCAGCTAAAGACAGACCCCACAGGGACAACCTGATCTCCTCCCTCAATTCCCCCACTTCCTGCCTACCAGTTGTCGAGCACTTACAGTCTTACTGCCATTTAGCATTTACAGAGCCACTAGGCACCTCTTATACCTAGAGGACTGAGAAACAAAGTTCATGTATACTCCCTGTCCTACAGTGAACCGCACTGAGCATCTAAAAGTCGCATCACATTTTGGAAAGCCAGAAGCATTGCAACAAAGCAGTGGAAGCAGGGCAGCAGGGAGCAATGGTGTTCTCCCGGGTGGCAGTGCTGCTAAAAATATGTTGCAGAAGGAGAAAACTTTAGAAAAGATTGTTAAAAATTAGTTGTATCAAAATTTAAACCAGTCCTTCTCCTTTTATATTTCTGACAGAACGTCTTTTGTACCTGCCACACCCAACCTCAAAATAAGTATCAGCTAAACTACAGTTTATCCAGCTCAACACTGCATTTTTCTCTCCTGAATATAATTAACAACCACCTCCAGTTTAAAAAAGATTCCTTAAACTAACAGCTGCATCAGAACCAGAACTGAAATGCCTTGAGAGTTTTTGCTTAAACCCACACTTTGAAAAGACATGATGGAGTTCATTTTTATAAATCTGAAGAGAGAAGAAAGTGGAACGTTTTGCTAAAATTTGTTCTGCATAAGTGTAAGAAAGGTCCCCTCTGCAAATGCATTTTGCAGAATCATGCAGAGAAAGAGCATGAAGCCATTCTCTTTGTGAAAGAGCAAACTGATTTCCAGAGGCTCCATTTGAGCCTTAAGGGGGCAGCTCAGAGACTTGAAGACACTTTAATTTTGTTTTTACAGTAAGAGTTTCCCAGAACTCTGTAAGTACCTGTCCTAAACATGTATCCACACATTGGTTAAAGCCTTTGCTTTCTTTCCACTCTGCACCAATGCTTGCATGGAGTAGCTTTGTTCAAAAAAAAAAAAAATCCAAAACAAAAGAAAACAAAAAAACTGCAACAAAGTCCACTTGGTAATTTAGAAGGCTGTATTTAAGCACTCAGTGCAAGCAGAGCAGAACTGAATCAGCTACTGGCTAGCCCACAGGTAGACTGCACCTGGGTTAAACGGAGGTCAGAATATGATAGCAAGCCTTATAGTCAACAAGAGATGCCCGCTTTACTAAGGAGGATGAGCTGAGATCCACACATCATTCAACACCAACCACAAGCTGCTGCAATTCCTTTTTAAAACAAATTTGCAGCAGACTTCACAATGTTTTGCCATCACAGAGACAGAGCAAAGGCCAGGATGTGATCCTGCAATTTTTGGAAAGGATAGCGATGCCTATCCTAGGAGCACCACCTCATCACACTTCTCCCCTGTCCAGCCACCCTTTTGTCCTTCCCACACCTAACGCGCCGGTCGTGCCCCATTTCTTCCCTCCTGCCTACCAAGAGAGAAACAAAGGGCAGCAGTCTCTAATGGCTCGAGACCAAGGGATCTGGGGCTTGGTTTATTACATGCTTAACAGAGCACTGAATTACTGGTGGTTATTGCCTAGTTTAACTGCTTTCCTTAAAAGAGAAACATGAGCAAACAAGCATGTGTCATGAAAAAGCCCCTATTCAGACAGGAGCTGACAAGAGAAGAAGCATCCAGGGTTTATGACTGTTTATTACCAGTTTTGCATTCAGGCACCAGCTGAAGTTACAGCAGAGACTAATGCAAAGAAATCCCCACCTCATCCACCACCTCCTTAGGGGGCTTGTCTAGCCGTGGATTTACCACCCGAGGTTAGCACACACTAAGTACCCAAGGCTTTAACTGTACCAACATAGCATGTGTCAAGGGCAGCGTGCCTTGTCTAGACAAAGACTTTCAATATCCTTTATTAGCATATCCAAACCTCACACCTTCAATCTCAGCAGAAAGAGGAGCTCTGGCAGAGCACAGAGCATCCCCGCAGACCTCCTCTGTCCACTGGTGGGGAACACTCTAACTTCACCACACTTTTCTCTGAAAGACGAGGGTGAAAAAAATACCCCGGTGCAACAAAAGACAGATCTGCAAGCAGAGGTAAGCTGAAGCTTGGACACACATCTTCCCAATGACCAATAAAGAGGGAGTTTAATAGGCTTTCTCCACAAAGAAGCAGGGGGAAGAAGAACAGTAAACAAGCTCTCTCATTCCCATCTACCTAGTCCCCTATTTTTTCATGAACCTTATAAGGATTCCAGACCTGCACCACAAATTCAAACACAGCTGAAGTCAGCCCTGAGGTTAAAAAAAAATGTTGAGGACAGAATAAAATGGACAGAAAGCCAGGGTAAAAAGAGACCACAAAACAAAGATCTAAAGAAGGTACAGAATGCATGTGGAACAACACATTCATGTAAAAACAAACATACCTCATTCTCATTTATCTTGGCAGAACTACAGCCAATACCAGAGGTCACACAGATTTAACCAAATCCTTTCTATTTGTCAGTTACTTTTATACCAAGAAAAGAAATAAGCCACAGACAAGCCTAGAGGAAGAAATGCAAAGGATGACGAGTGTAAAGGAAGGGAGGCCAGCAGGAGGAATTCACCTACATCAGATGAGTATGAAGGAAGAGAATGAGAAGGACAAAACAAACCACAGAAAGGGAGAGAAACCTGCCACTGCTAAGAAAAAGGGCAAAATCAGAAAACTCATTATATGAGACAAGATTAAAGAATAAGTCAAAGACACTTCCAAAAAGTCTTATAACTAGAAAGAATACTTCTTTCTCTCAAGTGTTACAAGTGAGCATTGTCTCAAACCAAAACTGTGCCAGTCTTTGCCCACACAGCTCTAACCACAAGAGCCAGGCCGACACTCAGTTTAGTTCCTCTGACTTCAGCAGACAGGGTCTGTTCCTGGAGAGTCAAAGCACATCTAGCTTTGCCAAAATAATGTAAACCAAACCAATATACACCTGAACCCTGCAGAAGAAGGATTACCTCTATCATGCTCTTATTCCACCACACTTCTTTGTCTCTCAAACGACATTTACATCTCTTAAATTATAAACACACAGACGGTCTGCATAACCTGCTAAGGTCTGCAATCCTGCTGCCTTAAGACAGCAAAGATGTTCAAAACATTTCCCTCAAAAAAATCAAACTATGAAATCACATATTTGTTGAAGAGAAGTTTGGCTTGGGTGCTCACAAGACTTTCTGTCATCACGCAGAACGGTTCCCGAAACTAGGTGGTTTTGCTGACAGCTGTGATTCAGACGCAAGTCCCAAGTCATTTCAGCATATTGTTTTTATCATCTTTCAAAGCTATTAAAAGAAACCCACAGAATTCAGCACAGCAGAGGCAAACTCAATCTGTGCCTTGCAAAGAAACTCAGGACTGAGCATCCTTGGAACAGCCCCACTGGCCTCTTGCAAAGAGAAGCATCTCAAGGTCAGGTTATAAACACATCCCTCTGGGAAACACTCTGTACTGCTTCTGGGTGCACAATTTGCACAAGAGAAAAAGGAATGGCCTTTGAAGGAGGATGAACTATTAAATTTTTACTAGGTGAAATGTTTACTGAAATAAATCCAGTCTTTTCCACTCTTGATTATTATCATAACACATATGGTAGCTGACACACAATTAATGGTGCTTCAAACCAAGGTTCCTGGAAGGAAAACATAATCACAGCTTTTGAGCTAACCTTGACAAAAAGCCAGCTTTTGGTAAAGTTCAGGAACACAAGTGGCTTTATGAGATTTCCCGTTTATTGGGCACCTCTCACTCTCACAGCAAGCACCGCCTCAGAGCCAAGGAGGTGAGAAGAGGCACAGCCTGGTCAGCAGCATGCACCACAACTGATGCAGACCCACAAGCAATCAAAGCTCAGCATACACAACCACCACCTCAGAGGTACTGTACCACCCACACCCTCTTCAGTAGGTTTTCATCTACATGTACTATTTCACGCCAGCCAACAGTTACAACAACAGCACCTGCAAAAAGAATTCCAAAGAAAAAAGAGAATTTAAGATACTTCCCCTAGGAAGAATCTCCTCCTTTCCTAAGCATAGTGATCCTACAGAGTGAATGAATATTAGTAGTAACACAACATTTTAATACACAAGTCTATTGGCTTTGTTTCCAACCTCAAAAGAATCTACAAAGTTGATGCTGTCTTTATGGATTTGAAATGCTGTTCACATGCCCTTTTCCCATCTTCTTCTATCTTGAGTTACAGAGAAAGGTTAAAACCCACATTTATCAGTAGATTCTCCAGCAAGTCCAGGCACCTCCAAGACCTGGTGCTTTCAGCACAACTCTGTACCACGTAAGCAAGCATGATCCCTCTCCCAGCTGGAATAAAGTAATCAGACACCACCCAAGGTGTTCCATATGTCTGCCTAACCTTCCCTTCTCCTTTCTGAAATAGACAATCCTGCTGGTGGGGAGTACAAAATAAAATCTTCCCCTTTCCCATACAGCCCAGTGCAACCACAGCATACATATACAAAATACATTCCTTACCACAACAGCACACACTGACTACACACTGTTATCAAAGACCTAAGAGGTGCAGAGCAGCAGCAGAAGAGGACACTCCAAAGTCAGCCTCAATGGCAGCAAGGACTTAATCTGCAACCAAAGTGGCAGTGTCAATGACAGTGGTTTTGTTGCCCATTTCTCTCATACTTTCCCAAAACCCAGTACAAGCACTGAGACAAAACTTGTCCATGAGGAGGCACCTCCAAACTCAGCAATTAACTGGAAAGAATATACCTGTATTCCTGAAGAGGAAACCAGAGCACACTACCATTACCTCAGAGGAAACCTAAGGAAAGGTAGCATTACTCAGAACTGATTTACTGCCTCAAGCCATTCAGAAAACCTTAAAGCCACTGACATATAAGACAAGCAACTCATTCACAAGAGCTCTTTGATCTTAAATACAAATAAAATTAGGTCAATATTGAAGATTTTCATTCCTTGCCATATAAAATGCACAAAGGCTAAGAAAAGCTTTTCTCTTTCCTCCTTTTAACACTCAAGTTATTTAGCAAGTAACATTTCTTTCACATGACTTGAAACATTTTCTCCCTATTCACTCGTCATCGCCCCAGAACCTAACTCTTGGTGAAAAGGCAGGGGGGGAGCTGCATGGAATGTTCTCGATAGTCCCCAAGGACAAGTCAGATCAGAGAATTTCAGTGTGTTTCACGTGGGGGAAAATAAGGACGAAAGTGCACCTTTCCAAACGCTCAGATTAAATTTAAAAAAAAAAAAAAATTAATTTGTTATTCAAAGCATTCCAGTGATTTTTAACAGATGAAGAGGAGAAAGCCTGTGCTGTCACTATTAATAGGCTGACATTCTTTCTTCCCCCACAAGACCACACCAGAAACACAGGCGAAGGCGACAAGTTAAGGGAGACCGAAGACATGCCAGCTCCAAACCCTGCAGCACAGGGACTCCTGCATATGCACTCCTCGGGTCCAAAGTATAGCACTGGTGCACGAAACACCTGCTGTGAAATGGGAGAGGTCCTTCGCATCCCAGCCTCCCCCATAGTTCTCAGTGCTGCGCCTTTTGGTCCTTCTCCTGCAACAGTACATCATTAACTTCATCTGCTAAATAACAGCGGTTTACAGGATAACCTAAGGATATAGCATCACCTTGCATTTTCAATTTAACATGCTTGATTGTGTTAGGGTGGCTTTAAAATTTTATTTATTTGCTTTCTAAATCAACCCAGAGCTCTCATATGCAGCAGAAGGCCCCTGAAGCTATCACTGTAATGTGATATCTGCTCATAAACGTCAATATACCAATTTTAAAGGTATTAAAGCTGCTGTTTAGTCATGGTAAAATATCCTAATACCTTCCTCACCTCTGTTACAGACAGCAGCACAGTTAAATGTGAGCAATTCAGTTCAGGCCTTTCTGCAAAACTCCTTTAAACAAAAACCTCACCAACTGCAGGACAGCACATAATAATTCCACCACAAACACAAGTAAAAGATGCAGCGGTACCATGAGGCTCACTCTGTGAGATCCACCCACCCGGTCACCCAAGAACATTTAGACCCTTCCTCTGGACAGTTTTTAAGAGACCAGAGGGTCAGCATGCAAAGTCTTCACTCTCTTTGGCTTGGGTAAGTGTGAAAACTGATCCCAGCTACCACTAAAGCAAAAGAAAGCACACCTTTTGAGTACAGCACATCATTTTCCATTCAGAGGTTTGGATCGTACCTCTGTCACATATGTCCTGGGTGGCTGGGCATAAATTACATCAATTCCCCCTTGTACCTCCCTCCCACATCCTCACCCCAAAGTAAAGCACAGTGGTAACTAGAACACGAGAGGAGGACACGAGAGTTCCACTTCCTTCTGTGTTTATACAGGAGATTACCACGCAACTGACAGTGCAGTTTAACAAATAATGTGGAATATGAAATTTCAAGTACCTCAGGACTGTAGCTGCCAAAGAAAGATCCAGGATATTAACCAAAAAAAGGCTCAGAGTTAATTAGAGAAAAGATACTTGGATTTACAAAAGCTGAGATTTAAACAAAATTTACAACCAGACCGAATTCTATTAGGTGAGCTTACATATAAGGAGAAGCAATATAATGACACAGCTGGGAAAAACAAATAAATAAAAAAACAAACAGGTCTGATGGGAAAGGATACCTTCCAGAGAAACATGCATTTGGAAAAACCAGTTTGAATGTCAGGCACTTAATCACAACACTACCAAAAAAACTAAAGTATTTCTGTAATTCTCTCTTGAAAAACAGCAACCTAGATTGAATGCATTCTCTATAAAAGTTTAATTTATTTGAACAGGAAAGACCCCAGTGCTTGCTGCTGAGGCACACAGAAAAGACTCAAGGCACTGACTGCTTTTCACATTGACAGTTCTTCTCAACCAGGTCCCTCAGAACTTCTGCAGAAATAAACCCGTCTATGGGTAAATTCCCAGTCTCCACACAAGAGTGCAAAGAATATCAATTGAGGGCAAGCACATTCATCTGTTGGGATATGCAAAAACAGGTCACTTACTTATGAGTCTTTTGAGAAAATGGATCTTTCCCTTCCCCGATGGGCAAGGGAGCTTTCACACATCAATCACTTTCACATTTCCACTTACAAAGGCATCTTCACTCCTACTACATATCCCACAAAGTAGATGGGACTGTAGGAGCTGCTACATGCATGGTACAGAGTGGGATCAACCTGTCCCATCTTAAAGACATCTGTAAGACATAAAACTAAGACATTCATCTGAAGTTCTCATTTTAAGTAACAGACAAAGACTCAGGTAAAGAGCAATTTATCTCATCCCAGGGTAGTTATCCCCAGATGCCATTCCCCTATTCTGTCTCTCTCCCTGTGAGTCCTAGAGCACACAGCTCAAACTAAAGGCACAAGGACAGTGAGCAGCCCACTCCTACTTAAGCACCTTTCAAAGTACCATTCAAACCCATTGTACAGAAAAAAGCCGTAAATTACTGCACATCTGTGCGTATCAGCAGCTCTCACTACAAAATGCATTTTTCACCTATCAGGCCACCATAACTTAACTGTAGCTAAACAGCACTATCAGTTTTTTGTGAAGCACAAAAGAAACTTAATCAGGGCTTTCAGTCAGCAAACACCTCATCATTATTTGCAGATTCTGCTGCACTAGTTCCCCCAAGTATTATTTTCATTATTGCATTAGCACACGGTAGTGGACTACAGCTAAGAGAACATCAGCATTTTGATTTTCTTCATGTACCCCTATATATAAGAATTTATAACTCAGCTACAAGTATTCCCTCTTGACAAGAGCTTAGCACAGTTATGCTTCCTTTTAGGTATTCTACTATATTTCCCTTGGGAAGCACAAAAATGAAGAAAACTAATAATCCTAAATAACGTTGGGGGGTCCCTGACTCTAAGATACATAAACCCAATTAGGGCATAGTAGACTTTATGATAACACATTAAGGCCCGTGGACCGTAAGCTTTTCTTTCCTGAATCTGAAAACAAAACAACCCAATACCATTAGATAGCTCAAAGTTTAGTGAGCAAGTTTTGAGACAAGTTTATTTTGGTTTGAGCTTACAGTTAAAATTAGAATCATGAACTCTTGCCCACTGTCATCCCCTACAGCTACTCACAAAATCTAGGGAAGAAGCAACTGAAATTACCAGAGCTTAACTAAAATTGACCGTTGTATTTTTAAGACTTCAAGTAATTTTTAACAGTGCCAAATGCAAAAAATCCTAAACAAAGTGCATTAGCTTTGAGGTAAACCAGAAGGAGTAAACTATGGCCTTGGTAGTCCTCAGGAAGTTAATAAAATTCAGATTTGATGCAATTAATTATTTCAAGCTGCTGCCATTCTTTTACCTACCTAAGTAACACTCTCCCATTTCACCTCTGTCCTCCGGTGAAGCTGCCAGGTGCAGGAACGAGAGCCAACAAGTCCAACACATGGATTAGTTCAACATAAAAAGATGGTAACACAAACATTTACACCTAAACCCAGCACAATTTTCAGAGCCCTAAAATATGCAGTGAGGCTAAGGCGAACTCCATGAACATAGCAAAAAGAGAAGTCACTTGGGAGGATAATACACCACAGAGTAAGTAGCCAGAGAAAGCAGAGGGGTGTTACGAATGGACTTGTGGACCTGCACTTCCATGGGGAGAGCAACACTAGAACGAAAACCTTCAGAGGCAGGTATAGAGTAGGGCAGCATTCATGCCTCCAAAGCTGCAAATCTAAGGTGCCCAGAGGGATCTTCCCGGGTTTCCTCAGCCAGGGTAGTGAGAAGAGCATTAAGCAAGTGGACCTCACCAGCAGCCCCAGAGCCAGGGAGTTATTGGGGTGCTCGAGTCACACAGGGGCAGGGGACAAAGCAGACAAATTGCCATGGCACACCGCCAGCAGTCCCAGCAGTCTGACCCCAGCCCACAGCAGACCTCCAGGGCCAGACCTTGCTCTAGGAAGCGAGTGGCTACAGTCCATGCAGCTCCTTTAGCAGCAGGTACAAACCCATGAGTCACTTCGATCCCTGCACAGAGAGCAGCTCTTATCAACATGCCACGGGACAGCTCCAAAGGGAGGTGACGGAGACATACCAGATAAGCACTACAATACCAGTATAACTGCATCCATGTTAGGAGTTTTACCACATTAGCTGTTTAATTGCTAGACAGGCTGATCAGGACCTGTTGGCACTTGTAGTGAGTGTCCTGTTTGTATAATAATGACAGCTACAGTGCCAGAGCAAGTTGGGAGGGGCAGCTCCGGTGGGAAAACAGCATTTTGACACTAGTGTTAAACAATTTCCCCCAAAAGGCATTCCTTATTCTGGCACATGGTCACAACATGGCTAGGTGGGCTGAGGGAAGTCTCCTCAGACTGGGCCATGCCGAAATCAGCATAAAAACCTGTGTAAATAAACATTCCCCTGGTGTGCATAAGCATGGCTGGCTAGTGAACTCCATAATAGAGTTTTCATAACATGATATTAATTTTAAAATATAAATTATATATGCTAATGTGTTTCTACCAACAACTAAGCTGTTCCTTACTTTTTCTTACATTAAATGCTTCCCTGACTCCACGCTACTTTTTGTTTCCCACAGCTATGAACCGTCCACTAATTAATTCTCCACATGTAAGCCAGATTCTTCTTCACCTTCTGATTTCTTCTGTAGATTCACCTTCAGTACACTGCTGCTCTCTCTGTTCCACTATCTATTCCTAACTCCAAATCTTCCCATAGAATTCATCCTTCACCTACAACTACGATGCAAGGTCAAGCAGAAGGAGGGCAAGGGAAAACCCCTGGGAGATGTCAACACCCTTCATGCCTGCTACGGTCAAGTTGCACAGGGCACTAGAGATAGGAGTTAGCTGCACCAATTTCTAAATAAAGTACAGAGAAGCCTACTGCATCCACACATCTATCCAATCCTTACATGCCTCAGAAGTGCAAGCCCTCTGCAAGGGTCAGCATCTCCACTCTCAAGTCTCTGTGATTTCATCTTTATTTAGTGGTGTTTTTCAGAGATTTCCCAATCAGCAACAAATTAAAAGCACTACCACTGAGGTCAAATTGCAATTATTCCCTACACTCAGAACAACAGACTTCACTCTGCTGCAGGACAACAAAGCCTGAGAGAGCAGAGCACTGCTCTGCCTGCAGGACTATAGTCTGTATTTGCTTCTCTTTCAGAAAGCTGCTCTGTCCTTTTTCTAACACTGAAATAGACCCCACAGAAGTTAGGACTGCAAAGCCCCGTGGCCACTCTGGAGAAGATACATCAAACGTTGCTCAGGACATGACAAGGGACCAAGGATGAGGCTTAGCTGGAGGTATGATGAACTTCTCAACAGCATATTGACCATTCAGCAGCACTCCACAGTATGTAATCAGTGTCGTGCTTTTTGTGCCTCTGTGAAAGTGTTTCACATCACATCCAAGGCAGAAAATACACTTTGGAAATAATACTGAGATGCAATGTCACAATCTCCAAACCCTCTACATTCAAAGCTACGCCAAAGTTCCCAAGAGGTATGTACGTCCAGCTGTGCGTTTTTTCCTCCCCCTTCCCACCGCTGCCCGATTTTACAGACAACAGTATCTTTTCTTGAGCCTGTGCTGACCTGAGAAATAATCAGGGACCCATAATGCTACAAACATAAGGTATTTGATAAGAGAACTTTTGAGCAAAGCTATGAGATCCCCTTCCAAATCCACCTCTTGTTCAGCAAGCTGAGTTCTGTCCTCCACTTTCCGTGGGCTGGGGCCTAAAATAAGGACACAGATAAGGATCTCCCTGTAACTTTTGATTATAGTCAAGCTCACACTGTGCAAGTCAATACTACTGAGCTTAAATATCAACGTCATCCAACGTCTGGTGGAGCCAGAGTACAGTCAGAAATGTGAAACGGGAAAAACAAAAATACCACTTTCCTCCAAGGAAAACAGATCTCAGGAAGGTAGGTATACTACCTACCGAGCTGAAATCACTCTTGCAACAGAAAGTACCACTTGAAAAGAAGATGACTAGAACATAATGTATATACACAAACACACGCTAGACCACATGAGAAAAGTCAGCTAGCATTCTAGTCCAAAAACTTATACTAAAAAAAGTGTGTATGCTGAAGGCAGGGAAATGCAAAGGGTGAGCACCTCTTGTAATGCTGGATTCCCTATGGGGACATTCCTCTACATCATTCCCTAGGGTGGGAGGTGCAGATCTGCCATCATCACAGAGACCAAACTACGCGTTTCTGCACACTACCGTCAAGGCTCTGTCACCAAACTAGGCAATGTTACTAGGAGAGAGCAAAAATAAAACAAGAAATGGAAGAGGTACCTCCCCGGTTTTCCCTTCATCTTTCTTCAGTATCCCAAAACTACCAAAATCCCCTACTCTGGGCCTTACCAATAAAGCTCATGCCTGGAGTAAGGTGCAGAGACCTTGATGGGGAAAACCATCCACCTATACAAACCCAGGGAAATGACCCCTACCATTGCCAATGGGGAAAGAGCACACGCATGCAAAAAGTAAAGAGAGAGTACGAGATGGTTTCAACGGAAATTTTATCCGCACCAGTTGGAATATATTCCTACAGAAAGCTGAAAAAACTTCTTAGGAGTCAGTGTAAAACTCTGGGCTAGATCTTGTTCTATCTATCATCGCAAAGCCCTGCACACACCCATGTTCCCATGCCCCAGAGTTCTGGGTCCTCTTTTATTTACTCCAGGATTAATGAGTCCCTGCCCCAGGAACCTGCAATTTGATTTAAGACAAGATACAAAAAACCCTACATTTTGCAAACAGACAGATGGACTGCGGGAGGAAGAATAAGAGGGACATGTGGTTACCCACAGCTGACACATTGCTTTCTTTTCTCTTTTTCTTTTTTTTTTTAATAAAAATAAATATCAGTAATCCCCACTGGCCACCTGCCTCGCTTTTGTATATTTAATTAATAAGGATTTGGGTGATGGAGAACTGGTCAAAAGTTCAGCCAATTTGGGAGAGGACAGGAGGATAAACATCTAGCTGCGGGACCCAAAAAAATTCCAGTATTCCAGCCACTGCCTGGTCCTTCACAATTTCTCCAATGGCAGACGCTCACTATGCAACACAATCCATGAAAAGTCAGAGGAGGAAGGGAAGAAGGGCAGTTCATACTTGAGAGAGCTGGTCTGGACCAGTTCCTGAAAGCCAGTGACCTCACTGATCCTGAGTACAGTTTGTCTTTATAGTGATAAGACTGGAATTGTATTCATGTTTAACAAAATCATTTGAATCCACAATGATGTCCCTTTAGCAGTGAGAGAAACAAAAGGGAGAGGGAGGGGGGGAAAAAACCTTAACTGAGTTAGTAGAGAATACCAAGCACTGTCCTGTCTTCCTACCCCCCAACACAGTCACTTTGTAAGATATAAACCCCATTAAGACAAAAACAGGGTATCCTTAGCATGGGAAAACATTTATACAAGTTTTAATTTATTTTCAAATCAGCATTTAAACGATCACATCTTACATCATTTCCTTTTATGAGCCAGCAGTTAGACAATACACATCATTTACATGCAGTTTTGGAAGGCTGCAACATAAATCAACAAAAGAAGCCTTCACTATGAGTTAACTATTACAAGACTCTTCGAAAGTCACACCAGCCTGCGTTGAGGGCAATTAGGAGCCTCAACCCCAATTCTCATCTTTCTGGTGCACTCCTGTCACGCCTCAGAATTCCCACAAAAACACCCTTCCCCCCTAGTCATTGCTGCCGTAAGAGAATTACAATGTCTATCTGTGAGATGTAACAACACACTCACAACAGCTATTTTAAAGTGTTAGATGTCTTAAAAAACACAGACACACACACATACAAAAAAAAGAGAAGTGACTGAGCAAGTTAACACAGTTCAGTCTCAATAGCAAAATTAAGATGCCCATATGAATGATCAGACGATAGAGACTTTAAAATTTTTAAAGTATTAACCAGTTGCCTTTAGTTACAGGTAATTTCTGCATTAAAACAACAACAACAACAACAACAAAGAAGGGAAGCAAACACCTAGTTTGAACCTTATCTTGATACCAGTTTCAGGAGTGTTTTCATTTGGTGCGAGCCAAACTTCAAATTAAGCTTACTACTGGATGTGAAAAACTAAAATCTAGCCGCAGCAATGCTAAAAATGCTTCTCCACCGCTTGCAAAAGATCAAAAAAAGCCCTTAAGGCAGCCGATCACTTCGTGAGCTGGCCACAACTTCCAGTTACACCGAAGCAGGACCGGCCTCACTCGAGAGGAAAGAAGAGGGGCGGCACATCCATCCCCCATCCCAACCACCCCACAAGGCAGCAGCAGGCACGAAAAGCACAAGTGCACGCTAACACCACTGGTCGTTGCCGAGCCCCATCGTGCCCCGCCTGCCCCTGGCGGAAGGTGGCACTGAAGGAGGGGCGGCGGGAGCTCCTGCCCGCCGCGGGCACGGGCGCTGCCCGGGCCGGCCCGCACACGCCGCTGGCTCCCGCCAGCTGACTCCGACCTACTGAAGGGAGACTCCTCCCTCCCAACGCCCGCAGGGGCGCGGGGCTCCTTAAAAGTTTTAAGACTGCCGACCCAGGGGGATTCTGTGGCCGATCCTTCCCGCCTCGGCTCCGAGGGAACGCTGCCGGCTGTACCTGGCGGCGTTTAACCCTCTGCTTTCTAACTAATCTAAGCGAAGCAACTTCCACGCCATTGTTCTCGGGGTCTGAACCAACTATGAAAGGGCAAACAACTTCCACGCGGACTTTCATTCCCCGGGATTTCAGAGGAGCAGCAGAGGAGCTCTGCTTGGCCGCAGGACAAACGAGCCACCCCCACCGCTGCCCTTTGCCCTGCGCTTGGCAAAGGCTTCCCCAAAACACCCCTTTATTTTAGCTACCCAGGGCTTGGGAACCTCAGGCTCTTTTTTTTTTTTTTGCCCTCCAATTCACCACTTCGTAACAAGTTCCTCTTGAAAGGCAAGACTTCTTCACACCGGAGAGGCGTAAGGAAGGGTACGAAGATGAAAATAATGCAAACTCTATAGACTTCAGAATCATAGGATCACACAATGGTTTGGGTTGGAAGAGACCTTAAAGGTCAGGTAGTGCCAACCCCTTTGTCACAGGCAGAGACACCTTCCACTACACCAGGCTGCTCAAAGCCCAGTCGCAGCCTGGCCTTGAACACTTGAAAGCATGGGGCATCTACAACTTCTCTGGGCAACCTGTTCCAGTGCTTCAACACCCTCACAGTAAAGAGTTTCTTCCAAATATCTAATTTAAACCTGTCCTCTTTCAGTTTAAAGTCATTATCCCAATTTAAGCACAGCAGAATAAAACTCAGTATTTTTAATACCTCACCACCAGGGTCTTAGGCCCACAGTACACCTGACATAAGCCAACCCATTTAATGGCATAAAATCCCCGGAGGGTCCACACTTCCCTGTGACAGGGAGTAACTCCACTTGCATTTAGGTGCCAAATATCCAAGTGCTGCCCTCACATTTCCTGCCTGTTTATACATCTATACAGCTAAATAAAAAGATAAGGTAGAACTAGCTACAGAACTATCATTAGCTAGAGAGATCAGCTATTTCCAGCAAGCTCAGTTAAGGCAAAGAGGAGAAAAACAGGGCTGTTTTCTGCTTTTCAACAGGTCGGCACAGTCCCCTTCCCACCACTGCTGGAAAGCAGACTCCCCAGCAAGGCAAACGACCTTCGGCATCATCGCCGGGGTGTATGAGCTAGACAAAGAGATAACGTCATGCCCTCTCCCGCTCCCTCCGTGTCCTCCCCGCAGTGGCAGGTAGCCAGCCAATCCCGCTCCCGGGTGACATCATCGCTGATGCCTATACTCGAATGTGGAAGTACATCAAACTACATCTCGGAGCGCGGCTCCTCAAAAGCAACCTACACCCCACCCCCCAGTCCCTTGGGATGACAGGCCGCTTAAGAGGGAAATAAAACCATCCAGGAAGAGGGATTTCAAGAAGTGGTTCCTGGGTAGGAGGAAAGCGGAAAGCAACACGCAAACACAGCGTAACCACGGTTTTCCCTCGCTTATGCAGTTCCTACGAAAGCCCTCAAAATGTACACACACAGTTTCACCTTTGGGCATCCCTGGAGGATTTTTCCTAACAAAAAAGTGGCCACGAAAAGTTAAATACTATTACAACTTTTTTTTTCTTTACATAACTTCATTATTTTAAGAAGATCACAGAATCAGAGAATATGCTGAGTTGGAAGGGACCCCTAAGGATCATCGAGTCCAACCCTCAGCACCGCAAAGGATGTTTATCGCAGCAAGGAAGTCTTTCGGTTTAGTATTTTTTGTTTATGTAAAGCTCTGTTAGGTGTCCACATTATCAGTCTATGTATATAAATGTGGGCAAATGCCTAAGAAGCAGCAGCAGCAGTGCCAACCCAAACTTAAACAACTGTCAATCCACTGCTGTCCAGCAGACTCTATAGCAAGCAAGGAGAGTGCCTGTTGCTCCCCCTGTTATCAGTGACACCGATGCAATGCCCTTGGACATCAGGTCTTCATTCAGCTCTTCCAAGTCACTAAATGCATGTGCTGAGTTTAATTTCTAATGCTAACTATTCTGGAAGAGTTCTAGCGTACCTAAGGAAAAATAAATTTAAAACTTCTATTGTCAAGACTGTTAAGCCACGGAAAACTTTGCTCATTAACTCAAAGCATTAACAAACAAGCTGAGAAACAATGCACCAAATTGCAATAATTAACAGGAGAGTTTCAAGTCACACATTCACGCCCTACTTTTTTTTGTTGTTGTTCTTTAAGAAGGGCTCAGCTGATGCAAGCTCTGGGAGCAAAAGGATTCCAGAAAAAAATTAAATTGTGCCATTTCAATTATCAGAAAAAAAGTCAGAAAAAATTTAAATGGTCATGGTTGTGTCAAAGTGCAGCTTCTTACTCATCTCCCCCTTCTCTTTTTGAGCCACATCCTTTTTTCCATCTTTATGCCAACAGCAGCAGCCTGGTTATTCCACCTCAAGTCTTAAAATGCAACTCACACTCTGCGCAGGCAGACTACTTCTCCATTAGGAAGGCTGAGGTTCACGCCCTCAAAACATACTGACATGCGTTTCATTTGCAGGAGAGGCACCAAAGTGCTTTATCTAGTTACTGGAGCTGCAAGCAGCAGTATCTTGCCATCAGGGAAACTCACCAATTACACTGCCTTATTTATAAGCACAAAACCCAAACCAAAACAAAAAACCCAACAACAAAAACCAACCAAAAAATCCGAAACGAGCAGCTAAGGCATCCTCAGCTACTTTCAGTTATCTCTCCTTCCTTCTCCAAATGTCTTGCATTTTTACAGTTTAAGGCTAGAGCCTTCAGTCTTTAGCCAAGTATTAAGTCTGTGTGAATAAATTAGTCATCTTGGTAGCTAACACTCACTGCAAAGTCATGCAATCTCAAGATTTGTTTGTTCCACTGACTGCACACTAAAGGGGAAAAAAGAAACAAGAAAAAAAGTAGGCTAGTTTCACACCCACATGGGCACTGTCCGATTTCTATTTTCTAAAGTCATACACTTGTCAAACTGGTTATTCTGGGAATTCTGGTTTTCACAAAATAAGCTTCCCTGCTTCAATCACTTATTACTGTCACTCTGCACCCCCCATCACAGCACAGCCCAGTGGGATCGGATGCACTCGCCCCCACCTCTACAGCTTCACCACTTTGAAGGGTTTCCAACAAGGAAACCGGGTGACAATTTTAATTAAGGCCAATGTCTTTGTCTAAAGTCACTGCAGCAGCAGCAGCAGAAACTTCCATGAGGATTTCCAGCAGCAAATCTGAATAAGCCCGTGGACCTATTTGTATAACCCGGCCACATTCTGACAAGCGTCCACTTGGTTCGGTCATTTCTCCACAGGGAGCACAGAGGGGAATAAGGACAATAAAGGGCTATTTCACCATTTCAGGACGGGTACTTAGGAGAGTAATTTGTGCCCCTCTGAAAAAGCAGAAGCCAAGAGGCTGACAAACTTGTCACGGCCAGCAACAATGACAAGGACAACACTTTTACCACCCCTCACTGTTCCGTTTGCCACAGCGGGTGACTCGCCTGCAGCCGTGTGCTCAGCCCGGCGCAGGCACCGGGTACCCCTCTGGAAAATCGGCAACAATAAAAGGAGAAAAAATTTTGCACAAACCTTGTAGACTTGCCCATATGTGCCATTGCCAACCACTTCCACGAGCTCAAAAATCCCAGCGGGGTCCTAGGAGGAGGAAGGGGCAAAGGGGGCAAGGGGGGAGGGGAGAAGCGGGAGAAGAGAAGCGGGGTTATTACATTTTTGTGAGGCGATGGCTGCTGGCAGAGCCCAACGAGCGAGCCCGGCTGCTGGCGGCGTGCAGCTGTTGCGCCCTGCTTTTCCACGCACATGCCAATACATGCAAACAAAGGAAAAGCAGCTCAGGGCCGCGCTCCCCCCGCCCGCCCCCGCGGGAGGGCTCCCCCCACGCGGCCGCGGGCCCCCCGTGCCCC